>JAWWLV010000144.1:22410144-22451737 GCA_035041135.1 Platyrinchus mystaceus
ACAGAAGAAATAAGGAGAACTCTCAGCTGAAAAGAAGACAGCAGCAAAAGGAAATATTCCCCATTTCAGATTAAAAAAATTATATGGGAAGGGAAGCCTCTAAGGAGACCAAAGAACACTCAGAAGAATGGAAAGCTACGTATTAAAAAATGCTCCCATTTTTAACACCAAGATTTATATTGCTTAAAGCAAAACATAATGCGTTTTCCAGCTTTTACAAAGTGCGTATGTATACAAATATATATAAATATATATACACACACACATACATATGTGGTGGTGGTGGGGGGGGTGTTCTAAGCTGCAACTATTGCATTTTTCTAGATAGGTGAATGGCAATTTCCTAGATCACTTTACAACTTTAGAGGAAAGGTATTTTACTGCCTGGTCTGCAACACTTGGTACCAGGACTCTTAGCAGGTCTCATTAAGAGTGCCTCTTAATGGTACTCCTAACTCCAATGTGTTAACCGCTCAACACAATTTCACTCTCCACAAAGTATGACCTCTTTTCCTTTGAAGAAGTGTGACATACCCCAAGCAGTGTAGGATAGTAAACAGATTCCCAGCTGGATACCATATAATATAACTCCTGCCTTAGAGTCAGTTTAGTCACATCTGCAGAGAACATAATGAAAATTTGTAGTAAGCAAGACTCTTGGCACCTGAGCCAGATTCTCTGCATAACATCGACCTATTCTGTGTAGTTTGCCTAGAGCTGAAGACACCTAATACCACACTGCATTATGCCAGGAATGCCTGAGCTACTTTTAATATGAGCCGGAGGTATATTCATTAACCAAGGCCTTTAACATAGAATGCAGACGCTTAGCAAAGCAATAGGCATAGAAAATACTCTTTCCCTGTAAAATAAACACCTGTTGCAGCATGCTAATGAAATGAGTGAGATCATTATTTATATACCAAATATTCTGTAAATGGATAAACAAAAATATTTTCACCCTATGAGCATCTTCTCTAAAATTCCATGAAAAATGTTAAGCTCCATGTATGAGAATTTAAAATTTCTTAGTTCAAAATACACCAGCCAGCAACATAACTCAAAATTACTTGCTGTACTTCAGCATGATATTTCACCATTATTATTTCAGATGAAACTGCAGAGTTTTTTCTAATTTATTTTGGTTTTGCTACCATTTACATTTCTCAAAATGTTATAACCACAATACAGTTTAAAAAAAATTAATCAATATTGTTGTTAACCAATGTATATGATTTTTGGATAAGCACGAGGTGTTTTTCCTCTACTACAAGCTAGAATTTTAGTATTTGAAAGAATCTGTTTTGCATCTGTGATTTTTTTTTACTGCATAGGGATTTTTCTAGTAGAGGTTATGAGTATTGTCAAGGCTAAAAAAAAACCAAACCAAAAAAACCACCAAACAAACAGAAATACCAAAAGGAAAGGTTGGAAACTCTCTTATCTTGAAGTTGGGTTTGGTGGGTTTTTTTGTTGGTTTTTTTTTTGTTTTGTTTTGGGTTTTTTTGTTGGTTTTTTTTTGTTGGGTTTTTTTGTGTGTGTGGGGGGGTTTTTTGTTTTGTTTGTTTTTGGGGTTTTTTTTGTTGTTGTTGTTGTTTGTGGTTTTTTGTTGTTGTTGTTGGTTGGGGTTTTTTTGTTTTGTTTTGTTTTTTACCATTGTTATTCTAGATTGTATATTGTTTGAAAGAAGTAAAGTGAGGGAAAATACATCTTGGCTAACTACAGGTATACATGACAGCAGAAATTGCTTGAATAATGCTGTTTTCTTAACAAACTGAGCCAACAATTAGACAAAAGCAATCACCTAATTGAAAACATTCATGATCTCATCTGCAACTGACTTACCACAACTTTTCTTCACCAACTCTCCCTGGCTTATAAGAGATATGAACTGAAAATTCCTTCTCTGAGGAGAACTGTAATGAAAGGATTTTGTTAAACCAGGGATTTCACTTAAATAGCCAGTCAGTTAGCTAACAATCATTTGTAATCTCATGGAGACATTCAGACAAAACTACAAAGCACAATACATAAATGCCTACTATATAAAGCACGTAACAGTATATTAATCTTTTAGAAGGTCTTTAAAATTCTATTTATGAGCTAATTGCAGAGGTGCATAACAGAAATAGCAAACAGGCCAGTCTTTTTTACCTCAAGTGAAAGTACTTCTGCCCGTTCAAAGTAATGGCACATAATGCTTTTTATTAGAAGATCTACTGGTCTTCAGTAGAATGGATTTTTATCTCCTCAAAAAAGTATAAATGCTTCTGTCCCAGAAAAAAAAAAAGAGCTCAAATGTTACTGGATAAAAGAATATCTGTGAATGTGCCATCTGGATGTTCTGTTAATATAAAAGCTCCTGACCTAGAATGAACAGAGCTAGAAGCTCTTAGATCTTCTCTTCTTGTGTGATGTTGCCAATGTAATTATAGTTACTTTGAGTTTATACTACTTATGCTCTCTCTCCACAGGCTGTGGAGGAAAATGATGGCCTGAGAAAATCCTCAGGTGCAAAAGAAAGGCAGCTGGTGCAAACTGGGGATCCATTCTTGAGTAGAATTTCAGACATTCATTCAGGCTTCCCTCAGGGAAACAAGAACAAACAAAAACACTCCCAATCTCATGACAAGTACCTAATAATCCACAGAGAACATTTAGAAACCACCCTTTCCACTAATTTCAATTTCTGAATTGAGGTTTGTGGTTTTCCATCAAGTACAAATCAGTCTTGGAGCCAAATACAGTACTCGGGCAGGCATTCCTGTGTTCCAAAAGAGGTAATTGAGCAATTCTTTCTCTTCTGAATTCATATACAGAAAGCTTGGTAGAGTCTATACCAGAGTGATGTTTCTAGGAAGGTGTTTAATCCTACTTCATGTATTATGTTTTGTCTTCAAAAAGTTTTACCAAAAGATTAGGAAATAAAGAGATAGACTCATACAACCCTCACTGCCTACCTCCTTTCCTTTTTACTCAACATTCTGTGCTTAGGATATTACTTGTTGTCAGAGAAGAATCTGATGTTGCATTTTCTTGCAAGTAATAAGCTATAAATTATTCTGGTAAGAAGCTGATCTCAGTTGCATCTCTTAACGTCATTCCACAGTGTTCCAAATACAGTTTTTAGTAGCTATTGAGATATAAGGCACAGTTAATTTAGTTTTTTTGCAAAGCATCCAATCCCTACCTACACGCACACCTAACACAGTCTTACTAGAGTGCCAAGTGATCTGTTGACCAAACAGTCCTTCAGATTTTGAGGTTTTTTTAAAGCTTCAACTCAGACGAAGTCCACTGCTGGTCTCAGACATTGCCTTTTTATAGCTTTGGGGAGGAAATGCTGGCTGTTGGGACTTTCTGGGCCATAGACTTCTTTTCATAACTACACAGACTGCCTTGAGTCTCTTGCACTCATTCTTCCTAACTCATGAAGAGAAGCTGCAAAGTTTATCTCAGTTCATCTTAATGGATACACATTAAGCCTGGCAGTTCCAGCACTAACTTGGAGACAGGGACACATAGTATCCAACCCCCACTCCGATAAACAGGCTTTCTTGCTTTCCATAAAAAGTAAAGCTATTCCTTGGGAAAAGAGTTAATGGTTGTAAATTTTTGAAACAGCATACCGAATGTGACATCAAAGCCAATATAAAATAATAATATTGACACTATAAATAAATAAATGGGTGATAAATAAATACAAGTGAAATGTGACCTGACATAAGGCAGTTGATTTCTTTCACTGTAGTAGAACTGGGACTAAGATTACATAAACTAAGACAATTTTAATGCTTTTACATCTGAAAGTTTCAGAGGTGCACCTTTACATTTACTGTAAATGGCCAAACCATACTTTGTAAAATGAGGCTAATGGCTGCTGATTTGTATTTCAAGTCCTAAGACTTCATTTCAGAAATGCATTTTCTACAGAGTCAGCCATTTTTGAAGCCTTCAAAATCCTTAGATAAAGGTTATGCACTAACAAAATACTTCCCTTTTCTCCAGGGTTTGATAAGCAAGATGACTGTAACAATTTTTGACAATAGAAATGGAATACTCCCCACTGAGGACTCGCTGCGTAGCCCATACAGATTATTTGACGAGCTTCTAAGTGACTACATTACAATAAAAAATGAAGTATCCTTAGTCCCTGTGCCATGCCTTTTGGTGTACTGGTTTTGAAACATCTGTAAACACACCACATGCCAGGAGGACCAAGACAAGAAAGCATCAAAGTACAGAAGTTAAATGGCTCTTTTATCTCAGGCCTCTATGTTTCTATATTTTATTCTCATTTTTCACTCAATACACAGCAGAGCTGGAAGCTGATGAATTCTTATTCATCTGAACACTAAGCATCTCACATTTCATTATTTGTATAACCAAAAAGAGATTTTCTGTTCATATTGTAGGTGGCTGATAGTTCCTAGTTACCTTCCATATTTTGATTTTGCTGTCTGTTTCCACTGGGCAACAGAAACAATAGGTTGACTGGAATATTCATGATGTGTAATAATTATTAAGGAATAGAAATTCTTCAGTGAAAGATCCTTTAAAAATATAATTATATTCCCATGTAGTTTTCAAATCAATTTCAAATATCTAAATGCATAAGGACTGTCATGTAATTGTAATTCAATTTGATTCAGAAGATAATGCGATTTTACTAATCTCTATATAAGACATAAAAAGATGAGGCAGCTTATACAGGACCATATCATTCATTAATATTATCGAGGAACTGTCATACTAAAAAGTTACTTATGAATTTCACCACGTCTTTTGAAGGATTAAACTAAATTGTCTTTTGCATTATTTATTGTATAATTTTTTAATGTCTCTATCACAGTAATTTTGAATCTATAGCTTAATACATGGAAAAGAAACAGAAAAAACTGGCTATAATATTTAGAACACATAAGTGCACAAATACTGTCAATTCCATCAACCATTCAGAGTTCATCAAACAATGGCTAGTTAATTTTAAAATGTACAAAAGTAATATTTCATTATTTGGAAGGTGCAAGAAAATGTTATATGTCAGTGGCTCAATTTCTATCTAAGTTACAAAACCATAACATAGTTTAATAGAACTCTGAATGTCATTATACAGATTAAAGTACTGATGCACATGGGTAGGCAGCTGATATTTGCACTTCTAAAAAATGTGAAAGTTCTGAGCACTGTTTTGTTCTTTAGTTTAATAAATAGCACATGTTAGTCTTTGAAAGGTCTTTATATAAGCCATATATCATCAAAATACATATCTACCCTAATTCTTCTTAGAGGTACTCTGTTTACTATTGTCAAATATCATATCATCGTGATGAATTTATAGTTTGTCATTTATGGACTCTATTATGTTGTAATGTTTTAAGAACATTTCTAAAAGGAAAGAAACATTTTCTTTAGATGGACAAAATGTTATTCCCTGCTTTGTCATTACTCTAGGCCATTAGATAAAAACCAGGTATCTCTATTTTCAGAAGGAGTCAGCACCAATATGGGGACATGAACAGGGAAATGTTCTTCAATTATCACAGAGTCTTTGTAAATTTTACTCTTCAAAATGCATTGAATTGAAACAAAGAAATAAAAATTTAATTAACTACATTTTTCACTGTAAAAAATTGAAACTATGAAAAGTAGTTGTGAAAAACATACTCAAAAGGAAGCTACTTTAGAATATTTCATTTGAGTCATATACTGTGAAAATGCAAAGGCCAAAAGTAAACATATTAAAAAGACTCAATCTTTTTCATGCAAGTAAATAATAATAAGCTTATTATATAACAATGAGTTGTTATTTGCCTTTGTATGGTCCTATCAAACCAATTGCATGGTATTTTTACACCACAGCATGCACTTTTATTCAAATGTTATGACTTCATTGAAAAACTGACATTTCTGATTCAAATACATAATCTTACTTCAAAGACAATTATCTAAAAAAAAAAATCTTTTTTAATACCTACTTTATCTTGTTGCTTGTTTTTTTTTAGTTAACTAAGTGCAAAGATTTGCTTTGTGTTTTGCTTGTATGGGTAATACATAGTTGACTCTTAAATTATTCCTTTCTTTTGCAGCAAACCAAATCACAGAACTGGAACAATTTCTCATTTGTAATGAGAACTATTAAAGTGAGGAGTGTATCATGGTATCATGGTATTACACTCTTTTCCCCCTGTACCTTAGACAAGAAGTATTAGAAAGTGACTTAATAATCACTCAAAAATCAGGATTTAGATACAGGCTCATGCAAATAGAAATCCAGCTGGTTTATACTTGTATCATAATATTTAAATGTACAGATACAAATATTAGAAGGTTTAAGATACTTAAAAACCTTTGTTTCTAAGTTCAACTTGCAAGAAAAAAAATCAATTTTTGTAAAAATGTAATAGACTATAACGGTGGTGGAGGTTGCTATTATTGTTGTTGTTATGTTATTAATAATTACTAATAAGTAGTAATAAACTACTAACTGTATAATGATGTTCATCAAATAACCAAAAATCTTTTACAAATATATATTAATTACTTAGAGAATCCTAGCTATTTAAAAAAAAAAAAAGAAGTTATGGAATTTTCTTATGCAACATCAAGTAAACATCTCAGACTCTGACATAAATCTGATTTGAATCAATGTCATGAATTCCATGGATTTTAACAGGTTTTGAAATACACTTTAAAGCCAAATGGGATCAGAACTATTCACAATCCAGCATTTTGACATTTTAAAAATGTTAAAGCTAAGTATACAGTTAGCAGTAACTAGTTTGCAGGCTTTTCAGGCACTATAAAGAAGATTCTGAAAGAACTGATAATACAATATGTTAAGATCTGACTCTTTGATGAGCTAGCCATCTTAAGTTTAAAGACAACAGAATGAAGCTCTCCACAGGTAAGTATTACTTTCAGTGATAACTTCCTGTGGAGGGTTGACTGACCAGCTGCCAGACACCCACCCAGCTGCTCTCGCACTTCCCCTCCTCAACAGGACAGGGGGAGAAAATAACATGGAAACAAGAAAAAAAACAACCAAATGAAAAACCACCACCAATAACAACAAAACCAAACCAAACTAAAACAAACAAACAAACAAACAAAGGAAAGCACCATGAGAAAAAATCATGGGTTGAGATTAAGTCAGAGAGAGATCATTTGCCAGTTACTGCCACAAGCAAAGTAGACTTGATCTGTGGGCAACTAATTTAATTTGCTGCTAATTAAAATAGACCTTGATGGTGAGAAACAAAGACCAAATTAAAACAATGCTTTCTCTCAACCCCCTGGTTTTCCTAGGCTCAATCTCACTCCATTCCCATCTCCTCTACTGCCTCCCATCCCAAGGGGTGCAGGGTGATGGGGACTGACGGCTACAGTCAGTCCACAGCAGGTTCCCTCTGCAGCTCACCTGTGCCCTGTGGTGGGTCCCTTGCAGAGACAGCTAGAACAAACTGTGCCTGGCATGGGACAGCCCCTGGTCACTCCTCACAGAGGCCACCCCTGCAGCCCCCCGATGCCAAAAATGGAACATGGGCAGCCAAGATACCTTAGATGAGAAGAAAAGGTTTTAGTATCACCATTACTTCCTCAAGAAATAATCAAAACACGGAACATATGAATCTAATTCGCTCATGCCTGACCAAGTCGTACGCATCTACATCTTGATAGTTGCTAAGTATCTAGCAAAACAGAACATTTAAATTTGGTGTTACTCGCTTAAAAAGAAATTAATTATGAAATGTTCCTTGAAATTGTGTTATATAAATATCAACTTCAAAGTAAATCTCCAATGTTTCAAAGATATTTATATTACGAAATAACTGTACTTTTCCCCTGGATGTAGAAACAGGACCAAAGCTGTTCTTTGAAGTCGTACAGCCTGGACTTTTTTATCATCTGATAGGAAATGGGGGGCAAGGAGGTAGGGGGGAAACAACACAGAGAAATATATAGAAGACACATGTTGAATAAAGCTAATTTCAAATTATTTGTGATGCAAAATATTCAAGTTTCAAGTGGCAAAAATCTTTGCAATGCACAACAACAGTCTCTGTAGACTCAGATGGTTTGTTCATAGTTACTCAAGTTCTGAAGCTTTAATGACATCTGAGTTGATTTATGCTCCCCTGCATCTGGTGTGAAATAAAGATTCCAACATTCAGTAAATCAGACCAAGAAATCAGTGTATCAAATCCATCAATATCAAAAATGTAATATATATTGCACCCCAGAGATATACCACTAGGCCAGTACTCTAGGGTTGCAATAATCGGCCTTCTATTAAACAAAAATAATAATAAATGAAACAGACAATACATACCTAGCATGCACTGGAAAATTAGGTCTAAAACATAAAATCCCTGGTATTTCTTTATTTCAATGAGTTTATCGAGTTAAAACAAAAAGGATTCTGTAATCTTCCTACTATGAAAAGAGTAAAAAAAAAGGTTCCATTGATTTCATCACTGGATGCCCTTTAGACCTTCCATTTCCAACCTTTTTCACTGCTTGCTTAAAAATGAAAGAAATTAAAAGTCAGCTGCCCAGGTAGAGAATGCTCAGCTGGACTTGCCTTGATATCATTTGAATTTGTGGTTACATGAAGATTGAGCAATAACAGTCTGACATACACCTGGGCAAAATATTTTTTGGGCGGAACACTTAATTGCTATCCTGAATAATACCTTATATAAATCTTTTCATTTCCAAACCACTCATAAACCCCAAAGTCTGAGTTTGATTTCACACTTACTGCCACTACTAGAAAAACACTTAAAACGACTATAAGGCATGTTCTTCAAATAACATGGAAATATGCATCTTATTTCCCAAAGAGCCTTCATTTTAACATAAAATAAATCAGTACTATTTTTCCCTGCATCTTTCTGAAACTACCATCCAGCAGCTCCATCACACTTACATTCTATGGTGCTGGTACTCCACATACAATTAAGCTTTCATTTCTCCCATAATACAACCCTCAGCAAGGTTCATAGTCTTATTTTCCTTCACTCTCTCTATGAGTAGCAAGACACTCTCTATTTTATCAGATTAGAAAAAAATGTAAAATCTTCAGAAAGCTTCATAATATTTTATTTTTTTTTTAACAAAACCCATGGCCTGCTGAAGCCAATGGAAGTTTCAGCATTACCCTCATGCAAAAGATAATCGACAATTACAGCTGCCAATAAAATTTCTGTCATCAGCACCACCATCTTTGCCTTTTTGTTTTGTTCAGTTTTAAGTTGGCAACCCCTAAATCACATCAGTTGTGATACAAAGGCTGTCAAACTCATTCTTACTTGAACTAAAAACTACATCTGATTGAGCAATAGATATGCAAACTCTCAGTTCAGGAAAAAAAGAGAGAAGACAAGATTGTATTTGAAAGCAAACCATCTGCATCTTTGAAAAAGCATAGACATCTATGATGTGCTGCATTTCTTTTCAAATGGCTTTTAAAAGTCTTTATAATCCCCCAAAGCTCTTTCTTATCGTCTACAATATTGGGAGGAGTGGGGGTGGGGCGGAGGCTGGTTTATTTTGTTTGCAAGGACAAATATTTTTCATAAAATATTCTACAGTTTACAGTTTTGTGCCTAGTTTAATACAATTTCATATTCATTTCAAAAATAATTACTCAATACAGTATTTCTCAAATATGCAACCAGCATAAATGAACAGGAAATTTCATAAGGCAGTATTAATCATTTTCTCTAGTCTTTAAGGGGCAAAAAAATTAAAGGCAATTTTCTCCATGAACAAAGCTTCTATGTTGATTGTGTATTAGTGAAAAATCATATAGAAGCAGTGTCCTTTAATGGATTCTTACTGGCATAGATGCATTCACACATAATACACTATAGCACCCACTTAGAGGAATTTATTTCACTGAATACACAATTTTTTAAAAACATGTATCTTTTGCAAAGCAGCATCAGACTCCAAAAAATCTGTGTTTTATGAAAGTACCTGGAACTAACAAGCTGATTAAAAAAAAAAAAAAATCAAAAATGTCCTACAGCTGCTCATTCTTGCAAAAATTAATGAAAAATACACCACAGATGAGAAAGTCAGAGGTCTGTGCTGGGACTGGGGAGAATGAAGGGAACTGGAGGATGATATCATGTAGAAAATTGAAGGAAATATGGTTGATCAATGTTATTTTATGTACATGTTGCGGTAAGCAAAACCTCTAGATGGATTAATTTTACATCCAAAGATTCTGTAAAGACCCATTGGTTGCAAAAGAGTACCATAAAACATCTGTTCCAATTCAGCCCCACAAACTCAGCAAAATTAACAGATCAATTAATGCTGAGGCCTGCAGGACTTGAGAGCATTTTGGAGACCTGGCTGAAAGGGCAGAACAGGGTCTTGGAGAAATCAGAGTCTCAGTGTAGAAATCCAGAGGATCAGAAAAGCTTTGAGACTATACCTGCAGGAAAATATGACCATACTATTGCTGAGAAGGAATCACGAACTGAAATGTAAAATAAATAAATCAAGAAATAAGACTTCCTGTACTTAGGAAGTAAACAGTACAGAATTATTTTTATAATTGCCGGTATTGCTGTTGGAAAGCAGCAAGTCCTCGCACTTACCAAACATCTCTCCTGGTCAAGCCTGAGGCATATAAGTTTCAGGTTAGTTAACTTTTATTGTTTGCTAGAGAAGGAGCATCCAATTTAAAAATATATTGTCTATATATTTTATATCCACATAGTTTAAATATTCAACTAAACCACCTTTCACTATAGCTAACTGTTTCTTTTTTATGTTTAAACAGCAACAGGAGTTCCCAAACTTTAAAAGACTGAGAACATTAGAGTACTCCATAGACACTGTGTCTTCAATCCAAAAGGAATTGAAATCTCTCCTGCTAGTGCAACAGTAGGATTGTGAAGCATTTTCTTGCTTCACGAGAAAGCACAAACACTACTTCTAAAATAGTTCCTAAAAAAATGCAGTCACCATTCTTTGTGCTTTGTGCTTATGCTCTGCAAACTTACTGGAAACCAGAAAGTGTAAAAATAATTAAATTTTTAGAAAGTTCCCAGCAACTGAACTTGGTATTGCACTCCCTCAAAACTGCACAGTTCCTCAAACATTGTAATAAACACACAGTTTGATTCTTGATCATAAATGCAAAAGAAAAATACAAGAGAAAAAATACTTTAAGTGATTCATATTTGGATAAGAATGTTTTCTAAGCTTGCAATATTGCTCTGCCTTATATCTATGGAAACCAATAGATAACAGCATTCATACAGGCATCTGTTATTCTTATGTTCATAGAGTAGAATTTCAGAGGGGTCCATTCAGATTAATAAATTTTCATAGGAGGCTGCAAATCAAATCATTACTTCCTGCTCAGATTGTCTCAGAGTAGTTCTACTCTGTCAACCATAATGAATAGGGAATAAAGCCACAAAATTGCTATTTAGGAATTTTTAGTTCCTAGGCATGGTAACAAAGAACTGAAAAACAGGGGCACCCTCCAGAGGAGGAGGAATTGTATGCAATTGGGCCTCAGATAAGAAACGTAGAACTGCTAATGTAGTTTATTAGATGCTATTTTAATCTCTCACACCATGAAACACAAGAAGATGGTAAAAGAATCCAATAGTAACTGCCACAACATCATGCTGATTTTCATTAAGTTTGTTGAAAGGGGGCTCAGCATGGAATTATTAAACTGCTTTCAAAGGCAAATGACTAAAATGGCTCATCTATTTATAGCCATCATTCTCAATCACTATTTTTTTTATAGTGACACCTGCTAGCTCCTGCTATAGTTAAGGTTCTGTCAGCCTTTCCCCAAAACAATGATTTTTTTCAGTCTTCTACCTTGCTGATAAAATAACCAGTGTTCCTTTATTGGAAGTAAAGCTACTTAGGTATGTTTGGAAAAAAAAAAAAAAAGAAATATAAAGAAACCTAGTAATACTTGTCATTATATCGAAAGATCTAAAACTATCATCAGCCCTTAAAAGTTTCAAAATTATTTTTGCATTTTAATGATCCAGATACAAACCTGGTTTTTCAATAGCAAATGTATAGAACAGTAGCTTACATATAAACTAGATACGTCCTTTGTATATACACACCCACAAATATATATAAAAGAAATGTATTTATATGCATATTAAAATAGTAGAATTATGTTCATCTTTACTTGTAAAGAAAATGTTTATTTTTCAGTGAACTTAATGGTAAAAAAAAAATCTAGATATCACTTGTATTACAAAAATCTCAGCACACATGCATTTAATTGATAGGGAAGATGCCTGTGATAAGGGCACTAATTGGAAAAAGGAGTAAGTGCTGCTGTGACAAGATCATGACAGCACTATATACACCCCTAAGAGTCTATTGTCATAGCATCTGTATTGTAAAAATAGTTTTGAAGATACCGAGTTTGGTAAGTGCTTTCTATATTAATATAGCAAATTTCATCATCTTACGAAGACATACAGTTGCAATTTACTTCATTCATGGCACTATTGACATACTGTAAGAATAACAATAGTTATTTTATATAGCCTTTAAGCTACAAAGAAGCAGCTAAATCATCAGCATTTTATTCCCTTTTCTTTTATCATCCACACATTCAAAATGTGTCCTCACCTCAATAAAAAATTTCCTACTTGAAATGCTTAAAATTTGGTTTCTGCTTATAATGAAAATTTGACTTATCAGCTCACTTACAGATTCATCTGAGCTACTTCGGATCTTGAGATATATCACATTGTGAAAAGAAGAAAAAAGATTCAGGAGACCCCTGCTCTTTATGATATGGGTGTTTAAGGCTCAAGATAATTAAAAAACTGGCAGAGGATGGAAGCATCTAGAGAACAGAGAGCTACAAATCACTTTCAAAGCATGAAAGTATCCAAAGAATGATTCTATTCCTAAACAAATTACTTCATAATTTCATGGTAGAAACATACCTGAATACTCAGCATTGCTCATCTAATCTGCTGAAACACATTTTAGTAATTAAAAAAACACTAAAATTTCATGTGATTAACTTTTCATTAGATTTTAAATGTCACTAGCCAAGAGCAGCCATTTTGACCTTCTAGTCCTAACATTCTGCTCAGGCAACTGAACCTTGCCTGAGTAAAGCTGTGCACATGCAGTATCTAGACAACACATTTTGTCACTGCTCATCGTCCCTCCTTTTAGCTTAATTCAACTTCTTAAAGCCATTTGAGCATGAATATAGTTTCATTCATTTGAAAACTGTTCTTTTTTGACATTTGGACAGCATGCTGGGATTTCCAAGATTTCAAGTTACAAGCAAAATACCAAAATTTGATTTAAAAAAAAAAAGAAATGGGAGCTATAAAAATTAAAACAAACAAACAAACAAACAAACAAATAAAATTGAAACCCTTGTAATCCCTTGCTGCAAAGCAGTTGATAAATAGAAACTTTCCAAATTTAACTTATAACAATATAGATTTATGGTAAGTTTTAGGAGAAGCATTGTTTAGAAGCTTTTTGAAAATAATGGAAATAAAGCCTACTTGCATAATTCATTGCAGCATATAGTAACAAGGGAGAATTAAATAACATATTTTCCCTCAAGATGCAACTTGAAAACAACAAACAAAATTACATGTGAAGATACTAGTTAGATTTGCATCTACAGAAGATAATGGAAATACATCAGTTTACCCTCATTATGGACCTGGTTCATCTAAAAATAAATGAATAAGAATAAATTGGGTAAACTGGAAAGTTATATGCAACCACTTGGAACATAATTGTAACTGAGTTCTTGGATACGTTCTTTTGAATTAACAGAGCACATTAGCCCAGAAAAACCTGGTATAGACAAGTTTTCCCATTATTCACTGTTTATTCCTTTACCATGCCCATTCTTCTGCTCAGATATTTTCCTGCCACTACATTTTAATGTATAATTGCTAATTTCTTACATATCAAAATGAGTTCATACTCAGCCCCCAAAGTAATAAGTACTATAAATTTGAAACTGGAACTTTACTGAATCACCTCCCTCAACCTGCTGGCCATACTTTGCGCTTGAGGCAGCCCAGAATACTTTGGGTTTTCTGGGCTTTGAAAGCACATTGCCTGGTCATGTCCAGCTTTTCATCCACAGTACACCCTCAAATCCTGCTCTCAATCCCTTCATCCCTCAGACTGTATCAACACCCAGGGTTGCCCCACCCAAGTGCAGCACCTTGCATTTGGCTTTATTGAACCTCAAGAGGTTCACACAGAACCATTTCTGCACCTTCACCAAGGCACTGAGCTAAAACAGACTCATCCAGATGTTCACATGCTCACACGTAGGTTGAGGAGAAGGGAATTAGGCTTTTAAATTATATGAACAGAAGGCAGAAAGCATTCCACACGGATTTAGATCTTTTACGTGAAGGAATATTTTCCCAAGGATTTGTTTTTGAAGATTTTTCTCTCGTTTATCCTTCAAACCTTTTTAGATGCTGAAAACAAAACCATGGAAGTAATGCCATTGTGGTTGAAGGATATGACACAAGGTTTTAAGAAAGAGGTAACATTGTACCTCTTCCTAGCCTACCTGGTATAATCAAGAGAAAAGACAGTCAAGAGACAGAAGCATTTCTTTGAGGAAAAGTTTGGTTGGGTCTCAAGTATCTGAAAAATTCCACTTACTCCTAGTGATGTAACTGCAGTATACTACCTGCTGATATCATTAGTTTTTTCTGAATCCTGGCTCTATACTTATGTGTTGTTGAGTGGCAATAAATGTCAATGTATAAATGCCTGACTGATTATAGACTCTTGGTGCTAGAATTTTTTTATTAAATTAATTAAATTTCTTTGATCAAATTACTCTTCTTGAGTTCCTCTGAAATTGCACTTTTCACTATCATTTTTCAGAGGATGAGGTATCAACTTTTCTCAGACTGTTTTCCCTGAAAAGGCTTTATGCTTACACTACAATGTTTTTACCTTGGAAACATCTCATTATTATTTGTTAACTGCCTGCATGGAATCACCAGAATCTGTCCAGACACTGCTGCAAGCATCATCAAGCAGTTTCTGAAATAAATCACTGGTTCAATGACTGATAAAACTGCTTTATTTTGAATTTGAATAATTTGAATTATTTGTGTTTCTACCTTCTATTTTGTTATAAAATAGGAACATATTATGCATTTAAAATCTAAACATAAGAAGCAATTACTAATTGCTGTTCACACAGTTTTTATTTGAATCCGGTATCATGATGCCTTTTGAAATCTTTTGAAGCAAATTTCACTGGCCTTGTTTACAGTGTAGATCTGGACAAACCAAGAAAAGTCAGACTTCATGATCTGAGCATTATATAAATTTGACCTTTAAGTCTTAATACTAATAGATACAATATATATATACACACACACACACATATAAAGTTCATAATAGGTAATATTTTACCTTGATAATAGGCAACTAGAGAATTGGGGCAAGTTGCTTTCCACTTATCATGTTTTCTGAAGTTCTTTCTTTGTGCTAACAAAATGCACAAATTTTCAATAAACTAATTCCAGAACAGGTGTTAACTACAAGGTATATGAGGATGTCACAATGACATCTCCAAATATGAGATTATATAGGTAGGAACTGTACAGGCCTTCTGTGAATAATGGTAGCACAAAGCAAGAACTCAGAGAGCCAGAGAATCTATCATTATTATCAGATAGTGTTATCAAAGGATAAACATAAATCAAAACACATTAAAAACCATGTTTTGGCTGAATTACCTCATTTTAATACAGTTTATTGCTCTATGCTCTGTATTAAATATAGACACTATCTGCAAATCCAGAAATATCTTCTTGGTCAGCTTTCAAAGACACAACAATGAGCCTGTGTTGAAGGGAAAGCTTTAAAGAATTGTAAGATGCCTACCTGGGCAGGAATGAAAATTCTTATTGCCACATACAGAGTTCAAAACTTTTTTCCATATTAAAAATATCTTTAACATTTTATGAATTGGAGCTATTATGAGCTTTGCATTTAAATGTGTGTAAATGGCAATTAATAGCAGGCAACTGCTGAGTTTAAATTGATTACTATGTCTCATTTTGCAATAGTCTCAAATTTATCTGTATAAGAACATAAGTTCTGTAAAAAATAAATTGACTTCTCAAACAGCAAGATGTGAGGAACTTAAGCAGCTGGATGCTACAGGCACATGCCAAATTCTCAATTCTATAATGTTGCAGCAGATTTTTTTCAGAAAGATTGGCATGTTTTTAAGTACAGAAAAAGACCATTATTTTTCACTTTCTTTTCATGTACTGATATTCAGAACACAAAGTTCCTTATAAAGATATAGAAAGCAAAATCAGATCTCAGAGCAAGTATTGTCAAAAAATAACAATATGATGCCTGAACATTTTAAAAACACTAGAAAAAGGGGTTATATAGTTAATTACTAATTTTTTCATCATACTCCATTTTTAAAGAATTACCCCAGTTTTCACAGCTAAAGTCACGTGTTTCTTCTCACTCTACTTACCTCATTAGTGATGAAAGTTCCAAAGAACAGCTCAAAACTTGACTAAAGCAGTACCTTTTATTGCATCTTTTATTTTGTTGTCTTATAACTAATTAGTATGTCTCAAAATCATTTGTAGTTACCAGAAAAACCATCTTTAGAGAAGCAGCAGAGAAAAGTTTCAAACAGAAAAAAGTTTGTTTCTTGTTCCATGACAAGTTAATTCAGATGTCTTGCAACTACTGGGAACTAGGAATGTGAACCTCTTACTGTTTTGATCAAGATTCAGCACATAAGAGCAGTAGTCAGTAAGGAACATTTCTTCCATATAGCTCTTCATGAGTCCATATTGCCAAGACTTGGTTACTCAGCCTGATATGAAAAAAAAGATCGTTTAGACTTAACAGCTGATGCACTCATACTCACTGAAATGAGCATAAAACACGTGGTGGGGTTTTTTAGTGTTATTAGGATAATCTGATCCTTTGAAGGCTTAAATTGGATTAAACATACCCATTTTTCCTTCCCCAATTTTTGATGAATACAGCTTGCATAATTCTTTCTTACATAGTTATACTACATTCTATAATACAATGTCACAAATTAAATCCAAAACTGCTACTGTCAATGGTTTCTAATTATAACTTGCTTGGTAAGAATAGGATGGCATAAAAAAAGAGAAGCAATAAGTGAAGAGTAGGTTCTAATTTTTTTTTAATTTTTTTTTAAATGAAAAATAGGTGGTTAGAAGAGACTGGTGAAATTTTATTTTCAAATCAATACACTTCTATTCCCTTTTAAAAATACTCATACATAAACAATTTATTTTTCACAGAATATTAAATTCAGAATATTTAAATATTTAAAATGAGACAATACATTGCAAAGAAAAAGTACATAAAAAATTAATATTCCTCTGCTCACATAAGAAGACGTTATCTCAGTTTTCATAGAAATGAAGCATAAAAATAGGTACTGGAACAAAAATGTAAACGTCATTAGCATGGCTAGAAGTTGCAACTGACCAAGATAAGCAATCAAGATGTCTCACAAACTTTTCAGCTAAAATAAAAACTGGCAAGTCAAGTATTTGGCAACAGTACAAGAAACTATCACATTATTACATTTGTTTAAAAGACAGATTACTCTTTTCTTCTTTAGTTGTGGCCAATGGCAGTAGTTACAGAGTTCTGTGTTCTGTTAAAATGACTATGAATTAAACATTCCTGCTTCTGTAATGTAACTCTATGTGACAAAAAAAAACATAACCAAGAATACATCTGCCATTGCTACTGTTTTATGAATACATAATTTTGATAATCCACTGGAACAGAAGACTATACCTAAACTTGCTTTTATTTCATTTGTAACTAAACTAGGAAATTCTTCTTCCCTTGACATTTTCTCACTTTGCTCAGGTAAGCAGTAATTCAGACATGTCACAAAACCTGTTTATTCACAGTTTCCCAAGCACACAGATTGTATCAACATCATGGTAAGGCAAAGATCTATTTTTACAGAAGATAAAACAGTATTAAATCAATCTGCAGTTTAAAAGCCTAGAATTTCTTTATTTCTACATGACTTGTGCTTTTGATGAAGAATTAGCTCTTAGCATATTCATTTTATCAGAAAATCTATCCAATCTTTTTGTACCTACAAGACTGGCCAGTAGAAAGCTGCTATATCACATTATTTCTTAAGAATTTATTGTCAAGCAGTACAGAAGGTCTGGAATTTCTGACTTTACTGTAGTGAGTTAAGCAGTTTCTATCTTTCAATTAATCAGCATGACACAAAACGTTTTATGTTACTAAACTTAACCTTTACACAGCAGGTATGTTTGAGAGTCATAAAGCTGGCATTCACGGCTGGCCATCGACACAGCAGGTTAATTTTTGGGGGTCTGCACTACAAAGACAGCAAGGGGCTTTTGGGACACTGTTGATTCAATGTGTCAGTTACAATAAAGTATATTTGTTACTAACGTAATATAGAAGCTGCCAAAAAAAAAAAATTAAAAAGTCATATTTAAATAAGAATTATCCCTTTGAGGACAAAAAAATCTCATTCCAAATCTGACAAGTTAACTTCTACAACTCATAAGTCAACTTTAGAAAACTAAATTCATCTTACATACAAATTTAAACTAAAAATTACTTTGGATGTGAATTAACACTTCATAGAAACACTCAAATCCAGAACTGGATTTTTTTAATCCTCAGTGCATATGAAAACTGCATTTTTGCAGAAGACCATCACCAAAGATGCTACTGTAAGAAGAAAGACAAAAAATAAAATGCATTTTTCTCTCTTTTCTATCATAAAGCGAATATATCTTTAAAAAATGAAACCATCAATAGCCCTGATTTAGGACATTCCTTGTTCAAGAAACTGACTATCTGGAAGAACAGACACTATTTTTGCATAACAGGGTTAAAACAAAAAATCTCCCAAACATGAACTGAGCAAAAACACCTGAGATTTCTCAGAAACTACTTTGGAAAGTAATGACAGTAACTAAATATGATCATAGTAGCTCCATAAAAGGTGGTACTTCCCAGCAATGCTATTTACTACAAAATGACAAAAACAAACGTAAAGCATTTAGAGGCTTACACATCTCCACTGCCATATGGTATCACAGCATTAGATGAGCATAAAATAATAGCTACCTATTGTAAAATTAATGGAGTAATTTATCTCATAAAATGAATTTTAAAATCCCACATGAAATCATGCAAAAATTTAAAAGAGCTAAATACCTTAGAAAGCAGAAAGCCTCCACTGCACTTGAATTTACTATTGGCTTAGTTTTTATACATCATGGGTTTTTAAAGCACTGTAGTCTCAACAGATTACTATTATCATAAATGTCAGACAACAGAAATTTTTATTAACCCAACCTAACAGAATTTTAAGCCCCAAAGAACCGGTTTAAATGTCATGTTAGTGGGATTGCTCATCTTGAATGGGGCAGGAATACAGCTTTAATACAAAATAACAGAGGTAAAATAGATAGTGAAGTTGAACTGTGCACTCCTGTGACTGAAAAGCAAGAGGCAGTGAATCTACAACACTCCCCAAGACATAACACACCAGCCTGATGGAGTACTTGCTCTCAAGTTAAAAGTGATTATTAAGAACAGTGGAAGAAATTAAAAAAAATTTATCTACATGCAAAATTAAACCTGAAACATGTTTGTTTCCTGGAAGCACGTCTTTTTCCACACAGTCACAGGGAATGAAAACTGAGGAAAATGCTTCAAAGGAATGATTTGTCTTTCACTGGACAAAGATGCTGCTTGTCAGTCTCTGCTGCATGTTTGGTAGTAAACACACCAGTTTTAGCACATCTCATGATGTAGTTCACTTTTAGTTCTGTATTTACACTGAACATATCCACTGTTACAGTCCTAGAGTAATAATACTTCAGTTAGGAAGTTTCTTTTCCATTCTAGCTCTCCTTGCAGACATTTGTATTAAAATGCTCTGGGTGAACTGACACCTCCAAGGAAATTTTTTTATCTGTTGACCCCAGGCTCCTGTCCATCTTTGTTTTCATTAAGTAACAGGTATTTCATTCAGCATCTCTAGTTTCTCTTCACCTGTGATCTCTGGAGGAAATCAGATGACTGATCTTTCTTATCAGGCCCTTCTCTGAGGCTCTTCTCTGATTTCCCTAATTTACTAGAACAAATTTCCTACAAATTTCTCTGTACCAGGGAGAAAAGTCATTCCACCTTTGCATATTCCAGAAACAAGACTAACATCAGACTACCCATGCCATATATACGGTATGATATCTGAATTATCCATGATGCTAGCTACGAATAAGCTAGTTGCCTGAATATAATTTTTCTTAGTTATTCTACTTTTCTCCTAATAATCACCCTTCATATACAAATCCTTACTACTAAATTAGTAGTAAGTATGCACACAGTAAATAAAACTTATAACAAATGAGTAAACATTTATTCTGTATATTGATTTTGAAACACGCATCATAATTGCTGCTTTTCAAACCAGTACTTTAATAACCATAAATTCATTGACTTTATTTTCTTATCTATTAGCCAAAGTGTTGTGTCTTTTTCAATTAAAAAATTGTTCTGTAAAAACAGGAAACAGTTTAAGCATTCAATATACACTAAGCAAATGCTTAAACAGAAGCAAAAGATGGGAAACTTGTAGCTGCCAACATAACAAACTTTTCACTGTACGTAGCTACTTTAAGTAATTAAAATGCCCATAACCTATTTGGAGTCAGAGAAGTCATACAAGAGACTGAGCTGGATCTCTGTATTGTAGATCTACAATCTAAATTAACAATTTTGATCAGCAATCCAGAATTACACAAAATAACTCAGCATGTCTTAGCTCTTCAATTGACTGGGGCACATGGTGTGCACTAGTTTTAATATGGCTCCAAAGGGGTTCCATAAGTGATTCAGTATGAAGACTATAATTCTGACAATCTACTAAAAATGTTTTAGCCTTTAAATAGAAGCCATTTATCTGCATATGAAAGATATGCTTAGAGAAAGAACAGAGCTAGAAGCAATCTAGTTACTAAATCACTCAAAACAGTATATATATTCTATTCTCCTTGAGTACCGTATTTAACTTTTCACCCATATCACAACTTAATAATGAAATAAAATGAAAAAAGTTACAAGAGAGTTATTTTTAACAACATAAGAATTTTACTAATATGAAAAAGAAAAGTAGTAACAACACTAAAAACCTTAGTGGTCTCAGAACTGTATTTAATCTCATTTCGCACATTTCACGATCAGAATGGTTACAATCTTCCCTTATTTGCACAGGAAAATGAATAAATAAAAAACACCTAGCGCTTGGCATTCTATTTCCCCATCAGTAAAAAAGCTGAAATTCCAAATGACAAAAAATTAAACAATCTTTTAGATTGCACCTATACCACAAATAGCACCATTCCTATACTTGTCTTCTTTCACATTCATGATTAAATATAGAACTGCTACTAAATCATATAACTTTGTTTTTGCAGTCACTTTCTTACTGTTTTTCAGTAAATCAAATCAATTTTTTTCCTGACTTCTTCTTGCATCTTTTTCTCCAATCTCATTTCATCTTTTTTCCTCCCCTCTGTCCAAGACAGAATTGCATATTAAGCTAGTCTACTAGTCTAGAATATTTTCTCACAAGACATCTCTTTCTCCTTTAAAACATTTATAAGCCTTTGCTTTCTTTCTGATAATTTCTTCTTTTTTTAATCCCTTATTTATTTGCAAAAGGTTAGAGTGCTTGACTAAATTAAGAAGCATGCTAAAATCAGAGTTCTGCAGAACAAAGTGGTTCTGCATTTTCATGGACTTTAACTTCATGAGTAATTCAGAGAGTATTCACTAGAGCACTTCTGTTCTTACTGTTACTTAATTAAATCTGTTTGCTAGCTCCATAAAGTGATATCTAGAAAGTTATTTTTCCACTACATTAAAAATAAAAAGCGTTGACAAGATTTTCAAATATTGATTAAAGTTTTTGTTACATCACTCACTATGATAACTAAAGGTACCTTGTTGGGTTTTCTAACTAAAGTAATTCTAAGATACAGTTACCAGAAATCTTACAAGAAGATTGCTCAGAAAGAGAAAACTTCAAGACATTTCTGAGCAGCTGAGAGCCCAATTTCAAATTATCTGGATTTATAGTTGTCTCTCTCTGGGGAAGATATTCACATTAAAAAAAGGTTTCCTTAGGATTGATGTTCACGTTTAATCATGGTCAGTCCTACCATACCCCTTACAGTTAGATAATTCATAAGTTTATTTCAAAGTCTGGAGGCAGATGTCCAACACTGAGAGATGCAACACTTGAATACAATAAGATAAAGTTTTCAGTTTGATGAAAATACATAAATGTGCTTTATCAAAACAAGAACATCACAAAAGACATTTATACATATATACACAGAGCAGATTTTATCATTCAGTTTATAGGGCCCTCTCAAACTAAAGAAATAAGAAAATAGTTTTTAATTAGGTATAACACCTTGTAAATGCTTTTAATGTTTACTGTCTAGAAAGTCACTACTGAATTCTTTCAATTTATCTCCCTTTCCTGAAAGTTCCAGACTATCAAGGATAGAGGAGGAGAATTTAAGTTAGAATATTTGTTGGGGTTTTTTTTCTGTTTCACAGAAAAGGAATCATGGAGAATACTGTAAAAGACAAGTAAGAGGCAAATTCTCTACCTTCTAGAAACATGAATATCTCCTAAATATCAGTTACTTATAAAACACAAAAAATGTAAATATAGACCTTCAGACTACAAATACTGTGTTCTGTAGACTTGACAGACATTTAGACATCTAAACAAAAAATGTATCCATGTCATTGAAACAAAAATAACTTTATGGATTTAAATCTTTAAACACTTTCTAAAGAATTTATTTTTTTCTTTTTTTAATCCAAGCAATTTTTGTTAACCAATCTCAGTACGTTTCAGGTTCATGGAAATGCAAAGATCAGGTAAAGGGCAGAATCAGCAGTACACTATACTGGTGTATTAGTGGCCATATTTAATTAAGTCCTCTTTAGGAGTACTGCATACTATGAATAGCTTAATGGCAGTCTAGCAGCAGTTGACATGATTACAGCTTCATAGGGGATTAAACCTGCCAACTTCATTTTATAGTTCATACTTTACAGAGACTTTCTTCTTATCCATGGTAGATTTCAATAACTGGATTAATTTTTAGTTTGCTGAAAGCATTGTGAAGGGAACTGTCCTTTCTAAATAGCTCCAAAATAGGCACAGAGAGAATAAGCATGCATTAGTTGCCATAGACACAGGTGTTATGCATTAAACAGGCACAAAACCATTCTCTTTCTACAGATTACCTCCAGTCATAAGCTAGACTATAATTATCTAACTTACCCTGTCAACTAGTGGATGCAAGTATGCCCAGGACATAACCAGAAAGGACATGATTCAGTTTCACAAAGCAACATGATTAAAAAAAAAAAAATTGCAACTGATAAAAATTAGAAGTAGAGCATTGACAAAGATTAACATGCAGATTCTGAAGTCCTATCCAAAAGAGGCCTTCCATGTGCTTCACTTCATGAGTAATCCAATTCATTGCAGTGGCCTGTGCACTCAGTTAGCCTGGCATTCTGTTGGGGCACAAAATTCACACACAGTGCTCCTTTTACTGGAGAAGTTCAATTAAACTGAAAAACTGAGGTGAGTTTACAGGTACAAAATCCCTCTTAATGTGACCAGTCTGGAGAAATATTTCTTTAAACATCACCTGAAAAAGGGCTCAAGCTCCCAAAAGCATTTCTTCCCTCTCTCATATCTCCTCAAAAACATGCATATGCTATATCCATCGTTTTAACAAAAATAAATTTTCCTCTTCCAACAAATACAATCTCATGTATAAACTTAGACAAGCATAACTATTCTAATGCAGATACTATTTATTCAGCAAAGGCCCTGCAGCACAAATCCTAAACCTTTAAGACTCATCCCTGCAATTTGCAATATTTGGCTGAAAACAAGAAATAATATCCACGGGTCATCCTCAAGGGTTATCAGCATATACAGGGTTAAATATCTTCATAATACATAAGAATATGTAATGTAGGAGATAGCTTGTTTTTTTATTTTTTAACATAACAAAAGTTTTGTTCAGATGAGCTAAGGTGCACAAGAAATTGGCTGAACCAACTCTTTTTCATTTACTAATTTAAAAACAATAAATCAACTTGGGAAGTTTTCTTACCATGGTAACTGCTGTTCTTTCTGCTGCTGACAATAAAATACTGGGTTTTGTAGTTTTTCAGTGTTTTCTTTGACCTGAAAATTCTAGAGAACAAAAAAATGTCTTTCTAAAAATAACTCATTTGAAATTGTCTTTTAAGGTTTTAATTCATATGAACCCTGTTAACATGAATACTAATGATCTGAAGTGAATTCATACTGCTGGTTTCATTTGCTACATCAGACAAGTTTTACATTATTCTAAAACAAAGAGCACAAGTTATATTAATAAATCATTAAATATCAAAACTCTTGAAGAATCAAAAACCATGGTTATTACAAAAACAGCAGCTTTGCATTATTTCTCAACTTATATATTTATAATTATATAATCATGATGGTATAATTATATATAATTATATATAAGTATTATATATAAGTATATATATAAGTAATATTATATAGTAGTAGTATTATATAATTAACATTAATGTTTATATTATTACACTTGTGCAATAGCTGCAAAAGTAAACACCTACTATAAGAATAAGAAAAATGTCAAAAAACCCTCCAAATTTCGTTTTGACATTTGTAGCTTTACTCTTATTTAATGCTATACTAACAATACCAGAACAATTTATTAAAATTTCTGTGAAAGAATACACTTCTTGCAGGTTATAATATGCATCCATCATACTTTGTACCAATGCACAATACAAGCATTTTAAATCATGCACCCAGATAGTAATTTCCACTGAGTCTAACATCAAAATTATTTTATTCCGGTTTCCTTCGTCCAATTCAAGGAAACTCATAAGAACACATATAAGTCTCAATGACTTAAAATGTATTTATATTATTATAATGTGAGGCTCCAATTCCAAAAGGAAAAAGTTATCAGAGATCCATGCACTGATATGACAGCATATCACCACTATTCAGGAAAAGAAGCTGGCAGACATAGTTGTTGAACTCAAAGTTGAACTGGATGAATTCCCGAATGAGGCATCACCCTTAACCTTTAACTGTCTACCTTTAGGTCTACATGACAACAGCAATACTGCAGGGCTTCCAATATCCAGTGCCACATACACAGGGTTTGTCACAAGAATTGGGTATGGCATAAAAGGTTGATCCTAAAAACAAACTAAATAAAAATATCAAAGAATAAAAACCCACGACAAACAGAAGTCCTAGGATCAGGAGAGACAAGTCTAAGCAATTGGCTAGAGACCCGAGTCTACAAACTCAGAAGTTCTTTCAAAAAAAAAAATTAGAATCCGTGGTGTTAGCAGAGAAAAGAGGAAGTACTACTGTGAGTGGTGAACCAACCACAGATATACAATAGCTGGAGGGAAGGGTAGAACTGATTTAGAAGTATCTTTTTTTATTTATATTCTTCTACTACTCACAACTTTCATGCAACTTTTTTTTTCCTTACAAGAAGTTTGTATGCAAAGTCTTATGAAGACAGAAGAAAAAGACAATAATCCTGAGATTACTGTATTTTCTTGCAAAAAATGCTTCAAAATTTTGAAATATTTTTATAATATTGAATAACATTTCTCAATATTGACATTTTAAAATTCAGACATTGTTGTAATTTTAATTCTTTAGGCATATTTTTGACTTAAAGATGTTTTCTCACTAAGAGAACAGAACTCCTTAGTAGTCTACTTAAATCAATCAGTAGAATATGATATCTATATGTATATGCACACGTTATGTAAATGTGCCTGCTTTGTTGTCCAGAAAAGGCTAAGTAAAAACATTTCACAATGAAGACAGGAATCACCAATTTTTGCTAGCAACTGGTTTTATTATACAGGCCCGCAAACATGAATTATCTTCAGTGTACTGTCTGCTCTTTATTAAACAAGTGTCATGTCTAAATATATCTGCAATTAACTGCCATGACAATACAAAGAATAACTCTTTTAAGAAATGTTTACACTGTGGGATACGAGTGTTCCTACACTTTGAGGTGAAGGCACATTGCTTACCTACACGGTGATTCCTCATCCTGATGTGATTGGGCACTAACCGTCATCCCAGTTTCTGGGGATGGGAAAACCAGGTATGAAAGGGAGCGATGGTCATATTTTCAATAATCAGAGCATGAGAATCCCCAAAGACATGAGCAATGTAGCACAAATTTAGCCTCTAAACAACATAACATTTACTGATTAAGTGTGGCAAATGGAAAGGGACAAAACACACTCCAATCTACAGGTTTATTCTTGCAGTAGCTTAATCTTTGTAGGAAACAGATGCTTACATTGAATATTTACAAAAATTTATGCTAGTTTTAAGGCTCTTCTTACTGCTAAAGAGGATACAGGGATTATTGTAAATATATATGATGCCCTAGCTTTTTTTAAATTGTTAATTATACAATTACTATGATCTTTATCTTACTTTCCTAATTTACTGTCTAATCACATTTCTTACATTTTGGCCCATTAAAATATGTCTTTGGACTCTAGATTTGAATCAAACTAGATTTAAATATTAAAATAGCAACAATTACGAATGAGCATGATTCTCTTAGGAGACAGGGCAGAAGGGCTAAAAAAATAAGTTTATATATCTAAAAAACTATAGGCTATCCATCTCTGAGTGTAGACAGATGATAATTTGCTTTCAGCAACATAAACATGGAACTCTGGCAATGAAACATAACAATGCTTAGAATTAATCATGTTCTTAAATGCTTTCCTTCAGTAGATAATGATTTAGACAGAATCAGGTTGCAATATGTTATAAAACTCTATGACACATTTAAAATATGTTTTCCCTACTTGCTAAAAGTATTATTATTTTGAAGTAGAGACAGGGAAGTTGTGACAAAGAACAGAAAGAGTATGCAACAAAAATATAAAAGTAGGAAAGCTGAAGAGCCTAAGAATGTGTTATTCAAAAATAAAGTGAGTAACGTCTCATTCATCAAAACTTTTTTTTTATTTCTTCTAACATTGCATAACTTCTTAATTATAAGTTGTCCTTTTAACTGCACAGAAAAGCCTAGATTTCATACCACTGTGAGTAAAATATGTTCTGTTTTAAATGTCAAGAAGTGTCAAAACTGATTGGTTTTGCCTTTAAACTCATTATTTTTACAAAAGACCAAAAATATACATTAAGGAACAAAAGTGCCGACAGGTTTAGCTGAACGCAATCAGCACCTAGCTCTCCTTTCATTGACTAGTTTTTTTT
Organism: Platyrinchus mystaceus; assembly: GCA_035041135.1. Lineage (NCBI taxonomy): Eukaryota > Metazoa > Chordata > Aves > Passeriformes > Tyrannidae > Platyrinchus > Platyrinchus mystaceus. Next base: position 22,437,629 of record JAWWLV010000144.1, read on the forward strand.
TCACTAAGTTAAAAATATACTACTCATTTTGAAAAGAAACCCTTCTAAAATTTACAGACATTTTGTGTCTTTACCTTCTTTTTAAAGACATATTTTTTTTTAAGTTACTTAATAATCAGCAGGGTTAGAAGTACAAAAATCTTGTTTTTCCAAAAAAAGGTAGACATTGAGGAGCTAAAGATCCAAATACTGCTATCCTTACATATGCCAAATTTACATTTCTTTTTAAAACTTCCATTTTCAATACTGGGGGGACTTCACTATTACGATACTGTCACAAGTAAATGACTGGCCTGAGTAAACATTTACTGCCATTGGTATTGGCAAAAAAGCAGGTTTTAATATGAAATAGTGAAAATTTATATTAAAGCATAAGTCTTGCAGGTGTACTTTAAAGGCTTGCTAGTAAGGTGTTGACAGGTGAGCTGAAAAGCTATTTCAAATTGACATCTCTCAACAGCATAGGACAGAGGAGTTAAAACTGTATCCTCAGCAGCACTGGTAAATATAGAAAGAATGAGTATCACCTCCTGAGTAAAGTCCACAACATTATTCAGAAGAGTCAGAGAAGGCTTCATGTTAAAAACTTAAATCCATGGCAACATGGTACCTTGAATCTCCATAATTACTATCAGCACAAACTCCCCCCAAGGCATCTCAGAACATTCACCTCAAACCATGGTGGTGTATGGAAAAAAAATCTCCTGACCATTCTCTTCAGTTAATGGCTACAGGTTATTCATGCAGTCCAGCACGGAAATCATAAAAGTTGCCAAGGGCAATAACTGATTCTAACTGATCGGGGTCTGAGACCAGACATTTATTACTTTGGGATGCCATGGAGAAGGTATTTCTGAATATTTCCCTTTCCAATGCAGAGTCTAAATGGCAGATAAAATAGTGGTAGGACATAACTGACAGAAGGCACAGACAACTGGCCTGCAAGTCAACAGATAAAACACAACCACTACATTTGTCAAGCAGAGTGAAAAGTGAGCTTCAAGAGAACCACTGAGTTGTAGATGACTCACGTGACATATGAGCACTCGACAACAAAACAAAGAGAAGAGAATGAAAAAAAAGGTACCAGAGGGCACCAAGACTGTTAAACAAAGTCACTGGTTAAAAGAAACAACCAAAAAGAATTGGTACACAACCAAGTATATCACTGACTTTACATAATCACACACCAACCAACATGACAGCAAGCTGTGTGGATGTGTAGAGACATTCTCCCACTTGCCCTTCCAGACACATACCATTATTAAGCTGGTGCAAGATGCAAACTTGCCAGTGGAGTGAAAGTGTAATTCATCATTCATGTATTTACTTATGTAAAAACGTGCTTTTCCATATTATGATTACATCTTTGGTATTTCATTGATAATTAGCTATAGAACTTGTATTTTAGAGAAATAGCCTTATTTAACAATAGTCCTAAAGAGAGTCAAAGAAGAAATCATTCACTTGAAGAAAGCATTCACTGATGCTATTCATATTGCTTCTTCATTAGTTAGCAATCCTATAAGTGAGTTAAAACAAACATACTACTATAGTTTGCATAAATAAATAATGCCAGATTGGAAACTATATTTGCATTCCTTTGACCAACAACCAGTATGTACATTTTCCCTAATCTTAGAGTATTTTAATTTCAAATTAATTTCATATTTACTGTATTTTCAATTACAAGATTAATTACTGATGTCCTAGAATATTGGTCTTACCAATATTAGGCTATATACTCTGAATACCAGCAGTATTTGGATTGATTTGCAAACACGTGTAGTTGGTCCACAAATACTTTTATGTCTGCGTTGCATTCATATAGGAACTCATAAACATCAACAGTTAACTAAAAAATGCAGAACTACACAGAAACAATTAATTTAGCAGTCATAGACCACTACAATTATTATTTCTTGACAGTTACCTTACTGTTGTATTATTCACGTTATTACAATACTTATGTGTGAAGGAAGAAAAACACGTATGGCTTACGTTGCACTGCTCTTTTGAAACAGACTTCTCATTTCATATTGCCCTCAGATCTCAGAAAACCCTGGAAAAACATAACACATGTCACAACTGTCTACACACAGAAGTAAAGCAGCAATTGCTCGATGTATGAATAAGTTTTGTGTGAAGTTAAAAGTGCACCCTTCGATGCATTTCAAGGCAAATATAGCTGAACTACTAACCAGTCAATGGGAGGACGTGGGGGCATATGAAGTCTTGAGATCTCTCCAACTTCCTATACAAGAGCATTCTGTAATTATGTAATTCTCTAAAGGAGCTTAATACCTTTGCCACAGGTAATAACTACCTTCACAACACACTAAAACTATTAAGTATATTAACAAATAATCAACTTTTCCACATTTTCTCCATAGTTTGAAGCACTTAAATGAAGTAAAACATTGCTATTATTATCACTATTTTTTCAGTTTACTGAGTGAGACCATAAGCACATTTCCTCCTCAGAGGTGTTTCCTCTCATACAAAAAGTACAATCAATTTTATTTAAGCACTATTTTAGGAAAATGTTGGTTGTTTAAAGAATTTCTGCTATGAATCTTACACCAACTCAGCATTTTCCTAAATTACTAGAGTAATATATGTTTAATAACAAGAGAGACTGCTATCAGAATACAACACTCAAATGGATTTTTGTGAACTGTAACTGTTGATTGACTGCCTAATTCATAGTACATTCTTTTCAGCTTACACAACTGCAGGGATTTCACATCTGCAGAACTTCTTCATGCAATTGCAATATAAATTACATTAATCTGAGTTATAAGGGATTCTATTTTTCAGAAAAGAAATCTGTCCCACATGATCAAAACAAGGCATTTTTTAAAAATCAAACAGGTTTAGATCAAACAAGCCTAGTACAAAGAGATCATGTGGCTAAAGAAGATAGAAAAACAACTTTGGAATTTATCTGAGATTGTGAAATGAAAGATGCTGTCCTTAAAATTATGTACCTGGAATAAAAAGTTTTAAAAAACCCTACATAATAGTTGTGATTTAGTTCTGCTCTGAAAATGGCAATAGTACATGACAAAATTTTTTTTAAATCTAAGAAAAGATAATATTCAACCAAATGTTTATGCACACAACTGTGTTAATTTGTCTTCTCCTTAGATTGAATGGATTGCAACAGGTCTGAATTTGAATAGCATCAAAAGAATAATCTGAGTTCTGTATATGTATTCCTGGCAGCCTAACCAAGCTCCTCCCCTCCATTACGAATGTCAGTGCTTACATCTGGCATTCAAAGCCACTTCCAGCAACTCAAGAGAAAATATATTTTGAAAATGCCGGAATAATAACAGTTCAACTGAGACTATTTCACTTACAGTCCTAACAGATCCACTATTTAAAATACTTCACACATGGGAGAGCTGAAACATTTTAACTCTGGTTAAGTTATACAGACTTTGGTTAGTAATACACATGCAGTTTTTCCTCTCCATCTACAAACCTTAAGATGCATCAGGTTCCCAACTAAATGTGAAAATCTATGAGAAAATATTCCAGAAATTGTAACATTTGTTGCAGAATGATTTGCCTTTCCTTTAATTCAGAGAAAAATTACTACTAATTGTAGTGAATATTAAAAAGACCCATTGACTACTTCTGATGAAACAGCATTCGTACAGTGATCTCTCCCACACTGCAACCCAGACATGGGATATGAAATTACGTCCAGTCTCAGAGAGAGAAAGTTAACTTACAAAGTTAAAGTAAAAAAAAACCCACATTTTTCTTCATTTTATAATTTGACAAGTTTACTAACTTTACAGACAGCAAAGCCTTCATAAGGATGTAAAACAAAGTGTTATATTCTACACTTAATGGGATCTCAGTCTTCTCAGGAAAAAATATAATTGTTTCAATCAATAATAGACATAATATTGTAAATTAATTAGATATATTGCTTACAATAAAATTTAGTAATATTAGCTGTATTTTCCTAAATTTTAAAGATCAGCATGTTCTATTTTAGTACTATACATTTACTAAGTTTTTACTCAATCTAGTAAGATCTATTTATATTACAATAGCTTTTTTATTAAAAAATTTTTTTTTATACAGCAAAACTACTGTATGCAAATTAATAACTTTAAAGCATTTTCATCCTTACTTTACTGATGAAACAGGAACCCTAACATAGATTTTAAACATAAATTTAAGCAAAACAGTTCACTGAAACTGGTTTAGAAGTTATCCAAAAAATCTTTATTTCCTCAACAAGTATGTAAACAAATACTTCAACAAAACACTAATCCAATATACTAAAGGCAAATATATACATAAATCCTTACAGTCCATTTGACATAAATAGTCCAGTGACTAACCCAGAGCTCCCAGGACTCCCAGCTCCTCCAAGTCTGGTGGGGACAGAGGAAGCCTTCGTGCATATCTCTCCTAGAAGATACAATCAAGCAGGGATCATCTGTGATAACTTACTTTCAGTCTTGTGAAGTCCCTAGTCCCCAGCACAGCCTCACCTTGTCTGGGAGGCTGAGGAGGGATGCAAGTTCTGCTGACAGCCTGCAAGCTCCAAGCCCACAGCTCAGGGAAGCTACTAACAGGTCTGGCAAGTAACAAAGCCACCAACTGCTGTGTAGGGTCAGAAATGACTCACAAAGGACACATATGATATAGCTACATCCTAAGCAAGACAATATACTGATCATTTTTACCTTTTTTTACCTACAGTACCCTGAATGTCAGTCTATTTGTCAGTAACCATGTACAGAGAACACAGAAAAAGTCCCACTGAGGATCCACGTGGAAAAACAACTATTGGGCAGGAAACAGAAAGCACAGAATTAAATTGAAGAGCACTGTGCTTTCCATAAACTCAATTTTCTGGTTCAGCATTCCCTATACAGATGAACTAAACCAAGAAAACTACTAATTTTTACATGCCAAACCTCTATTTTTGTTTAAAGGGACAGGAAGAGAAAACAGAAAGCTTATAGGTCAAGATAAAAACAGGAAGATTACTCAGCAATTACCATTATGGTCAAAGTAGACTCAGTTTAGGGAAAGTTAACTGCCCTTTATTGCTAGTTAAAATAGATTCAGAGAGCAAGAAACAAAAAGACAAACATTAAAGCACCACATTTCTTCCCTTTTCCAAGCTCAACTTTACTCCTTCATTCCAGAATCCTCTAACCATCCCAAGGTGGCACTAGGGGATGGGAGTTGCAGACAGTACATATTGATTTCTCTCCTCCACTCCTTCCTTCTCACAGTTCTACTGCACTCCAGCATGGGTTCCACACTGGCTGCAGTCCTTCAGAAAATTTTCCACAGCATGGGCTCTCCACAGACCACAATTCCTGTCAAGGAAAATCTGCTCCAGCGTGGACTCTCTACAGGCTGCTGGGCAAAATGTGCTCTAATGCCTGGAGCACTTTCTCTTCCTTCTCTGCTGTTTCCCACTCTTTTTGTTCCCTCCTCCTCGTCTGTCTGACATTTTCTGCATTTGCTTGAAAATGTTTTGACAGAAGCACCAAGTTGGCTGATGGGCTCAGGTCTGCTATGTGGGGGGTCCATTGCAGAGCTGCCTGGAAATGGCAGTGCCAGGCAGGAGAAATTTGCTGACCTCTTTCCACAGAGGACACACCTGAAAGTCTCCCCACCCTGGTAACAAAACCTTGCCTCACATATCCAGTACAAGTATCAATTAATGGAACTACAAGGACATAAGCAAGTCTCCCTCAGGAGTTTACCTACTGGATAAAAATCAACTGGCAACCTAAGACAGAACCATATACTTAAAAATACTGGATAGGGTTAAATATGGGAGATAAAAAAATATATGTACCTTTGTATAGTTATACTTCCTTATAGTTATACTAACCCAAATTGAACTTGCAGTCAGACTCTAGTTCTGGAAAAAAAAAAAAGAATCCTGAAAAGACATTTATTCTTGTTAACATGCAACAATTTCCTTTATTTAAAGTGGGTTTAAATCCCACTGTACCATTGTCCTTGGCGTTGTCTATATATATGATTGTTTGAAACCTATTTTTCTCATTAACTTCATATATTACCTATCTTATAAGAAAAAAACCCCAACATTCATGTATAACACACTTTATTTTGAAGAATGCCAGCTACATTAGATAGTTCTACCTTGTTCGGGCATTGCTCTTCCACTTTAGCAGGTTATAGCTTAATAAATCTTTTCCTTGTTAAATATATGTTACTAAATACCCTGCATGAGAAAGAAAAACATGGTCAGTTAATGTCAATGAAAAAGGAAATAAGATCTTCAAGTTGTGTTACTCATTTGTACTCCTTTTTGACAGAGTATCTGATACACAAGACAGATGCTCAGAATTCCCCAGCCAGAGCTGTCAGTGAAGGCTTTCAACACAAGATTGCAACCATTTCTTGTGAAAGTATCTACAGTGCTCCTTCACCTCTTTTTTTCCTCATATTCAGACTTTCAGAGTGTAATAGATGATATCAGTTATACAAAACTTGGTAAAGGTATGAGCTGGGAGTCTACAATCATTTATAGCATTTCATAGTGAAACTAGTTATCTCAATCAAATCGTTTCCATTGTCACATAATTTAGAAAACTGCTGCCAAAGAACTCATTCCTGACTACCGATCTTGGACTTAGCAATGCTTAGAAACACATCCTCTGGACCAAGAAAGATGTTGTTGGATGCCTCAGATGTAAATATTTACAGTGGAGATAATTAAACATGACTGTGTCAAAAAGTATCTTATAATTTTTTTTAAATGATTAATCAGCAATGTACTTCACTTTGACAAAAAAAAAAAAAAAAAGCCAAAATACCAACCAACCAAAAAACAGAAAATAAATCACAAAAAACCAAAGGCAAGCACACAACGCACCATGACAGCTTTTTTCATATTTCTGAAAAAGATTATTTCAGCTGTAGGCAGAAACTAAGAATGGAAAAATTCAGCCAAGCAATAAGTTATAATGAATGTAAAGAAAAAAAAATATTTCCAGTTACATAAAAACTGCAGTCTCACAATTCCAAAAGCTAAGCTGCAAGATATTGAAATTGAAACAATAAAATCATTTGATAATGCTAATGGATCACATCAGATATAACAGAAAATTTTCAAGATAATAATTCACTTTGTCAATATAAACAGATTCACTGCTTATAGGTCAAGCAGTCTACAAAATATTACAGCAGGAAGTTGTAGAGTCAACTGGATGATATTTCCTGAAGTGCTTGTTACAGGAACATGGAACAACAGTTTTGTAAGAACTAGATGAAAAAAGAAAGTGTTAAAGATGGAATGATGACTTTCAAAGCTATAAAACCACATATTGAGGTTTGGGGGGAAAAAAAAACCTCACCAGCAATTGAGATTTAAATACGTTATTTTTGTTTCTAAGACATGGAAGTTTTTATTGTGGCAATTAAAGCACCTATTTTTCACAACTGCATGCTTAACAAGAGGCCATCATTTAAAAAAAGCACATCTCTCAAGAAGTATTATAAATTTCACTCTATTTTGTGAAAAGTACTTTTTCCTAATGTGTAAATATCACCTACTGTAAAAATCCTGTTCCACACTATGATGATGTTAATTTCTAATTTTTTTTGTACATCTGTATCATTTTGTTGTTTTGTAACTTCAAAGTTTTCTCTCCAAAGTGATAGTTCCCAAAATGCACTACATGCAGACAGAACTAGAAATTGAAATTCTGTTTCCTTTTGCTGTACGACCTGCCAGATATCAGTTTTGGTACTAATGACTTTTACAGTACTCTCTGAGCCATTAATATTTTCTATACTAAGAAATGTAAATCAGCACAAGACAACATCACTGCCACATACAGCTGAAGTGTAGCTGAAAAGGGTATAAATGCAAACATAGACAAAGGCAAACTATGTTAAGCTTACTTCAGAAAGTCAGTTGGAGCTCTGCTGACTGGAAAAGTGTTTTTAAAGGTCTAAAGTACTATCAAATTAGTTGTCCTTAAGTAATAGGAAATATACTAAACCAAAATCCTGATCCAAAAACAACTTAGGCTCTGTGAACTACTATATATACACAACACATTCATTTGTACTGGCTAAAATAAGACTCACTGTGCACAGGAAAAACTGAACCTGCGCAGCAGTTGGGAGCATACAACTATCTTACACACAGATTGAGCAGCCTATATCACAGTCTACTTTTTTTTTCCATTTACTGCCTGGTATATCAAAACACAGAACCTGGAAGTGATAGCATTATTATATTTAGAAGTCCATCACTTTCTGGCTCCTGGATACTTCACACAACACAGACAAGCAATAGGCTTTTTGCAAATCCTTGTCCCCTTACGTTTATTTTATGCATTGAATAGAGAACAGCTCAAGTTCAAACTGTCTTCATTCAATGCATTTTCAAAACCTGAAAACAGAGGATTCTCCCATAGCTTTCTCTCATTCAATCTATATTTCTCTTTGAACAAGGCAGATTATTTCTAATTTTTTTTCAAGTATACTAATTTCTATAAACCATATGCTTACAAATGCATTTTGCAAGTCTTATACCATTAGAATATTCAAGTGATTTGTTCTATTTGTGGTTAAGACACACGTTATTATTGAATAAAGACAAAGTAGTCCAAATTCCATTAAGTAATGAAATTTTCCCTACTGATTCAATAAGGATTGGATAAAGTATTTAGATTGCCTAAATGAAGTCCAAGTTCTAAACATCCAGACAGTTTCTCAGGACCTTAAAAAACACAGGTTAAACTGTCAAACCTTACTCTCTTGAGAACTTCCTATTCTTCTGCCGTGTTAATCTAAGCACAATCATTGTAATTAAAACACTTTTACAGCTAAAAGTTTAATACTACTCCCCTATCTGCCCTGTCCAAGAACAACAAAAGTTATATCTGTGTTCTTTGGAGGGTGACTCAAGCAGCTGCTAAGTACTACGATATAATATTTAAAGACAAATTGGTCAAAACCTCCATACCTCTCAAATCAGGCTAAAAGTTCAGAAGTGACAAAAATTTGCTATACATTACGTATCACAGATTTTTCTTGGCCTCTGGTATTTCAGTTTTTTGAGAAGCATTGACACAAATTACAACATAGCTACAGATATCAAAAGCTACTTCTATTAAGATTTCCTTATACAATAAACAATCTCCTCTTGAGAAATAAAATAATATTGCAGCAATATTACCCTGTATCAATACTGCCTTCGTCAAATTAATTTAATCTCCAAAAAGCTCAACTAACTTGCATATTCTAATTAATATCATGCTGAAAATAGTTAATGATGCTAAATTGCAGCAATCTTTTTAAAAGGGTCAAATTTGTCGATCTGCATTTAAGCTATAAACATCAGGCATGAAAATGAATTGGTTTTGAAGTAACACTAATTCTGAAAGGTCCCACTTAAGGAAATTATTTCCTTCCATAATTTTTTAATGTTTAATCAAGCCACCCAGTAAAGGATTATAACTGATAGAGAATCGCACTGTTCTCTCTTCCTACTGCTCTGAGCAGAACCCCTCATTTTCTACCCTGAAGTTTCCAGAGAAGATCCTGCAACAGGTAGTCTCCACTAGGAAGTATACAGGTACATAAAAGAGTGCAGCTTTAACACTAGGATAACACAAGATTGCTTCCTCACTGTTAAGAGATATTTTTGTTAATGTGTAATTTTATGCCACCATATTTATGTTCCCGCAATAACTTCACACTATACAGATCGGCACCAGTAATTGCCAAGTACTAATTCTCATAAATTCTAGAGCATGTTAGTTCATTAGGAGTGCTAGTTCATATGCCCCCACTTCTACTGAATAAATAGCTGTCTTAAAAAGTCACTCCACCACCTGTTGAAATTCAAAGACATAACCCACTGAAAAAAAAGATCAAGCAGCTATAATGAAGAAGCTAAGATTATTTTATCAGCAAAAATCACACTTTTGCTGATGGTCTTCAGTTCACACTTATAATGTCATATTTTAAATGGAGAAAAAGTGTGTTGACAGCTGCATTAATACTTGTATTGTATCTTTCACATTTTATTCAGGTAGAAAATTAACAAAAAGTTCCTGTGAAGAAAACACAGTTTACTTGTTTGGTCATAAATCTGATGGATTATCTACTCTGCTTGCTGTCACACACAATACATGGCAGAGACAAATAAGGTTTCTACACACAAAAAAAAATCAAAGATTTTTTATTTTGCATGGTGGTTTCTTTAAGATCCTACAGTCAAAACCTCACACTTCAAAAAAAAAAAAAAATTCTAACACACACTGCTACACTCATATGAAGTTCATTTCCCTTGACAGTATTTGTTCAGCACATGGGTTTTTCAATCTGAAAGAGTATCTGTGAAAAGTGGCAGAAGATAATTTAAAAACTGGCTTGTGAATAAGAAAGCCAAATATATTAAAAGAGAAAGCAGTTTGTAACAAGACAAGGTTACAGGCCAGAACATGAATTCCACAGGAGGGTCTCATTAGAACAGGACAAACAATAGGTAGCCTTGATAGGGGACAGTAGGGGGTTCCGCAGTGGGACGACTAAACAAGACCAGCCAGTTCAATCACCAGCAGGCAATTTAATCTGAACTACCAAATATCTTCAGAATAGCATATGACAAATCTAATACACATGGGACCTGAACAGAAACAGGATCAACCTTCTGCAGATTCAGGTCATTTTTTGTCAGGAGTATTTAAATAGAAAAATAAAAATAAAAATTCTTAGATCTGCAGAGAACTTTTTCAGGAAGCTGCTAAATCATTTTTCCTTATTTAAAGAAAAAGAGGTCTGAACAAGATCATCATACAACATAAAATTGTAAAAATAGGTGGAGTGCAAGTCACAACAATGATAAAAGCACAATCTAGAGCGTATTTCTTGGCCAAAAATAACATGCGATAAAAAAATTGCATAAACAAGAAGCTATGATATCCAGATACACTGCAGATTAAACATATAATCGTGACAGTGGTAGTTCATTTTAACATGCAAGTGCTGATATCTAACACGGTATATCGCCCTATCAAACCTGAATGAGAACCTGATTAAACAATGATAAAAGTAATTAAATGGCAGCAAATAGTATTCACATGACAATACCTTTTCCAGGAGGCCTTAGGAGCACGTACTTATTTGAACTGACAAATATCAGCATACAAGACAACTAACAGTCATCAGACAACTCGCTTTCAGATAATCACCATCTGAAAATTACTAAGGTCTATTATTTACAAGGCAATAGAAAATTCATTAATACAAAATTATTAGTTTTAGTAACTAAATTCATTACAGTTTTACTGTTAATACTTAGGCATTTCAGGTTCTATCAAGGGTAATTACAAAGCCTTTAATTGGCTTCCACATTCCCATACCTGTTTTTCAAATAGTTACTAGATAAAAATACAAAACGTAGAATTTTTTTAAAAATGTTTAAGTTATTGTTGTCAATTTTACAGTCTGTAAAAAGCATTCTGGAGATACAAACAATAATTAACAGAACTACAGCAAACAAGTTATTTAAAACTAATGTCACGTCTGTCAAATACAGATAGCTATGCAGCTATCTGTGATTCTTCAATTTCTTAAACACTGAAAGGTAGCTCTGCATTTCTACATGCCATTATGAAGCCACTGAAAAGTATTTATCATTCCAGTGTCCCTTAACTATGAATTACCATGCTAAATGTAAGCATGTTGTCAACACAGTAGTATAACACTGCTGTTCTTTCTATTGATATTAACATATCATAACACAGACAGAGTCGATGGTTTAAATCAATGTAGAGAAGTTCAAAAGAATATATCCCTTTTCACATATTTAAAGAGCAGAATGAAAATGACTTGTAATTTTCACCTCTATCAGGAAAGCTGGCTGTTGTAAGGGTAAAAAAAAAAAAAGTGTTTAATGATGAAACAGAGAATCAGAGATGTACAAGGAATGGGTTTAAGAATGAAAGGTCTAATGCTAGTTACCAAAAAAAAAGCAGAGGACTGCAGCAGTGAAAATTAACATGACTAGGAGTCATAGAAAGATGGCACATTTTATGCTTGTAAAAAGGTTAAAAAACCTCTACAAAAAGTAGCAGAGGAATACTAGAAAGGAAATTAATCACCAGCATTTCAGAACACGGTAAAGAGGATGTGCCACATACAGCATAGAGTTCATGCAGAACAAGGAAGATAAAAAAGAAATAAAGAAAAAGCACTTCACTCAGTGAACACTATCTATTCTGTGTACCCTAAGGCAAGATTCTCTGGAAAACATAGTGTCATCATATAATTAAAGATCATATCACAAACTACAAATACAACACGGCTGTATTGAGGTTACCTGCCCCATCTTAAATCAGAGCCTCTCAGATCATTTTAATGGCTTTTGCAGACAATGTAAATACATGCAAATATTCTAGATGGATGCTGAACGTCATCTTTACTGCTGGGTAATCAGAGATTGTAAATACACAGAACATGCTAACACAGGATGCTATTTCTCAAAAACTGAAAGGATGAATAAATGTCAGTATTTTCCTTAAGATACAGCAACAAGCTTCTGCCACCTCTTTATCACGCTCAACAAACACATGAAAAAAATTGATAGAACGTAGCTACAGCAGCAAGATACTGCACTTTTCACATGAAACTATTAATGCACCCTTCCATGCACCAAGCAGAATTAATCATCTCTACTGTAAGTAGAAAGTATGTTTTTTGTTTGCTGTCCAATTCATCTGTTACACGCAAAACTTCAAACGTTACAGTTTTTTCATTCAAGTGTATTATTTCCAACAACTTCACTAATGGTATTTTCCACTAAATATATAACATCTATTTTATTTTTAAAATTATTAAACAAAAGTTGTTCCTAATTTTTAACTAAAGAAGATGACTATATTATTTTAATTTTTATATATATAAACAAATCAGGCAATTCTTTTACTTACATGAGATGTAACCATGGGACAAGGTCATAGCTTCCTAAAGAGAATGGTCTCTGTTTGTTATAACAACAAGCACAAGCTCCAGAAATACTTTTGCCTTTAAATTCTACTTTGAGTGCCACAAAAAAAAGCATATATTCACACTCATCCGCATGGAATAGAAAAAGAACAAGAAAAATTAATATCTGTTCTAAACTATGAAGAGAGAAAGAGTATACTTATTTAAAAACAGCAAACAACTTCCCAGCGAGTAGCAGCTTATTACAAAAAGCTAAAGAAACAAAAATCTTTTGATAATAATTTAAATCCTTCTATAGTAAATATGCCTAAGTGGAGGGTAAGGTTTGCCCTGTAAAGGAGTGATCACATTGGGTACTTTTTTTTTTTAATACAGCAACAATTTCTTAAAGTGGTAATGGGAGCCTTTTTTCACTGGTAAAGGTAGTTTTGGTTTCATTTGGGAGAGCATTCCAGGGAAGAAGCTCGTGGCATAATCAGGCTTTCTAGCTGTAATCAGTTTGCCTCACATTTAAGAGTGTTTTTCTTAAACACAGTGATGAAAGGAATTTTCTCAAAAAAACACTCAAGTGGAATATCAATTATAATGCTGCTAACACTGAAAATACATGTTTAACTGCTCCAAAATTTTTAAAAAAGTCAACCCATAGTGAATAATTGACACATACGGTGGGGTTTTATTAAAAAATGTTTTTAACCATGGTGGTAGAATAGAATTTAAATTCATGCACTGAAAAGAGCACCAAGAAATAAGGAAACGAGGCTTTTATTTTCCTCTCCTGACGATAGGGTTATGAATGCATTTTACCTTTAGCCTCACCTCATAGAAGTCTTTAAAAAAAAAAAAATCTTAATTTTTACAGAAAATATCTCAGTTCTAGGAAAAGAAAATGAGATGCTGAAATTGGCACTTAAAGCTCAAATGAAAATACTAACAGTTCAGCATTGCTATATGCCATATTCCATAATATTTTTTTAAGAAATAGTGAGATATAATTCAAGTCTGTTTTAGCCATACTTTCATGTTCTCAAAGCTGTTACCAAGCAGAATAAATAATAATAAAAATAAAATCACTAAGCATAAGCTAGCCAGTCTAAAGAAAAAAAACAAACCTAATGTTAT
>JAWWLV010000144.1:22464329-22507003 GCA_035041135.1 Platyrinchus mystaceus
TCTGTACAAATATTTCCTTTCTCTTCATTGCTAACTTTTCAGCTCCATGTTCAACTCTACACATACAGATGTAATTCAGTGGCCTGTATACAGAATGTGTCTTTCAACATCAGAAAACAACTAGTTCAGCAAATACATTATATATCTAAAATTTCAATCACTAATTCTAAATCCATCAAAATTATTCACAGCAAGCTTTACATGATTTCTAATAAACCTGATACATGGACCACAGAGAGAACATTCTCAGAGTCACATGCTGGGAATAAGACTGCCTATTAAAGAGTATCATCTTCGTAGTATTTTGAAGAAAGGAAAAAAAAAATCACCTAAAACCAAAAGAACCCACACTTTGCTATCAGTAACAGAATGTATATCCAGGATCAGCATACACATTTCTATAATTCAAAAATTTTTGCATTGCAGTCAGTCACATCTCAGAAAAACTGCTCAGTCATATTTTTCCTTCATTATGCAGAAATAACCAGGATCCTGAAAATATCAGCTATCATCTTCCTCAGATTAGATTCCTTTTTCACAGATATGAATATTCTCTATATCCAGTATATGCCTTCTCACAAGCTCACATTAAAAAAAAAATAAAATCACAGGCTTACATATTTCTTTCTTAAAGTGTTACCTTTTCCTAGTAACAAATTAAAAAAAAAAAAAAAGCAAAAATAATATCCTTGCTTATACAACTCCTCCTCCTTCCCTATTTAAAGAAGTTTAAGATTATCATTATTATAAAGGAAGCATGAGAGCTAAACTGAATTTTCAGAGTAAAAGGGTGACAGCACCATCAAGTGGTTCTTTAAGGCACTATTTACTACTGATTTACTACACAGAAAAAAATATTTTTGTTCAGATATGTAAAGAATGGACTTCTTAAAATTAGTTTTGATTGTGACAGATTATGATCCTGTAGAAATCTAACTTATTTTGAAGTCTATAATAAGGATAATCATATTGAATTTTTATATGGTTAATTTTGTGGAATTACTTACATAGGATTACAACACTAAAAAAGGAATAGCACAATATTATTATTATTAATGGAACAGAACCTTGTCACGGCAGGAAAAGTCTTGTACATTCTAACCACACTGGTGGGGGTCTTCAAAAGTTGAATGGCCTTGTTCTCTAACATGTCCTCTATGATCTGGGAAAATGTTGAGCTGATAGCAGTCTCACATCAGTTAGACTCAATTCCTCTGGCAGCTAAAAATGTGAAATGAACACCAAACTGAATCACACCCAGAGGGCATCAGCTCTAAAAAAAGAGAAGGGACTTATGCGTGTAGAGAAATGAGGTTAAATTACTGACAATAAATTGCAAAAATATAAAGCCCTGCTATGAAGAATAAAATGTGCAGACCGTCATCTTACTATGAGATTATTTATATATATATATATATATATATATAATATCTGTACTTTTTTGCTTCTCTTTTCTGGGGGCAACACTTGATAAGTAAATGAACTTTACAGAGAACAAGAATAGTGCATTTAGAAACACATCTTAAACAAATTAAACATTTTTAATACCATAACATTAGTTTCTGTAATAATGAAATGTATATATTTCACAAGATGTAAAGTCTTCTATGTTTTGCAAATATAAATTAAAAATCAAAACCAAACAAAACCAAAGTCAAGTGTAGTCATTCTCTCATTTTATGCAGATGTTGCTTTTTTGTGTACATACCCTATTACAGAGCGGTAAGCCTTCCATGACTGAAAAAAACCCATTTTGAAATTATGAGCAATTTCAAATATCACAGCTGACTGCACAGAAGAAAAAGGATTTTCAGATATAAAAACTGAAATACTGAACAAAACATTAGAAGTCATCTCTGCTTTTAAAACTCAAGTCACACTCCATAGTCTTAAAAAAAATCAATTATTTCAATCCCTTTCTAATTCAAATGAGCATATGTTTCTAAATAAAAATAATATGAAAGAAAACTTTGCTATATAAATATGTCATCCAACCAGATGAGAGGCATTTCTAGCCATATTCTAACACCTACAGAAGAATGCTCAGCACATTCTTACTCTATACTTACTCTACTTACTTAAAATCATTTTTCAATCATAAGAAAACGTTTTTAACAGAAAGATATATTAATAATTTGCATACTTAAATTTATGGATGTGATTGAGTAACTAAACCTGAAACGTGTGCTTGCTACTCCCTAGCTAGCTGTGTACATACACGCTATTAGTGAATATTTCGATATTCAAAAGATCCTAGGCACCTCACAATATCTAGATTGAACAGCCTAAAGCCTGTATGATATTTTATTAGGCATGATACAGAAACTGAGAACAGAGATTTACAGTGAAGAAAGAAACAGGTTACAGTAATTAGATCATGAGATTTCTTAGTTACAGTTTTGCACATAGTGATGACTCCATTAAAGTAAAATTTCATGGCATAGTAACTCAATTCTTGAAGGTAAAACAAAAGGAGCATATTCCTAAAGATCTGCTTGAGGGAAGATGGTAGTTTGATCACTTGTTTTTTAAATGGCACTCAATAAGTCATATTTTCAGTATATGGAACTATATTCTTAACAAGTAAAATGTAATACAATTTCAGTGCATCAAGTCAGACCATGAAATTTATCACAGAGTATTTTTTAAAGTAATGATATCTACTTGCTTTTAAACTCACTAAGATTCTTTTTTTATTCCTTGAAGACAGGTATGATGTTACATAAAAACATGAAGAAACAGGAACCAATGGTAGTTCCCAGCAAATAATGTACATGAATTAGTAGGGTGACTATGTATGCATCTGGATTAAGAGAACATGCAACATTAGCTTCCAAAAAGACAAAGATGATAAAAAACCAACAAACTGAGAAGTTCAGGGATACTTCTAGTGACAAAACAGATTTCACTACTGAACCCATTTGCATTAAATGCAGCATTTGATCTAAAATGTTCAAACTAGTCCACTGTAAGTTATATCTAAAAGCACAGGTGTTTCATGTTATTACTAAATTGTAACTACGAGGTTCTAAACATTTCTAAACTATATAAATTTAATTTTATTATTTGCCTTCATTTTAAATTACCAAGAAGCATTCATAAAGAATTAATATCTTATTCTATTCAATGATACTAGAAGTGAAATACTAGTGAATGATACAGTACAAGTGATGTTACTACTAGTACAATGATACTACAGTGAAAAAAATTTAACCACAATAAAGTGTAAGTTCTGAAACAGTGAAATTCATTATCTAAATATTTTTAAATTTAATTAAATTACCTACAGCCAGCAGAAATGTTAATAAATTGCATTTCTAGCTATTAAAGCTACTCAATTGTAAAGATGATCCAGTCAAGCACATTTTTGCAAACTCAAAAACAGTAAAAGTGTTGTCTTATATATACATCTTTAAAATCTGCAGTAAAAATAATATAAATTGACTGTTACTTAACTTCCTAACCTCTACATTATTCAGGTAAAGTATCCCATCTGTAATGGAATTAAAAATCTTTTTAAAAATACTGACAAAGACTGAAGAATATATGGATGCACTCTTAATAACTCTAAATCATCTAGCTCTTTATGTCAAGAAGTGTTGACAATACCAACTTCAAGGTCATTGTCAACTTGGTAAGTCATTAGCAAATAAAATATGGCTTAATTGGAGCAAACTCAGCAAGGAGCTGCATTATTTTAAGTGAACACTGCAATATAACTTGAAGAAGAATTACTAATCGCCACTCCCGTTGACAATGAAATGGATGAAGAAGGTGCTTTGTAACTTTTTTCTATGACTTTTCCGTAATTAAATATGGAAATAGATTCTGTGAAGAATTAGAAGTCCCTGAGTGCATTAATTCAGGCACTAATGGACTGCCTTCCAGCGTTACAGCACACAGGTAGTTCCCAGCGTGTTACCAACATTAGCTAATGTATCAGTGTCAGACTCCAGCAGTACCCTTTAGTTTGAATACCCAAACTTGTAAGGTAGATTTAGGCTGATTACACACGCTTTTTCAAAAGGATATATTTTTCATGTTCTGAAATACTATCTGAAACTTTAAGTTTATTGATGAAACAGCTTGAGGAAGACCTGATATACCATTGCCTGAAGATGTATGCACATGTATTACCTACAGACAGGGATTACATAGCCTTTACAGTCACCTCACTAAGCTCTAGCATAACAATTGTCAGTGGTTTGGGTTTTAATACTTTTTTTTTTAATATAACACCTTTCAAAAATAACCTTATTTGCATATTCTTCATCTTTCCCAGTATAAACTCCCTTACACAGTCATACCATCGAGGATTATAACGTTTAAACTAAGGCAGTGCCTCTCAGCACAGACCTTTTAATACTGCTGCTTTATTCACACACTATTGTCTCACATTATGCCACAGAATTATTTGCTTTCTCCAGCTCTCCTTCCAAACCATATTTTATGGGCAAGTAGACCTAAATCTGCAGAGGTCCCTGGGTCCCAGCCTAATACACCAGTCCTTACACATTTTTAAAGCAACTGCCAATCTTATCAAAGCACAGTAATAACTCCCATAAGAGCAAGAGAAAACGAACAGCTGGTTTTTTTAAACTAATTCTGTGGTATTTACAGAACACATATGTTACAATGCAAATATTTTAGCTATATAAAAATAGGATTTTTTTTTTTTATTGAGGACTTTGCAGATCTATCTCTGTACCAGAGGACCTAGCTCAGTAACATCATGCAAATTTGTTGCTCTTCCTTGGCACTGCATGTGGGCACCAATCCACTAAAGCACTTCCATATGTCCATAGCTTAAAATATGTAAGCAGTCCTACTTGCAGCAAATGCAACAGCTAACTACATATTTAACTATTAACATCTAAGTGCTTTGCTGGACTGAGGCCTACGTTTGTTTCACAGTGACAGTGTGCTTTGGGAATTCATGGCTTATCCAATATATGTACCCATAGTGAGAAAAAAGCAGCAACTTGGAGAATCTTAAGTGCATAGCTTAAGCTTTGAAGGAGCTCTGACCTAAAAATAGTCGTTGTGTAAAATAAAAATAGGGATTCAGCCCAAAAACTGCTACACATGCTGCCACTTTTCCAGAGAAAGAGTAAGGCAAAAACAGCTGTAGCAAGTGCTAAAAGAACACTCAAAATGGTTTATTATCCACTTAAGGGCTTATTTATTGTATCTGCTTTTCATGTTGCTTCTTATTGTGCTATTATGTTTTAACTGTGAAAACTCATTAAATTATTAAAGTTTATGCACTGCTTTTATTTAAACAAATTTATATTAAACAAATAAAAATATATAGTGAGGTATGTTTTGCTAACAAGAAAGCACTTTAAAACCCTCCAAAGACAGAATTGTTTCAGAAGGCTCTTTCTCTCCTGAGGATCATAATGCTTTAGTTGTGTGTTGGTAGTGTGTGCCTCTGATACCCTTGATGGCTATTATTGCAAATTACATTATTTATATTTTCACAGAAAGTATTAACTGATCCTTTTAATTCTGTAATAAGTATTAAGAGAAACATGCATCTGCAGAAGGTTTTCTGCTAAGTATAACCTTAGAAATAATGAAAAATTGTCCATTTCTAAGAGAAACAGGAAGATGAAAAGACTCAGGCATGATTATCTCTGCCCACAGTAGAATCAGAAACATATCAAGAAAAATAAAGCATTTTATTAAAACCAACACAAGTACAGAACAAAATGTTCAACATACGATTAGTCTCCAATGAATCACTTAAATGTTTTCCATTCTAACCCTAAGTTATTACTACTTTAAAAGTAAGATCTTAAACTAGACCATGATTTCTACACTGTATCCAGCTCTGAAGGCTGATTAAAATGGGGCAATGAAACTGAAATGCCAAAAAAACCTATAAAAATTTACAAAGAGAAACCAAGAGGAACTAGAAAAGAAACAAAGGCAAATAAAAAATAAACAGGACCATCCTACAACATTTCTATAACCTACTGATAGGTAAAAACAGTAGTTAAAGAAAGGGCAATGATTGCTAAAATAATCTACAGTAAGGACCTGTCTCAGAAATGTACTGACCCATTTAAACACTTTGGTCTGGTCAGTTCCATTAATAGAAAGTAATAATTAGACACTTGAAAGATGCCTATCTTTTTCCATTAAGGTGTTCATTATTTCCCCTAAGAGACAGAAACAAAAATTCTCTTTGTACTCAAGTCTTATTAAAAAAAAAAAAATCAAGATATAAATATTGTAGGTAAATAAAAATTAAAATACTTAGCTTTAAATTTTTTTATCCTTTTATGTAAAATAACTACTTCAGAAGTAGCCAGAATTCCTTAAATACCACCATTCTAGAAAATAAATCAAATGAAAGCTGTCATGGTGAAAGACAGACACCTTACAATCTCTAGGACCCCAGATTCAACACAAGTTTCCTGCTCTTCTTATACAGTTTTTTTAAGCTCCACTGTGCCAGTATTGAGCAACATCTCTTCTATAACAATGATAATGGTAACAAAGGAATTTGCATTCATACAGAACTCTCCACCAAAGAGCTATGAAATTCTTGTGCACTGACATACACCAGAATACAGAACAAATTACTCCAGTTCATAGATTTTTAACAGTGATGAAATGGTCAACATTCCTTAAAATACAGTGGTTTAAGTTCTTTTAACATCATCAGTTAAATCTAGATTTCAAAAATTATTTCTGAATGGATTTTGTAAAAGAAACACAGATTTGGAATAAAAACTCCAGTTGCGCATTCTGGGACTTCCCTTGACCCTTTGTCTCTCCTTTCCTAAAGGATAAAGCACACAGGTAGCTAAAATACTACCTGAAGTCATCCAAATCTAGAGATCGAATGCTTATTTCAGCTTGAAATTCTCACATTCCCAGCCACCTTTCCAGTAAACCATTGTTGTGGTTTAAACCCCAGCTGGCAACTAAATATTACAGAGCTGCTCACTGACTCCCCCACCAGCAGGATCAGGGGGAGAATTGGAAAAGTGAGAAAATTCATGAGTCAAGATAAAGACAGCTTAATAGGGAAAGCAAAAACCACTCACACAAGCAAAGCAAAACATGGAATTAATTCACTGCTTCCCACGGGCAGGCAGGTGTGCAGCCAGCTCCAGAAGAGCAGGGCCCCATCACATGTAGTGGTTACCTGGGAAGACAAACACCATCACTCGAAAAGTGACAGCTGCACATGCAGAGCCACATAGTACGGAATATAGAGACATGATATAGTATGGAATATCCCTTTGGTCAGTCGGGGTCAGCTGTCCCAGCTGTGTTCCTTCCCAACTTCCTGTGTGTACCCCCAGCCTCCTCACTGGTGGGGCAATAAGAGAAGCAGTAAAGGCCTTGATTATGTGCAATAAACAAAAACATCCCTGTGTTATCAACACTGCTTCCAGCACAAATCCAAAACACAGCCTCATACCAGCTACTATGAAGAAAATTAACACTTTCCCAGCCAAAACCAGCACAACGATTTTATCTTTTTGTGTTAATTCTCCATTTGTATTACTATGATAATTACAGAGAACTTCACAGATTCTACATTTGAATAATTAAATACTATGCATTTTGCTTGTTCAATGTTGAGAAAACATGACTACTTGTATTTGTGCAACAACACTCACAGAAAATATGATTCCAAACAAAAACATGGAATACTAAAGCTCTGGCATTGAATACTTAGAAATGCTTGTGATCTGTGTCTCCACGTGGCTCTGCTGCCCCCTAATGCACTTCTTGGAAAACTAATCATAGGGGGAAAGAGTAACCAAAAAGGAATTCATTATTCTCTCCTTTATTTTCTTTAATTATGAACTATAATTCGCTCCATGCAATTAGCACTACTCAAGCATCCCCCCTTTGTTATAAATGCTATCTATAGCTGACGTTACTAGTGAACAGTAGCTGTCGAGGCCTTTCAAAGGGAAGACAAGTTTAATCTGCAATTTGTTTGAGAAGATGTGACAAAGAACAGTTTACTAAAATATTGTAAAAATACACGTCTTGCAACAGAACTCAAGACTTATAACCCAGAGTTTACAGAATTTCAATCTGTCATGTCTCAGAATGGTTTTAAAGTAGAACTGCTAATTTATAAAAGCTCTCTTAATTCTGAGAACATCTCTCTTTTTTTCAGTGTAGATTTGACTTCAGATTTACAGAATTTCAGCTTCAAAAGTGATTTATCAGTCTAAAAAAATTTTAAAAACATGATAAATTCTTCAAGAAAGCAGTAAGTTGATGTAGAACTAAAAAAATACAGACAGTAAAAAAAGAGTTTGGAGCAAAAATAATGTGGCAATCTACAGACTTTGAAAAAGAGCATTTTTTGCCACAGACTGATATAGATCTGTCAAGTGCTTTACTAGCAGGAGTCACACAGTCAAATCCCAGTACCTTTTGAAAAAGATATTAATACTTTACTGACCTGACCTACAATGATACGCTTCTAATTAAAGATGAAAATGTCAAGAACTATGCAGAGATAAATGTTATAAACAGGAAAGTAATCACTTAAAGGTTTTTAGCTGTGCTATTAACAACTCTGCAGGCAGATTTCTTCGCAAGATGCCTTAGATGTGGAACATGTATTTTTAATATTATTAAATTGCACTATTAGTAATTATTCTCAAAAGTGTCAGACATTACAGTAAAATATGGCAACTTAAAGATATTGAAAACATAACAGAATTAAAGCTCATTACCTTTTAAGTCCCCATTTCCCTAAATTACAAAATTATGAAAAAATGTATTTAAACAATTCAAGAAGGTCTATGATTCAACAGGTCTCACATAATGTTTCTTACATGAAATTCTAGAACTTCAAGATTTTTCTGCAAGAGTCCTCCTGTAGCATAGAAAGCGTATCAAAGAATTGCATGACTTTCAAAGAGATTTTATGTTTCATATATGTAATACATATATATTTCTTCATATATTTTTCCACTTTTCATGAAGGGATTAAAGGGGGAAAAACATATCTATACCTTGAAATTTTTTGTGATGTACAGTTAGGAAAAATACTGTCAAAAAAAAGGGAAATTTCTCTCAAATATTTGCAAATAAATCAGAGACAAATATCTATTTATAAGGTAGCACTCAGAATACATTCAATATCAGAATTACATTCAGTTTTTGTGTGATTTTAGAATTCATAGACATACTGGGGTTCTTTGAATCAATATTCTCATTACTTTGTTATTTTACAAAATTAACAACTGCAAAAAAGCATAGGCAGGTTTCTTGCAGCCTTTGCACCCTAAGCTTTTCTCTTATCACTTGCAGAATTATTGTATGCCCTTTTTATATTACCTTTCTACCCAAGAAGAAAAGGGAATGATTACTCTCATTCAGAGATACAGGGGATTTTTCCAAGTCTACAGAAAAGCCTTTACAAGTAGTAAAGCAGGTACTACTTCACTACAGTACTATCAAAACTTCATTACATTTGCATTTATAACCTCCAGAAACATCCTGCACAGCATCAGAAATCCAGTGGCAGCTATTTTATTTTTGTTATTCTAGGAGAAAGGAGAACAGGACAGTTTTGGGTTTCGTTTTTTTGGGGGGGTGGGGGGAGGGGAGGAGAGGTAGAAATTGTTTAGTTGGTGTTATTTAGTAAAAAAATAAAATACAGCACACTGTTTACTGTTTTCTCTTCAGTGATGTGCAAGTCATTAAAAGTTAAATACAAGTAGTATCTGATAGTGAGCTGCACCCTGGATGGGTACTGTTTTATAGAAGTGCCATACTCAGTTTCTTCATATCCAAAAGCTGGATCAGGAGGAGGAACAGAGTCGTCATTCTCCTTTCAGCAGTATTTTATAGAGTCTACAGGTCACTCTCTCTCAACAATAAAAAAAAATTAAAAACATATAAATATAAACATGTAAATAGAGAAAAACCTTAGAAGATTTCCAAGCAACTAATCATTAGTGCTGCTACTGTAACTGTCAACCATTGAAAATGCATTTTCTTCATACTTTTAAACTAAGCATCCTTGCTAAACGTAAATTTTCAGAAATAGCTTTTTTTTTGACCAACAATATCTCACACTGTAAAATATTCTTTATGTAGTCTTACTGTAGATGTGATGGAAAACAGTGTAGCACAAGAATAAATTAACAGAAGCACATAACATGGTATATCTGTTGCAACATGAAGATGCCATTCCACAAGGCCTGCCATCTGTCAACTTTTGTAGCATATTGTCCTCACCACTACACTCTCATAAAACACTGTGATGATCCACAGCTTCCACTTCGAAGAACTGATAATCCAATAGAAGTGCCAAAGATAAGTGTGGGTTATATTTACATCCCCAATTTCAAACTATTATGTCTAAAAACAGAGTAAAAGCTTTCTTATGTAACATCGTTACTTAGTTATTTGGTTTCTTTTTCCATCATAATTTAAGGCTGAGGAAGACCCAGGAGAAAAGAAAATATATCTTCATTGTTCATCACTGTTTATGATACAATGTGACTGATTTTACCATTCTAGTACAAAATTTAATACAAGCAGCTTTATCACCTTTTCCCACTTGGGAATGTACATAGCTGTCAACTTGTCTTTAATGGTTGTACAGTAAGGAAATACATGACATACATAACTATAATATGGATTTTTTTTCATTATCAGTTAGCCTCATGCTTTAGACAGTCTAATTCTTTCTGTAGTTTTATGTATTTTGTAGCTGTGGGCACTGACACTACTGCAGTCATGCTATGCTCTTGTTTTATAAGGTTTACCCTATACAATAAGGTTCAAAAAGCTGAATTTACAATTTTCTTCTTGTCATAAGGACTTCATTATACATCTAAAGACGTGTTCCATTTCAAGTTCTAAGCATCACTCTTCTCTGAGAGTAATAAGAAATACTGCCTCAGGCAAACAGCATCCCTGCTCAGCTTCCAGCAGCAAGTGTCACTGTTCCTCCACATTTATCTTTACCAACAGATGGGGGAAAAAGTGTCAAAAAATCTCCCTACAATGCCTAGAAGTACTCAAGAAAGCATGAGGAAGATCAGACTCCTGCACCATCCCTGGAGGTATTTAAAAGATATGCAGATGTGGCACAGGGAGACATGTTTTAGTGGTGGACGTGGCAGTGTTAGGTAAGCAGATTCAGTGACATTAAAGGTCTTTCACAACCTAAATGATTCCATGATTCTAAGAACAGGACTGCAACTGCAGCACTTTGTGGTGCAAGGATGTAAAAGTGAGCAGAACTTAAAGTCCACCTCCTTCCACAGATTACCAAGAGTCACATCCAATTCTGACTTTTTCACAGGTTCCCCACTTCATGCTCCCTACCCAAAATACCCACAGTCTATGTGGCACTAACCTAAAATCACAGCCATCCTTTAGCTTTGAGACCTCATATAACTGCCATGGGCAGGTCAGGATCCAAAGCAGGAGAGGGGACACACCGTGCAGCAGCCATGGTGGAAGCTCCCCTTCTGCATGTTGAGCAGTTGTACAGGATGGCACGAAAGTATCTTCTGCAGTCTCTGACAAGTTGTTTTTATCACATAGAGACACAAGAATGACAATACTGGATCAACCCAAAAGTCCACGTTGTCCTGTATTGCTGTCTTTCCTGATGATCTGCTGTAGAAGGGTGAGTCTGCAGCAATATTTCTCCTAATACTCACTGCTAGATTCTTGAAATCCGCAACAAAAGCACTTCTTACTAAGGTATATTTAATATCTCTTCAGAGTTTCTGCTTTCACCAATTTGTCTAATCTTTGATTACATAACTGTGTACCCTTTTGTTATGAACATTTCACTGGATACTTTCACATGATACCCCTCATTTTTTGACTCAGAAAAAAAAAAAAATCATGAACAGTCGCTTTCATTCATCTGTTCTATGGAAATCAACACTATATAGACTTCCATCATCTTGTTTGTAACCTTGCCAGGATGAAAAACCTTAATCTATCTAATGGCAACTTAAGAAAATGTCCTTTCATATCTATGATCATCCTTGTTGTCCTTCTCTGTATGTATTTTAATTTTAAAATACAATGTCAGAAGAGGGGTCATCAGAGCTTCAGGTAACAATGAATCTGCAGGTAAACTATGGCATTTATACAAGGGCATACTAAGGTTTTATGGTTTGTCTTCCACCCCCTTTCTAAC
Source organism: Platyrinchus mystaceus (assembly GCA_035041135.1). Classification (NCBI taxonomy): domain Eukaryota; kingdom Metazoa; phylum Chordata; class Aves; order Passeriformes; family Tyrannidae; genus Platyrinchus; species Platyrinchus mystaceus. The sequence continues at coordinate 22,476,496 of JAWWLV010000144.1, forward strand.
AGTCTAATTGCACTAACAGTCTAGTTACCCACCCCCTTTTGTTTGGCCGCTACTGTACTTTGAGCTAACATTTGCTTAGAATGAACTGTTAAAATTGTAAGTTCTCTCTCAAGCAAAATGTGTCATTGGTTTTAATGTGGAAAATTAAGATTGGTTTTCTTAAGTGCTTTTACCTGCACTGAATCTCACATGCCATTTTATCACTCCATCATGCATTATCATGAACTCTGTCTACAATTCTTTGTAACAAGATTTCATTTTTGTTACTTTGAATAAAACAGTGCATTGTAAAAACTTTACCATCTCTTTCACCTCCTTTTTCCAGATCACTTATGGGGATATTAGGCAGCAGAGAACCTAGAATAAATTCCTTGATTCTCCCTTATATAGGAAAGTCAGCAATTGTTTCTCATTGTGTTTTCTATTTTCTTGACAACTATTAAACCTTGATACATGGAAGATCAGTTTCTTTCAACTCATTTGGTGACACCAAATCTTTCTTTAAATGCTTATAGAATACATCAATTAAATCAAAATTCCTTCTTGTTTCTGCTAAAACTCTTCAAAAATATATCATGCAAATCATCATCTGTTCTCCTGGTGATAACCAAATTGTAGTAATTTGCACACCATAATTACTCAAGGCAGTGGTTCCATACATGAGTTTCATTAGAACAATTAAGTTACAAGTTTTCTATTTTGTTGGGTTTTGGTTTTTTTGTTTTGTTTTATTTTTTAAAGTATGTGTAAAATAAAGCAGTAAAAATCTGCACACCTTGGGAAGGTCTCTTAACAGCAACTGATTTCACCTTTCTCTTTCAGAGACAAGTATTTTATACTTACATATATTTATACTAAATATATATTTATTTAAATTAAAACCAATGCACAGTTTTTCTTTCTTTAGAAATTGTTCTCTTGTTAGTTAATTAGGCTACAAAAACACTTCTAGCTAAAGCACAATCTGTTACTTCAAATAAGTAGCAAAAAAACTATTTAGGAAATATGACAGCCATCAAAAAAGACAAAGGCAAAACTGAGATTTTTAAACATTAGATAGCATTCACCTTCAGGGGTTACTAGAATTAACCTTCAGGGGTTACATTATAAGAATCTTAATACAGAAAAAAAAAAAAAAAAAGAAACTTCAAGAAGCCAAGAGGATACATGAGATTAAATAATAATTGTAACAAATTGTATCTTTCCAATTTTTTTCTGCTGTTGGCCAACTTACTTGAAAGAAGAGGTTACTCTAACCAAATCTGGTATGAAAGACTGCTGATTGTTGCCAACCTAATAACAAGGTTTCAAACTTCACATCTCCAAGTCCACTCTCCCCTATTGTTTACCTCTAAAATTGCAATGGAACTTAAACATACTAAACTGCAGCAGAGCTGTAGTTCACTTTCATCCTGCAATTGTAGCTGCCACCATTCACCCTCCATTCACCTGCAGTCACAGCAAACCAGAAACAAGTATGGTGATGGTGCTTGGCAACAGCCTCATTCTGCTTGTTTTAATAGGTCTTACCTGGTTCTGTGCCCTGTTAGCAACAGAGTAGTGACAAGAGTAGTGGAAATCCCTCAGCTGAAATACCCCATGACCTCCAGAAGCTGCAGGAGAGGTGAGGAGACAACACTGACTTTTGGGAGATATGTAGCATGCCTGGAAAATGCAGCAAAGCTTTCCTCCAGCAAGCCTCAAAAGAAGCCCCTGAAATTGCTAATAATTATAATAATTACTATTACATATTGTACTCTTTCCATCTTTGTTTCCCAAAAAAATCTCAAGTGACAAATGTTGATCACATAACTTTTTTGCCACCACAGCACAGTGCCTGAGTTATGTGGACAGTTTCTAGTCCTGCACAGCACCGATTTCCAAACTGATGACAACCAGCCTCAGTGTCTACTCTCAAAATGCAGTGCTCTATTCAAATATGCCCTCTTTCTGCTTTTATCCCAGGAGCAGCTAGATAAGTTGTTTATTTGCACTAGGTTTACCATTAAGGAGTATAGATTATTTCCTAAAAACACTTGATACTGCATCTTGGTACATCCTTTCAAACCATGAAGAAATATGGGAAGATAAACAAAGGAGCAGATGCAAAATGATACATCAGGCATTTCCCACTGCTGAAAAATGGCAAGCACAGGTAAAGCAGTCACCTCCAAGCAACCAATCATTCATATCCTATTTCCATCAACCTACACCTTCTAGTGAAATTGTGTTTATGGAGGGCGTGTTAAGGTTCCAAGTTCCCTATTTAGACATACCTCAGCTTATCCAGGAGCATCTTTTTTACATTCACACTGAGCATTTGTTAAAACATAGTGCCAATTCCTAGTGACTGCAGCAGGCAGTGAATTTAGCCCCCATCCTAAAAACACAGTAATAAAATTTAAACTCAGGGATTTAACTCTAAATAGAACTATTTTTCCTTACCATTAGGCCGGCATAGGTGAAAAAAATGGCAATATATACAAGGTTAAAAATATTCACTCCCCTTCATTAGTACCAACAGGTAGAATTTCTTGATAGGGTGTTCAATAGTTTTGTAGGAAAGACTAAAAAAGCGGCACACAACCACAGAAAAAGGAATACTACAGAGGTAGCTGTAGATGGCGTATCTCCCCTATTTTTCTCAGACTGTAACTGAAATGCATCTAACTGAACTCTGCCCACTTCACCATTGCAAACATGATGCAGCAGAAAGCTTTGCCATTTCCAGTGCTTTCACCAACAATAAAAATAAAAATAAAAATAATAATAAAAAAGGTATTTATAAACAGTATCTTCAGGCTACTGCAGTTCCAAGATTAAACCCATACCATACTATCTACTCACATGAAGATATCATGCTCCGTTGACATCCATTCCAGAATAACATGCAGTAAGGATGACTTTAAAAAGCTGCTACAAGTGGAAATCAATAATAGAACTCTTCTATCATAAGTGATATTCTTCCTGCTTAGCTAAAGTATTAATGATTTTTATTTGGAAATGGGAATGGAAATGGAGCTCTCCCATAAACAAAGTGTTAAATATGCGTGACAAGGATCAGAGTTCACCCAAGTATGGGCCTCTGATTCTGGACTGACAGTGACCTCTGTGCCATTAACTGCATTCAAAATATAGAAATCTCTGCTTCTCTAATCATTTCTGGAACAGGCTTCATGCAGCAAGAACTGCAGGCTCCTGCTCCTCTCTTTTTCTGGTATCATCTTTATCTAAACTGCGTGCAGCCATATATCCCCATCTGAAGCTGGAAAGGAATTTCTATAGAATAAAAATCTTGCAAGGAGAGTAAGCCAACAAAAATAGACGCAATTTTTATCTCCAGTGAAAATTTAGAAAACTCACGCAGACATCCCCACAGAAAAGCAATTGCACAGCATGAAACTAACACATAAGAAGTTTGCCAAAATACGAAAATAAAGAAAAAAAATAGCTATTTCTGATGCACCTACTATCATTTAGACTCTGAATTTAATCTACTCTGAATTCCACTATACAAAGATGCTAATTAAAGACAGCAGTAATAAAGGAGTACATTTTAACTGGGGGAAAAAAAAAAAAAAAAAAGGGGAGGAGAAAGACAGAAAAAAAATGGGCTTATTACAAAAGAAACAGTGATCAGGGAAGCTGGAGATCATCAAATCACCAACAGAATAAATCATAAATGTTTTATGATAATTCAGATGAAATAGTCCAGATTTCTAATCATAGGCCAGATGTTTTTTCTGTTGAGAATATTCCCAAGAGATGATTCTCCTTACCCTAGCATTTCTTTCTACATCCTGCTGCAAATTCTGCATGTTTCATTTTTCAAGCCTGTCATGTGAAAATATCTAACCATAGTTTTCCACCAGAATTCTTTCTGCAGCTCAGACCTCACTCTGCTTGCACTACCTTTTTTGAGTCCGCTGTGAGATTTTTTGATTCATTTCCATGTCCCCTTTCCAAATAGCTATACAGGCAGCTGAAACTACTGTTACCGAGTGGGTTACTGAATGGACAAATTGTATGTATGGTGTTTGTCTGGAGAAAAGGAGATGCTGATCTGAAGACAGGTCTTGTATAAAGACATACTTGTTGCAATTGGTTTCCTTAGTTCCAGTATTGTCCTCTAATTTTTCTTGCACAGTTTCTATTTATCACTATTTATACATATTTCACCTTCATCCAAAACACCAAATTCAGGATTAAATTTTCCACGCAGTAAGTACAGTTCATACACATGAATATATGAAGACTTTTGCAGACAGAGAAATGCCAATGCCATCACCAGAAAAAATTTAAAAATAAGCAAGTTACTTTGAAAAACGTGGTTCTGGATTTGCACCTCATATTGCCACAATACATTAGTAACAACTGCACAACATCTAAGGCTGTACAGGTTGAGAAAGGTAGCATATTGTGTTACTTAAGCTGAATATTGAAGAGTGGGGGAAAGGCTAAAGAAGCAAGGTTTGTGTTTTCTGTTTGTTTATAAATAAATGTAAATATTTATAAATAAACTGTTTATTTTAACGTTTGTTTTTCTAACCATAATGATTCCATGAAAGAAGACGATATGATAAACAGAAGCATTATATTACAGCTGTGATTCAGGAGATGTTCTCACCTTTCACACCATGTAATATAAACACATTACATTTTGTAATTCTCCAAAGGGGTGATTATTACAGATTAAATGCTTTGGAAGTTGCCTTTAACTGCTTAGTATTTTTGACTAACATATGTAGTGTGTGCATCTATGTACCTTTGCTATCAGATGAAACATCCCTTGAGAGGAGCTGATTAAAGATGGCTTTGTGAAGAATAGCCATTTTCTGCTACAGAACATCATTATAGCTGGCTTGGTCCTTTGGAAACAAATTACATCAGCTATCTCAAGAAGCAGAATAGTGAACACTATCAGCCATGAATATATTTTTATTAGTTCAAAGCTTCTAATTACATCCCTTATACTCAACCATGCATATGAAAAAAAATTGCAGGGGGGTTTGCCATTCTGTTATCACATGAGCATTATCAAAAATAACAATCTGTGACTATAAACCACAGAGTCTCTGATAAGTAGTACTGAACCTGGAGTCATATTTAGTAAAAAAAAATTTTAAAAATGCTTAGTGGCATCCAAGACTGTCACAAGCACACCCTTCTCAAAAGAAACTGCTTAAACAGCATAATCTACACAGCTAGCTAAATTTATTGTTTTCTATCTGTTGTTTTCATTAGGAACTGGATAAGCAAATATATACTGCTGATATAAATGTGGCACCAGAGTAATCTCATTTGTAACATATTTGAATTTGTTCTTAAACTGGTGGCATTTTTTCACTTGACAGCTGAGAAATTTCTTTTTCAAGTTAAGCTTCATACTCTCACAAATCAGACAAAAGATATCGAAAAGGTACATTTGAAATATCACTGTACTCAGTATGTCAGAATTTTTCTTTATTATAACTATAGTCATTCCAAAAGAAAACTCAATTTATTCTTGCAAATACAACTATTACTTAGTTTTATTAGGCACAAAGAGGTTGAATAAGACCCACTGAAGTATAACATGGAGACCACACAAAGTATTGAAGACTTCAGTGAGGTTGAACAGTATATGGGGAGGGTGATGTCAGTCTTGTCTCATTCATAATCCAATTAAAGTGAAAAGCAAGAGCGATGAAATCAAAGCACAATTCCATATTCATAGCTATAAATGAGACCAGGATCTAGCACCAGCAGTTGCAAAGTACAGGTAACGGGATCCAAAGTCACTCCCGATCACATACAGCCAGGAGAAGTCTTAATAGAAGTCATCTTCCCCTTGACAACTTTTTAGCAGCTTGTGGGAACTGAGAGCACAGTGTTCTTACTCCAGTTGCCAGTGAACAGCTGCATGGCTTGGCAAAAAGCAGCATCACAAACTGTCAGCAAGACAGATCAGCAGATTCAGCAGTTCTGTCCATATTTTACCCTGGACAAAGCCATGTGGTTGCAGTGTCACACCAGCCCTGAACTGACAAGCCCTCCTGAAATTTCAGCAGTAGCTTAGCTCAGGGCCTTAATGCTACAGTCATGTAACTTCAGGTTGGCTTTAAGAGCAAGTTGTGCTTGCCCACGTTTGCCTTCAACACACCTGCACATACAGGGCATGTGACATTCTTGTCCTTCATCACCTGCCATCAAGATATCAATGAAGTGTCTAGAGCATTTTGTTCATTAACCCTCCTGCTAAATGCACACCCACAAAGTCCTAGATAACTAAATCTGTCTCCTGTTAAGTCTTGAAGTTACAAAACTGAGGCTTTAATAAATCCAAAACAGGGCTTTTTCTAGTAACTTCTTACCACTGGAGAAACATAAACCCGAGAGCAAGACAGGAGAAAGAAGGAAAATGACTCAACCTTCCAGCTCCTCAGTGTTCTGGGCACGCAGAGGTATCGCTTCAATGCCACCCAAGATCCCACCCACGTTCAGAAGCAGAATGGATTGCTGAGCCTGAGCTTGGATGTCTGTATTTCTGTTACATTCACCAGCTGCAGGTTTGCCAGGCTGCAGCTTTCATCAGCCTTCAATTTGCACTTTATGTGATCGTTCACACCACCTCTATAAAAGGTCATCAGTGCAAAATACCTGTGCTCAGTGTTCATATTGCCCAGCCAAAAACAGTCACTCAAACTCTAAAGCTGCAGAATACTTAGGATGACCTGCTTTCAGTGGAAAAATTGGATTTCGCCTCAGAACCAAAGCAAGCTGAATTCAATCTTGTTCACCAGGCCAAAAAAGCCTCTTGTACAAGCCTGTGCAAATGAAAAACAGACCAAGACTTTCCCTTAATAAAGTACCATCAAACCTGACCTTACAGCACCACCAGAATTCATACTTTGCTGGGTGTGTGTCCTGGACAATTAGAGTGTGATTTGCTCTCAGTCCTACACTTATTATTCTATTTTAGGAACTAAAAGGCTTATCCCTTCTTCCTTGTCTCATCAGTGGCTTTATGCAGCCTGTGGCAGGTTTCCATGGTAACTACAAAGACAGGTGGAAGCGTACAGATGCCACGCAGAACCACACTTCCAGCAGCAGGCAGCAAGGGGTCAAGGTGAAAGGACTTCATGGATATGTATTTTTCAAAGCTTTTATAAGTTAGATCAGCACTGCAGGGGTGAAGGGAAAAGGCAGAGTCCAAAGCTAAGCAAAAAGTGATTACAAGAGGAAAAAGACAAAAAAAATTTGAAAACTCAGAGCACAAAAGAGAAAAACTAATAGGAGTATAAGTGGAAAGCTGTGAACCATCTCTAGGAAAAACATTTGCATCGGCGAAGCCCAGTATTTGTTCTTTGCTCTGCAAAGACATGTACATAGTGAAATAAGATTTGCACAATTGGGGTTTTGTTAGGTTCTTCCCCTCTATTTATTGTTGGACAAGTTTCTATTTTTTAAAAAACATTAGTAATTATACAGAGAGGCTTTTACTGAAGTCCCACTGCTAACACCCTTTGGGATATTTGATAGCAAGCCAGCTGTATTGTGAGCTCAGGGGCAAGCAATGTAAGCAATTTACACAGCAGGCACTATAGGCTCTACAGCTGCATTCCCTAAATTCCCTCTCCCTCCCCCCTAATATGCATACAGCACTTTTGGAGACTTCTTTTCCTCTGGGTGGGCCCCCATCCACCTCATTTGTAAATGCTGAGCTTCTTATTCACATTTGTGAATGTATAGCACCATTTGGTAGTTCAGCCCTTAAGTAGAGGCAAAAGTTATATTAGAAATTACTCTTCTGGAAAAGTAACACAAAAGAAACAGCAAGTCAGCACAACTTGCCTGTTCACTGTGGGCTTGAGAGCTCAAAAACCTTTCAGTGTGTTCCAGCTAATGGCAAAGGAGTCTCTATTAGAGCTGGCATGAAAGTGGAAATAGAGTTAGGGTGAATCCAGTGAAATGGCAAAAGGCTGGTATTGTTCCTCTGAGCTCCTAGTTTTTGCCCTGCCCACACTTACTTCCATCCTTTCCTTCCCTGGAAAATAAAGTATAAATTATCTTTTTTTCTTTCAGTTTAACTAAGATCTCTCCCAACCAAATCCCAGTTCAATATTAATTAATATAGAAATAAAACTGATACACTGTGGATGTATCAGATGTATCAGAACATTTACCAAATAATAAATTATTCCACTAGTATGCATACAAAAAGATACATAGAAAGGAGGACATACCATATTAACACCTCTAGAAATGTAAATTCTTCAGGGAATGGAAGACCTTAGCTAAGTTCTATATATACTGCTAAAATAGCTGCTACATAAGTAAAAATAAAGGTAAAGATACAGCAGTGACACAGAATTTAATATCCAGCCTACATGCCTGCAGATATCTGATGAAATGGGAAAGGAATATTTCTTTTGCTTTAAACACACTGTTATAAAGACAAATGTAAATGTAAATGTTCAAATGTAAAACCTGAGTAGTGACTGATAACTCCAATCAGCACTTTCCAGAAGATTGTTCCCAAAATGTTAAAGGAACATTGTGCACTTCCAGTGTTATGCTTGGAAAAATATATTATGTAAATATTTCCTCTGACATGAGATCAAACTTTTACAAATATTTTCTGAATTACTGATGTTTTCTACAAGATATATATGTTCTGCAAGGTGGTTGACTTAATATGATAAAAGCTTTTCTGGATTCTTCCAATTTTGATCTCAAATCATACCTGCAGCTGTTAGATTTGTTTCACATTTTTCGTTTTCAGTAAAATTAATGGATTTCTACAGACAGCTTCAGAAACATATCCAACTTAGTTCTGCTTCATTATATATATATATATTAAATAAATAAAAAAAAGACTACAAAATCTTTTCAAATTCAAGCATAAAAAGAGAGCAATTTTAAACACTGTAAGAAGACAAATGTCCCAGTGATTAAATATGCCTTCATGTTTATGATTTCTTCTCTACTTCTTGCTTACTTTTTCTGACTTCTAGTTACCTTCTATGTCTAACTTACCCTGGACAATCACAGCTGCAACTAGCCTCTCCTGGAGTCTGTGTTCTTCTTCTCAAACTAAATTTCACTTCCTCCCATGCATGCATTCATGGCATGGCAACCCAGGCAAACACTTCTGAGTTTTAGCCATCTTATTAAATAATGTAATTTGAGTGTCTCTTCCATTTGCTTTTAGGAAGGATGCCCGTGTACTTGAATTCATCTTGAATGAAGTCCACAAATGCTTCCTAGTGCCTGCTCCATGTAATGCAGTTCCCTCCCTGCTTTGCAATTCTAGCTCATAACTACTAAATCAGTTAGCAAAGTACATACTGCTTAGTTTTCATTTGACCTCTGAAAACGGAAAGGATAGAGTACAAACCATGCATATTGTGTCACTAACTATTGTTCACTAACTCATTAAATGTTACTTACTGCTTGCCCTGAAAACACAGAAGGCAGCTGACAGGCATCCTATCAACAGTGTACAACATCTGTGTTAATAAGCTCAACACAGGACTTGCATGGCAGTTTTAGCATTTGAATTATCTCAAGTGCCCAAAGGCTACTTCAGCTTTTACGTTAGACACAATGAATCAGGGAATCCTTAAGACTTGCAGCACCTTCCAACTGTCTCCCTCATATGGCTCCTTCCTTCTCCAAATCACGAGAACCGACCAAGCTTCCAGCACTTCCTTCTGTAATGTAACATTACCATCTCATCAGAGAACTGAAAGCAGTCTTCAGCCTGCTCCCAAATAGAAACTGAACTCTAGAGAAGATGCTTTTTCTGGGTTGGCATGCATTCAGCAGAACAATTATGGAATGAGAGCCCATAAGTCTGGCTCTTTCCAAGCTAATTTCTTGTGATGAGCCCAAGTGGCATGTTCCTTGGGGCTCTATGCTGTATAAAAGCCTTTACACATGAGGTGCAGTACAGTGCAAAAGCCTGCAGTCACCTTAGACCCATCACTTGCAACCAAGCTAATAAGGTCTTTTTAAAAATCTGATTAATAGGGAAGTCTGATATTCATGCACCTTAGCTGCCTGGTAAGAGACCAGAGGCAACCTGGGCAAGGCTTCAAGCTTTGGTTCTTTGCCAACTCTGCAACATTCTTCACTCTCTATATTTCAACCTTCAAGACCTGAATAAGCCAAGTTTTTATCTTTTTTTTTTTGCAAAGTTTTGCTGGTTCTTTACTACTATCAGAAGTTGAGAGCAGTCTGTGTAAGAGATTATAGTCTGGCACACTGTTGGCAGTTGAGCATGCCATCAATAGAAACAGCAGTTAACAGATTCACATCCTTTTATTTCTCTGTTGACTGGAGAAAAGCACTAGAATGGCTGACATTTTAAATCTTTTTTTTTTTACCTACTTAGAATTAAATATTTTTAATTCAGAACCCCACGTGCAATGAAGAATTTAATCAACAGAACACCTGAGGTACTGTTACAGGATTTTGGATTCCTTACGGCAGGATTTCCAACTATTTAATAAATTACTCTACTAGCCCAGGTATTAAAGAACACTGACTTTCAGACTCTCTCAAGCAAGGCCATACCACATCAGTATTCATACAGACAAAACATTCTCCTTTAATACTCTCACTAGCAGTTGCTTTGTCTTATGTTGGCACTTTTCATCTTTAGCCTTAAATTTCAGTGAACAAGAAATTGGCATGCTACCAATTTACTCTAGAATGCCTCGAGTGGTTTTAGCTATGTAAGGAAGAAATGTCGTTATCATAGCTTTACTGTTTGAAATAAATTTTTTTTCTTTGTTTCTAGTTCTGAAGTGTCTCTTGGTGAACTGAGATGGATGGGTAGTTCTGAGGTGCATATTACAGACTTGTTTAAGCTTTGGATGATGAGATTTCTTTTCCTGCAAGTAAATTCTGAGGCACACTGAGATGTGGGTCACCTAAGCTGTCTACCAAAGTTCCTCTTTTTATCCATTACAGTAAAATAATGGTCACAAAGAGTTTTCTCTTCAAAGAGAATGTCATTTAAACTGAGGCAAATCCAATTTCTTGCCTCTGCTTTCTGCAGATTATGAATAGGGCGTAAAATAGGAGCAATCTGAGAAAATATTCTTTCTTACCTAAGCCCTTTGGATGTTCAGCATATCTTATGCAGACAGCTAGCTCCTACTACAGTCCAAAATGTTTTTCTTTCTTTGCAAGCTAATTATTTAGTTCCTGCACTACTTACAGTATCTTATCTCAGCATTTTTCAAGTTGACCAGTAGTTACCATGTCTCCTCCCTTTCCTGGCAAACTTTTTGGGTCATGACAGCCAGGTCACTGAGCACCTCATCAATCTGTCTTGCTCTTACAGACTGAGAGCTCTATGATTTGGCTTCCACATCACTCAGACACTTTAAACTGCATAGTTAACAGAGTTTTAATCTTCCCTGACAAAGCATTGGAGGTCTCCCAGAAGAGACTGGGAAACAATATCTTAACTCATTTTTCAAAATTTCTAGTTCTTTTGTCCCTTCCCTTGGACTTCTTTTAGCATCTTTTGTTTGCCTGTCAGTGCCCTCAGCATCTCTATAAGAGTTCTATTTGGGCTTACTGGGAATATCACCTCACTAACTTTCTTCCTGGAAACTGATTTTGACACTACTACACCAAAGTTTAGCCTCCATCTAATGGAGAAAATTATGAATCTCCATATAGGTTGAATGCACTGTAATTGTTTCACACATATGACCCCTACATGTTACTGAAGAACAAGGACAGGGTTAGCAAGGTCCACTATTGTCCAAGTGGACATACACCTGTACAAACACCCATCTTCTGTCTGTCATTAACACGGCACCTGGGCAGCAGGCTAGCTGGGGAGGGCGTTAGCTGGCAAAGCCAGTAGGCCAAAGTTACTATGATACATCCACACCTTCTTTACTCGCCAGTACCTTCTCAGCTGGTAGCTGGGGAACAAAGTCATTATACAAGCTCTATATCATGCCTACACTGGGATGCTACTGTTAAGGTGCCTGTAGGGCTGCTTTGTGCCACTTGTATGGCATGAAGCAGTAGCTGCTCATCTGCAGGACAGCATTTCTGTTTGGTGTCAGATAAAACAAACAAACAAACCAACCAAACAAACAAACAAAAAAAAAACTCTACACACCCCACAACACTGAACTGTCAGCATGCCTAGTGAAGAAGAAAAATTGTACTAGCCTAAGGACTAGCTCTTGTCCCGATGAGTCTGGATCAGTGCCACAAGATTTTAAACAATGGAAGAAACTACCTGAATTCTAGTAGCTTAACATTCCTGTAACTACACAAACTCCAAAGCACTCAAAAACCTCATCTTTCTAATGTTGATATGTTGTTGGCTAATTGCCATCTGTATGCAACAGTGCAGGTTATACTCCACTTTTAATATAGATAATTCATTTTCCTGTAAAGCAAATTTGAATTTGCCTTTCCTGAACATGAGCAGTCATAACTATATAGAAATCCTAAATAAGATCTAACTACTAAGAGGAATCTTACAGCTTGAATTTTCATGTTGGAAACAGATCAATACATCTATGAGATGCTAAAGAGGAGGTATTATTAAGGATCTGTATATTTACCAACCTAAGAGGAGATAAAGCCCTGGATTAATGTACTTGTTTCTCTTAATTGAAGCCTCTTAAGCTCAGTGTTATTTATTGCAAAAGTAAAAAGCAGATCCTTGATCCTTGCATTGACAGAAGTGCAAGCCCATATTTATTCCCTTGTTTCACTAAAATAGCAGGACTAGTAGCAAGGCTAAAGTATTTGTTCTTTGCCACTACCCTCTTATTTAACCCTTTACTGCTAATGGATTTTAAAAAAATTTTTTGTGACATTTATTTATATTTATTTTTCATTTCTGGCTTGTGCACACAGATTTTTGTGCTGCTTTAACTAAGGACCAACTGCAACAAAAGAGATACAAAACCACATATATAGGAGGATTCTACCTATGCTGGGGCAACATCAAGCTCTAATGCCCCTAATCAAAATTAATGTTGTTAGAAAATTTACACTGAACTAGTAAATAATAAACTGTACCTAGTACTGACACAATTGAACGTTTACACAATTCTTGAGCTTATAACCACTGCTTCTACCAAGACAATACTCAGTTTCAGCAATCACCTTCCAAGTATCATGAAAATTGTCTTCATTATCATCTGTACCAGAGTCCTTGACATCTTTTAGATCATTTTTCTTCTCAGTCCTAGCTGTAGTATTCAAAACATTTCCTCAGTGCTGTCTGAGGGCCGTAATTATGCTCTGCCTGTGCCTAAGACCTCATGTCCAGTCCATTTAATTTCTCTGACAATCTCTCAGGAGACATAAGTCTGTTTCCCTTGCTGAGCTCATTAGTATCTATTCCTGCTCCAGCAGGTAGATCTCAGACTTCCAGGGTCTTTTACTTGAGAGACTATTTTATTGGCAACTGTATACAAAGAAAAGGACTATTATGAATAAAAGATTAAAGGAAATCTGTGGTTATTGACTATTCAATAAAAGTAACATCATCTATGCCAGCAAAACTTTGTAGTGCAGATCTGACCAAAATGCCTACTTCAACCAAATTTGAGAAAGAAAATTGGGTTTACATACTAAGATGCAATTGATATAGTTAAACAATATCTATTTCACTGGCATGCTGAAAACTGCATAAAGGTGATAGCTACTGCTAGTTATATATGCTTAAAGTATACCTTCCCTATAAAATTGCTTCTTCGCTAGAGATTTTATCAGTATGCCAATTTTATATTTAAAGAAAAAAAATCATGTATTTATTTAGTAGACCAGAGTAACTACTCATAGCACCACACAATGTTAGGATTTGTTCTTTAAAGGTTTGAGTAAGACATAATTTAAATGAAGCACCTAGAAAGACCAGGAAAAACATGCTTTCTCTCAGCTACAGAACCCTTAATATTTTCCAAGATTTAGTCATGCTTGATAGTTATTCTGTATCTGCCCAGAAAAATAACAGAATTTCTGACAAGAGACATATTTACATCTCAATATATGTCCTTGATAACACTTGGTAATCCTTTAGTGAGTTTTTCTAATTGAGTTAAAATTCTATGTATATCTCAAAAGTATGGCATACTCTTGCATTTAAATGTTTATTAAGTAGTATAATATATACACTTCCGTCTCTGAATTGTAAAGCATTAAAAAAAGTCTCACAGAGGAATGGAAAATTGAGGCTCTGGGATGGTTCTAATTCATACAGGAAGAGGAATTACTCATCTTTTGTGAAAAGTTATCTGAATGTACTCAGCCAATACCAGCTTCATATCTGTCAGGCTTAGAGAATTTCTGGGAATCTAAAGAGCCTGACATTCTTGTCAGCTCCAACAATGTGTACCCTTAATTAAGATATGCATACATACACTGATGAGACATCATTCCTGTCAACTGATCTGAGGGGTTGTCTGCAGAGAGAAGCTATTCTGGAACACACAAGGATGTGAATATAACCTGTCCACACCAGAAGCTTGCACTGAACTGGTATCCCGTGGTAGCTGTTTTATCCTGTTTCCCCTTTAGCCAAGGACAAATATGAAAACAACTGGTATTTTTGCTATTTTTTGTGAACTTGCAGTCATATTTTATGTCTTGTTTATGTCCAGCTCTTGATTTCAATAGAATACTTTATGTGGTACATAGGGGAAGAATAGAGCACTTAAACAAAAAAGGCAAAAAAAATCATTTGTTCAAATTAAGACAATAGATTTAGAACACTAATAGAAGTGAGAACACAAACAGATATGTTTAATGGCAAACACATATTACCTCTGGTATTAACTTAAAGACACTTGCAGCAGTACAGAAATCAGTAAATCAGTTACTGAAATCAAAGACTAGGAAGTTTTACTAGGGAATACATGTAAAAAGTTTGCTGAATCTGATTCTGGATATGTAGGGGAGCTCACAAGCTGCAAATATTTGAAAGGAGGCTGTCCTTGGAACAGCTTGCGGACTAACCTCCTATATATCTTTTGCAACCAAATCTTTTACAGAAAAAAAAAATCCTATGTTTGTTTGCTGGAGTATTTCTTATTCACTGAACTCTGAGAACTGGAACATGAAAGAGAGTAATTCAATAACCTGAACCTGTAGGTCTGGATTTTCTTCCTCCAAAGAAAATTAAAAGGCTATTGTGTACATCCCTCCAGTCCGGATACTTCTACCTGTGGTGCATGTTCACTCTAAAATAGAAGCAGACGACATAAAATGCCTGCAACGCAGTCTGTCTGTTCTTTTTTCTTCATAATTATTTTCTTGCACTCTCTGTGATGTGATGCAAGTGACAGTCTCAGTTTCAATCTGGAATTTTCACTTGAGAAGCCCAAAAGCATGACAAGTGAATTCTATTACACAGAACGTCTGCTGAACAGTTTGCAAAACTATGCTAACTGCTCAAAAATAACATCTTTGATGTGTGCCTTGGCATGGCAACCAGGCAGTAGCCTCTCCTGGCAAGGGGATTATATTCAAGACCACCAAGAGCACTACAACTGACCAAATATATACAACAGGCATTACTTTCATGAGTTTTAGAAGGAGAAACACAGAATGATAAATGTTGGCCATCCCTCTCATCTTAATAATTTAGCTCTATACCACACAGTGAAAGGCATAAGTTCCCTACATATTTCAGGAGTTAAGAATCACCTCTTTTCCTCAGACTCGTTCATCACCATTTTGTTCATTTTTTCCCATATCTAACATGCCTTACAGAAATTTAAGCCTACATGATGAAAAATGATCGCAGGTCTTGCCAAACAGGTTGAAAGTACCATAATTCAGCAACGGCACTGAAGAATAGGAAGACAGATTAACTACTATTTTCAATAAAAAAATACAAACTCAAAGACATGGTAATCACAAAGAACAAGATAGAGAGCATACCATAATGCATGTAGCCACCTGTGTCATTATAAGGATCCTGTCACTGAGCAATTACAAGTTTCAGTCTTCAGTAATGAGTTTAAAGCAGTGCTATGTTAGATCTAATAAGAAGTCTATGTGTCCACTCTTCCCTGAGTGCATTGTTTAAACCACATAGGATCATACAGACCAGCTACAGCTGAAGATTATTTAAAACCAAAAATACAAAAAACCAACCAAACAAAAAACCATGAACAAATAATAAAAAAAATAAACCACATAACCAAGCTTATTTCTTGTGCATGGTTTAAATTAGGAGCTGAGAAGGAGGGGGAAGAAAAAGCAGGAGCTGATGATTCTGAACAGCATGGAAGCCAAGTAAATTCCCATTTTTTCCTCATAATCTCAAGATAACACCCTCCCACCTACAAGGTAGAGACAAGTTCCTTTTATATAGGACTAAAAGGAGATACGCAACCTCTAGTTGCAGGGCTGGGCAACCATGAACAGAGCAAAATGTTACAGGTGAGGATTCTGCAGAGAGACAAAAGAGATGGCTAGAAAACTCTAAGCGTTGAAAAAGTTGACAGAAGAAACAGTTATAGTTTAATGTATTTATAATATATGAAATGCCAAATTTAATGTATATACTTTTATTTTCCCCCTAACATTCTAAAAAAAAAAAAATAATCAAGAAGTAATTTTAAGATGCCATGAATGATAATAAAAAAAAAAATCTTAAAAGAGCATATTCTTTTTTAAGACCAGTCATGCAGCTTTTATATACTTCAGGTTGGATTCTTGCATTCAGGCTTTTCAAAGAATAAAAAAAATATTTTTTCTCCTTGTCCAAAAACATCCCATAAAATATAGCTTCTGTGTAAATAAAAGGTAACCTCTCCAAAATTACAACATAAACAGCATGAAATCAAATGTGAAAAACCAAACTCCATTTTATTCTTAGGCACATCATATCTATTGTGATCATTTCCTTTGATTTAATTGGAATTGTATAATTTTCACTAAAATTAGAACATTGGAGAGTGTGGCTAATTATCTTTCAATTTTTCTATATTTTTATTGTGATGCCTTGTAAACCCAAAAAATCAATGTCTGCAAACCTGGAAAAGTGTTCATTCTCCTTCCAGACAAGATAAATCTGAGTCAGTAAAAATGCATAGAAAGTTACAGTAGGACTCCATGAAGGGGTTATTTGAGCTCATTTTCAATATAGAAAGTGATCATTTTTCACATCACTGGCCAATTAAATGAGTTCAAACAAACCTCTCATATCCTGGGGCAATGCAAATTTGCAAGAAAAAAAAAAAAAAGCACTCAATATTAGAAATCCAAAGTAGAAGATCAAAGAAAAACACATAACAATACCACAATGCAAATGAGGTTTTGCCTGGGAAATAAAAAGCTCTGCAAAAGAGTCCATGACAGCAGAATTCTTAGAGCTCAGGGTTTTATAAAGCCAGTTAGCAAGGTTTGACTCATCTTCTTTGAGAACAAAAGTCTGACCCTGAGGAAAATATCTCTGCTGTTGGAGAGGCAATTTCAGCTCCCCAAAGTTTGAAGTTTTGGAAATGCTTAATTTCTGCTAAATATTATGTTGAATTAATTTTGAAGTCATTATATCCCAACTGCCCTGAACAACAAAAAATTTCCTTTAAAATAAGCAACCTAAGGGACAGTAGAATTTTTCAGTCAGAGTAAAGACCTAGGGGTCCAAAAGCCTACAAAGAACCACAGTGCTGTATTCCCTTATTTTAGACTCCCTCTCTGACAACCACCTTAATAAATAATGCTTCTAATTTGGTAGAGTAAGACATCAGGGAAAGTGAATCAAATATTCCATTGAAACTGAGACACCAGTTAGAGTTATTGAAGGCTCCATTTATTTATGTTTGCTCCCTCCTGTAAAATTACCCAAGGACTTCTTATTTTCAAGCCTTTCAATTTATCAGGGTAATATGTTATCACTGTGTCTTTCATTGATTCCTGTTTGCTCTCACTTCCCTATATTTTATGTAGATAAGCCATTTGTAATTCTGAATTTTGATAAGCCTTGGATCCCACAGGAACCTTTGTATGAGCCCATATGGGGCCTAGGAGGCTCAGCTTGGACTTTGGTGTGCATTGATGTTGTCAGAATGCACAGCTGCTTCGACTGAGCCATGGGTCTCACTGATATCCTAGAGGAGACACAGAGGTCACCTGGAGTTAGACAAGCACTAAGAGAACAGGCTTTCCTACAAAATGCACAGCCCTACAGAATCTCTGTGAAAAAGATGAGCTAAGAAAATTACAATATATATGAGACAGTACAAGGGGCTGGGAGGGCAGGTGCAGGAGAAGAAAAGAAAAGGAAAGAAAAAGATGAAGCTGTCTCCCTACACAGTGACATAGGCACAGATCTCTAACTATGCAGTTTTAAGCAAGTTTTGCAACAGAAGAGTTTTCATTTTTTCAGCCCTCCATCTCCGTGTAATTTGCAGGTAAGAAACATACAGATTTTATTTGCACATACTTCATAGTACACGTGAATTACACTTCCAAGTCTACTATTTTCACATTAGCATGAATACACAGGTGTGCCCAAAGGCCCAGCTCCAGCTAATCCCTGAACTATTCTTGGCACCTTATCAAGCAGCAGGGACTATAATGAATGACAACAGCAAAGACACGATAGCCTTATCTTTCTGGCAAGAGCACTGAAAGCTCCAGAAACTCATCATCACTAACGCAAACCCAAGAAAGAAGGGAAATATGTTTTCACTAAGCAGCAGTCTCACGGGGGCTTCCACTTAGGATAACATTCACAGGAGCTTAGAAAACTTCCACTAATAAAACAGGCAGTAAAGATTCATGCAGGACAAATGTATCAAAGGAAACAGAAAAGGAAATAACCATTTTAACTATACTGGTTCCTAACTTTTTATTTCTTTTTCCTGCTAATATTTCATTTATTAATAAGGATTGTGACAATAAAACAGTTTTGGAGCCTGTTAAATAATACCAGAGACCTTAAGCTGATTTAGAATTTAAAGCTTGGGTAGTTACCAGTTTCATACACAAATTAAAAAAAAGACATAACCTCAAATGCAACTTCAAAAAAATCAAAATTCAGCAATACAAAGCAGCATGAGATTACTTGAAACCCTTTCTTTATTTAAACATTCCTGCAGTTCTTGTCATCAGGAAGTGCAAGAAGTGCAGCTGTGGTCAGCCCTGCAGCAAGAAGTTTAAGACTTCAAAGATAATTTTTTAAAGACCTCTCAGTTTGTTGTTGACAACGGTGTTTTTGTTTCAATTCCAGAAGTCCTTAATGACTAAAAGTACTGAGATATGAGTACATATATGGGTATCCCTGAATGCAGACTAACATCAAGAGACATTTTTTTTATACAGTAACTATTAACAGGCAAACCACAGTATGATTTGGGGTGATGGGGAGGTCAGAGCTGTACTGTATGTAGGAAAGGCAATAGTACAACATACTGGGAAAACGCCATTTAAATGAGAAATGTTTTTGTACAGCTAAAATACAATATACTTCTCATAGAACTTTCATTTTAAAATTTCCTTCTTTATATGCTCTCCCTCCCATCACCTCTCCTCCACCTCCAGTTTGTACCCCACTCATTACTGAGGGGCTGTATTTCCTCTTACAGATTGCAGGTCCTATGCCGCTGCAGCTCTTCTCACCATGCCAAAAACCACTCAGAGTGCACCAAGTCAGCACTGCAGGCTCTGACTCCTACCTTCCTCTTTTCCCAAAGGGAAATCCCTCCAAACCACAATCTCCATTGCCTGAAGATCAAGATACGTGGTAATTACCTTTGTTGTGATTTCCACCCCCACTTGCACTGTTAGGGATGAAGTCTTCAGACATGATAAGTACCTGCATGGTCTTGCAGTGTGTCACAATGCCTGACAGGCTAAATCGGCAGCAGTGGTGGGAAAAATATGCTAACAGAGATATGCAGCACTAAAGTAGGGCAGCTTCAAATCAGCTCTAAGCTTTAAAATTAGAAAGCCTGATGAGTAAAACCAGTATATTAATACCCACTATTAGAAAAGGCATTGTATCCAGAGTTTTTAGAAAATAAAGCTGTGACTGAACACAAGTGTACGTGCTACTTGTACAATACATAGCCTTCATCTACACTGTTAAATGGTCATGCTTAGTAAGCCTAGGAGTGGTCCCAAACATTAGAGGCACACCTATACAGTTGTTGGAAAATGAGGTCCAAGTTTCATTGCATGGACTTGGAATGTCAATCTGTCGCAGTCTCGCATCTGTCCAACAATATTCTTCTCCGTAAGGACAAGAACAGTGAAACCTTCCACTCTTTCACCTTCTTGTGTTATGCCGATTTTGAGGCTCCCAGACAATGAATAACCCAGACTTTGGGTATCGGCCCAGTATTGGCCCACAATACTGATGGAAATAATCTTTAAATGATTCAACAGTCTAGATTTGATTTCTCTTTAATTTACCTTTTACCTTCCTTTTTTTTTTTTTTTTGGTAGCTTGTTCAATAGATAACGAAGACAGGGAAATATTAAAGAATCTCTGCATTTCTAATTGCACTGGCATTCAATTCTGTCTATGATCTGATCCTCTCTTGTTGCTACTATAGCCCAGATGTCTTCTAGCTTAGCAGCTGTCCCTCCATGTCAGAACACTACAGTTGACCACAAATCCTTTTCCATTATGCAACGTAAGTGTCAGATTTTTTTGTCTCTCTATTGCATTCTTTTCTCCTGATGTATCAGATCAGCTTTCCCTCACTACCTGGAGTATAACAAATAATACTCTTTTTTCCTGATCTCAAGCGTAATTTTACACTACATTGGTAAACTCTTTCTATCTAGTACGACTGCTGCATTAGCTATAAGGCCACTGTCATATACCTGGAATCTTCATCCATCAAGTCCAACCATCCTCACAGCCCTTTCATGTATCATCTTAAAGATTCTAGACTAAGCATCATCTCTTCTCTTTCACATTCATTAACAATCCTGATGCCCTGTATTATTCATCTGCTTATTGTGAAATTTCAATCTTTCTCAAGGAAGACACAAGTCTTATGCACAACCTGAGGAATTTAGAGGCAACTGAACTTGTTCCCAAAGGCACGATTTTTAACAACAATATTTTTGTATTTCCGGTCCCACTAGGCAAACTAAAAAATTTTTTTGAGCCTGCAATATCATTACATTTACATTTTAGTATGTACCAAACCTTACAAAGGCAAACAACAAGTGGGAAACCTGGCTCAGTGAAGTTGGTTTAGTAGTATATTTTGGGAGATATAAAATTTGCACATTTGACAACTTCTGAGATGTCCTGCTACTGTATTTAGATTAATGCCTTTTTTGAGGAAAAGAGCATTAAGGAAGGAGAAACTGACATCAACATTTTGAGGTATCAAGCCATCTGTGTATGCAAATCCCAAGAAATCTGGAGAATCGAACATCTAGACTTAACTTATCAAGTAGTTACAGACAGAGTGAAATGCTTCAACATCCTGAGAGTAGCTGAAAATTGTCTTTCTGAAATTCTCAGCCTCAGTGAACAGCAAAGCTTGCTAAGCACTTGCTAAAATATTCTGAGGAGATAATTGCCTCACTACTGGTGCCTAGGTGCAGATTTTCCCTAATTCTAGTTTTGGAAGACACTGTCTTTCTGTATATATATTGCTACAGTTTATTCTTGATGCTTACAATGGTTGTGGTTTTTACTGGCAATATCATTGTTGGTACCTAGATTTCAACATTTAAAAAAAAAAAGAATGCAAAATTCACAGCTGAGAAATCTGAGAGACACTTGCCAATCCCCTTCATGAACACCAGCATCTTCACTGCCTAAAGCAGCACTTACAGTTATTGCTCCATTATGCACCTTTTATACACACACAGACCCATGCCCTGCCTTTGCTGTTATGCATTAATCACTTTCACAGCATAAATTGCTACTCCACCCCAACTTCCTGAGCTGCATGTCAGAAGGAAATAAAAGGAAAAGAAGCTTGAGAGCAAGCAGATCAGAACTCAACATCTATCTGAAAATTCAGTCTTCTCGGGTTTGCTCAACCGCATGATTTCAGCTACAGAAATCACAGATGTTATTGCAGGCTAAGTTTCTTGCGGAATCTCAGATACACTATGAATTTTGAGAGCTTGCCCAGGAAAAATGACAACTCAAAGACTCACTTCAAATCACCAGGTTGCACCTGGAGCTGCCTGGTTGCAAAATGGGTTCTACCTCTAAGACTCAGGACAACGGGGTGCAAGTAATTATTTGTGTCGTGGAATGTAGTCAGAGAGAAGTATAAGTCGCAGTAGCTCAAGGGTAGAAATGAAATTAAGAATTAAAAAAAAAAAAAATCACAAAATGCCAAGGCAGGGAGGAAAGTAAGCAGCTGCAGCAAAATGCTGTATTCAACAGTAATGTGAAGACAGTAATTTACTTGGAAAAACAACAAATTCCACAGCGTTGAAAAGTTAAAACCTAAGGATTTTGTCTGTGGTATTCAGAGTTATTACTTCACATTTGCACAAATACAAAAAGACCTTTTTTCAGTTCATAGACAGTTTATATTTTTAAGATATCCCAGAAAGAGCTATGCATGTATACATATTCGTATGCATATGCATAGACACATACATTAAATATATGTGAAGATATAGACATGCATTCATTTAGTGAAAGTTGTGTTTCTGAAATTCAGTGAAAACTATAGTCAGTTTTACAGCTGAGGAACCACAAAACATAGAGGGTTCTGCATATATAAATATACTAAACAATTTTTGCTACCTTAAGATATAGCCTGAATCCCTGTACTAAGGAACCAAAAATTAAATAAACCACAGAGTTCATATTTCATCTGCTTCAACTAAAGACAGGCTTTAAAAGGACACAGTCCAGGCAGCTGGATATTCTTTTCTCCAGAGTAACACTAGCATCTTGAGGACAATAATGAGGCAACACACTGCCTCAGAGTTGCAAATTCCTCTGAAGAGAGCCATCTGGCTAACACTATATTCCTTTCCTAACTTCAGTCAGAATTAGTTCAGTTGTCACGTGTGGTAAAATTATTTCCTGGCAGGGACTAAGCAAATGGAATCAAAATAAAGAGAGAGCTAAAGAGCACTGGGGAAGCCCAGGCTCAAAAAATTGTAAGGTTGTAAAAGGGCAGAAAGATTTAAATAAGAAAGGCTGGCATACGCATCTCTGTAAGGTCTTATTTAAATTCTGAAAGCTTTCTGATGTTATTAAAGCACTGCAGCCTTTCATCTGGCACTGAGGAATACACTATGTGCTAAAGCATAGTGGTTTTTTTCTTGAACTTTTTTTTTGGCCATTTGATTCTACCAGAATACATACAGTGAACAATAGACCAATTGTTACCCCTCAGTTGTAGAGTGGCCATTCTCATAACCATACAATCACAGACTAAAGCAACTTGCCTATACCACCTGGGAAATATAAAAGGTGAGATTTCAAATCGGGTCTTTTTTGTAACCCTACCCTAAAAATGTGCTTTTCCTTGTGCTTTCTTTTGGTTGAGGCATCACTAACGGTTGAACACAGTGGCATTACTTAGCTACAGCTTTGCTCTTGCAATTATCATTGCTCAGGTAGAATTCAAATTATCTCTATTAGTATTATCAAGTCAGAAGCTGTTTTTAAAAATTGGAAGTTTCTTCAGAGCTTTTATTTGCACTAAGGTAAAGAAATTGAAGGAAGCAGAGAAATAAATAAGATATAATTATCCCACTAGAGCAGCAACATTATTTACGTAGTAATAAAAAACATTTAAATATAAAATGCTCAATAATGCCAAACTAAAACACACCATAGCAGACTCTGCTGCAGATGTGTGCCCTTCACTGGGTTAAGTCCAAAAACATGTGATTTACACAAATTAAGATGTACTAAAAGTATACAATTAAAAATAAAGAGCAGTGCATAATTGCTTCGTACATCTAACAACTCCAAAATAAACCTTTACACAACAATGTGATCACATATTAGCACTTACTCAGAAATATTGTGAATCAATAAAAGGATTTTTCCAATTTATTTCACACTTCTTTAACTTAAGTAAGAAAATGACTAAACAGATTATATTGGTCAACATTGGGAAGAATATACTTACAGAACAGCTGGAGATGTCTGCAGATAAACCCTCTTTTGGGTGAATACTTTAACTTATTTCATTTTATAGTATTTATATTTGCTGAAGGAAGTTGAGTTCTCACTTGTCTTGAGGGGATATAAACCAGAAAGCTAGTTCACCCTTTTCAACTTTTTTCTCCCAGCCCTCTCAGCTGTCTTGAATTACTTCTCTAAGCATAATGCCAGCAGAGGCCATTAGGTCACCTGCGTATCACAGGCTAATAAATTTACCAAGATATTCCATAATTAGTCTGACTTTACTCACCTGAGACCTAATAGGATTTAGTCAAATTCAGCTGTGTAACGTGTCTCATAGCATGACACACACTGCGTACAAATTCACATACAGGTTTTTTTTTTCTTCAGCCAGATTAAAGCTTTGTTTTTTGAAATGTTGGGATTAAAAGCACAACAAACTCATGAGTTTCTCAGATTTTACTTTCCCAGGTCAGCCATTCTTGTATTTAAATTGCACTCACAGATAGAAAGTTGTACCTTAGGTTGGCGTTTTCTAATTTCAGCTTCCAGAAAGGCTTTATCATGAATACTTACACAGCAGGTAGGGGAACATGAATGAATTATAATAGAACAAAGTCAGGTGTTCACTTCTGTATCAATAACTGCTCTTATCCCATGGAAAATCTGAGGTAGCTTACCTTCAGTGAGAAGAACATTGAATCATCCCTGGCAACACTCTTCCCTCTGCACACTTTTATTGTCTTCCCATTCGCATATCAGGGGAAGGTCTCAAGAAGAATCTTGTCCTATTTTCCATGTGTAAGTTCACAGATAGTTCTGGACTATTTCCACCGCTAGTTTTACAAGAACAGAGATTTCTCAAGGTGCCAGGACTCGAAGGGTTGTCTGTGCCTCTAATAGGAGTAAAGCACTACCCACACTTTTGCTTTCTTGGCCTTTCATTACTGACAGAACAAGTTGTGACAGCCCATTCCCATCAGATTATCTGAATTCCACTAAATTATGGTACTATATCATATTTTCTTAAGTATTCAAGCATCCCAGCACACTCCTATTACTCATGTAGATTTCTAACATCACTACAGAGGCAATTAAAAATCTATTCCTTACATGTGCCTTAGTGCCAAACTAAATGACATAATGTATGCGAGAAGCTTTTCGAGGAGTTGCTATGTCAGGGGTGAGGAGATGTGCTGAGAATTTGAAACTGGTGCAAGATCTGAGAAAGAAAACTCATGAAGTAGTAAGTATTGGAAGGTCAAAGAAAATTTTCCGTTTTCTTGCAGGACATGAGACACAATCAATGTTTGGGAGTGCAGAGATAGCACTTGTTAATAACTTCCTAATTTCTGTAGTTTACAACTTAATTTCCACAGCTGCAGTAGAAGTGCAATAAAAAGCAGGCATAAGCCATCCTAGAGGATATTTTTATGAACTGATCTTTTAGTCTTTTCCCCACTGCTAAAATTAAACATCTACTGAATCCCATAGAATACACTTGTACATGTTTCTACCCAATTTCTATTGCAAACCTCACCAGTAACTCAATATAATGCTCCTAGTTTCCAGTTTTTCTCAAAAACTTGCTTTTTAATTATTTTTTCCTTGATGAATACATTGGGGACAACTGACATGAGTTATCTGGATCTGGAACATCCTAAAGTCATTGTTTTTAATGAGCTATTCTCACAGGTATCATTGGACCACACTTCTCAGGTGCTGATTGCTTTAAAAAAATTCAGCACCACTGACTTTGTGTATTATCTTGTACACGTATGATATCTAAGCCTAATGATCCAAAGCTCTTCTGTACAGTCTCTCAGAGATGGACATTCCTCTCATGAAGACTCCTCTCTCTTTTGCACTATTCCATGAGTAGCCATACATAAAGGATCTTGCATTCAACTGCAGGAATGGCAAAACTTTTATTTGGATTTTTTTTTTTATTTTTACAACACCCCTTTGTTCTGTTGTAAACTTGTACCTAATTAAGAGTGACAAAAATCAAGTCCTCAGCTTCTTTGGAGCTTTCTCTTTCCCTCCTAGAATTAGTAAGTATTCAGTCAAAAGAACAAAAGCTCTTCCTAGTTTTGCATGGTTCTTTTGGATCCACCAAAACCAATTATAATCAAAGCTATTCTGTAGTGCCAGGCCTCTTTCTGGCAGTGTTTTGGAAAGCAGAACTCTTTAGAAGTCACTGACCTCAAAATTCTTTCTTGGAGCAGGTAACAGTCTTATCTTTCTGGGCCTTGCAAAGATAGACATGTGCATTTCAGTTAGGACATGCAAGTAAACTTGAGAAGCCTGTGTATTTTACAGGTTGCTCTGATTTATCCCAGGTGGGACTTATCCCATACGGAATACTATGTGGAATATCTCTTCCATGATCCCTCAACAACAGATCAGTTGGAAGAGAATTTCAATGCTTTTCCCAGAAAAGTAGAGGAAACATTTGGGCACAGCTATAAAGTCAACACAAAATTTATTGCTGAGTGAAAGAAATAAGGAGACAAAAACATAGGACAAAGATGAATTTCAGACAAGATTCGGAGACAGAAGAAAGCAGAAAAATTACAACTTTTTACCACTTAGACTCATTTAAGAATCTTGTGTTTTATAAAGTACTGAGACAAACTCTGCATGTTCTGGTTTGAATTTTCTGCAGTCTCAGTGCAATGAAAACAAAAGTGTTTTAGTTGTCTAGCCAGTGTAAAAAACATACTGATTTTCAGTATCAGTTGATAATAAAATTATATATCTTCAGTGCCAAGTTCTGCATACTGTGTTTAACCCCACTGAAGTGAACTGCAAAAGTCTATGTCCTAAGGAAAGAGCTGGTGAATCAGGGCTATGCCCAAGTAAATGGATAAACCTCAACATGTTCAGTCTGTACTCTGCAGAAGGACTGATGAATTATTCTTTGCTTGTCACATCACACTGCCCTTTTATAGGCATGAAAGCTCCTGGGACCTGTTCCAGAGAGGAAACCCCTGGCAGCTGCTGACTGCTGGTGAAAGGGACTACTGGTGTCACTTGTGAAGCCACTGTGGGGGATGATTCAACTAAAAGTTCTTTTTGCATCACTCATCTGAATTGTCCCTGGCCGATCCATTGCTACAGAGCAAGCAAACCCCTCTGTCACACTGTTCCTACTCAATTTAACCACACTTCAGGAATTACTCAGGTAAACCCGTGAATATACAATGGAAATAATTGAAAAATGTGAAAATGCCACAAAAAGCTACTCAATTAAATTCGCTACTCCCCTCCGCCCCAAATTGTTCGCAGTGAAAGCGATATAAGCAGAGAGCTGTAACAGCAAACAGTTCCTTATTGTTCCCTGCTATATAGAGACTGAGCACCCCCGGGCAGAAAGGAAGAGGGACGACTGAACACGGAGATTTATTTTCATGTTAAAAATGCCTTCCACACAGAACTACCTCGTGTCTTTCAGTTTCGAGTGTAAAACCTGTAACGTCGGTTCAGCAAAACACGCAGCACTCGGACTTCACCTGCAGTTTCCTCCACTGATCCTTCTCCCCGCACAGCACACATAAAAAAGCCACTAACCCACCCAGCATAATCCCCTCCTTCTTGCAAAACGCTCCTCCTCGAGTCCGTATCATTAATTTAAACATCGCGCTCGCCGCGTTTAAAGCACCCCCCACCTGCCACCCGGACCGAGGAACGGCGCGGCGCGATATGGGTGTGGGGATGCGGTGGGATGTGTGGAGGGCACCAACCGCAGCCGCGGGTGTGGGGATGTGGCGGGTGTGGGGATGTGCTGGGGACACCACGCCGGACCGGCGCTCCGCGCTCCGTCCCTGCCTCCCTGCCCGCCAGCCGCCCCACGGCCCGGCAGGCGGCCCCACCCCAGCCCCTCTAACAAAGGAGGCCCGAGGCCGCGGCGAGGGGCGGCAGCCGCCGCTCCCAGCGGGGACCCGCCCCTCCGCCGCCTCCTTCCCGGCCGGGGGCGCTGCCGCCGGCCCTGCACCGCCTCCTCCCTGCGCGGCTGCCCGCCCTTCCCCGCTGGCGGCGGCACGGTGCTGCCCGGCGGTCGGGCGGCGTGTCTCCCCGGCCGTGCCCGGATGTGCTGCCCTGACTCATAGCCCGCCGCACGCAGGCTCCGCGCCGCTGCCGCGCCCCGCTCCGCGCCCCCGCCTCCCGCACCTCCCTCCGCGCCGGCGGAGAGGCGGCGGCTGCAGGAGCAGCAGCAGCAGCAGCAGGAGGAGCAGGAGGAGGAGGAGGAGGCCGCGGAGGCACCATGGGTAAGTCGCCCCAGCCCCGCGCCGTGCAGCTCCTGCCGCCGCCCCTCTGCCCCCGGGAGGCCGCCGCCCGCTCGGCTCCGGCGGGCGGGGAGAGGTGACCGGTGCAACTTTCGCGTCGGCCGCCGCCCGGGAGGAGCCCCCCGAGTGCCCCCGGCGCTGCCGCGGCCGCTGCCCGGCCCCTGCGGCGCAAAGTTTGCGCGGGTGCTGCGCCGGTGCCGCCCGCCCGCCGTGCCCAGCCCAGCCCAGCCCAGCCCAGCCCGCGGGGCTCCCGCACGGCGCCGGGTGGGCATTCAGGTTAAGGGAAACACAAATTCCCCCGGTGCCGGGGGGGGACTCGGAGCAAGGAGTTATATAAGGCACCCTCAGGACTCTTTCCCAGTTACTGTTTGCATAATGGAGACAAGTTGGGGTAGTACGTTTAGGTTGTTTTGTAATCTCTTGCTCATTGTTTGTGGGAGACGAGGATCCTCGTATTTCTCCGGCTTTTAGGGAATTAATCGTGCCTAGAAATGCAGCCATGTTACCTCTTCCTTTTTTATCATTGTAAATTAAGTAGTTTCACGCTGATTGACACTTGCACGGAGTGTCCAACAAATGCCATATGAGTCTAGGAAGTATGGTATTTGGTTTTTCTTTACAAAGCTGTTGGTGAATTTGCCTTGCCTTCTCCACCTCATTCTCTTGCACAAAGCTACAGCTCTCCCGGTCTGAATCAGCCACCATAAAACAGATTTTCCAGAAATCTGGCAGTAGTGTAGATCCCAGGGATACGTAGGGGGTGCCCACACTGAACTGCCAAAGACCCAGCCAGTCTGCAGATGTGATGGTGGGATCAAGGTTGCAGGTCCAGAGGGCAAGGAACTGTGGTTCGCAACCAGCGTAAGGAGGTGGCAGTTCCTGAATTCTGCTGGGGGTTTGACATCAGCACTTCCTGTGGCC
This sequence comes from Platyrinchus mystaceus, assembly GCA_035041135.1. Lineage (NCBI taxonomy): Eukaryota > Metazoa > Chordata > Aves > Passeriformes > Tyrannidae > Platyrinchus > Platyrinchus mystaceus. The sequence continues at coordinate 22,505,773 of JAWWLV010000144.1, forward strand.
TTAGGTATATCAGTAGTTTCTTTGCAGATCACATGTATCTTTCACTTTTAACTAGAAGTTTCTATGGAAAGAAGCAGTTGCAGTGCCTCAGTTTTTCTGATTGTGAAATGAGGTTAAATGCTTATTTAACTCCTTTAAAACAATGGAGAACCTTTGGAGAATGATTCGAGCTAGAAGCTGCCCTGGTCAGGCATAACTGTCAGATTTCATCAGAATTAGGTAAAACTATAACAATGTAGTGATGATCTCTTTTTCATGAGAGTCGAAAAGACAAGACACCAAGATATAGTTGGCATGTGTTTCCTGTCTACATTCACAGAGTAAGACTGTTAATCTCTTTGTTCTGGTCAAAGCCTAGTTGTAGCTCTTTTGGCTTGCAAAAATAATAACTTCAGGGCATCAGCTAAAATCTGTTCAGAAAAGCTGGTGCAGAATGAGCGCAGCACTCCTTTTTAGATGAGACTACGCTTCACTTGCAGGCAAGTTTGTAAACAGCTTGAGAATCTTGAGAATCTGCTACAGCTTGCTGCAAAAGTAAGAGTAGTTATAATTATTTTCAGGAAGACTGAAATAATTTTCCTGTAGAATCTGTCAGCACCCGTCTGTAATGGCCCAGAGATACAGCCTGTGAAAATACTGAGGAACCTTTTTTTTTTTTTTTATTTCTTCTTCACATATCAAGGCCTGATTCCACTTTCTTTAAAATCAAAGCAAACTTTAAGTAGCCTCTGCAGCAGCTCTTGTGAGTGGCAAAGACTGAAATCCGTTTCACGTTGGCTAGCAACTATAATGACTTTTCATTTTTAAGATCTGTGTTTAAACTTGAATCGAGTCAATGCACTTGATTCCCCCATTCATCTTATAGCTTTCTTTCTGGTAACACGTTGCATAAAAGCTGAAAATCCTTATAATTAAATCAGGATGAATTTGTTTTTCCAACAGCTTTTATATCTCTCCTGAAATCATGCTGAACAAACAAGTGTTTCTGGCAGAGAGTGCAGTAATGTCTTAGGGTAAAAGATATGGTCTGTTCTGTATTTGTAAATGTTGGTGTAGTATTAACTGGTTTCCATACTGGAGATATAACATGGAAGCCCAAGCAGATATATTCTAACTCCAATCAAATGACATCTGTAGTTAAAAATATTTGTTATGTATACATGGATCTGCATTATCTTTATGGTATAGAAATACCTCTTCTGCTACACTGTTTCCAAGTGTGTGTTCCTCT
>JAWWLV010000144.1:22507103-22530471 GCA_035041135.1 Platyrinchus mystaceus
GAATACTTCAGATGATGTGCACCACCAATTGCAGGCTTTTGCTTTTAATTTATTAATGTAATGCTTCAGTTTCACAATGAATGGTCCCTTTCCTCAGTCAATTCTTGCTTGTAACCTCAAAAAACACAACTGGTATACTCATGCAAACACACTGTATCCAAGAAAATCTTTCTATTTTAGAGCAGTGGCCCGTGGAGTGTATTGTAAGCAGGCTGCAATTATTCCACAGACGTAAATGAATAAAATAAAAATTAGGAACTCAGTTACAATTTCACCACTCAACAGTAATCCATGGAACCCAGAAGAGGAGAAACACTGTATAAAAGTGTTTGTATGCAGAATACAAATACAGAACGCAATTTTTTTTTTTGCGGCACTTATAATTTTGTTTGAAGTGTCAGTTACAGTCTGTAGTAGTGAAAGCTTATAAAAATATTCTTCTATTTTGAGAATACTGGTTTTGTTAGCAGGAAATGGAAGGCAGTCTCTGCTCTAACTTAGGTGTCTAGTTGGGCAACAAACTACGAAAGCAGCCTGCTGGACTCTCTTTACTAAACCTAGGATTAAGAGCACAATGATAAGATATGTAAGATTCCCAGTCTATAGTGTAGATGGATTTATTTAAGTACTATCCATTTAGCTATGCTGTTGTCAGAACAAGGATTTATGTTGCCCCTCTCCGCCAAATATACTCAATTTCCTCTCCCAGTTTCCCTTAAGAATTAGCATATGCAACCAGCTCCGAACCACAGAGCAGGGTGTAACAAACCACGGCCTGTCTTCAGGATGTTGGTTCATGAAATAGAGGAGGCAGGAGAGTGTGGAGCTTCAGACATGGCTGTGTACAATAATGCTTTTAGGAAGATAGGGGTAAACCAACATGTTTGTGATTAAAAAATTGTAATCAGTAGCCTCAAATGAGAGAAATGAAAGCTAATGAAAAAAGTTTTCCATTTTGAGAGGTCTTTTGCTAGTTTTCTTAAAAGAAATGCAAGTCCAACTAATAAACTGCTTGGAGAAGAGTTATGTCAATTGCACAAAAAGATAATATGTGATTCTTTTAAAGGTTTTGCTAAAACAGCAAGGTTTCGAAAACCGCCAGCATATTAGTTCTAGACAGCCAGAATACACCCGTTTAAGCCAGTATAACATGTTGCATTAGCATTTCTGAAAAAAACAAGGCTGATTTTGACAAAAGTCTTCTCTTTAAAACATAAACATGAAGGACACTGCTTTTAGAGTGCATCTCTTTTGCTTCACTAATGTTCCTTGAAGTGTACTTCTGAAGCAGCAGAGAAGTTAGGTTACTTCTGACTGACCTTCTGCAGTGAATAATTGTTCTTGTGTTCAGGCCAATGTTTGTGATCTTCTGTTATTATGTGAGACTGAAACCGACCAATTTTGTCTTTAGCTTTAGGTTAAAGGATTCTTTCCCAAGTATGTTTCCTGAGAACAAAATATTCAGAGGTAGTTTCAGAAGTCTGTGAGGAACATCCTTAGCATCAAATGAAAAGTGGAAAGAGAAAGGGCAAAAGAAGAGCTGAAACCTGAAGGAAACAAAGTAGTAATAACGGACATGAGAAAGCTAACAAGACAAGAATAGAAGGGAACAAAAATCCCTGAAGGGAAACACGTGAAGGGAGAGAAATACTAGAAGTAGAGGAAAGATGGATGAATAGAACAACAGAAGACAGAAATAGGAGGAAGAAAGGAGGAGTTCTACTCTATGCCCCTCCCCACAATATTAAGAAAATAACTGGGATAATCTAAGTAATCAGGTAATTTATACTCTTTTTTTTTTATAGTAACAGTTGCTTGCTGCTGACAGTCCTTGAGAAGACTCATTGTAATTTTCCATCTTCCTCAAGTAAAGCTGAATTATTTCTGGAAGTTCTCAGAATTTAATTATTAATAAATATGTAAAACAAAAAGAAGAGATTAGCATAAACTAGCATTTGCTTCAATAAATGAGAAGGTAATGTCATTACCATTTGACAGGAGAGAAAGCTATGGAGATTCATCTGTGGCATCTGTCAAGGAGGTTGGTCACTATCCCTTCTTGACTCTATCACAGGATGAAGTTCATGTTTTACTATAACAAAGGGACATTAGACAGTGACCCAGTTACTTACATAAGAGAAAACCCGCTTTCCACTGTTGACTAGTCCACCTGGGTCTGTTCACGTGATGTGTTTGAGAAAATGAGCATTCCTGCTGTCTTGATACTATTGAAGGCATTACGTTTCAGATTCTAACTTGTTTCCAGATTAAAATAGATTAGGAACTCTATCTAAGCTTCTGGAAATTACGTGTCTTAAAATGTTAATATGTGTTCTCCAGCTAATGGAGAATGTTTTTTTTTAATGGCAGTTTTATTTTAATTAGACAAGGAGCTTTTTCCTAGTAAGGGATTTTATAAGTAGCAGCTTTCACTGAAAGGACAATCTCCCAGGGTCTGTTTTTGTTAAATATGGTATAGAAAATTGTTTCTATGTACAAATTTTATTATAATGGCAACTAAATGAAACTTGTTTTGGTAGAGTAAAATGCTAGTTAAAAGCCCTGTATTTCTGAATTTTGAAGTTCCTTTTAGTGCAAAAAAAATAGGTGACGTATATTAGAATTTGCGTGCGCTCCAGATATGCCTAATAGAATTTGTAAACCCTCTGAAACAAATGGCTGTGGTTCAAGGAGCCTCAAAGCTGTGCACATAGCCTGGCGACGTTTGTTCAGCCTGAGAACTGCACAGCTCTAGCTTGGGGAACTTTGAAGTTGTGCAGAAACCCTGGTGATCTCATACTGATCTTAAGCTATAGTTCAAGTAGATTATAAAGCTGGCAGATATCCAGAAGAATTTGTCAAATCTATAAACCAGATAACTGCTGTTCATTTGACTCCAGATAAAGGACAGAATTTAGTGTGTGATGCTCTGGGACTTGCAAATAAATATAGCATGCCTGAACTGTAAAAGTGTAACTGTGTGCGGGCAAGGCATGTGTCTTAGAAATATCTCTGATTTGAAGCACTTTCAGATATATCTTCTCAAATTATGATAAGAAATGTCAGGGAATAAATGTGTATACATCTGAGGTAGATGAAATTAACAATATGCATTAATTGAGACAACGTAGATGCATATATAAAGTTGTGTGAAACTTTGCAGTTTAAAATAAGTTAAATGCTTGCGTGATTTTCATTTATAGGTCAGACAGAAACCTCTTACAAAAATCACATTTATACACCTAAAAGTCAGGGAAAACAAAAAAATCACTCTTGTGAAGGAAATCTATTCAGTGATCCATTTCAATAATAGGTCCCATTCTCCTAATATTTAACAGCTCTTACAAGCTTACTTCTACATAGTCACGTATTATAGCAACATCTGAGGCAAAAGCCAATTCTGAGCTTCTGTTAAAACACTGAGCTATTAATTCATGATAGTGATAACTCAGGAAGGTTCATGAAAGTTAGTCAGTGTTTGAATTTGTCAGTTGGTTCCATCCACTGATACCAGCCTGATGGACACATGATTTTGGAGACATATGCAAAACTTGTGTATAATTTAATTTTTTTGTTGACCATTCCTATCAGTTGGCTCAGGTTTGACAAGTCATTTCTGATTAAATCCAGTTAAGCAGGTCATTAAACTCACAGGGTGAATAGCAGCCTTTTTTTTTCAGGTTTACTGCCTATCCTCGTAAATGTATTTGGGAGTAAGGCTGGACTGAGAGATGGAGTCTGAGTGAGAAGACTGTGATTCATGGAGGAGAGCAGCTAAGCAGTATAGGATGGATGACATGAAGAAGAACAAAACCTTCGAGAAATTTGTTGAGGCTATCAGTGAGCCTGTGGGGAACAGGCCTGTGTTTGGGAGACATGGGGATGTGACAGCTTAGCACCTTCTGGTAGTCTTGAGTTCTCATATCCTCTGTCAGCTGCCTGTGCATGTATGGCCTTCCTGATGTACTAACATGGAGCAACCAGGCACAAAACCTGCAGTTGAAAACCCTATCCTTATTACATTCTTTACCTTTCAGTAGCTGTCTTTACCTCTAGAATACGTCAGTCCAAAAAGAACGGCAGATACAACAGAATAGTCATCTTTCTCTCATCCTATCTTCTGTACAGTAGAAGTCTACAGTTGAAAAAGAACTCTTGTACCCAGCACTTCACAAAGTCTGTTCTACCCCTTTTACCCTTAATTATACCCAGACTGGAAATAAAATGGCATTATACCACATGGATTAATTCTATGACAGTGCTTTGTGAATGGAAGCTGAAAATGCTGCAAGCCTAGCTCTTTTTCATAAATATCAGAAACATACCACATGAATGTCTGCAAGCCTTTATAATCTCTACGGTTGGGGGAGTGTTTGGCTGGGGAGGTCTGCCTTTTACTGATGGTGGCCTGCTCTCCAGCGGAATTCCTCTTGGGAGCATATATAGAAGTGCTTCCTATCTTTGATGTTGGATATGACCGTCCAGTGACTTAAATTAATTGGAGTATTTTAGCTCTTCCAGCCTTAAGTGCTACCTTACATGTACATGCCACTATTTACAGGACCAGTAGCATACCTTTGCCTTTCTCTTGCCTTGCTAAGTTCATTCCTGTATCCCTTCTCTGTGGAGAAAATCCCATCGTGCACACTGTCAACAGCACCCAGTACCCTGTAGGCAAAACTGAAGTTCAGTACTGCCAAAAAGCTCCTTGTGGTACGTGAAGGCTTTGGAACAATTTCCTTGGATCAAAACACTGTTTTATCTTGACAGCAGGAACAAAGCATGGGAAGAGAAAAGGGTTTTGAAACTGAAGCAGGATTGTACACATCTTTCTTATCTAAATCTTCCCTATCCACAGAATGTTTAACTTACCCCTCTTGGGCCTCTGGAGGAACTGACTGAAGTCAATTTTCTGAGTCTGCTGTACTTGTAATAGCATCTTATATATCTGACCACTGTTCCTTCAGCAGTCTTTCACTGTGCACACTGGATGCCACTGGATTGCTACCCATTTTAGAACCCTGTTGTACAAATACCTAAGGCACCCTGCCTGAACTTCAGTGAGCAAATTAAGGGGAAATGCAGTGAGTGAACATAACCATCTAGAGGAGCAATAGTGAATAGTTACGAGGCATTTTCATACTTATTTTTCTCTCTCTTTTTTTTTTCCTTCTAAGTAACTAGTAGCCATTATTTTTCCTCATTCATCTCCCTAGCTTATGTGTCAATCTGATTTATGATCAGGATGTTGATCTCTGAGAGGGGCCACAAAAGGACAACCACAACAGAAAACTGGTCTGTGAACATGTTTATTTTAAAAATGTCTGGTATGATCAAATTAATTTAGAAGTCCATTACTACACTTTATACAAATATATTTGCTCTCATCCTGCAAAACCTGACAGGCTTTCTTACTCAGTTCTCTGCGAAACTCAGTGAGAATATATAGACATGCTGGCTCCTGCCATATGGAATTGGGAAGAGCAGGGAAACATTGGTGATTGAGAAAAAGAGAAGGAACATGTTCGTAAGGGATTGCTCACGGGAACTAAGCAGGCTCATGGGGGGCTTTTTGGCCTTTTTTTTTTTTTTTAACTTTTGCAATAAAAATCCCGTTACTCGTTTGTTTACAGGACAATGGTGCTTCAGTCCAGTTAAAGATACTAATCAATACGGTGGTGCCCAAAATACAGTATGCACTTTCCAGGCAAAACCCACACTTCTCTATCTGATGTTACATATACTTACTTTCTTAAACTCTTGTCTATTTTGCCTAATAATCCTTTCTTACTCTGCACTTTCTTTCACAGCTGTCCTATTTCTTCAGGCTTCTTTATTTCTTTGCCCAGTTTTCTATAACAGCTTCCTTCCATTACCTGTTCTCTTCCATCTTTCCTCCCATCTCATACTCTCTCTTCTCCTCAGGTTCTATCTTTATTAGTTAAATATATGACAGCTTCTTTTATCATCTATCCTTTTCACCATCATTGTTAGGGAAAGAATTGAAAAACTGATGCTCAACTTTCTAATTTCAAGAGCTGAAGCAATTTTCTATAGCCAGCTTAAAATCATGCTTCAGTTTTGCCTAATGTACAATAAGTGAGAATATATGAAAGAATGTATCTTGGAGGAAAGAAATTGTACAGAACTGGGCCCTATTTGTATAAATGCTATTTATACAGCATTCTTGTACCCACACAAAGCCCACACTGAGTGTCACTGAAGTCATTGGGTTCCTGCTTTTCTGACTGGGCTGTAATACAGCTTAAACTGTCCTGTTTTGGTGAAACCATGTAAAGTGGTGTGTGTAACCTCATCCTTTCAAGGTGTAGTAATATTGGCTCTCTAGTTTATACAGTTGGAGAAAGAACGACAGACATTGGACCAATTTTTACCATCAGAAACACCTTTTACATGTCTTTTATTCCTAGGTATGATGCTATACTAATACATAGCATCTGAAGGAACTTGCTAAATGAAGAAAGAGCCATATTCTATGGTAAAGAAAATGATTTGGTGAACTTGATTTTTTTCCTTTAAAATTGGTGGAATTATGTAGTTTCTTTATGTAGTTTGTATAATTTGTTACATCAAAGGAGAGACCAATTTAACATGAAGATCATCATGTTAGAACATCCTCCTGTAAAAGCAATAATAAGCATGGTGCCATAAGCTATTAATATACATACAGTGACCTTTGTTCTATCTTGTAGCAGCATGGGGAAAAAGGAAAAATTAAGTTTTCAGAACTCTGTTTCAGAAACTCACTTTGTTGTAGCCATTAGATGATGGCTTTTGATGCTTTCTGATATGCCTAGATAATGTTAGGAATTCCTTTTTACGGGAATTTTTTACGCATTGTATCTCTAATCACATATATACTAGTGTCGACACTTAGTTCTCCAAAGGTAGGAAAGGTGGAAAGAAACAAGAAGCAGTTCAATACACTTCTTCATAATGCAACTTCATCCCAGAAATTATCTGAAGTGCTTGCATTTCTTTATGAAGGCCAGAAATTCTCTTTTTACGAGGTATCACTCTTCTTTTTTTGGCTGTTGAGAACAAGGTGGAATTTTATACTTCTCAGTCTCTGGAAGAGACAGGTAGGGTTCTCTTGTGAACATAAAATTTGAGTTCTTTGCATGTACCCAGCTCAAAACAGATGGCTGGAGAGAGAAATGCCCTAGATAATACTGCGCTTCACGTTAGCAAGGGGTGGCCTGTTTTACATTTTCTTTTTTTCTTTAAATTGATATTAAATAGGCTTTCTGATAAAAAGCAACAGCTGTGGACTACTGGATTGGTTTTAGCCTGCTTTCAGCTGTTCCAGTTCTGAACAGTTTTCTGTACTTTAGTGGTCACAACAGCAAGGTATCTCTTGGAAGTGAGCATACTTAGCTAAACTAAACTGCTTTATTTCTAGAATCAGAAGTGGTCATCAACAAAATAGCATCTTTGGCTGTACATAAAGAACTTGCTGGATTTTTTGAAAGCTGGTCAATAGGCACATTTTAAAAATTACTTAATCTTTGGCAGGTTTTTTTGAAACACAGGCATTTCTGTTTGACCCTTTTCATTTCTTAAAAAATAAATAGATGAGCCTATTTTTTTTCCCATTACCAGAAATTTATCTCTTACAGAGCCTGCTTACAGTTTAAGATTGAACTCTCTTTGGGCAGAGATGTAAATCTGAGACCAAGGAATAGATATCAAACTTGAAAACTTGGGAATTCTTGCAAGCTCCTCATTTTTTAGTTCCTTTTTGCTCCCTGACTTCTTGAAAAAGCAGCTTTATAATAAAAAGGCTTCTTCTGAGTTTGATCACAATTTGGAATGAAAATATTCATATTTTAACAATTTTTGTTTCAACACTTGTTTGCTGGGATCTCAAACAACAATCAGAATAGAGTTTTGATGTCCATTATGGTTACTGTGTTTACGTAACAGATTCTTTGCTGCTTAGGCTTTGATCTTGTAGCATATGTTGGACTTTCCAAGGCTCAGTTGTTTAGAAGCCCAGTTCTGCTCGTTTACATGAGCATACTATTCTGCTCTGTATTTGAAGAATTAATTTGTCCCCAGAATTCAGCATGTCATTTGAATCTTTTAATTTTAGATGTTTCTGCTGCTTCATCTAATGCAATCTAATGTAAAACCATCAGACAAGAAACTCTGGTTGCTTTGACATGAAAGATCTGCATGCTCAACACAGCTTATAAAGAGGTATTGAGGCATTCATTTAATGAAAGTAAAACTTTTTATTCATTGCTGAGATATGACTTCTTTAAATTGAGTACAGCAAACTCTAATAAATGACAGGTTTAAGTGTGTGTTGTAGACTTAAATGACACTGTATTGCAGTTCTCTAAGTGACCTGGTTGCAGAGCATTTAGAAAAGGTAATCTGTTGAAACCAGCTTTGCTGCTGAAGCCTCTGTGTAGTCAGATTGTAGCCTCAGTTCCCCTTTGCCCTGCATTATGCGTAAACAGACTGTAGATTTGATTTAATATGGTAATTGGACCCAAACTGTAGCTTTTATATTCTGCCTGGACATAAATGACCATAGGATAATGGGTAATAAAGTGATGTGCAATAAAATGATGCCCATGGTGCCTTCAAATTTGAGATGACTTGACGAAATCTCCTGTTTAAATGTTCATCGTGGTTTAGTAGAATTAACGGCTTTAAGATCTGCATACAGGGGGTTTTTTTGCAGTGAGTCACATCTGTGGAAGCCAGAAAAAGTTGCACATGTTTACTACACTGGAGGATTTGTGGCACGAGGGAATTAGGTATTCTCAAAAGACTAGTCAGTTCAGTGTATCATGATGTCAGATAAAGATGAAAAAATCTGACTTCTCATGCATTAGAGAGAAAAGGTAGATGTGCCAGCAGTGGGTGACAAACAGTTACTGAAAAGATAAGACCACTGAGCTCTGTCTTTAAAAAAAAAAATCCTCTCAGAGGTATCTATAAACACCAATTCATTTAAATAGCCTTTTAAGTACAAGAGTGGAGATAGTATTTATATACAATTTCATCTACAGAAAAAGTGAAGCAGGTAAATAAAACCGAGCTCAAATTTAGCCCCCTCCCATCTCTTTCTTTAAAAAAAGTTAAAACAAGAAGACCAAGATAGTGGCTTGTAAAAAGTTGCCTTCCTCTCTACTCCCACCCTCATGTAGGATGTAAAGTTAATGTATTGCAGGAGGTTGCTATTGATCCAGATGGGGAAATAGGAATTAGGTGAAAACTAGGTTTTTACGTTGAACTCTGAAATGTGAAAGTAAACAAGTAGCATAACAAATGAAAGGCATGCTGTGCAAAAAAATACTGGTTTTATATACGTGAAAACATTTGCTCTTAAGTGTGGTGTTCTGGTGTGATATTACATCACTAAAAGAGGTATCAAGGTGCAAAATGCATTGTAATAACACCAGCATTTTCAAAGGCCTATGTTCAGACCAAAACTCCTTGTTCACTTTAAAATGTAAAGTGTATAGGTATTTTGATAATTACTTCACTATATGTGTATCACCTCCTAATGATTAATACTCTGGGAAGTTCCTAATTGCTTGCTTTAATAGGAACGGGGAGAGTTAATATACTTTTGCAGCTCTACTAGTAAACAGTTCACAAAATCACCTCTGTGGTGCTTGTGTTCCATTTGTGTCATATATACTGTCATCTCACATATTTTGAGGGTTTTTTTTAAGCAGAATTCACATTTTTAATGCTTTCTTTTTTTCTTCAGAGATAAAATTAATCTTTCGTCAGTATTAAGATACTGTTATAGAAGGCAAGCCTCATTCAAGCTCCTTTTATTTTGCTTTTACAACTGAAGACCACAGTGAAAGTGATGAGCCATCTTTTCTGTTCTCCAAAGTTGTGCTCAGATCCTTCTGGAGTAATATGAAGGACTTATTAAGTCAAGATAATTTTCCAGCATACTCAGCAAGTTGCTTTTTCCCACTAGCAAGACTTAGATTCCCTGGTATTTTACAGTAAATTTTGTCTTCATATATGTCGAAATTAAAGCAGTACCAAAAATACACACACTATTAAATGCACTTCAAGAATCTCATAATTAAAAATTAGTTCTATTAGCAAGTGAAATGAAATAATTTTAGATGGAAAAGGAGTACTTTTTACTTGTGTTTGACTTTTCCTTCTTGAGCCCCAAACCACTGTCTGTTTTGTAGAACAAAAGGGTACTTAACCTGTTTGGAAAGAAAAGGAAAAGATTAGTTGTTTGAGAGATAAAAAGCAGGAATAGACAGGTCAGGAATTTTCCAATCTGTGCTCTGCTAATTTTTAGTTAGACCAAGCAAGTCCTACAGCAAGACTTAGCCATACCTGTAATAAGCATGCCCTAATTGGAGGCACTGTAATAAGTCCTGTGGTAGAAAGAGTGAAGTTGTTCTGAGCTGAAATTTGAACAGATTCATAGAAGAAATACAGAATCATCATTTGGAAGGATTTCGAAGCAGGGCTGTTGGCAACACTTGAACGAGGTCAGCTATGACTTTGTAGCTACTACTTGAAGCCTCTGTAGTTTTTGCAACATCCCTTCAGGTAGCTTCAGCCCCACCCCCCCTTAACCTCCTCTTTGCCAGATTAAAGAGCAGACAAAGAAGCCCCCAGCCTCCTCTTACTTGTTGTGGGAACATGCCCATCTTGATATCTCTGTCCTAGACTGTCTCTAGTTTTTCAGTATCCTTCTTGATCTGGGACATACAGAACCAGACAAAAAAAGTATTGTGGGAGACACAAATCCTTACAGGCATCAAGCAGAGCCTTGATCTGCTGGTTGCATTCCTAATATAAGCAATATACAGTTTGCTTTATTTACTTTGGGAGCATGCTGCTGCCTCATGTTTTACTTGGCATCCACTGTAACCCCTGTGTCTTTGCAACACTTTGTTCCCAGCCTGCATTGACACTTGGGGCTGTTCTGCCTTAGCTGCAGAACTCACCCCTTACCCTTGTTGAACTTGAGGAGACTTCTGTTGATCCAGCCCCCAGGTTTCTGAATGGTGCCTCTGAATTCCTATTTGGTATGCCAGCTGTTCCCCCAAATTTAGTGTTGTCGGCAAGGATTCCAAATGCATACGTACCTTCAGGCTATACTGGTTTTAAGCACAAACTGCATACTCAAAATCTGTGGTTTAACCTGTCTGAATAGGGCTGGTAGACTTATATTTGACTTCTTGATAATAAGTCAAGCAATGATAAACCCTTCATAATTGTGACTCTAGGAAAATTAAACTTTTTTATTTATTTTATATATAAAATATAAAAACTACTAATTTTTTTTTTTTTATAAAGGAAAATTAAAGTCTGTACACTTGAAAAATTGCCTAGGGGATTTCGTTAGCCTACAAGTAACTGTAACTTGTAGTAACTGCACTTACAAGTAACCATGAGTTATTATAAGTTAATGCAAGTGAATAGAGGATGTCAGAGCTTAATTTGTACACACCCAACAGGCTTAATTATGCAGAATCACAGCGGGGATGAAAGATGGATTATCAGGTGTAGCCTAAATAGGATTTCAGTGCTTTCTGTGCTACGTTACTTATTTAGCTGGTGAGAAATGCACTGAGATTGACTTGCAGCAGCGATTAATGGGAAACCAATGGGTGCAGCACTTCATGTGAAAACCCTGCTGATCGTGCCGTAGCTCACGCTTTGTCTACATGTTGTTGATGTAATCTTTTTGGATTTCAGGACTGGTTCTATGATTTTATGACATGTCCATATTCCTTTCCAGCTAAGCAGGGGAGAGTGCATACCTTGAGCTTTCTCAGAACCCGTACTTGGAAGCTCTCTTGAGTCCTGCAGTTTAGTTATATCCAATGTCAGTCTATTTTGGCCCATATCTGTATTAACTGTAGAGGTAAAAGCCTCTACCTAAATTAGGTGAATTTATCCCAACATGTTGTATTTTACTTATGTATTATTATTAATTTTTTTCTGCTTCGGTAATAAATTTTTATCAACCTGGAGCAAAAGGAAGCTTTTCCAAAATAGAGCCTAACAGAGTTGTTTGGTAGCATCTTCCATAGTTTTTATGCTTCTAGAGCACCCATGGTGTAGATCTGTAGGACAATGAAAACTTCAGCTCAACTAGATCAGAGAATAATTCCTTGTGACAGAGGCATTTAATACTTCCATAGTGGGACATAACCACACCATTTTTCAAGAGGTTATCATAGTGGATCCTACTCAAAGGGAAGACAAAATTCAGTATAAAAGGGTGGTGATGAACAGAGGTGTATTTCCTGGGGTATTTTAGATTCTTCAGTGTAGAGTAGAGTTTTTAGTTCTCTCCCTCTGGGCCTTCCTGTAACCTTTTATGTAGAGGAGTCTGGCTCTGATTACACATGGAAGTGCTGACATAGAGTAGGAGAGTGCTTAGTCTGAGAAGGCCTGATATTTAGATGAGATATAGAAGGAACTATGTGTGTCCTGTCATCTGTTGGATTTAAAGCAGATTTGAAATCACCAGCAGTGACCAAACTACTATTCATTGTGCCTAGCTGTCTGTTCCGATGGGACCTGAAGAAGGAGAAAGACTTTTTTTTATCTTGTGCTTATAGCTGAACCATTAACAGTTTTCCTGATAAATAATGCTTTATGGATCAATTGCTGACTGTATTAATTAATAATACCTCAATAACATTCCATATGAGGCTTTTGTGTGTTTTTTAAAATGGAGAGGAAGAGTATTAAACCCGATGATGCTCTTTTAAATTTTTATTCTTATGTGCAGCTTCTGGGAGTAAATGGAATGTGGTCAGCAACAAAGCTGTACTGTTTGATGCCTGCTGATCCAGAAGAATCCTGGTCTTTTATTCATTTCATTACAACCTCAGCATATCAACAGTGGTTAAAAATGACAGCAGCTTTTGGCTGCCACACGTTTACTCTGTGTAGTGTCTCTAAGCTTTACCCCTGTAATGTGACAAATTATGAGCTATTCTTTTATCCTCTTTCCCTTCCTTCCACTTTCAAGAGACCAATTTTAATTGAAAAAATAAAGTTTCAGGAAAAAACCCCAACATAATCAGAAAACTTAATAGAGAGATTCTTTCCTCAACTGTGGTCCCTTTGTGGCTGGCATCTGTGGGAGTTATATATGCTGACTGAGAGGAATTTCCTTGACCTAAACACTATAAACGTATGATATAGAGAGGACTGGGCTATTCTTTAACGTTGTAAAAGATGCCTAGTGGAGGATGGGCTAGGGCACATTATTGAAATTTTTCAGGCTACTGACAGACCATTGTGAAGATTCTTAGTGTCTTTTGGCTGTTAAGCAGTCCATAAATAACTCCTCAGTGCACTCAGTTATGCTGAAGGCTGCGGCATCATTGTTACATGCAGGAGCTGGTCACGAATCGCCTCAGAAAATCATGCTGAGTTTTGACTTCTGTTCACTGTGTCTCTGCCTTCTGAAGTATCACTGCTTCTTTCATCCCTAATGGCAAAAGGACTGGCAGTTGATCAGAAGCTCAGTCCTTCTAAGAGTCTATGTAAAATAAATAACATGAATATGCTGAAATAACTTACTGACTTACTGCAGTGGTAGTTTCTCTGTAGAGGCATGGTTAGGGACAGACTGCATTACACGTATGCTCTGGTTTTGAGGTGCTGGTTTCCAGTATGGCATTCAGAAACCTGAGCCAGGAGTTTTGGCTGTCTAAATAAAAAATGCCTGGAGAGTTGAGAGTAGGATCAGCTACCGAGCTCAGCAGGAAACCACCCATAATTAATATGCATATCATTTTCTGATCAGCATGATTTCTGCCTTAAGCCCAGGGCCTGAAATTATTTCTTAGAGGTGGATATTTCTAAGAAAACTTCAAGCCTTCTTTTCAAATGTGAATGGAGGAAGAAGCACAACTGAGTTACTACCTTCACCCTCCTTGGGTAAGGCACATGTTTATGCAGGAAAGAGCTCCAAATAGCTCTAAAAGTCTAAGCTTTTTCTCTGCCTGAAATTAAAGGTATACCCTCAAACAGACCAGCATATCAGGCCTAATAGTGCTATGTGTCATAGCCTGTTAGTTAAGGCATATTTTTTTGAAAGATGGAGATTTTTCGTTCCACCAGTTTTTCCCGTGACTACTCATTTTTTTATGCATTGATTGCATAAAACCACAGAATGGTTTGGGTTGGAAGGTACATTAAAGATCATCTAGTTCCAACCTCTCTGCCATGGGCAGGGACACTTTCCACTAGAATAGGTTGTTCAAAGCCCCATCCAATATGAAATATATCTTGACAGAAGAGATAAGAGGTGTTTCAGTCCTGACATGAAAAATAGGATTCAAGTATGTTTCTGAGAAGTTGTGTTTAAATCCTTTCAGGTAGAGGATAGCATTTAGTTTATTTTCACGTTCAGACTAATGTGCAAAAGGCACTTTGACATTTTTGCCATGTGCTTTCTGTTGGATGCCAGTGCCTTTCTCCAAGAATTCCTGTTGCCTGTGTGTTTGGTGCACATTCAAAGAAGAACCAAGAAGAGCCACACCCTCAGAGATCCAGTAAGACTGATGTATGAATTTGGTTATGAAGCTGCCTGAGAGGACTAGGAGAGTTCTTCATTTGGGCTTAAACTGAATGCATGTGGAACTTCAGAGGAACAAAAGTTGAATTTCTCTGGAATTTGGTGTCCGGTGAATGGGCGTATGTGAATGGGCTTCCTGCAGTCACCTCTGCACATAAACCTGATTTGTTTCCTCCCCTGTCATTTAAGGGTCAGTCAAGATCTGTTTCATCATCGGAGGGATACATGTCTTTGAGAATATGGTGGGCATTCTTGATTTGGGGGCATAACATGTGCAACTGTATCCAACTGTCACACATTCTTGCATCCCTCGTGAAACACATCACAAGGACTTATTTGTCCTCCCCATCTGCTATTAGCTCTGCCCTTCATCCTTGAGACCTGCAGATTGTATGCAGAGCCTGACCCCTTTCAGTTTCTGTCAATATGACTCTTTACTTAGTCTGAGAGATGGTTATTAAGCAGTGAAAGCAAATCACTCCTCCACTTTGCAACACACTCAGATCCTGCTTGTGGGGGAAGCAAATGACTTGCAATTCAATGTAGCAAGTGGCATTTTGCAGAAACCTTTTGTCTTTCAAGATATATTTCTTTTTGAAAAGAAAAAAAGTCCTGATTGCCTTTTTCATTGAGCTTCCTGTAAGTATGTGTCTCTTGGGAGCATTTCACTTGTTTTTGGGATGTTGTCCAAACACAGCTGATTGAATGGGGGATTAAGAGTTTAATTAAGAGTCCTGAGATTTAAGACATATGAAGTAGCCTTTTCTTTTGAAGATTTTTTCCCCATGATTTGTACTGTCAGATTTTCTCTCTCCAAAAACATATTTTTAGTGGATACATATTGTCCTGTCTCACTCATTCAAATGTTCATTGTAGTGATTTGAAGTAATACTTCAGGACTGTAACATTCGGATTACAATTTACCCAGCTGTGCATATGTACTGTAATGTGCTGCCTCAGAACATCAGTATCATGTTTACTGCATTGTCACTGTTGTATAATTTTTACTAAATAAAGCTCTTAAATGCTGTGCAGAGGTTAATGATCACTTGTAACTGCAGCAGCCAAGCAGAATACTAATGGGTTTTGTGGACATCTTTCTTTAAAATAGGGTTATGTTGAGCTTAATTTTGCCATCCAATTCCGCAGTTTTATGTCAGTCTTACATGAAAACTCAGTTGGATCCTTTAGAGAGGATCTGAGCTGATCCTATCACTGCAGTATTTTTATTGCTGTTCTATATCCTGTGCATTCATAAGTGAGAACAAATAACTGCCATAATAGGTAAATATTTATCACTAGAGGGATTAACCACAGATGTCTACTAGTCTTAGTAACACCAGGTTTAAAGCCACTCATGATACCTATAAAAACAAACTAACTCTAGAGTACGTTTTGGCCGTAAAAGCTTATAGATGCTGACAACCTAGTCTTCAGTTTCTGGTATGTGGGCACCACAATCTGCCTACAAAGTGCATGTGGTTGATTTGAGGCCATTTTAGTAATTTTTGCTAAACTGCTAAATTGAAGGACTAGTGGCATCAGACAATCTCACTGGCCTAGAAGCAGTGCTTTCCAGAACTGACTTAATTTCCTTTGTGTCCTTCATTGGCATTAGAGAATATTAAAAGCCTTTTTCTCTGTGGCATGGGGAAACTGTCACTCTTCTGTTAGCCCTTCTGTGGTTAAAGGAAATTTTTTAATTACAGGTTTTAACAGTTGTGTCTTCAGCTGAAAAGGTGCATTTTTATGTGATAGTCTTTTTCTCTCTTCCCTCCTTGGGACAAAGTAATGTTAGTAGGAGAATATAGGCAAACAAGTACTTAGAACCATATGACTTTTTAATTGTAAGACAATTGTAAAAAAGGGGATTCAGAGTCTCTTATTAGAATTACAACCAGCCTATTTCTAAGAAACTTTTACTGAAAACCAAACAATAACAAATGGCAGGTCACTTCCATTATAAACTTGTTTGCACACACTCATCAAATTCAAACAATGTATTTTCAGGGCTGAAAGCTTTCATGCATGATTTGTAATTATCCTGTAGCTTGCAATTAAAAGTAGGGACTTTTTTTGTAATTTTTTTGAAAAATAAGTAAAAACAAAAGCAAAATTTAAAGTCCTCTGGAGAACAAAATAAACCACCATTAAGACTTCATATCTAAGGAATACGTGTGCTTTGGAGCATCATTGTGAAGTCCCCCAGTCTGACAAGATGCAGAGGCTGCAACTCTCAGCCTTCTGCTGGGATAGAGAAGTGGGGGAAAACTGTATGTTTCCATAAAAAGATAACTGCAGGGATGAGTGTAGTAGATCAGCTGGTTTAGGATATGTGTCTTGTCAAGAAGGAAAATGGAACTCGCATGAGTGTTGTTGCATAACAGAATGCCTTACGTCTTTTTAATTAGGAACCACTAAGCTTATTTACTTATTACCTTTTTTTATTTGCTTTATTTTATATTAATACTAAATGTAAAAGAACAGAATACAAAATTACCTTTATAATTATATCAGGGTAAATATTTACTTTTCCTTGCTGAGTTTTCATTTAAGTGTGTTGCGTGAGCCCTCAGCCTTTCAATATTTGTTATTTGTTCTGTGTCAGATGTCAGAGGTTTCTCACAGAGCTTGCATGCTGAGGGAACTATTTCAGCACAGGACAGTGGTAGCAAGTGCCATGGAGAAACTTAGTTCAGTAGTTTGACCAGGAGAAAATGGGTTTCTAGAGTGCTCTGATCAACTTTGAATTAAAAATTATCTGCTTGAAGATCCAACAAACAAAACAATTTCTTCTCTTGAAAAGGACTGGGAACTACAAGTCTGCCTATTTTAAGAGCTTTTAAAAGGACTTACCATTCAGAAAGATGTTCAAAGTTCAGACTTCCTTCTAGAATGGTGTGCATTTGCAGGCAGGTACAACACTTTTTTTTTCTCATAATCACATGTAAAATTGATAAAAGTGTAAGATTTTGGAACAGGTGTACAAAAGCAGGTTACATAAATCATTTTTTTCAATGACATCTTCATTTAAGGTGCCAAGATACCTTTAAAAATAGTAACTAAGTAACTGTAGAAGATGTGTAAAAACACTGTTACATTCTTAGATCTCTTATAGTCTTTCCTTAAATCTTCACAGTCTTTCCTAGATTAGTCTCTATTTTCCACTACTCAGACCCATTTTATTTTCTGTAGTAGATTGGTCTTTGGACCTCCAAGAGTTTATGCAGACATGTAAGACTACTTACAAAATACTCCAGTAAGAATGAAAGAGTTACACACTGATAAATAGTGACAGAATTGGTCCCTTATCTGTATTCTGAGTGCTTATCTTACAGAGATTTAAGATATAAATTAATTCTCTTAATTTACAGATTTTATTCTTGATTCAGTTAAAAGGTGTGGAGGGATAGGAATGAGGAGGGAGTGTTACTAAACCACTTCTTGTAACTGAAATTGCATTTTTCTCTCACTGTGTATTTCTCACATCCCAGACAATTGATCCTCTAACTGAGAGTCTGGTGGACCATTCAGTGTTGTTTTACCTGTCTGTTTTCGCTAGTATAGTGCAGAAGTGGATGATCTAGATTACCTCTGCCAGTCTTGCAACATTTTGAATCCTCCCTGATAGTTTGGCTATTACAATTATTATTGAAGGCAACAGACCAGGCCAAGCAAATTCAGTGCTATGAGTTTATGATGTATACAACTTCATCACATGGAACAATAGCCTTACACAAAAAATGAAGTCACTGGGGACATCGCCTAATACAGCCTCCTGTGCCAAGCTGGGTAACTCTGAAGCTAGATCAGGTCATTCGGAACGTTTTTTTTTAAATGGGGGGTGGATTTGTTTTTTTTTTTGGCAAACCAATTTTGCTTCTCAAATTTGAATATAAATTACAGTGTGAAATTTATTGTTCTGTATTAAGTACACATATTTTATCACAGTGACTAGAGAATAAATTTAGAACTGCTTTTGGCACTAAAAGATATATGCTTAATATACACTGAGCTTATTATCCATCTGCTGCTGAAATCTCTCTCGTTGCCCAGAGCGGTTCTTGGGATTTGTTTCCCCTGTGAAGGTTTTTATCAGTGAACATTCCTTTAACTTGCTGCCTACTGAGACTTCAACTCCATGTACCTACTCCCATTCTGTTGGCTCTGAGCAGGCTGAGCAGATTCTTACTATGTTTGCAGTTTTAGAAAAATTAGGCACCAAGTTTTCACTTTCGCTTTGTATTTGCCTAATAAGGAACTTGGAGTAGCAGTAGACTGAACAATCCTAAATGTTAGAAAAAAAGTATAACTCAAGCAACAACCCAAAGCAAAACCTCAGCAGTTTACTTTCAAGGTTAGTTTCATGTTTACATACAAGTAAACTTGTTAAAACCTAGCCATCTGTACACTATTAGGTGCATATTTGACAAAAAAAAAGGTAAATAAAAAAGCTGTCAAATGACTCTTGAACATTCAAACAGCTTAAAGGCTCTTTGTGTGGTAATGTTGGCACAGCTCCTAAGTGACCAGATGGAATTTTATTAACACCCAACAGGACAAGGGCTGAGATTTTGTTTCTTAACTTACTATATTTGAAACGCTTGTAGAGGATGTGTCAGAAAGCTTGATGTATTTTCCTACTACGCAAAATTACACATATACCTTCCCTTAATGCAAAGGTGATGACTGCTTCAGAGGTTGTCATTTCTGTAAGGTGGGTAAGAAAAGAGTTATGAGATGTGTGGTAATTTAAGTATCACAACCATTTAGTGAATTTTAAAAAAGTGATTTTATATATACAATCAGTGATCATATTAAAAGCAGAATTTAGAAACAGGCTTTTTAATAAACAGACTTAAAGAAGTGTTTTATAAGAAAGAATAAAAAGTACCTAAGTATTAAAATAAACTTGATTTCAGACATCAGTAACCACTGATAGTAGTGATGTCGGATTTACACTTAAGGATTCTGGTAAACATATAAGTCCATGCAAATTTATGTGACTCCTTTTCTATCATCATCATCATGAGTTTATTTATTGTCAGTAAGAAATATCTGAAAACTGGAAGTCTCTATTATCTCCAGTAAATCGCAGGATGACAATTAGTCCTGGGGAGCAGTGGAGGGAGCTGTGTTGTTCAGTCCAGAGAAGGAGTGCTCAGAGGAGCCCTTATCACTCAACAGCTGCCTGAAAGGAGGTCGTGGTGTCGGCCTCTTCTCTGAGTTAACTAGTGACAGGACAAGGGGAAATGGCCTCAAGTTGTGCTAGAGGAGGTTCAGGTTGGATATGAGGAAAAACGTCTTCACTAAAAGCAGGAACAGGCTCCCCAGAGAAGTGGTAAAGTCACTTTGGAAGTGTTCAAAAAATGAGTGGACGTGGCACTTTGCGATACTGTTTAGTGAACATGGTGGTGTTTGATCCAAGGTTGAACTTGATGATCTTAGAGGTCTCTTCCAGCCTTAATGATTCCATGATCCTATACCTTCAAACCAGACAGTTTAAGAACCAAAGAAACAAAATCTGTAACACACTGTGGACTCATGGTTAGCTCTATTCCTTTCAAGTACTTCCTTTCTATATTTAAGTTTTTTTGGGATCTCATGATAGCTAGAAAAGTGCTGTGTTACAGATCAGTGTTTCATAACATCTGACAGAAGAACACTGATGTGACATACAATTAGAGCTAACAGTACCAATTTTGAGCCCGGGCGTCTTATTCAGGCATAATTCGCACTGTTGCTGGTGAAAGATGTACCTCAGGGCTTTGTACAGAATCAGATCCCATATTTGTTCAGTAACTCAAGCTGGTACCGTAAGTATAGTGATGACAGACGTTGTACGGTGTGCATATATTGTACAATTTATATGTACTTGCACAGTGTAGGCTGGAGGCCAGAATCAGAGCTTGTTGAAGTCTGAAGTCTCAGCTTCTTCTTCAATACTCGCAGTCCTGGAACTTTGTATCCTCAGCTTTGTATTGCTTGATTTTAATTTATTTATGTGTTTTATTTTTATGCTGAGTAAGAGGAAAAAGTAATTTTAGCTTGTTTATTGAAAAGGCTATCAGTAGAATGATGTTGTCAGATTGATTAGAAACGTATACTTCGTGTCTAAATTTTGTCCCACATTTTAACATCCTACAAATGCCCATTCAGACTAACTTCTAGCTTTACATATGTGCTATTTTGTTGCTTAAGAACCCATATTTTGTACATAACTTGGAAAAAGTATAGACAATTGGCAGCCCCATCAGATTATGCAAGTGTTTGTTTTAATATAACATGTATCTATACAAATCAGTGTTTGTTCCTACAGTAAGGAAAATAATTTAATGAAAAATTAAAAATCTCTGTAGGAAAGTGTTTTCCTCTTGTTTGTGTCATGTCTAGATTGGCGTTTGTAGTCCACTAACTTGAATCACATTAGGATTAAGACTTCTGGAGTAGGTACAGTCAGAAAAGGTTAGACGCAGTAGCACAGGCAAAGATCATCCCAAAGAAAAGGTAAAGCTTAAAGAGCTATCAGTTTCAAATGTGCTGTTTCTAGACTGTACTGTTTCTGTAGTTTAATTTTCTTCTGTGCACCTCTTCTCTGTTCTTGCTGTCTTGACTTGACAAAGTGACTCTTGTTTGCTAGATTAAAAGTGAGTCAGGCAGAAATCATCCAGAGAAGCAGAAGACAAAGACAAAAGAACATAATAAAACACCTGAGATGAATGTAAAAAAGATCTAGTAGAGAGATGCAAGCCTTGCTAGTTGTGTGTGTGTGCATAAATTCGTGTACACATGCAGCTTGTCTTTTCTGTACTGCTCGATATGGTTGTCTATTTATATGTAATATAGCATTGTAGAGAATGATAGATTTGATTATTATTAAGGTTACATTTTTATTTACAAGATTCTGCTTCAGTCATATACTGATTCTTCTGGAAGAGCACAAGTGTCTGCTTTAGGCAGTCCATTTTAGTTTGCTTGGTGGGTTTTTGTTTTATCATGAGCAAGAAACAGGTTTGGACTATTATTTGAAATATCAGTAGTCACTTAAGAGACTATTTTGGTCCTGTTGTTTTTCCCTCTAAATTTTTTCATTCTCTGCATAGGATGGGCAGTAATCCAGAATAATCTGGTGGTGGAGACCTTCTGTTGCTTTTTACATTTCAGCACTTTGAATCCGTGTCACAAATTAAGGAGGGGTGGGCATGTATATAGAAGCACTGGTCTGACAGTTTATAGTTGAACATTGCCACAAAGAACGGGATCCCCTTCTATCCCATGGCACATAATTCCAGCAGGAATTCCTGTAGGAAAGTATGGTAGGCAATTTTTAAAAATATATCCCTGGTAATATGCTATCATATCTCATGCTTTCTTGATACCTACCCATGATGCGCCATGGTCTGCTTTATAGAAGTGCTGGGAGTAATCTGTACCTGCATCTGAAGACTCAAAGAATCCAGAATGTGCAGTAATTCTGGAACCTGAAAATCAGGAGCTATCTCATGTTGGAAACCCCAAATTCCCACAGAGATACTAATGACTTTAAATTTTTCAAGTTTCAGTTCTCCCATTCACTCACACAGTATATTGATTCTCTCTTACCGTATAAATACCCTGTGAAAGCAAGCACATTAATATCTTCGAAACACAATGACATAATGTAATTATACTAACTTTATAACTGTCAGTGAGAAAGGAAATGATCCTTCAGAATATGATTTTTTAGTAGTATCTTGGAAATAAAACTAGAATCACTTGCCAAGAAGGAGAATATGATAAGATATTAAGTAACTGCTCTTTGACAGAACATTTGTCCTAAAAGAGATAGGTGTCCCTTGGATAAAACAGTATTCTTCATGTGTACATCTCGACATGCACTGTATTGTCTGGTAAATATTTTACATGGTGAAATATATGTGGGTTGATTTAATTCTGGAACTTTCTGTGTTTTTAAAACCTGAGTATGCAACCTGATATCACTTTAGCAATTTTTTTTGTTTACAGTAATGTATATATATACTATATGTATTTGTGTATACACACCTATCTCTAAGATAAAGGAAGTCTGGAGATCTTGTAATATGGAAGTCATGCAACTTTTGCACAGATACATATTTTACTTATTTGGGGAATTATATTATTATTAGTGTTTGTGTAAATCTGACCAACTTAATGAAACAGTGACGAGTATGTGTATAATCGGAAAAAAACCGCAGTGAAACTTGAAAAGCACAAATGATGAGCAACATGAAAAAAAGTAATTGAGATTGGCTTAAAAAGGTATTATTTTTAAAGGGTAAGCCTTTGGGTTGTTTCTGTTTACTCTTGTAATATCTAGTTTATTTTTTCAAGTTCTTGGGTTTTTCCCAAATGTGAAGGCTAAAAAATGTATATTGAGGAAATGTAACCTGATATGCTCAGGTATTTGAGACTCAGAGAGAGTCATTCCTTTGGAGGAAAATACCAGCTAGTACATGATAATATACTAACAACTGATTACTTGGGAATTGCATAATATTAGCTGTTCTTGAGAGCTGGTGTGGTAGGCAACCAAACCAAACAATTTATTAGTGTAGTTAAAAAGTTGGAATCTAGTTGAAAATAGAAAGAGAAAACTGAGTACTGTGGCTACATATGGTGGCAAACTAAATCATTCATAAAGTCAGTTTGTTGCAATCCCGTAGTAGCTTAGATCTGGGAAGAAACCTCCTTACTTCTTGGTGGTCATTCTCTTGTCCTTCAGCAAGGACTGATAAGGAGACGAGCAGTACTGAAAGCAAGGTGACCTGCAGC
>JAWWLV010000144.1:22530571-22549513 GCA_035041135.1 Platyrinchus mystaceus
CTTGGTGGTCATTCTCTTGTCCTTCAGCAAGGACTGATAAGGAGACGAGCAGTACTGAAAGCAAGGTGACCTGCAGCATCTACATTCTTTATTATCAGTTTTGTAACAGAGCACCGAATAAAGCCACTGAGGTGGATTCAGTTTTGATTACAGATGATGTTGTGTGTTTCTTGCCCACTAAGGCCCCAGTGAGAATTTAAAGGCTTGTGTCTATCAAAAGTCCCAATTAGTATTTTCTGTTATGCCCTGCATGTCTCCTGGGTTTTCATAATGTGACTCAGTGAAGATCAGGCACTTGGAGAAAACACACTATATGAAAATAAAATGTGCAGTTATCTGTCAATTAAATGTAATTCTTTACGAATTGGTAGCCAGCTTGTGTATGATTTTTTCCTACAACTCCTAGTAATAGTCTTCCAGAAAAGATCTTTCCATAAACTGAGAAGCAAATGTCTTCTTATTTTAATTAATTACTTTTTCTGTAATTAGCTGGTTTTTAAATGGAATTTGTCCAGTACAGATTCCCTTTATCAAACATTTTTTTTAAAATGAAAACAATCTATTTCATTCGTCTTTTAAGACTGATTTTAAGCGTGATGTTTTAGGGCTTTTTGTAAACCAGTAAAAGTTGTTATGTTGATTTCACTGAATTTTGATCAGTTTCCTTGGACCTTAAGATAATTCCAGATCTTCAGTGTTTAATTATGAAATATAAAGATACCTAAATCTGTACCACATTTTCCTAGGGAAGAGACAAAAATCCTCTAAGATTCTGCAAAATCTTCTGAAATGTGATTCTTAGAGTCTAGTCTTTGCAAACCATGATTGAAATAATAGGGAAAGGATCATTAGTGTTCAGAAACCAATTACAGCAGCTACAGGTCAATATACCTTGCCATAGTGTAAATATGTTTGTACTAGTATCTATTGTTTATCTGTGACTACAGTAAAAATAATACATGAAATTATTTTCAAACATCCTCCACTTTTTTTACTAGGCAAAATAGAAGAACAGAAAACAAGAAAAAAAAAGTAATTTTAGCTCATCTCTGTTACTGAGAGAGTAACAGTTGATCCTTTTAATTTTACTTATGAACATGTTATTGACGGAGTTCAGAAGTAGTAAAAAGATCCCAGCACTCCACCCCTCTTTTTGTTTAAAAATAACCAGAATTCTACAGCAAAATGAAAATTTTGCATTGGCAAGAGATTCCAAATGAACTGAATTCTGGCTGATGTCACTTTGTTCAGGTTTCTATCCTGATTTTAAATACAACTGACTAAGTAGTTATTAGTGTGTGTAGGCTCAGCTGATAATTACAAAAAATAATTAGGTAGCTTAGTGCTCAGGTGGCAATGAATCACTGCATGTCAGTATTTTTAGGTAATAAAAATGAAGCCCCATGTCAGAGGAACAGATGCAGAAACAAGTGGATAAATGAAAGAGTAACAAGTCTCTAAGACCAGATGGTATATATCTAAGATTCAGAAAGTGTTTAAGAATGAAGTAGCTGAACTGTTGACAAAAATAAGCACTCTCATTAAAATTAGTTACTATGCTAGAAAAGTAGAGCAAATGTACCTAAGTTAAAGACAGGTTGCAGCAGGAGCTCTGCAGTTAAAGATCTATCAGTATGTCCCTAGAATTAGAAAATTTGTTGGGAAAAAAACCATTAACCTTTCTCAATGGATAGGGTAGGACAGAAACAAATAAACAGGATTTCTGGTTTTTTTTTTAAAAAAAGTTCCTCCCTGATTAAGAGGTTTGGATTCATGGATTTAAACGTTAATCTGGTTTAGGGCCAGGATCAGCCTCCAAACCTGTTCAGCACAAAGGGGCAGCTGATAAACATGGGAATTACCTCACTAGCTGTAGAGAAACAACAGAAGCCAAAATCTTTTCTAGTTTGCTGGATCCAGGCAGATGGCCCAGTAAAGTCCAAACATATCTGGGTAGATATGTTTGGCCAGCTTCTTCTCTCAGTGAACCAGAGCACTGAGGCGCAGTGTGACAGTGCAAATGCTGTGTCACCCACCTGTAGCCAAAATTCAGTGCACCCAATTGTTATGTTTCTGACACTGAATGATGAGTAGCTCATGTCCGGGAAAACAGTGGGCAGGGCAGGGACAGGAGCAGTGCAAGTACAGGGAAGTATTCTCCCAATTTCCAGTAATCTGGCATGTAGGAATTTCCTAATCCAGAATTGTTACGCATATCATAATACTAGTAGCCATGTATGGAGTTTAGTTTTCTCATAATTTTTTTTCTAACTGAATAAATACAGCAAATCTGTTTATAGTTCCAGCCTCTTAACAGTTCCATGCTTTCACTACGTGTGGTGTGAAAATATACTTTGTCCTTTTTAAGTTTGTTGCTTGATAATTTAATTTTGGTATTTTAGTTGTTGTGTTAGAAGAAACAGTAATTATTAGCATTCTTTAAACCAGATTAACATTTAAATCCACAAATCCAAACCTCTTAATCAGACCTTAGTGCTATTTCTGATTCCACACATCTGCATAATTTTTTTACCCTGTCATCTTTGTTTTACAGAATGAAGAGTCCTTGTCTATTTAACTTCTTGGGGAGCAGTTGTTCCTTACCTTTGCTCAAACATACCTGTGCCTTTTCTGCAGCATGTCACTTGCAGCAGAAGGTGCCAGGAGATGTATGCAGTATTAAAAGTGTGGGTTGTGGGTGCATAGTTAATAATTTAACAGTGGCAAAATAGTTTTCTGTTTCCTGATTGTTTCCCAACAAAGCTTTGACCTTTGCACTGTCAAAGATCATTTGGTCTTGTCTGTCCTTACAGGTCTCCAGGCATTACTTACCAAAAACTAATTCTTTACCCCTGCCACTGCCCTCTAACAGCATATAGGTACCTCCTGATTAGATGCCAAGTTTAGACATTTCTTGGATGGACTAAGAACAAAGAGTTTTTCTAATGATGGATTTGTGTGGTTTGACAGAAACCACTGCACACTTGGGAGCACCTGAGGGCAGCTGCTACAAAGACAGGAGAAGATGGAGTATTTTTTGGCAGTAGATTAAGTATGAGAACAAAATTCTTTTGTGCTCAATAAACACTGCGTTTGGGGTATTTTGCATGTCTGTGTGGATGACGGTTGTATGGGACTAAGTATCTTCTGATAAATTATCCAAGGAGAAGTGTCGTAGTTTTTCCTTATATAGATTCATACAGGACTCATCCTGTACATTTCTGCCAGCTTATTCAATGTCTTGGGACCTAAGGGGCTCTACTAATTTTGGGCCAGTCTTCTGTTTCCTTTGGAAAATAAGGGGAAGCGGCATCTTGGGGTCGTTAAAGACCAAAGGCATGCTACAGATCCCACCACTTATTGGGCTTTCTGCTCCAAAAAGTAATTCAGGCCAAATGTGCCTACTGTTCAGGCTCAACAAACCACCACCACCCTGTGGGAGGTTATCAGGGTTGGGGCACTTGTCAGGTAGTTGTTATACATCACAGAGCACCTCAGGCACCGCTCAATATGGTTTAGCATGGAGTACTCTGTTAGTGGTGTAGGGTCTGCATCAGAATAGAAACACTTGATGGTATGGGAAGGGAAGAGCTTGGGTTAATGATGGCTTGGGAGCTGGATGCTCACCTAAATGGATTTTGTGTCTGATCTTTGTGTCAGTTCCTAGGTTTTCAAAAGATATAACTTCAGAATACACTTTTTATCAAAAACAATTATGGTGGATTACCCATATAGGTTAGTTTGTACTGAAATTCTAGTAAGTTAAAGTCCATAAAAGAAAATGAAGTAGGTTCTGAAGTCGTGTCCATATGGATGTCTGCACTTAAATTTGTAAGAGATTTATGCCATTATAACAAGGAGACCCATAAAATGGCACATTCCTTATGCTCAGTTTGGTGTCTCATTGTTTCCTGAGAGGCAATGAAACAGACTCGAAAGGCTCTGAGGTTAATACAACCACTATCCCTATAGTAGCAGAACTGCTTGAACTTCTTATCTGATCAGCCTGTTTCAGTATGTCCCATTTCAGTATCTATTAATTTTGAATTCCTTATCTGTTAAGTTACATGTATAATGTAATAGTCTCTTTAATAACAACAGCAGACTGTCAATCAAAAGATACAGGCAATGTTAGTGATATGTTCAAAGTCTTCATTTTTAGAGAAAATATTTATACTGGAAAAATAATACAAATATATGAAAAACAGTCCAGACAAAAGGTGCCCATTTAAATACTCAATTAAGACATTCTAAATAAATTTTTTAACATCAGTCTTGTAAGAGGGCTTTTCATGTGATTGAGTGAAGATGATGTTAACTCTTGGCAAAATTAGCAAGTTGGTTCATGCCCACAGAAGCTGCCTCCTGGGTACCTTGTCGTATTTTTTGTGGTCTAACCAGCACTCCTGAGGTCTTGACCCTGAACAAGGTTGATCAACTACCAGTTTTTTACAAGGTGAAAGAATAGTTCTTCTGTATAAAACAAGTTAGTGATTGAAAATAGGAATGAGTCACAGAAAAGCTCTCAGAAAAATAGAGTATGGTGAAATGAAGTGGAATATTAAAACATTCACTTATGTTAGTTTCTGACTAATTTTTTTTCTGTAAAAATGCCTGCACAAGAGATAGCAATAGTTTGCAAGAGATAACAGTAATACTGTGACAAGAAAAGCAATGTGGTCGACCATAGTATTTAAAGCACCTCATTTTTATGTGTGTTTGTGCAGGAGTAGTTATGGAGGGAAAAATGCAACAGTAGGTGGAATGGGCAGACAGGTCTGACAGCTCTTGGCAGACTCCATTTCTTCACTTATCATTTTGTATCATTAGGATCTATCGGATTAAAGTCTGTGATATTCAGAGCTTTTTGTCCAGATAACTAATTCTTCTGAAAGCAGTACAGTAAGCCAGATGTAAGTATGAGAGACTCCCTGTGCTTGGGGTCATCAACAAAATAGTTGATACTTCTGTTAAACTTCAGACTTGATGCCTCACAATTTCACAATCTGATACCAGCTTGTTGAGCAGTTGTGCCACAGGGAACATTAGTAGCCTATTTTTACCTTTACCATCCTAATCTTGCTCACCTTGCATATTGACAAAATCTAACTATTCACATTTCTCTGATACTCAGCCAAAAAGATTCTTTATATTGTTTTTCTGCAATGAGGTTTTATTGTTGAGAATCTGATCAGCCTATGCAGTAACAAGCCTACTGGAAACAGCTTCTCTAGAAGGAAAGAAAGAGACATTAAAGTAAGCAGGAAGTGATCACAAGACAACAACAGGGGTTTTGTACCTGGAAGACAAGCATCTACAGCTTCTTCCCTAAATGACAGGTTTAGGGCAATTGTGAAACTGCAGAAGTTGGGAAGCCTTGTGTGATTATACAGTGAGAGTCCTCTAGAACACTACAGCCCTTTCTCTCTGAATGTCCCTGTCAGTGTCATCTCAGACTGTAAGGGTTTGTTCTTTTCAGAACAACAGAAACAAAAATTAAATAATAACAAAACTCCTGAATCTGTTTAAGGTGTATTTGCATATGTCCAAGATTCTCGGGTTTTGGCAGTAACTGTATCTTTCAAGGTATTGACTTTTTAGAAAGGAGACCGGCTATGACAGAAAGAATCAGTGAGCAAATAAATTCTTTCTTGAAGGATGTTCTCTTTCCCTCTGTGCTCTTGGCCTTCTGACATTGTATCAGAAGATTTGTTGTTTCTACAGTATTCCTACTTATGTTTTCTTCTTTAGCACAGAGTGAGTAAATCCTAAACTGCAAGAAGTTTAGAGTTGCAGGCTTATTAAAAAATAAAGGTTTATTGTAATTTATTTTAGAGACACACTTTATGCATATGGTTTATTAATTAATTTCTATTATTATTTTAAAAGTACTTATAGCATCCAGGTATACCTAGTGAGATGGCAGTTTGGCATGTAGTGCATCAAGGTTTCATAAGATATTTTAAAGGTATTATGGCATACTATTGCTACGAGTGTTCATTGATACTTGAAGTGTGTCTTAATTTGCAGTTTAATGTTTGTGTATGTCAGTGGGATGTGCACATGCTCGGTACCATGAAAAATTGAATTGTTTGTCCTAGGGAATGAAACATTTGGATGGTCACATTTGACAGTATTGTCCTAAATGCATCATTCCGCATGTCATATGCAATTGTATAGTATTAAAATAGTGGCCTTCACCCAGAGAAACCTAACATGGCACTGAGCAGAAAGGGGAGGTAGGAAAAACGACTGGGGAGACTTTCCTAACTCTATTACAGGTTCTGATGTGGCGTGGAGTGGAAGAAATTACAGGTATTTGAGATAAAGCATTCATCTCTGCACACAAAAATGAAATAATAAGTGCAACCTTGTAATTTATTGAGTGTGTGAGGTAGAAGAGGCTGTAAGAGAAAAATAAAGTCTGTGTGTGCTCTCTGATTACAATAACCTCTCTTCATAGTCTGCAAAATCTGATGTGAAGGTGGATTTCTTACCTATGCATTTTCTTCTTCCCCAGACTGTAGGAGCCCCTGGTTTATATATATATATATATAGTAGATTTAGTCCTCTTACTGTAAATATTGCTACAGTTTCAAAGTTAAGTCTGTGAATATATGGGGAGATGAGATGCCTGTATGGAGGGAAGAGAATTAGTGCTCTATTAGCAGAAAACTGAAGAATATGAGATGGAGGCAGGTGAAGAAAGTGTAAGAAGAGGTGGAGTGTGCAATGTTAAGTTGTAATACTGGGGATGGTCATTGAGTACTCTACGCCTGTGTCTCTTGACAAATTCTAGTGTTATTTCCTAAATAATGTATTTAACCAGTGATACTTTGGAGTGCATGGTCAACTTCACTGTTGGTTAAATGTCATTCCAGAAAGGTGCTGCAGTAAGCCTGCTACAGAGTAACGTGAGTATGAAGGAAAATAAATTTAGGGTTTTTTTCCCTTCTAGCTTGTTCCAGGAGTGGGAAGTTCAGCATAGTGAGGAGAGGTGGTAGGGAGACAGATTTAAGATCTCGAGGAGAACAACCAAGCACAGTTGCCCCAAAGGCTTTTATAGAATTGCTAGTACGCTGTTGGCTCTCTGTATTTAGGAATAATGGGAATCCTGGCTATAGTGTTGCTAAGAACACGTTCATTAATGAATAGACTGGTCATAGAAACATATAAAAAATTTCATATATAAATACTGAGCACTTTAAAAATTAAGTACCTTACCTTTGTCTGTACGGGATATTGAACTACAAAAGCATGTGCTAATAAAAAATGGACGTGGAACAAAGCCACGGCTTTGGCTGAGAAGCAGAGCAGTTCCAGGAGTGAGATTCCACTCTCTTCACGGGATGCCTGCTGTGTTTCCGCTCCTTTCCTTTGCACCATCCCATATGTAGGCAGGTGAAGAGGAGGCAAAGCACAGTAGGTGCCAACCTATGAAAAGGGCTTCCTATGTTGGTGTGAAGCTCTAAGGCAGCACTGGCTGCTGTTCAGGCTCAGAAGATACCAGTGATGCATTGCCAAGAAACTGCACCTATAGTTCAGTTGGGTTTGGGTCAAGGCTCTTGGATTAGCCACTGGGAAACAAGAGACAGCTAGGCACTATTTAACATTATTTGTTTTGAGTAACACTTTCTGCTTACTGTCAGAGTTGGCATGGAAACTGAATCAGCACTCATTTTTAAAAGAATAGTCCATTCAGAGTGAGGTTAGTCATCAGCAGGCTTACCAAAGAGACTCAGGCTGCAGCTGCCAGCACTTAAACCTTGCTCCTGAATAGACGGAATATTCAAAATGGTAACAGTCCTACTACCCCAACCTTTATGGGGAAAAATGTGCATCTTTTGAGAATGATACTATGTCATTTGCATTTGGGTGGTGGTTTTTTTTAAAGAGGGAAGGGTTAGTTATCTGAAGTCCACAACAGAACTTCCTTATTTCAAGAAGATGCCATCTCTTTCTATGGATCAGTTGAATTTAAAGAGTTAACACAATAAAACACATATAAATATAATCAATGATACTTGTAACATTCTATTTGGAAAATGGCAAAATACTTAAAAGACTGTAAGCTTAGCACTAGGAATCTGTGAATGTATAACCAAGATGAAAGCCTACACAGCATGCAGAAATGGGCATTTTCAATTATTTTCCTTTTATTGATGAAAAAAATCAAGATATGCTTATTTTTCTTTCTATGTTATTCCCACACACAAAGATAGATGCAAAGACATGGCTGCTGGTTTTCTGCACCAAATAGGATGAGAAAATACTGTTGGCTAAATTGCTGTTTGGTGGCATTTCATAAAGTGCCTGCTGACATCTTTTCTCAGATGCAGAATGATAAATGTATATATAAATTTGACAAGTTTAATTTCATCTATAACCTTTGACTCCAGGCTTTTTATATCCTCAGAACACAGACCATACATGCCTTCTTCATTGATACAGAAATTCTTTATTTTACACTGTTTACATTCAAGGCTTTAGTGCTGTTACCAAATTGATGAGAACACTGATTTCTCTTTCCTTTGTATTTACCAAGCAGATAATTTAAGTGATGCCCTGAAAAAGCTGAAGATAACAACCACTGACAGCACAGCAGATAGCTTGGAGGGATGCTTGGACTGTCTGCTTCAGGCTCTGGCACAAAACAGTAAGTTGTATGGACCTTTCAAATTTTAAATCATATGAGATCACTGAATTAAAATGGAGGTATTAAAATGTGGCAGAAAGACTGACTCAAGCAGTAGGCTGGTGGATTGGCTGTTCTGAGGGGGTGTTTTTAACTCATATATCCGTAACATTCAGGTAGCAACAAAGACAGTGACAGGTAAATACCTGAATATTTAGAACAGCTGTAATCCAATCCTTTTTTTCCAGTATGTTGAAGTAGCACAATTACTTTTCTAATTGATCATTCCAGAGAAAAAGAACAGAGATGGAGAAATAAGCCTGATAAGATGAGGAGAGGGATAAGGGAGCTGCTTGCTAATTCTGGTTGAAAGAGTATAATTTCCTATTTGTGATGTATTTTGCCTCATACTTCTGATCACAGATGTCTTATTTTCTTGAGTTTCAATCAGCAGAACTAGGCTGGATATCCAAAGATAGTACAAATTTGATATGTAGTATGATAACAAAAATAACATTGGAATGGAACAAGATGTCTTTTTCACCAAAAACTGTAGAATGCGTGTCCCCACTCTTAGTAGACAGAAAGGTAACGTAAATGAAGATGACAGTTTATAAGCCTTTGCTGAGTTCAGCTTTCCTTTTGCTTCAGATTGTGGCAGAAGAAAAATATGTGTACAATTTCAGGTTGAAAGACCTCTCAGGATAGATACAAGCCATGATTAAAAATTCTTTATTTAAAAAAAAGTTAGTCCTTTGGAAATATCAATGTGCTCAAAAGTACATACTATTAATAAGTCTTGTTTTTTTCCCATGATAGTATTCTACAAATCACAGACTTTTGGCTTAGTTGGTGTAAAATGCTTCATGAGGTTTTTCACAACTGAATAAAAGCACCATCCATATCAAGTCAAAAATGGATTATAACAGCCTCTGCATTTAATGATAGTCAGTTTTTAATTCTGATTATTTTGTAAGGGGATGTCAGCCAGGAAGTAGTAAAATATTTGGGCTTTAGAATAACCCATTTTTTGAAGATGCTGAATCATTTTTCGTATGGATTTGTTTATAAGGTATACCCAGTACTTTAATCCAACCTCCAGTTAGCTTTGGTATTTCCAGTACTTTTAAGTCTAATACTCAACAATAAGTACTAAAAGAAGATGTCATGAAAAGTGAGAACATACTTGTGTAAATAACAGAGTTTACTATTTTGCCTACGAAGGTCACATAGATGTGTCACAGAACAAGTTTGGCAGATGCACAATGATTTTGATTAATGTATGGAAAACTTACTGATGCTTTCCTTCAACCACATGACTTTCTTCCCTCTCAGTCTAGGGCTTTGCTCTTCCTTCCAAAATATTTTCTCTTTTAGTCTTGTAGCTGCCAGATCAGATAAACAGATTATTAGGATTTTGACGTCTCTCTTTTGGGTAGTTTTAGAAAATTTAATCCCTCCATCATTTACCAGGCTCTTTGCATGTAAGTCAGTAATACGAATACAAAGCTTCTGAGCTGCCATATGATACACATCTTCACATATTGCCAGCTGCCTAAGATTGCAGGCAACTAAAACAACTGGCTCTGAAAACTAGATGGGTTAGATAGGACATTTTTTTCAACAACTTGCTGGTAATTTAGGAACCGATATATTGATGCCCTTTCAAGGGTATGGGATACTTCCAATACCGAAGTTTTGCTGAGTCTCTTTGGACAACAGACTCTATTTCTCAAGATAGTCTGATGATTTGGGGAAAAAAAATCCTCACAGAAGACAGATTTCTGGTTTAGGATAATTTTGTGAGAACAGCAGTACATTCAAAAGACTTCATAGATTATGAGGTAAATTGCATGTAATAGATTGGTTCAACAAATAGATATAGAATCAGCTTTCTAAATTCTTTCTCATAGTTCTCATCCATCCAGTTAACATGTTAAAATGGATTTGATTGATCTTTAGTTACAGTCTTTATTATCATATACATGATATCTAGATATGAGATACACACTATACCTCTGTGTCTGTGTATAAATTATTATACAATAATAATTAGAAATCAATTTTTAATATGAAAGTATGTTAATTGTAATGCAGAAATAATTTAAATAAGATTTCTCAAATAGTTATTCTGCTCTCTTTTAGTATGTTTCCATGTGTATGATTATATTAATGAAGTATACATTCTGATTATGGTTCAGTAAATTATCATATTAGAGTAATGCTAGAGAAATAAGCCATGCAAGGAATAGAGTTTATTTTAAAATAATTTTATAGGACTGTGATTTCATTGGGAGTTCACAGTGGTATTGAAAGTCATAGAAGTTAGTTTTATTCACTTCATTAGGAAGTCTTGGAGACAAAAGTATTAATTTATCTTATATAAAATTTAGTACATTACTAATATAGTAATGCAACCCACTCCTGTCTACTGCCAGCCAAGATGAGCAGTTAAACCCAGTGTTAATACAAAACTCAGGTTTTCAGCAAAGGAAAGAATCTTTTGCACAATTTCAGTTCTGGCATATTGCATATACGTAGGAACATTTCAGTGACCATTGCACTGCTTTTAATTGATGTCTGTATGCATGCAGCATAGGGTTGTGGTTGCTGCAGAAACCTAAGTTCCCTGGTCTCTAACCATACAGTGACAATTATAGTTGCATTTACTTTGCATACAATCTTTTAAATTTTCATCATGTTAAAATATTACTGTCTTATAATGTATAGAAAGAGATGGCAAAGTTATGATGTATATTGTAACTTTTCCTTTCTATGTAATCTGATGCTTTTTCTTTTGTTTTTCATGCTCCTTCATCCTAGACAGGATTATCAAAACATGATACCTCTTGTATGACTTTACGAGGTATTATGCTAATTGTCACACCAATCAAATTAAGGTGTATGCACACACACATGCTACACTACACAAGGATGAGTCAAATAGCTGAATGTGATAACTGTTGGTGAATATTTGGCAAATCAAATTCAAATTGTTTTAGCTACTATTTGTCTAGGGAGATAGTTGTGTAGCCCTTCACATCTGAGACCCAGGTCTGAAAAAGCTGCAGATGGTTTCCTTAGGAGACACTGTTTGGAAATATGTATATTCCTATTTATGCAAGTATTTTAGTTCTTATCTGTCACCAGCACTTCTGGCTGAGGCCAGTCATATATGGCTAGCTTGTGGTACTAGGTAAAACTGAGGAGTTCCAGGTGAAAGAGGCAATGATGACAGAAGAATAGAATGAGAAATTATTTAGGATAATAAGAACATACCTCATTTTCTGTGGAGTTCCTTCAGCATTCCCAGTGAAGTTAACTGTCATATCTGGCGACTTTGCAGCCATAAGGCTGCAGTAACATTAGTCCAGATTCCCAGGTAATGTAAGTTGGCACAGCTCCTTTCACCTCTGTGGATCTATGTCATTCACATAAGCTGATACTCTGTCCACCTTGCTTCTGAAAGGAAAACAGGAATGCGTGATCTCTCTCCACCTGCCAGCATTCACCCTCTCTAGATTGCTAAACTTTCCATAATTCAGATTTTTAAGAGAAGGCTGGGGTATATGATCCATAAGCAATATTAGCAGCAAAAAACCAGTCAGCCTTGCACTGAATGAAATACTGGCTTCTGCTGAATCAAGAGGTGAAATTCATATGTGTCGTGTTTTCTTTTACCAACTGTATATTAAAACAAGTTACTCCATTGCTCCACAGAAGTTGGATTCTTTCTATACAGACATGGTTTGATGTGTTATTGTAAAGAAAGAATTTTGCTGATCTGGAAGCAGGCTGTTTGCAGTGATATGGTGTAAAAATAAATGCTTTATTTTGTGTCTCACACCCAAAGCAAAATATGGGTATGTACTATTAGATATTGAGAACAATTGGTTATCTTGTGTAAGAAAATGCAACAGAAAACAATATCGGCCATCATTTGGTATCAACAAACATACATACAAATTTATACCTATTAAGAGTAATTTCATAAATACTGTGTCTATCAAAAAAATGCCATTATCCTAAGATCCCCAAATACAGGTCTACAAGAAAGGACTGCCTGAGAAAAGGAAAAAAAAAAGGAAATAGAGGTTTTCTTTTAAACCACAGATTTTCTGGGACATAACTATTGCAATAACAAAAAAAAAAAAGTTATTGCTAGTCCAGACATGCTGTGTTTCAGATACAAGAAGTTATAGCAGACATAAATAACCCAGTTTTGATAAATGAGAAATCTGAAAAATCTGCTGAGAATGGTATTTTTGGCTCTGATGTACTCAGCGTGAGAGGCTGAAAATGCCCACTAATCCCAGCCTTCAGCACCTGGCTATGAAAATGTCTAAAATGTAGTTGAAGTGCAAAGACTGGCACATGCATTTGAAACATTTTTCTACTAATACTTTTTGGGAGACTAAGAGTATGAATCCACATTTTACATGTAAAAATGATTAAGCAAAATCACACTACTAAGGAAAAACTTAAGTGAGAAGGCAGGGCCCCAGTTTTGAGGGGGATTTAGAAACGTTGGCAAGCTTTGAAATAATACACTTTACCTTAAAGATGTGTTTGCTAAGATGCCTTATTTTCTATTTGCTGAGCTATGCTGATACCTGGTAACTCAAGGAACCATCAGATGATCCATGAAAATTATGAATCTAT
The DNA here is from genome assembly GCA_035041135.1 of Platyrinchus mystaceus. Classification (NCBI taxonomy): domain Eukaryota; kingdom Metazoa; phylum Chordata; class Aves; order Passeriformes; family Tyrannidae; genus Platyrinchus; species Platyrinchus mystaceus. The sequence goes on from JAWWLV010000144.1 coordinate 22,543,869, forward strand.
GTTTGAAACTGGAAATCAGTCATTTTTCTCCCCATAATGAACACAGTTTCTTAGTGGTATTTTGTTTTGCCCCAAAATGCAGCTGTATGCTGCAGCCATGTTTTGTATTGAATATACCCATTGTGTTGTATCAGAGAAAATATCATTCTTACAAACTGAGTGAGCAACTGCTAGTAAGCCTTTGCCATCACTTCCTGCTGTTCCAGTTTTATGGTGTTGGAATCATGGGCTCAGCCCTCCTACCTTAACCACCTTATTCAGATTTTCTCTTGAAAGTCACCAGTGGGTTCCTATTTGATGGCATCACAGAGGAGGATGTGTTAGCATCTGGAGTGCTTAAGAAAATGTTGGATTTCTGCAGAGACTGGAGATTTCTCACATTCCTTCATCAGTGATTAAATTTTACATCCAATGCCCTGAGTCCTCTGTAGGCACTTGCTTTGAAGGACATGTGGTTTCCTGTCTTTAATGTTATGGTGGATTTCCAGTTCTCACAACCATATGTTAAAACTGAGGTAATATTTGAGTTGGAAATTCTTCATTTTACTCTGTTCTTTATAACTATGGCTTCCCTATGTTGTTGAATTTAGTAAGTATTCATGTGCTGTCTATACCTGATGTTCCTTTTTCTGATCTTCACCAGCCATAGAAGATGACAGGATTACAGAATCTGTCATCTTCTATAGCTGGTGAAGATTGTTGCAAGATGGAACAATTCCTCTACTGGAGCAGAAAAATCGTGGAGAATTTAGGGATAATGTTTTGTAATTCTTTAACTCAGGACTCAACTAAAAAAAAAAAAAATTGAAATTTTAAAATTCATGTTGCTTTTAATGCCTTTGATTTTTAAAAGACAAAAGTGAGCTTTGCCTATTTTTATCTATTTCTTTTTTGGACATTCATGATATTTCTTATGTATTTATTGAAGAGTCAGGTAGGCAGCTATCTGTTTAACTTGTAACATGAGAGTGCCATCTGACTTCAGTGAATCCCTGTACGTCTTTAGTACACACAGGACTAAGCAATAGTCACTTCATCTCTTGTTTTCACAATCCTCTCACGTGTTGGCATGAAAGTAAAAGACATGCTTTTCCCCACCCCAAACATAAGAAAAATGAAGTTGTAGAAACTTTTGTCTTAGAATGTCACAAACATTCTTGAAATCACTTTTGTTTTTTCCCGTTGGCCAGGCATTTTAAGCTTTCTCCATTCCGTTTCATAGCATGAAGAAGGAACTCTGCATTTCACAGCTTGCTTGAACAAAGTTATCCTTAAACATCACGAAACTAACCTGTCTCTGTTTTGAAGAGACTGTTTGAGCAGAATAAGAGTAAAATCAGGTGGCCATAATTTCATGCGGATTGTGGCCAAGTAACAATGCTTTCATGATTGTGAGTGTTTGCACAGCCTTATAGCTTAAAACAAAATATCTCAGGTTCTATTCTGACCCTCACACGCAGGATTAACTTTTGGCTATAGTTGTTTCATTTAAATGAAAAACGAGCTTTCAGCATCCCCATAGCTTTACTACACTTGACTAGTATGTAAGCTGTGACAACACAAGCCAGTGCAAAAGCACATCAAGATAGCTTAGCACAAACAAGTGGGTAGAAAATGCTATTAATTGGATTAGTGGCCTATTAAAACAACTGATGGCAAGTAGAACTAAATTAATTGACAAATAGCATTTCCCTGCTTTCTTATTCCTGTTTGTTCTTCAGCATCTGCCTTTGTTCTTAACAGCAGTTTCTCATCCAGGTGGATTTTTGACCCCCCTTGGGTCTGCCGTCCAGTGATCCCTAGTATATGCCACCCACCTGTGTTCTTAGAAGGAGAAGGAGGCCACCCATGGATGTATACTCAGACACAGCAGACACATGCCTGAATGTTAATCCTGACACCTAAGCATCCCAGCTTGAACGTTCCAACAAGCAGCAGACGCATATGGTGTATACCCACAAAATGGAAATATGCAGATGAAAGTTAGAATATCCTCCTCCAAAAATATAAAACAACAACAGTATTATTGCTAACTATCTGCTAAAATTTATAGTTATCTACTGAAATCAAAGTTTTCTTTACGAAGACAGTGGCCTTAGCTCATGACAAAGATTTTAGTACTTTATTATTCCTAGTTTGTCTTGAAAACTACAAAAATATTAATAGCAGCACTGAGCTAACCATAGTACCCTGTATGATTTGTTTTCTTTGCATATTGGAGATATGAACTGGTGTCTGTTTAGCTTCTACTAAATCTTGATCCAGCTTCTTTAGAGTTCAGTTGTGTGGAGATAATGCATTTAATGTCTATTCAGACTAAAGGATGGAGAGGGAATAGGAATGAAAAAGAAAGAAATGAAACTAAGGGAAGGAGTAATGAGGATCAAAGTAGTGCATAAGATATTTTTTTAGAGGAACAAAAGAAACAGGAGAAGGGAGAAAAAGATTCAAAGATAACATTTTTGAAAGAAAAAAACAAGTTAAATGTGGGTACCTAAGTGGTGATGGATGCCATCTCTCTGTGATTCCCACTGCCTTTTACAACAGCTGCTTACACTCAGATTTCTGGTGAGAAAGTGAAGATAGTACATAAAAAGCTGATGAAGATTTTATATTCTGCTGCTAGGGAAGGCTTAGGCCTATTTTTGCACTATTAAGAATGGAAACCATCTTAGTACAGTGGCAGTTTCTACAGTACCTTACACCATGTCCCTCAGAAAGAACATTACCAACAAAACAGACTTTTATTATTTTTATAGGTTTTGGCAATATAGTTGCATCAGCAGTAAGGGTTTTCTGGTAGGAAGCCATCAAACCAAAACCCCACATCTTAGAACAGTCTACTTGTACAAGCAAGAATTTCTAGTCTGCCTCTGACGCAGATAATCTCTTGTAGCAGAGCCAGGGGTTCAAATTGATTGGGCCAGCTCAGTCAGTCAAGCTCATTGCAGGTCATTAAGCTTACCTGAGAAGACTTCTAGTCAAATGCCCAGCTAAAAGTTGGGGATCCTGATGGATATTTTATAAGAGGGAGTTTTGGCTCAAATACTGTGTTATAAAGTGTTCCTTCTTTTTGCTGAAGAAGGATGCTTCTTGCATCTTAGCTTGTGGAGCTGTTGCCTTGTCATGGCACTGTATACAGATAATCCAGAAATGTTTCATCATAAGTTCTGTATGTAGTATATTATTACAGTGTAACTGTGCTAAATCAAGGTGACTGCTTTTTATTGGACTGTCTCCCAGTAAACTGGCTTACCCTAATGAAACTGAATGGTAATCATCGCCGCTTAGTGGGATTATATTTTACATAAATTCCCTTTAATAGTGATGTATTTAGTTAGTGCCAGATAGTTAAATGTTTATCCAAGTGTTAAATTCCAAGTGTATTTATTAAATACACAATGTGCCAAATAAAGATTAACTGTTACATAGTTTTTCTTTGTGGAAAGCATCAGTGAATAGCAGTTCCAGATAATAGAATTGACACATCTTTTTTTTAGGTTGCATTTTTGAAATGCAATACAGAGGCAAAGGAAACCACCTACTTTTTTTAAAAAAAGAAGTTGTATTTAAACGTCATGTAATTCACAATTTCAGGTCTGAAATTTCATTCTTAGTTTTGCTCCAGTCACTTACATCTTATAAATGTGATCTTTTATAGATTAGGCTTTCCTTCAGCTACGTTGACAGCAAAACTTATTAAAAATATCAGATTCCTTTGAGTGTAGACCTACTCTTCCAATAAGCAAAGGATGGAATTTTACAGCAGGCATTTCAGCTTGCTCAAGAGCACTCTTAAGAGATTGCTTAAAAGGACCATGAAACATTTCCTGCATATATTATGCTCAGCTTTCAAGTTTGATTTGATGTTTAAACTAAATCAAGTTTGGAAAAAGGATTTTATGCTATAGGCCTAGTATTTCTGTTACCAAGTTTGAAAAAATAAAGCATAATGGTACATTTTACCCTGGGTCCTGTAACAATTCCAGTTAGGATGAGTACCAGAGGAGGCTGATGAAAATGTCCACACAGGCAGAGTATAAAACATGAAGATGCTCAGGCAGAAATGTCAACCTCTTCTGTAAACTTTGCTACTGAAATGGTTACATCCTGCAGAGGGTGAGTCAGAAAGAGGGAGCAGGGGAACAGCTCAGATAAATCCACCAAACTATGTGTCAGGGTTCTAAACTGGATCCAGTTCCAAAACTTGGGGCTTCCAAGCTGCCTAACTTTAATATTCTGCCTTGCACTGTGACATATTTGTGGAAGTATTGATATGCATATTTCTTCATTGAAGGTAAAGGTGGCAAGTATTTTTATTAATTTACTTCATTGGTACCTGCAACAGGCTATTCAAGGGGTGGAATCTCATCCTGAAATTCACTTTTTTACTTTGGATGTAGCTTTTGGAGAATTTAATCAGTGGGAATCCTGCAGCTAGTTGATTGATGAATCTGTCTCTCCATCTGTCCTTCCTTCCGTGTTAGAACTGAGATTTTAATTACAAACATCTGTGTACTGTCTCTGTTGCTTCATTAAAAATAGGAAGTGAAGTTGCCCTGTAGCTGCTGACAGAGACAGAACAGAGCAAACACCATGATGGAAACATTTGCACAGCTAAGGGAGAATCCTCCCTCCCTGCCTCATAGGTGTCTAATTTGAAGGATAAGTGAGCAAGCAGATTGTGTTTTGGGGGATTTCCCCATGTGAGGAGGAGTGTGCCAAAAAGAAAACAAATTTATACAGTTATTTTTATATATAAATTATTATTAAAGGACTTTTTTTCTCCTGTAAAACTAACTCTTGGTGACTGGAACAGCCTTTTTGGCTAAGGTATGCTAAGCAATAGCCTCCTTATCAGTGGTTTGTTGCATGAGAGCATATAATTTTACTGAGGTTTTTTACAACTCACTTTTTGTGCTCTTGTAGTCAGACTAAAATCTTCATTTTGTGGTTTGAGAAATACAGTAGGAGGCTATGGACAGAGACAATATTTCTTGAGGGAGGCTGTATATGGAGAGAACATCAGTACTTACTCTTGGTCTTGTGAACCTTTTTACTGTGGTGGTTAGGAGGATGTGCCAGTTTGAAAGATATCCCTTGTTCCCTCCATCCTCTTCACTTCTGCCTCCTGAAAGTGCAGATGGAAGGTTCCTTTCATGATCTATGTGGCTCATCATTTATTCATGTGTTCATCTTTCTTTCTGATGAGAGTACCTGTAGGAGGAACATTATAAAGCCAAGGTAATTTTCTGCAGTAGTTTCAGTAGGTTTATAAAACATTTTTGCAGCTGGAAAGACATATGTTTTTCAAAAGAGTACATGGCAAACATGGTTTGTTTAAGAAAGAGGACACTCACAAAGCTGTTCATCTACAATTCTGAGCTAAGCATCATTCGTGGTGTGAAGCTTCACAACATGGGAATTATTGCAATGGCAGCCATCACTACTGTTAGGTTACTAACCATAGTGTAACTTAAACTTGTTGTTTATAGAGAATAGTAATGGTGAACCCTGGTGGCCTAGCGGTTAAGATGCTGGTCTCTCAGCGCCAAGGCCGCAGGTTCAAATCCTGGTCCCCCGGGTAGATGGAGCTCGTCAGCCCCTAAGGCCATCCATCTAAGAGAAGGTCACTCTAAACAAAC
>JAWWLV010000144.1:22549613-22576851 GCA_035041135.1 Platyrinchus mystaceus
TAAAAAATCCATTGCGCAGGCTTGAAAGGTAAAAAGACCTTTCCCAGATCTTCGTTCGCGAAGACTGGCCACTTAATGGTGAACCTATAGCTTTCTTCTGCTAGCAAGGGCATAAAATAGCGCTTCTGACAGATACAGCTTGCCTTTCCTTTCTCTTCCCCATTTCTGCTTTTTCTTTCACTTGAAGTTGGACAAAATGATACACAGAGGAGAAAAGAGTGAATAGAAGGAAGTGAAATTTCAGAGGAATTGAGAGAAAGTGTAGGATTTAATTTGGGACACTCACTGAATTTTTTTCGTATACTGATTTCTGCTACTTAATTAAGCAGTCTGATAGCCACGGTGCTCAGCTCTCCAGCTCTGATCTATGGCATTAAAAAACTTCCTGCCCACATGCTTTCTTATTCTGACTTCAGGCACTGCAAATACCACGAAAAGCAAGGATATTGACATTTTAATCACCCAGCTATGACATTAATAAGATTTTGACACTACGTGATCTAACATACCCTTTGTCTTGATATCTAGTGATATAAAGAGACATCTAAAACTGCAGGTTTAACCTTAGAGGGTTATTCCCCCAATTTTGCTTCTGTGGCACATCACTATTATGTTGTGTGCAAAAGAGCTGTTTCTAAAGCAACATTATTACAGTCCTACAGTTCCATTGCTTTAAGATAGGGGACAGTGGGTGCTCCACGGGTGGGCTGGTGCAAGCAGACTGAAAATCAGGCTTTAAAAGAAAGCATTTGAAATCTGGACATCGCATATAGCAAAAGGATTTTGAGGTGTAGCACCCTAATGTCAGGCTATCTAGATTTCTATGTTTCTTTCAGACAAAAAATTAACCAATTTGAAAGGGGTGCAATTCTGCTAAAGGAATGTTGGCTATAATTTACTTTTTGGCCAGTACAGAAAGTGCAGAAGGAGAATATGTGGTGGAGATTTTGCCTAGATCTTTCTTGCTCCTAGAGAAATTTTTTGGTTTTACTTGCTCCAACTACAGTGGACAATACATTGAAATAGCAATTCAAAAGATGGCAACTGAAATAAGTTTTCAAAATAATTTAGCCTCTAATAATTTGCTAGGAAACCCAGAATGAAACTAGCATGCGGAAGATTCATATCCTTAATAAATAATATCTCTTTCATGCATGCACACACACAGAGACAGGGAGCCAGTCAGGCCTTCTCCAGCCTCTGAAAAGAACAAATACAGGCAAGAACTGAGGGTTGCCCATGTTAAAGCCACTAGCAATTTATAATTCTCTCAGCAAACCCTACAGTATTTCTGCCAGGGCCAGGCAGTGGTATGAGCACCAGCCCTTTGGCAAGCATTGGTGTGTGGTCTTTCAGTCTCAGGTTTTGCAGAAGAAACGCTAACTTATGGTTTTTACAATTACAGTGAAAATACTGCTGTATAAACATGACCCTTCACTGTCCACTCCAAAGAATAACACCACACACACTTTCCTTCATTTAAGTCCATGTTTATGTCCCTTGGTGTTTTATGTATTTATGCAGGACTTGTGTTATATGAAGCTGAGCAAAAAGGAGACAGAGGTGCGTGGGCCTTAATGGGTGGGCAGCCCCACAATGCCACTCTATAGTTGCAAGTGGAAAAAAATCCAAAGGAGTAGAAAGGCTTAGTTTGATTAAGGGAAGTTATTTGCCTTGCACTGCTGTCTGCAGCTGCAGTCCCCTCCTAGCACAGTTATGCCTCAGGTGCATCCCACGGAACAGAGCTGAGAACTGCACCCATACATGTGCACAGAGTCACCCACAGGACTGTTAGCTCATGTTTTGCAAGTAGCCATGAAGTAACTGTCCCATTTGGGCACTTCTAAGAAATGCTTATATACCTACAGGTGTGCTGAAATCAACCTCAAGACCTCCAACTTGGTATTTTCTTCTACAGACATGCATTTTAACACTTAATGCATGAGCTAAGTGTACAGTTGACTTCTCAGACAGTTGAAGAGTGGCTGAAGATCTTTGGACTTCACAGAACAACTCTGTGCATCATTTGCCTGTAAAGTCTTCCTCCTTGAACATAAAAAAATAACAAGCAAAAATGCTATATTTAACAAGGCAATCAACAATTTAAATAAAAATTTAACAAGGTTTATATATAAGACATCTTGTTCCAATTAAAATACCCTTCCTTGTGTAAGCATTTCAAAGCTCCAGAAAGATTGGTTTACTACAACTAAAATATCTACTAATTACATCTGACTTAAGAAATTAATCTGAATATTTCAGCACAGTCTTTTTTTTTTTCCCACCTTCTTTAATAGAACTCTCATGTGATGAACACAGAATCTCAGGGGAAAAAAAAAAAAGGATTTATTCTGCAGATACGAAACAGAGTAATGTGCCTGAGGATGTAACAGTAATTTTCTTGGCACATTTCCTTAGGATGCCTTATATGGAGGTTCTACTATAAACTACTTTCAAAGATTTAATGTCATACTGTCACCTCTCTATTTTGCAACTGGATTAATTTGTATATTACACCAAATGTAAATTGTATGTGTTCTGCAGAGGAAGAACTTAGGTAGGGCTTACGTATGCTTGGAGTAGACAAGCTGAAGCACCCTGTGGCATTTTTTACACCTAAGGCAATTCCTGGCAAAAAAACCGCCTCAGCGAGCACTGTGGGCTGCACAGTTAGTAGCAATTTTTCTGCCTGATGCCAAAGTAATGTGCTTTTTTCCAAAAATAATTATGCTTGAACACACACCCTGGGTAGAGCAGAGGTAAGAGTGTCCCTGCCCAGTGACAGGTATACTCACTCACTGCTGGTAAAATTAATCAGTCTTCCCTCCTTTATGACTAGCAAAAGTTTGACATTGGCACTCTATCTGGGTAACAAGAAACATTCAGATATTGGTTTGAAGGGAAGAGTGTATGCAGGTGTGCCTCCTCTACTGTTTAAGGGTAAGAAAAGATTCACTGGTTTGATTTCATTTATGTGATCGCACCTAGCTGATCTCCCAATTTCTGACAGGCCTGTTGAGGTCTCACTTGGTTGGTGCTCACTTGCTTATCTTAAGAAAATAAATTAGGGTGTGTCTGCTACACACAACTTGGCTGGAGGAGCATTTAATTTTATTTTCTCTCTTCTTGCAGGATATATTTAGTTCTACTTATGTAATTTATGCTTTGCACAGTAATGAGTCCATCAAACTAGAGATTATAAAAATAAGACTGGATACTGTATATCTCAGCAGCATGACAGGAGAAAGTGCAGTAATGTTTCCTGCCTGCTAATATGGGTTCACAGATACCTGTATTTTGAATTCTGTACTTTGAGTTTTGAACTTAAGGGAGAATAGGAGCTCTTCCTTAGCAGACAGCTAAGATGTCTGGACCAGTGTGTAGTCCTGCTATGATTTTCTCTGAATTCAAACTTTTCTTTCATCTGTATATATCCACAGGAGAATATGGCTTCTAAATATATGCTATATGTCAGAACCCATAAAAGCTTCCAAATAAGCCATAAGCTTCTTTACATTTTATCTTTTGATAGGCTTTCTCAGTGTATTTTAAAAATTGCAGTTAAATAAATTGTAAACAGGTTAATAATAATTAGCATTTACATTATGCATGAGATGTTGAAATTAACATTTATTGATACCTAATCTGTTTGTAATCAGACGTCATCAATGACATACTGTAGGTGAGTGGTTCTAGCCAAACACCAACATTCCAAGTTGGAATTGAATACAGAAATAGGAGGCATAACTGCAATCCAGACTTGAAATTCTCTCTTTTTAGTCTGTTTTCTGTCATCTGGACATAACCAGCTCACAGCCACTGAAGCATGTACATACTGTATGTGGGCCTCAAAACCCCTGTGAGTCACCTCTGCCAGGCTTGTACTGACTTCTGTTTGGGGTCTGCTTGAGTGGATCTCTCCCATCCTGGGAGGCAGCAGGGTAGTCCTGGGGCTGCCACAAGCCAAAAATCAATTGCAGCCCTGAGGGTGGGAAAAGAGAGGAGAAGGAGAGAGGGAGTGGGCAGCCCAGGGACATGTTACCAGTTCACAGGTGAAGCACAGCTGAAGAGTGTTTGCAAACTGCTGCTCTGCAAGACCAGCTGGTTGTGATGCACAAAATATGTGTTCACTTGTTTAGGGGGACAGCAGAGGATGTTGACTTGAAAAAGCTGGTGGATTAGTTTAAGGCTTCTCCTGTGCTGTTCAAGAGTATGGAGTATCCCTCACTTTTCTCACAGACTTGAAAGATGCTTTATAAAACCAAATTCTGCTGATTTCTAGTGTAGCTGCCTGCCCTGCCTGACTTTCTTGATGGCTCTTACACCAGAGAAAGGGTGCTTCTAAGAAACTGCAGAGAGTGGTGCTCAGAGGACTGTCCCTAAAAGGTCTACGTCTGTTTCTCACCAATACTGGCAAGCTGTAGCGATATTTTATATTTTAACTTGCACTTACTATCAGCCCTTAATTTTAAGTGATGTGAGGGGGTTTGTACATGTTGTACTGCTTAAAAATGGCCCTGTGAGACAGGGTTTTCGAATAGCAGACTTGTATTCAGGAGGATTTGTTTTGCTTTGTGAAAGACATCAGTTGGAGCTTCTCACAGTCATTTTTGAAGAGTGCAAGCAACTTCCATTATAAATGGCTTAAGGAGCCATGCTGCTTTCTAAAATGATAGCTGTCATCCCGTCATACTGTATGTCACACTGATATTCGTCTCAAATATGCCATTATTTAAAGCATTAGCAAAATATGGTATAGCATCTAGTACCTTGGTTTTTATTGCAGTTGAATCAATGTTAGTTTTCAGTTTGTTACAGAGCTGTTGGCCAAAAACATTAGGTGGGGCCTTGTTACGGAGCAGCTGCACAATTCTCTACTACATGCAGAGAGAGGAAGAGGTTTAGTCCCACATCTTTGATCTCTTCTGCAGAAAACTCAGTGTTCTTTTCCCCTTTCACTTCTACTGATTCCACATTGGAGCTATTGTAGCTTAGCAGAGTAACGTAGAAGATATTTAAGATGAGTATAAGAGGAGTCTAGACCAGGATCATCTTAGTGCTTCCTCTTCTCCAGTTTCTGATTCCTACACTGCATTAAGCTGTATGCTCAGCTGTAAGGACTTCCCCCATCATTCCTTGAACGTTTCCAATAGTTCATTGCTTCAGAGTATCATTCCATCACTTTTACATAGTACCTTAGTCTGCTGCATATCACTCCACGACCTTTAGTCTTTCTACCAGTCTCTCCAGTACTTTCCCCATGTATGCATAAGTTTGTATCGTATTTACTTATATAGCAGTCACCTTATAAAGTTCAATTGACTGGGAATGGCAAAGTATTAAGTTCTACAAGCACGTCAGATAAAATAAATGTGGTTACTGAAATAACAATTGGCTTCTTATATGGGAAAATAATGACTTTAATAATTACTTTTGAGAAGACTTAACTTCCCTTCTGCTTTTCTTTTTTTATTTCCCCAAAACAAGTTGATGCACAAGTCATTTTTGTGTGATGTGTTTTTCAGATATGGAGACAAGTGAAAAAATCCAGAAAAGTGGAGTTCTTCAGGTGTTCGCGAATCTGTTGACGCCACAATCTTCCTGCACAGCAAAAGTAGCTAACATCATAGCAGAAGTAGCCAGAAATGGTGAGGTTTTCTACAAGAACTTTTCTGCTGGAACATCTTCAGTTTTTCACCTCACTTGTCAGTATGTTTTACTTCATTTATGTTTTCATTTTATAGATTAGACACCTTTCATGTCTCTCCCTTTCACTCCTTTTGTTTTGTCAATTTTTTTTTCTCTACTTTTTAATACAGTCAAAACAGCATTTGGCCTGCTGGGATTTTTTTTTTTTAGCTCTTACTTTCAGGGTATTTAGTTTTTAAGACAATAGTGCAATTTATTGGGCAGAAATAGCACACCACTGATGAAATGCATTTTTATATGCAATACATGTAGAAAAAAAGACATGCACCATTTGTGCAGCCACTTATGCATAGTGCATGTAGTTACAGCAGTAGCATGTATACAGGTTGTTAAGGGGTAGCAGATAATTTCTTTGGTCTGAGATTTGTGATAAGGTTATTACCTGTATGAGGCCTTTGATACCACACCAAAACCAGTTACTTCTACCTAAAGAGCATTTTATGTGTTAAGAGTCAGGGGTCCCAAATGAGAATCAGGGGTCCATTTTGGTAAGTATTATGTACATATAGTATATGATATAACATAGGAGATAATCAGAAAGTATTTAAATTTTTCTTTAGAAAGAATTGTCTTAAACTCACTCAATACTCTGCATAACTTGAGCTCAGAAGAATGGCCTCATATCTGCAGGCAGACCCTGTGATGAGGGTAGAGGCCGACTTTTCTCACCCTTGGACTTGCTGCTGTCCCAGCAAAAGAGGCAGAGATTGGATTTTGGACTTTCCTTCCCCAGAGGCCAGGTAGAGAAAAGTAGGATGCCTCTTAACTGCTGTCCTGGCAGCCTTATCTCTCTACTCTTGTAAACTCTCATGCTGATGCCTCTTCAGAGAAAGGGATACATTACTGCTGACTATTTCCACGTTCCATTTCAGCCTTTTCTTTGGAATCACTACAGCTTCTTACTGATAGCCCCATGGTGAACCTTCTCCACACTTTTACTGATTTTGAGACAGTGCTGTGTATGGACATTCAGAAAAGACATTAACAAGAAAAGAAGATATATATGTTTAGGTTTTAAGTGTTAAAATTATTTAGATAAATAGCCAGTAAAAAATGTAAACACAGAAATTTAGACTTAGAAATGTTTCAGAATGATAGAGATTTATGGAACAGTATTACATGTTTTTTTTCTGTAATTAATGAATTCATAATAAGTGTATTTAGAATATCATAGTCAACTGTGTATTCTCACAGTTAGTCCTTGGAGCTCCTACCTGAGGAATAACAATCAATGTTCACAATGGCTAAACTGATTACTATGTATTGTTTCATGAGATTCTCTTACAGAGCATTGTCAGTACCTTTCAAATCTGAAATAATACATGAAATGTCTGAAGTTTCTAATGTATCATTTTTCTTGACAGCTTTTAAACTGGTGTTACACATACACTCTTCAGAAAAGCCGGTGTTTTACCCGGTTCATCATACAAAATAGCTTTAGTCTTTCTTTTAGTCATTAGCAGGTGTAACTGGGACCTCTGTCAACCAAGGTTAAAGTGACAGTATGCAGAAATTATTTAAGGTAACCAGTGCTTTCAAGACTGAGATTATCTGGGTATTTCTCATTTCTTATTGGATTCTAACTGTTGAAATAGTTGCTTAGGCAGGATAGCAAGGAATACCTCATTTGAATTCTGTTTTTTTCCTTTGTTTTATTACATAAAAATGCAAGAGTTTAACGCTTATACTGCACCTGTTTTCAACAAGCTTCAGGGAACTTTGAGAAACTTGTATTATCGACATCCTACAGATAGTAGGCATTAAAACCAGGCACTTGAGCTCATTTAGCTATGGTCATGCCATGCAACACTGCCAGAGCTGGGAGTAGAGCCTCTGACTTTGGGTGTTACTGATAAAAGAGCATCTTTTCCTTCCTCACTTCTTGTTTTCCTTTTGCATTCCCCTTGTCTCGTCTTACACACGTACACATACACTCATCTGGTCGCATCAAGTCCCTTTACTTGCCTTAGTGGTTTTGTCATGTTTCATCTCCTTCTTTCAGCCTCTTGGTGCTCTTGCTGCTTCACCTCTTCAGCTCACATGACTCTTCCTCCTGCCAGCATGACCTCATGTTAGTCTCTCCTGTTTTAAATATCCAAACACACAAAACCCCTGTTAGTCTCTCTTACTTCTCCAGCTACAGCTATTTCCTTTCAATCGTGAGCAATCTGAAGGCTCAGATGCACTTGTTACATGGAGTTTCTCTCCCCACTGTGCACCTTTTAAACCCTCTTCCAAGGTCGTTAGTCTCATCTTCTTTGCCAGGGTGTAAGAATGAGAACATCATCAGCACAGTCTGTAATACTAGATCACCATCACATATCTCTTTCAAAATCTTGTCCTTTGGTTTATGTTACTCTGTCCTTGGTCCTTCTCCTCCTAACGTCTTAAGCGATTCTTCACTGTTTGCTTCACAGGATCTGCGTCATTTCCCTGCCACCTTAGTGGGAACTTTCTAAATGAGTCTGCTCTCGATTACTTTCTCTTTCTTCTATTACTTCTGTGTAGTCTCAGCTGCAAATATAGTTGCAGTTATCATATTTTTGTTCCTGTTTCACAGATCTATTTTGTTATATATATGGCACCATTTCTTTTACTTCTTGCCCTTACATAACCTTGGTAAATACACGTTTGCTCTGCATATTGCCTGGTTATTTTGTTGCTGAATGGGAGCCTGAAAACTTCTGCGCACTCCAAATGGAGTGAGGGTGTGGAAAAAGGGTTTCTTACTCTTTTTCACCACATGAGGAAGAACCTAAACAAACAGCAGAACAGACTGAGACCTCTCAATCTTTTAGGAGAAAAAAGGTTTCATTTCCTGTTATAGACTAGGAGAAAAAGATAAATCTGACTTTGATGATGTAGAGACTATGGTAAAGTAGTGGGTGTAAAAGTGCTTCAGGGAAAGCTGAGGAATAGAGAAAAGCTTTTACAGGCAATTGAGAGGAAGAGGCTGAGGGCAGAGAGACAGGAAGAAAATACAACAAACGTTGCAATGAAGATGAAAGTGGGTGATAAAGAAATAGATTGAACATTACAAGGACATGGCAAGATCAGTTTTAAAGAACAGATGTATCTGATATTTGTTATTTTCATTACAATGGATATCATCACTGTTTATCACACCACAGCATCTGGCCACAGTTTTAAAATGTTACAATAACTTAGTAAGGCACGTTAATTGCACTCACGATTATCTTCTGTTGTACCTGTGCAAGTGTATAGATATTGCTGTTTCTTCTTAATCTGCTGTTGATATATTAAAGTTTATCATCACGTGGGTATTGCTTACCTCTATGACAATTCTTCAGCTGAAATAACACTGTGAAATTAACTACAGAAGAGACTAGATTTTGTAGCTACAGAAATTTCAAAGAACATTGTAATGAATGCAACAAAGGGAGTATTTAAGAAGATGTAGTTGTACTTCAGATATTGTATGAAATATTTGAATTATTGGCATGAGGAATTTTGTTCATCCAGAATCAGAAAAACTTTCTCATCTGTTTTTATGGGGATTGTGCATCCTGGTTTGATTCTGTCTTATTAATGACTAAGCAACACAAAGGCAAACTGATTCTGAAAGATCCAACGTTGTCTAGGATCAGGAAGAGACATAATTTGCCCCTGCCACTCAGCCCTAGTGAGCATATATCTTGATTACTGTGTCCATTTCTGGGCTGCTCAGTGCAAGAGAGATGTGGAGCTCCTGGAGCGGGTCCAGCAGAGGGCAACAAAAATGATTAAGGTACTGGAGCATCTCTCTTCTGAGGACAGGCTGAGGGAGCCAGGCCTGTTCAGCCTTGAGAAGAGATGACTAAGAGGGACTTTACCAATGTATGAAGAAGGACTTCTTTACTATGCGGGTGATCAAGCACTGGAACAGCTTGCCCAGAGAGGCTGTGGAGTCTCCCTCACTGGAGATATTCAAGAACTGTCTGGATTCAGTCCTGTCAATGTGCTCTAGGAAAACCCTGCTTGAGCAGGGATTTTGGACCAGATGACCTGACCCACTGTAGTCCCTTCCAGCCTTACCATTCTGTGACAATTTGCAATTCACAACAAATCAAAAACATTGGCCATTTGCCTATTACGATACTACATGTCTAAAGGGTGCACTGTAGTAAACTATGAAGTAACACTGATGTATCAGGTGGTTCCTTCTATAAACTTCCCTTTTAAAATGTGCAGCACAGTGCCTGCCTAACTACAGCTCCTGCTGGCGGTCAGCCCTTTATCTGTCTGACAGCAGGATCATTCTCTGCGACTTGTATGGGTGTGAAATAGTACTTTGGTTCTCTGTGACACAGCAGGAAGAAAGGACAGAAGGGGACAGAGGGGTAGGTCCTCTACCTTTCCTCCCATGGTGGGCATCAGTTAGATTATGGAAAGATACAGGCCTTTGGGCTCACATAATCTGTAGTATTTCTCATTCTTTCTTTTTCAGCTCCTTTCCTTACCTTCCAGATAATGAACCTGTTACCGAGCTTTAATGTTATTTTTTTTATTGTTTTAAAGCAAAAGCTTTTCAGGAATTCTGATTAAGGAATAGAGAGTGAAAAATGTTGCTCTAGAATACTACTTTTAAGGCACCTTTTGTGTTTTTTAGCAATTTTAATTTATGTTGAATTTATTGTGAATTCACTGTTCTTTTCAGCACTTCTTTGTGATGCTAAAAATATTCACAGTCTGAACTGTGTTAAATTAGTTAGCATGGAAGTCAATTAAATATTCTTAATTCCTTCTAAATTAGCAAATAATGGAAAGAACTAAGCCCTAATCCTGATTTGGGCTTAATCTCTAGAAGTTTTCATGAGAATTTACATTGTTTCTCTGTGCATGTGTTTAGTCACACCAAAGGCCCAGTTGCCACGCCAGTGTAAGTGGAATTGATGAAACTGAAAACAGCAGGCTCGCTTTAACAGGCTTTGTGTTACTTGCAGAATTTATGCGGAACCCGTGTGTGGATGCTGGGTTGATCCCTCCTTTGGTGCAGCTGTTAAACTGCAAAGACCAGGAAGTATTGCTTCAAACAGGACGTGCCCTGGGCAATATATGCTACGATAGCCGTGAGTGTTGAAATATGCCCTATTTTGTAGATGCTCTTGTAGAAGGGAGGGGAGTGTTTTGGTGTTCCTTACATTGTGTACTAGGGGGTTATTTTCATCTTTCCTTTATTTTATTTGCCACATGACTCTTCTGATTGTATGGGAAAATTGAATGTCACACTTGGATTATGCTTTTGTGACAGAAAAATGAAAAAACCTGTTTCAATATTGTGATACAACTGGATATAAGAATAGAAAAGATGTGTGATTCTGAGTTGGGGTTTTTTAAACACAATGAACTAGGTTTTCAGGAAGCAGGTGCTACATATGCAGAGGCCTGAACAGTTAATTTTTCCTCAAACAGAATGTCTTGGAAGGGACCAGAGTCAGAAGGGAATATTCATATTCTGCCAGTCTTAAAGCTGTGAAGAGCTGCATATGTGGCTGAAATGATGCTTGAGCTATGTTGCTGATTCTCAGTATTCTTGTGTGGCCAATCAGTTGCCCCAAGATTACATATTGGTATTTTTGGTAGTCAAGGGTGATGGAGGGGGGAGGTTGGTGTGTTTTTTTAGTTTTTTATGGGCACAATAAATTTTTACACTGAGAAGCAATTGAGTTTTGAAATGCAGTTGTGACTCCATGTGCTGATTACATGCATGGATGTGTCATCTGCAAAACCAAACCAGTGGTTGCAGTGTTTTGAAAATGTGGCCTCATTATCCCTTACTTTAAATATTTTGATAAAAGCCAGTGCACAATAATTATGGTGCAGAAGCAGAGACACCAGAAACATTTCTTCATGCACATGAAGGATTTAGAAGGCTATGGATGTCTGCAGATGGGAAGTGAGATGAAATTGTAAAAGCATTTTGTTATCTTGAGTTTTAGTGCCTTATTTCATATGGCAAGAAATTTTCTGTGTACTGTGTTGTAGTTACTAAAAAATTTGCTGTTCTGAATATTGTCTGTTGAACAAAAAATGAATTATTTGTAGCCTTTCTCCTTGTTCCTTTTTTTCATCCGAGTTTGAAAATTTACATTTTATATTGTTTTAAATTACCTTGCCTTTGACCTCAGGGAAGTTAATAATATTTTCCATGCTGGCATTTCCATTTACAGACAACTACTCTTGAGGATGTTAATGTATAATTATTTCATTTAGGGTTTTCTTTAAGGTGACCAATCACTGAACAACTGCTTCCCCATGGAAACTTCCAAGTAGAAGCTGTTGAGCTTTTCTATAACATAATTTATTTACTATATTTTATTTCAGGATCATGTGTGACATAAAGGTCACTCTCAAGTGCACTGCTTTATTTCATATAAGTAAATGTAACCTATGTAATTATTCATGGCATTGTTGTCCAACTCACATCTCTTCATGAAATACAATAAGGGCACACAAAAATGGTTTTGTAGTATTAGGTGTTGTTGACTACTGCTTTTACAGTGCAGGATTTATCCTATACAGAAAAGCTGTATTATTCACCTTCTGTGGAGCAAAGATTAATGAATAAAATGTAATAAAATGTCACAAAAGTCAAGAATAGCATATTGGATTTGAGTGGAAGAGTTATGCCTAGTTATCACAGCCACCCTATCTGACATTATTTTGTATGTTAGCTTAATGTTTATATTAAGCTTAATTGTTATGTACCCTATCCTAAATTCTTATTTAGGACAAATACTTTCACTGTGTTTATTACTAGAATATTTAATATGTCTCAATTTATCCCTATTGTTTTTCCTAACAAGGAGATATAAAGTACAACAAAGACAACATGTGGAAGCCAATAGTTCTAATTAAAAATGCTACATATTGATATTATTTTTCTTTTCAATTGAGACAAACGCAGCTGTTGCCCTTCTGAAAACTGGGACTTGTATAAGAACCTGAAATACATCAGTGACTATATTTTACCATATAGATGAGTGTTTTTTCGCTTATACAGTTCATGTAATTATGAGGAATGTCTTGAAGTCCTAAATCAATGTTAGAATGAAATTATGAAGTAAAGCCCATATTGGATGGCTCATAGCAACTTTTCTATTTACTGAAGGCCCCGGTTGTCCTGTATTACATCCCAGCAAGCATGCATCACTTGATTTAGTGACAGTTTGTACAAAAATGAGTTAAGTAGGTCTCTATTTTTGAGAGAAGTTTGTGTGGTGCAGAAGGAAAGTTGTGGGACAAATGGCTTTTTCTGCAGGGAAGGCCCCTTAAAAGTGGCCTTGAAGAAGGGAAGGATTGCGTGGAATTTTTTTCTTGATTAAAGGAAAATGGCGGTGGTTTTTTAGTGTTGACAGATCCCAGAGTTGCTGACATGAAGGCAAGACCATTTCCACATAAGTTCAGGAGGGGCTAGTCCTGGAACACAGCTGCTGTGGAACGGTAATTCATAACGCAATCCCAAATGCTGAAAGAGGTTTAGTACCTTCCATGAGGTAAAAAGAGAATTACACACTTGCTGGCCAAAGACCTCATTGAACAGATTCATGTTCTCAGAAAAAACATGAAATGAAAACCTGTTGACTTACTGACAGATTTTCTTCCCTATTTAGAGGTACACATGCCACAGTGTTTTTATATGGGTGCTCATCAGTGTTAGCCCTCTAAAATAACACTGAATCACCTATTTGAGCATGAAAGAAAATACAGAGAATTAAATGCATTTCATAAACAGTTAAAGAGGAAAAAATATGTCAATTTATACCAAGCAGCCTTGAGAACATCGGTTTTAAAGTATTTGTGTCGTGAAGAAATCTGCGTTATGTGAATCTCTGAACATCGAGAATACAGGCAAATACAATTAGAAAGCAGAGTAGAAGGAAGATTTTTAGTAGTGATGAGTCTTCTAGTCACCCAGCCTTCCTTTTGTATGCAGAGATGAAAGAAACAATTGAGGCAGATAAAAAGATCTTAAGTCAGAAGCAATGAGTTGCAGACTGCCAGAAGTAACAGTATGCACAGTGTTCAGAGCAGTCGTACAGTTTAAGAACAGATACATTACTGCATGTTCTTGTACGGCCTGTAATTGTTCTACATGCTTTATCTAGTAAACGACACATACACCTCAGCCCCCAAATTTTTGTCAAAGCAGAAAGTGCAAATTAAAGAAATGGAGACATGATCACTCCTCCTCTCCCTCCTGCTTTCTCCCCCACTGTATCTACAGCCTGTACCAAGTACAGCTGCTTGTACTTCCGTATCCCCAGACAACGAGTTCCTCAGCCTCACTCGGGGGCAGAATTGTATCTGAACTACAGTACTAGATGCAAAGCTCCTAACCGACTCTTTCCTTTTAACCACCAGTTACAGTTTTTTGCTTATAGTCAAAGCTACATTCTTAGGCATTGTCCAGTCAGAGCATAAGAGCTGTCCTTCTACCTGCTTCACCACTCTTTATCCATGAGCCAAACTCTAGCTGCCTTCCTACTGTGTCTTTCCAACCCCTCCTGTCATTCTCCCCAGTGCTATTTCTTTAGTAAGTTTGTTCCCTAAGGGCTGTTACGGTTGTACAAATGTTACAAGTAAAGGATACCTCCCTGCACCTGGGCTCCACATGCAACATAAAGATCTCATCTCCATTGTTTGGAGAAGGTTGTGTTTAACCTAACATGGTTCTTGCTACCAAAGCAATGTTTTAAGTCAGAACAGAATGGCTAATTCTGCTGTAGATAAAGTCGAAAAATTATTTGCTCCTATCAGCTCTGGCAGTTAGGGTATTAAGCTAAAGAAAAACATTATCCAAATTGCAGCTTGTGATCACTTATTGAACAACCTGGTGGCTAGTACACACCTCTGCTCTCTGTTGACTTCTTTCCCAGGAAACTGGGCAGGCTCTGGTGAACTGACTCATGTGGCTGATTGAATGCCTGGGGGACAGGGAGAATGATACACAGTTTTCAAGTTAGGCCTGCCTTCTTGCAAGACCTATATGACAATGTGGGAGAAAGACAAAACCTGTCTGTAGCCAGGTGTCTGTCCTACTCTGACACCCTCCACACCAGTGCAGTTTGTACAGACGAAAGATCAGGCCAACCAAATAAATTTTATCAAGAATTTTAATGGAAAATGATGCTATATTAAATTAGTATTATTTTCTTAGCTGATAATAGCCTCACAATATTTTTTATCATTAAGTTTGTGATGCACATGCTATCTTTATCTCAGTGATCTTTCCACAGGTAAATTGTTACACACATCAGTTCTGAACTGACAGACAAGCTCGTTTCCTGTGCTTTTATATAGCATTGTGCATACAGTAGAGGTTACCATAATTACACTGCAAAAGTGATAATTCTAAGAGGAATCAAAAGGCTGGGATATTTAGAGCCTGGTTCAGGAGCCATACAGACTACAGGGAGTCATTCTGATTGACTCAGTTGAGATTAGATTAGACTCTTACCCATTAGAGAGTAAGTTCTTCTTGCTGTTTAGAGCATACAGGTATCCTGGAAGCTGGCAAAGGGAAGTAAGCTCTCCATGTATCTTGTAACCGAAGTGAAAAATTTCCCATTCTGCCCTTCCACAGTATTCATATTAATGGTAGTGCGTAGAGACCTTGTTGGGGAATCTCAAAGCTATTTCTTTTTGCTCCACAACCTTGTTTGTTCACGAAACCACTAGCCTGGGTACATGTCCTCAGCAACCATATATCATGATATAAACAGCTATAGAGTTGGGAAGAAGCTAGAAATGTGAACTCATTCTATAAAGGCTCTCCTCTGACAGCTGCTTATCTACCTTTCTCAGCAGGAAATGTATTGGATCATTTTCTCATTTCCCAAGCTGTATATTTTTCAGTTATCTATGCAGTCTTACTTGTGTTGATGGCAAGACTCCTGGCTGAATGTTGACTGTGTGGCCTTTCTCACCCTCAACATGGGAAAATGAATATTATACCACTTCTTGTTAAAAAGATCTTACACATGCTATAAATTCTCAGCTGCCCATCTTATAAGGATGTACAGACCTCTTGCAGAGAACTGCTAAGAAAGGCTAAGCACAAAAATAAGAAACTACTCAATTGCAGTTATGTCCATCTCCTCTCAGGAGATAAGATTAATTTCAGGATCTAAAGCAGAAAGCCAGTCACTTAAGAAATTAAGCGTACTTGGAAAGAAGTCAAATTCATTTTTCTTTAGAAAATGGCATAACCTTTTTCGTTGCCATATGGAAAACCAGTAGAATCCTAGAACACAACTGGTGTTGATAACAGCACACTACTGGCTGATCATTTTTATGAAGGTCACCCTGATTCATGCAGCATCTTACCACGATTTTTCACTTATCATTGTACTAGATCCTACCAAATGCAAATGCCACCTACTAAGCTGTTTCCCAAGAAATACCATGAAATCAAGACCAGAGTCCTTAAATTGTTGCTTGAAAACTGTTTTGCTTGCAGAGAATTAAAATTCTAGGATTTGATTGTAGAGTAATAGTGTTTTACCTTCAGATCTGTGCTCTCTGAGGCATGTCACAGTCTTAGAAAATAATAGCGTTTTTTGGTTAGAAGTCCTTAATAGTGCAGTATTTTTCCCAAGGCTCTGCACACAAGGATTGCATCAGCTAGAAACTAAGCATACCATATGTATGCCAACACATAGTTTCTCAGTAATATTTAGTACTTAACAGCAATTAATCATGAATGTGCTTAAGAAGCTATTAAACAATATTATTCTCATTTACTTATGTTATAGCTGGCCTAAGTGGAATCACAAAACATCACAAAAACATCACAAAAAAGCCATTTGAGAGGCGACACAAAACCCATGAATTCTCATTCTTAGGCTATTACTCTTTTTAAAATTTACACTAAATATTAACTCTACTGAAACAAGTGGCAAAATTCTCATTACTTAAGCCAAAGCTTCACAGAAGCCCACAATGGAGAGAGAGAGAGAGAGAGTGAGAGAGAGAGAGAGAGAGAGTGTGTGTGTGTGTGTGTGTGTGAAAACCCAACTCAAATTGCCACAGATTTGAAACTTTTCCTTCCTTTAAGATGAAGCTATGAGGCCTGATTTTCTGTTTGTTTTAAAGGCCATAAGTATTATAGGTCCTATTTATTTTCTGCAGGGCAATTACTTTTCCTATTTTTTTCCAGGAATATTATTTGAATAAGCAGAATAAGTAGATAGGTGTTCTGTCAGTTCAGGTACAAAGAAAATAGTATCTAGGAAACAGAGCAGATTTTTTTCTGATTCCTTCCTTTCTTCCTCTCCAGCATTTAATCCATAGTCTGTAAAGTTTGTGTATTGCTCTTATTACAGCAGGTTCAGAGACACTTGCTTAATTAATAGTCAAAATAGAAGCCACAGGCAACAAGAAAAAAAAAAAAAAGGAAAAAATATATGGAAGGTGTTTCCAGAAACCCTGTTTTATTTGCTAGATCTTGCTGCCACCTTAAAAGCAAATCTGAGATTCAAACTTTAATTAAAAACTGACATATTTCTTCATGCTTCAAAGTTAAACACAGTAGGATAGGAAAAACCTGGAATTCCCCTAGTATTTATAATGACAAAAAAAAAAAAAATTCTTATCCGGAAGAAAAGCATTTAGAATTTCAGTAACTATAGTGAACAACTCAAGATGGGTAACTCCCTCCTTTCAATTCAACCTTCCTTTTCATGTCATTCTTCACTTTGCTGTTTAAGATACTTGAAATTTTTCATATTTAGAGATAACTGCACAGTCAGCTTGTTGATTTCTCGCCCCTCAGAAAACAAACTTGTTAGTTGACTGTCTCAACATGGGCAAAGTGTCTTGCTTAGTCTACTTTATTTAGAAAAGTAGGCATTATGTGACTAGAAATATCAACTTTCACTAAGTCAGCAATGGTAGGAAATGACAACCGATTACTATGGAACACAGAAGGAAGAATCTGTTAGTATCTTGCTAAGCAGTGTTTATATAAAATTGGGAATTGTTTATTAATTTATTTTGGTTTTCAAAGCTTGCAGCCATTGTTCTTCTCCTTTTAACTTTGTATTTTAATACCGGCTAATTATGTAATGACAGCTTCATAAATAATACCGGAGAATATAATTTTGTTGTACTCTCAGATCCGCTTCTGCAGATTTTTGCAACACTGTGCACTGTACATGTATTGCATTGACCAAGCCTTTTAGTTGTTCATATGTTAGCTACACAGGCATCTGGTTTTATGCATCATTACATAGTGTAATAACAGCATAGAGATAACATACTACATGCAAACCACTTAAATTGAGTTACATTTGCTGTGTTCCTATCTAAGGAACACTGTGTAACTCTCAGAAACAGAAACTGGACATAACTGTGGAGGAACTGGATTAGTAAAATTTATCCTTTAATGCAGTGGAGCCCTTAAATGCCTCAACCAGGAGACCAGGACTCTGTTTAGTTAGAGAGTTCTAATAATGTTGTTTGTACAGTAATATAATCAGGAGACAGTGCCCACTAGAGGAAGTTGCAGCTTAAGTATTTGGCAAAAGATGGTGAGGAAAGAGTTAGTTCACACTGCACATACTGGCAAGGTGGTTTGTGTTAGGAACACAAGGTGTCAGTGCGTATGAGCATACTTGGTCTTTAAGCCTCCTTGATCCTGAGGCTGCTGTATGTCTGGCTAGTTGTCCAGCCAGCAGAATGGCCTGAGGAGCCAGGGTAGATGCCTTGAATACCTTGTCTACAACAGCATTCACATTCCCCTTAGAAAAGAGTCACTTACCTAAGACAGTGTCCAGTTAATCAGCCCTATCTTGGTACCACTTGGCCTCTTGAGCTCAGGCTGTTCTGTTGTCATAGTGCATTGCTGGTTGCCCTCTGGTCAAATCAGTGGGTTGCCTTCTGCTAAGGAAGTAAAAGTCTTCCTAAAACAGGACATTTTCTGGTCTTTCTCAGGCTATATCCTCCAACCTTTCAGATACAAGAATCTTCTACAAGTCAGCTTCTCTGTGCAGGCTGCACAGTAACAAGCATCAGTCTACATGCTGTTGCTTGGATTTGCTTTGTAAGGCCAGGTCCTCTCACTGCCCCTAGGCTTCATGATTTGGGGCAAGTAGCACTGACCCTAAATTCAAGACTTGCCCCAGCTTTTCCTAGATCCCAGGTCCATTTATTAATTTTCAGTTCTTTGAATAATTTTCTTTCTTCCCAGGACCTAGTAGGATCCACAGATGTGCATTACGGTGGATTCTTTTGGCTTTGTTTTGCTTTTTCCTTTTTGGGCTTTTCCTAACCTATTCCATATCCCCATGGGTCACACACTTTCTGTGACTGCTCCTCTAGCTGCCTTGATGGAGACCCAGTTCCTTTTAGCTCCTTCAGAGAGCAGCACCACTGTCACACAACACCAGTCTAAGCCTCTTGCCAAGCTCCTTTCAGCAGCAGTCAGCAGCATGCCCCTGTTCTGCACCAGACTGTGACCATGCCACGCTCACTTCTCACCCTTGTTCTTGGATAGTTTGAAACCAAAAGACAACATTTCACTGCAGGCCTGGGAGTAAGAATTCTAAATTAATTGTGGTGTGCAGGTTTATTCTGTTAATAACATGAGATGCTATAAATGCCTATTTACCAGCATAGAAAAACTGTTTTGGTGTATAATTGGATTCTATGATTTATTTCATGCTGTATGAAATAATAAGCATAGGCTGGCTCTGACTTAGGCTGGCTTCATCTCTGACTCATGCTCTCATAAACCTAGAGTAATTTGTTTGACTGCAATAGAATTACTGAGGAGTTTCATAGAGCTATAAAATCAACTGAAAAGTCTGCTGTAAGTATATTGCACATGAAAAGGAAGGCAAGGGGAACTGCTACACTCAGCTCTGAGGGCGTTTACCTGAGTTTTGTATATCTAAGTAGAACATTCTCATACTAGTTGGCTTCTTTAATTTCAAATAGAATTCAGTAGCGGTAATTACTACATTTTAATTACACTCTGAAGTATCCTTGGAATCCAGAACAAATAATTTGCCAGTACTCAGACGAGTAGTATTGGATGCCTTGTTGATAAAAACATTTCTGCTGCTATATTGAAATCTCAGGTCCACTAGGAGAATGTGACTGGAAATGAAGTATTGAAGTCTTGAACAGTAAACTCATCACTGTTCTTTTGTCTGAAATCAGAAACATATGATTTTTCTTGTATTTATCTGACATAAGAGGAACATGACAAATAAGCAAATTATATTTAAATTAAATTATAGAGTTGAATCTGGCTTGCATTTGACTGCTGCCTCAACATAACATTAGTGAGATTGCGGTACTGGCACATTTACCTTTCCCTTCAAATGTTCTGCCAAACTCCTGACTCTGTAGACAAAAGAAATAATGAAAGAGATTAGGGCTTGTTGGCATTGATATCCTGTGGTCCACACATTGAACATATTATGAGGAGTCTACCAAAAACACCCCTACATCTCTATTTGGATACAACATTTAAAATTTGTATTTGTTTGTTAGAATGAACTAGTTTCGTAAGAGGGCCAGTATGCTGTTGCATGAGTTGTCATCACCCAACAAAATTGCTGGCAACAGTTTTATCCAAAAAGACAAAGGCTACCTATTTTCAAGCCTTGAAGAGACTGTGTTAAAAGACAGCATTCTGCTATAGCATTTTTCGTTTACTGATTACATATTTATTATTTTAGCAATTATTCTAAAGGAATAACTTACGAGACAGTACCCTCAGTGCTTACCCTTAGGGTTAAGGATAGCTGCCAGCATTTTAAGATAAACTTACTACAGGACTAAGCAATATTTTGATTAAAAAAATGCAGGCTTGTAGCCAAATGCAATAAAGATGTAATAATTAAAATAAAATGGCTGTATGTCACTTAAATGATGAGCCAGTTGCAGAGCAAAAAGAATTTAAAAATAAATACTATTTTTACCATGTCACCAAAACTTGCTGTCTTGGCAGCTTGGTTTATACAAATCATACAAATGATCTTTTCCCTTGATGAGTTGCACCATTTATACCAGTGCAGCTATTTACACCAATAAACTTTTGCAGAACATGAATTGGGGAAAGAGGAATTCAGGTTGCCAGTTGCAAGACACAATCAGAACATTTCAAATCGTATAATTCAAGCCCAAAAGATCATTTTCAAGAAATGCTGTCAAATAGTTTTCTAGCTGATTATCTGAGAAATTAGTATTTTTTAAGCCTAAATATTTTCCAATATCTGCCTATACTGTGGCACAGCCCTTTTTCCTGATTTAGCTGTATTTCCAGAAATAATAAGCTTTCAGTGATGACAAAAATCAAAATATTGGTGCATGTGGCTTGGAAATAACTCACTGGCAGCATATAGCTTATGCTTTATATTGTTTTCATTCTTTAAGCTGTCAGTTTAATTATTTTTTTCTTGTTAACATTTTATGACTTAGTGATTTGTGTTAGGGCTTAGTGAATGAGGGACAAAAACTCAAGGGAAAATTATGCAAATACATCTTGGAAAAAGCAAATTGAAACTACTTTAAGTGCTACATTTTAAAGATCTAGCAACCATACACACTAAAAAAAGTTTGGTTGTTGACTTGGGCATCCATTGGATCAGGCATGGCTGAGCTATGGGAAAATTTGACAAGACGGAACGTGAGCAATTGCAGTAATTTTATAATCCACATTAAAACCTCTTTTTGCTTAAAACTCCTTTGAGCAACTCAGGATAGAGAAAAGAGACTACTAATTCTTAGAGACGGTTCTACTGAATTGGGCTAAAGAACATTGTGGAAGTAATAACACATTCTGTAATAAATCTTACTGTACATTTTACAGGGGAAAAAAATCCCTCTGGTCTCTTGGGTTGTCATTCTGGCATCTTTAGACAGTATTACATATACTTAAAAAAAAAAGCTATGCAACAGCATTGCCCTTGGTGGGCTATAGTGAAGCATTTTTAAGCAGAAATGTGAATGCTCTCATTAAACTGTTCAATCAGTGTTCTCTTAGGAATAGCAAATGTTTATTTAAAAAGGTCACAGGAAAAAAATTCAACACAGCTTCTGGGAGGCTGGAAGCATGTTAAGTGTGGGAGTTCATAGAGCTGCTGAACTGCAAGGTAATAGTTGGATGGAGAACAAGACACGGCAACATGCTGTGGGCTTGTTTTGACTGTAAATGATTTGGACTTCAATGAGTATTCTTGTGTGCAAGATCCGTTTCTTAGCGACAGAGTAGCGAGAAGTAAGTTGGCAATACACACACGAAGCATTCTGAGTCAGAAGTAGCTTTTTGCCTGTGGATGCAGCGGGGTGTCATAGCAGTGCTTGCAGTGGGTAATCGGGACCTTCAGAATTTTCCTCCTACATCTGGTACAGGATTCTTTGTGGCCCTGCACTAATGAGCTGAGTTAATCCTCTTGGGCAAAGAAGGCAGCACCAGGAGATCCTAATTATAGCCTTAGCCCAGGTCTGTTCTTCACTCAGCTGCTTAGGGCAGAGAAGCAGCCACACAAGGTGAACTCTAGCATGGGAAAAACACAGAGCAACAAACTCAGCTAAGGTATCTCTTTTACAACTTTACCAGCCTATGTAGTCCTGTCAAAGTCTGGCACTTACAGCCTGCCACCTTCTTGGGAGAGATCCTGAAGTTCATTTGTACTTAACTTTTTGACTATACCGTAGAGACAGAGACATTTCTTGGAGTAGGATTTGTTTCTGTCTTTGTTTTACTTTTGCTGACTCTACAGTGGAAGCTGACTATCTATTTACCTAACAAAAATATTGTGTTGATAGAAATTTTGTCATGTATTTGAATTGAGAGACTTAACACCAGTTTTTAATATATAACTTCTTTCACAAACCAGAGAAAATGGAAGTTTAAAGATAAATGACTTAGATTTTAATGAAATATTTTTGAAATATTACCACACAATTATTTTCAGTGGAGTTCTGCCAAATTCCATCCAGGTAAGGAACTTGGCTTGTAACCTTTTTTTTTTTTTTTTTTAAACTTTGCTTCCAAACCCCTCACCTGACTCTACTTTACATTATTCTTTGCTTACACATTTTACATGTAGGTCCACATCATGACACAGGATTGAGCTTGACATATGATCCTTATCTGAAGCTTATCTTTATTATGGTTTTAGTTTGTTGATTTTAATTGCATTATAGTAATCTGAGGACCACATTCAGCCCATCTGATCCAGAATCAGTGATTCAGTTTCATTTTGCACACTTGCTTTGACTCACAAAATAGGTGAGTCAAATACAAAATCATGTATTTCCATTACTTTTGTAATAAAAAATACCGGAAGAGGATACATAAAGCAGAGTGCTGTAATATTCCAACCAAATTTGATTTTATTCTCTGCTGATTTGGTAAATGTAAACACTGAATCTGAACACCTGACTATATTGTTTCACTATATTTTGATGTAGGACTTCGTTTCATTTCAGCATTATGGCTATGTTTGCTATGACATCAAATATGTGAGAGATTTCTTTTGTATTTATCCTTTTTTTATGGTTCTTCCTTGACACAGAATCTTACCTTGAATTTGTTTGAGTGTAAATAGATGACTATCTCCTTTTTCAATATGGAGTATACATGCTTGCAGCAAAACACACTCTTCTGATGCCCTGATCCTATCCAAAATGGAAATAGTCATGGCAGTGATGTTTTTGCTCTGTTGCATGTATCTCAGTTATTCTGCAAAACACTTATCACTTTGGTAATAATCCTAATAGTTAAGATCCACCATGAATAAATCTTGCTTCGACTCCACTCAGCAAATTATCTGAAGTTCCTATATACAATACTTATAATCCTGTTTTTTATGTCTAGCATAAAGGGTATATGTGCCTTATAAATAATATTAACAAGAACTGGAAGATTTAAAAACTTCTTTTTGCAGAGTTCTGGAACACTTTATAGTGGAAGATCATATTGTAGATGTGTGCAGCCCTGGTTTTCATGCTGAGTACACTGCAGAATGGTGAAAACTTGGTAGCTTGGCCTCCACATATGATGGGGAGAGAGAGGAGTGATGGTGAATAACAAGGAAGAGGAGGTTTGCTTAGGGGCCATTAAGAAATTGAGGAGAGGGTTTGGTTTTTTTCTTACTTTGCAAAAACTTTTGCTTTAGTGTTTTTTCCCAAAAAAGTTTTGTTTTCATCCAGATTTTCCAGTTGATTCCAACTGTAGCTCACATGGAAATATCTTTTCTTTTGGAAGCCCTGGAATTTAGGTTATTGACTGTTGAGTATTGCTGATTGCCTGCTGGGAAAGAAAGCAGTATTGATGATTAATGTAATAGAAGGCAATTGTTGCATCAAATTCTGATTTTTTTATATAGGAAGAGTTCCATACAAAGATTATGATGTGTTATTTACAACACTTCAGAACATTGTAGCCTTTTATAAATGTAGAGCAAATTTTTCTTTTAGCCATACAAAAAGAATCTGATAGTGTTATTAAATTTCAGCTATAGAAGCACAAAGAATATGCTGTGTGGCAGAGTGAGTGCATGAACAGAGTTCATCACTGTGAACTAGTACCTCTGTCTGCTTTGTCCTTTTTGTTCCCCAATTTGTTTTTAAGTAACCCAAGCAATTTATTTTCTGTATTTCAATTTCTTGAGTTGCATAATGGTAATTTACCTGTGTATGTACTAGGCTTTGTAAAGTGCCCAGAACCTCTCTCTCCTCCCTCTGGCAAAACTGAATGTATCTTCAGAATTTTATTTATCAGCTCCAGCTGCTCTGCCTCAGACACTGAACTTCTTTACAAAGGTATTAGTGCCAGATGGTTAATCCCTTTTGTTGTAGGTGTTTTCACTTTCCTAGTTCTGTTGCACTAAAAGCTGGGCCTCGAGCATCTCTCTAGATGAATTTGACAACACTGGAAGAATGACATCACTGTGTTTAAAAACTTCATTTTGTATGATTACTGTTATGTTTGGGATTCGACGGCTTTGGTTTCATTTTTTTTTTAATGTAACTCTTTGTTTTACAGATGAGGGCAGGAACGCAGTTGACCAT
The DNA here is from genome assembly GCA_035041135.1 of Platyrinchus mystaceus. Taxonomy (NCBI): domain Eukaryota; kingdom Metazoa; phylum Chordata; class Aves; order Passeriformes; family Tyrannidae; genus Platyrinchus; species Platyrinchus mystaceus. Next base: position 22,574,355 of record JAWWLV010000144.1, read on the forward strand.
GCAGGTGGTGCACATATTGTAGTAGACCATTTAAGGTCACTGTGCAGTAAAACAGATCCAGCCAGTGAGAAGCTCTTGACTGTCTTTTGTGGCATGCTGATGAACTATAGCAATGAGAATGGTAAACAACACCGAAAATTTGCTTTATGTCTGCCAGGAGAAAACCACAACAAAAAAAAGATAAAAAGTTAAAGTCATCTGTAGGTTTACATTGTGGATACTAACACTAAGCTGTTCTGAAAAGATGAAGGACCTCAGTTCACATATACAGTTTTCTGTTTCAGTAAAATTATGTTCCCCAAAAAACTAGATATATTCCTGACACAATTCCATAGAGCATATTGTGTAAAATTTTAAGATCAACATCTGGAATTTACTTCTTTGCCTAAAAGCACTGCATGAAGATGTATCGTACACTTTAGGAAAAAAACAGATTACAGAAGTTAATTAGAAGGCTACATTCAGTCCTCTCTTTTTCATGTAGTATCAAATAAGACTAATTCGTTGCAGACATGTAGCGTTGTTAATGATTTGGGGGTATGTATGCCAAACAGTTAATCATTTTTCTCCCTCTGAAATATTAAAACAACATGTTATGTTCTTATAAGTTAAATGGGGAATCATTTATGGGTATGGTCAACACTGTTCTGTGTCTACAAATTACACGTTTATGTTCTTTATGCCATTAATTGGACATGTTTAGGGGCTGGGGCAAAATCCAAGATAGTATCTTAAGTGAGAAACCACTGAGAGTAACAAAATAGCATTCTACATTAATTGTACAAACTGGTACCTAATTTGCTTCTGCACGCAAGTATGTTAATATGCCAAAGCATATTTATAGCATTCACACAGTTTCAAGCTTTCAAAATTTGAAGAAATTTGGGTTAAGTAGGAAGGCTAAATAGGGGCTGCTCTCCTGACTCGCAATGGCACAGATTGGAAATGCAGTTAGTAATCACTTTGTTTCTTCAGTCATGCCCATTTCCTGAATGGCCGTGTTTTATCTTAGGAAGAAATATCTTCTTTATTAGCTACTCACCATTTCCTGAAAATATCATTTGCTGTAACTTCCTGTAACTCACTTTCCAATCCTGTGTTCCTAAAACTCTTCTAGTTTTCAGAATGGTTTTACTGTATACATTTTTAATCTGCTTTATCATCTCTTCTAGCATAGTTTCCTTTTTTTTTTTCTGTTCCATCTCTGTGATCTCAACTCTTAGTGTTACTCATTCAGCTCCAAATACAACTGTTGTATGTGTCTCATCTCTTTCTCTTGTTTTTACATTCATTGGTTTTTTTCTCTTTTTATTATCTAAGAATTCTTGTTTCCAGTACTTTTTCCGTCTTCTCTAATGAGTACTTTTTTTCATCTTCCTTTATTTCATATAGTGTTCAGGAGCTATTTTGCTTGATGTCTGCATGAGTGTCACATTTATTACATTTCATAGTGTTAACTCCATGTTTTCTTTGTTAAAATATTTGGAACAAATAGATATTCTCTCTCTAAGCTACTGGAATCCTGTGTAGTAATTAAGACTAATGAGCATACAGTATGCTTGGTAGCTCAAGACAGACGAGTCCAAAAGCGATGTGTAGAGAGATACTGTTATCAGTTGTGCTTCAGTGACCAAGCTCCCAGCAGATCTTCCCTAGGAAAACTAATTATGAGATAAATCTCCCAAACAAGCAGCTTCTGAACAGCTTAACTGTTACGAACATTGAATAAATGACTCATTTCATCTAGTTAGGTAGCTTATTCTGATGCAATCAGTAAAGCAGTTGTGTAGTTCAGTGACAACGAGGAGGATTCACTAGCTGCTCTTCTCTCTGCTAAAGAACATCTTTCATCTCACACATTGATACAATATTCACAGGAGCTGCTGAAGCCAATGTCAGAAGTGAGAAATTCAGGAGTATTCCCAGCTCTTGGATTTGGATGCACACCACCACCCTGTTCTGCCATCACATCAGGGAGGTGTGCTGAGGGCTTACCAAACCTCCACCCTACCCCACATGCTTGGTGGTCTCTGTGAGGAAGGGTCCCTTTTGGAAGGAACTCAGCTCATGTTTGATCCAGCACCCATGGGTGTGCTGTATAAAATTTGCTCATTGACTGGGGCAACCATTGAATTGAACCCCAAATAATATGACAAATCAATATTTTAAAAAAGGAGAAAATGAAGAAAAAAAGGAGAAAAGGGATTTAGAGGACTAAATTTTTCTAAGAAAATTCAGTGACCATACCTGTAGCATGTGAATGGAGAAATGCATAGTTGACTTGTCTTTCCAGTTTTGTTTTAAGAACCACAAGTAGAATTGGACCATAGTTATGAACTGATCAAAAATATCACTTGTGGACCATCATAAATTTTCAGGACAGCGGTCAATGTCAGCTAGGAGCCCGAGATAACCACTTAACTTCCATGCATTACAGCATCAGGTGCATAATTTTCTGACTAAATGCAGTTCTTTGCTGATCTGTTGAACATCAAAA
>JAWWLV010000144.1:22576951-22643596 GCA_035041135.1 Platyrinchus mystaceus
ACTTCCATGCATTACAGCATCAGGTGCATAATTTTCTGACTAAATGCAGTTCTTTGCTGATCTGTTGAACATCAAAACAGAGATTGGCCTGACAGTTAATTGTGGTCACAGATTAGTGAATATCATTTTCAGGATTTACTTGCAAAGGTTTGGTCCCAGTTACTTACAAAGAAGATAAACACTGCATTGGTTTTGCTGAAGGATGAGCAGTATGGGATTGCAGCCTAGAGTCACATTCTTTGTAGTTCTGGAAACCAATTGGACAAAAATAAAATGAAAAATATTAGGTAAGGAGGAGGTGTTTCAGTCATTGAAATACCACTTCTACCTTCTTTTTTCATGTTTCTGTAATCTTTTCCAGCTTAGCATGCTATGTTACAAAATCACAGGTGGGGACTTTGAAGATTTCTTTAGTGCTCTTAATGACTTGCACTCTTTCAAGTTGCACTAGCTATCCAGACAAGGACCCTTACAGCAGAGTTGGCTCTTAGTTGCATCTAATTGTCTGTGAACACCCTAATATTTTCCAATTATTAGCATTTTATGAGCAAAGAGTATATAAATTGTTTTACTTGATTCTAAACAGTTTGTCATTCCCAGTCAACCAAGTGCCCTCTTTTTCCAATAGCTACTACTTTATTAGTAGTAACTATCAACTACCTCATTTATTTTTAACATGAGAGACTCATTCTTGAGTACTTTCAGGGTTTATCATACATGAGTTATACAAAAAAGGCAACTAAAGAGCATCTACAAGTAAGGTTTTCTTTTTCTAAACAGAGCAAATTAATGGAGCATACTTGTATCTCATCCTGATTCTGGACACTCAGCTTGCAGTTATAACTCCATTTATAACACTGTTATCTAAGCTTTAAAACTTAGATTCCTTTTACAGGGTTCTTGTGTCATCTGCTTGTGTTCAGGAATTATTTTTTGCCTGCTGTCTCTCAATTATTTCTTCGCTTCCTTTGTATCTTATTTCATTAGTAACTACAGTGTTAGGAGGACAAACTCAGCTTTGGCATCTCTTGCAGTTCTTTCAACTGAAAGTGTTGATATTTAACTGCATTGGTAGAAATCAGAGGGTTTTTTTTCTGATGGAAAACATCCCTTTGCCTTCAGCTCAGGTTATCTTGACCCTCTTGTCATAATCATATTTTACTATGCAAATTCAATGGAACACAAATAGTTCATTCCTGCTTTCCATTATTAGTCTCTGTGTAGCTATGAATCTGCTTAAGAGCAAGAAGCAAAGCAGGCTTGGATAAAGAGGGAAAAACTAATAACTAATCTAATAAAACGATCATATGCAAACACTCAAGTAAAAGAGTTAGAAACATGAGTAGTTATTCTGCAGATCTCATAATCCTGTGAGCCAAGACTATTTGCAAGTTAATGGGATCGGTCTATAAGGTAACTAATTGTCTCTTGAGATCTCTAAAACAAACCATGAAAGCCTTTTTAAAGAAATGCAGAAGTTAAGCAAGAACTAGGCCAATTGGCTTATTGGGTAGTCAAATTGGAGATCGGAAATTAGCTGGATACAGAATATGCATATGTGAAAGTATACATACATTTGTATATATGGGCATATAGTAGATAAAAATAATAATAATGTTTATAGATTCCTTCATCATTTCATTTCATATTGAACTTCAGTCTGTCAAGGTTGTCTTTCCTTCAGTGCCTTTGTAAAAAGTGACATCCTGATGTTAAATCATACAACTGCCAAGCCTTTCTTATTCTCACACTCTTAGCAACTGGAATGAATATTGGGGACTGATGTGCACTGTTGACCATCTGCAGAAGTTCTGTAAATACACAAGAAAAAGAAGGGAGATTTATGGCACCATTATTATGGTCTAAAAGCAATATTTCAGTAATGCTTCCTCCTAAGATTTACCTTTGCTAATTTTCATGCTTGCCATGGCTTTTGTTTCATTTACATCACAGCTAAAGATGTCTAGCATGCTTTCAAGACCTAAATATACTTAAATGCAAAGTAACCTAAAGTATGTAAAACCAAATAAAAAGTTTGTTCCTTATGATAGTGATATAATCAATACAATCACTTTTATGTATTGTGATGATTTTATATAGCTGTGGGGAATGCAAGCAGGTTTCTCTGGGGTACAAAATCAAGCCACCAATTAGTACAAAACTAATTTTCCTTCAGCATTATAATCACAGTTACTTATGGGACACGATGAGTTGTTTTCTGAAATTCTTTTCAAAATCATGAACTAGCCTAAATCAGCGTTTTTAACTAAAATGCCCCCAATAAAGTTCTCAATTTGGGATATTCTCCTCAGATCTTACTCTTTGGAGTTTCCATGTGTGTCACCGAAGGACATGGAGCCATTGAAATTCAAGTTTTAGGTAGGTAATTCTTTGTGCTGGCGCATGTATTGATTGCCTTTTATATACCTGTATATGCATCTGTACAGCATCACTGTCAGTGCTTTTCACCCCAAAAGAACACAGAGGCATTTTACTAGTGCAACATGTGATAGCAGTGTAAAATGTGGCTTTGAGTCATAAATTCAGAAGAGGCATTCAATTTTTCATGCTTCCTGCTCACTGTGCATAAAGTTCTGCTTAGGAAGCTGATGGACGAGCTGTTTCATCCTGAGACACGATGTTGCCTGGCTTCATGGCTTGCTTTAGTCCTGTGTCAGGCAACTGCTTGTAGGATGGATGCATGTGTCCCCTAAATTTGTCTCCTGCTCTAGTAGGGCATTAACACTTCCTGCAGTGTAAGGCCAAGACAGGCAGTTAATCCAAGTTACCCAGTCTGAGGTCTTTCCTAGGACAGATAGAGAACAGCTGGCAGTCCCTTCAGCTAAGACTGAACCACTTAGATGTTTTTAATTTTCTCTGAACTAAAAAGTGCTGTAGGTCTCAATACCAGTGAGATGCCTAATACTTTTCTCTTGAACTGCATATTAGACACTGCTAGAGAAGAAGCCTCCTATTGATGGTAATGACAGATGTAAATGTCAAGTCCAGAATTTGTATGGCAAGCCCAAGCTTAAGTATGAACATTGCAAATAGCTGCTGGCAGCCTTTTATTTTCAAAGATCTCGCCTCCTATGCAGCTTTGTGACTCACAGGGTTGTCCTGTCTTCGTCAAAGAAGAAAATTTATCCTTTAGCTTACTGTTGTTAAGGCAATGGTTACCCTATTTACAATTCTTGCAATGCCATTCTTACCACTGGAGACAATTCCTGTACTCAGGTGTCGTCCTTCTACTACAGGGAAATGAGACTGATATGGAGTCTGGTATAATACCTGACCTTTGTCCCAGTAAAATTGTTCTTTCTTAATATATGGGGTTTTTTTTCCTTTTTTTCTTACTTGGAAATTCTAGAGGCCCTTTAGTCAGTGCACTCCGTGCTCTCTTGACCAACAGTATATCTTTCTGTTTGGCTCTAAAGACTCCTGTTTCCTTTCAAAGATGGATGTGGTTTCCCTTTTTCCACTCATCTTCTCCTCCATGCTTTTTATATATTTTGTATTAAGAAAGAGACAGCGGAAAAAAAAACCCTCCTCAAAATGGAGAGTTTATGCTTCTGATGTCAGAATGAAGTCCATAGAGATTGTCTCTTTGTCCATTAGAGTTGGATAAAGTGATTTTTAGAGTGACTAAAGGTATAGTCTAGTAACAAAGCCATTTCTTTCCACATAATGTTCTATGGCATTTGTGGTTTGTGTCTTTGTTCTCCCACTCTCCATGACTACCAGTTTTCCTTCAGAATTTTTAAGTGTCTGCAGGGGACAATCACAAAACAAGGACAAAAACAGATTATTTACCAGTAACTTGAGTTCTCCTACACAATAATTTTCTCCACAGAACCATTCCGTCTCCCCCTGCTCCAATTTTCCTATTCAGAGACAGATTTTTACAGTCAGTTTGGATTGAAGTAGGAGGGTGTAGTAGTGACTCACACATCTGCCAGAGGTAAAATGGCATTCAATGCATGCGCTAGTACAATTTGTACTTACCTGAAATTTGACAACTTCAACAGCTCTTTGGTGTCTGACATGGCGTTCTCATAAATTTCACTAAAGACCATGAATCTGTGGAAGAGATAATCCCTCCCCCCAAAAAAGGAAATTCAGTTACTGGTAAGTAATACAGTTTTATTAAAGATGTCAAGGCATAAGGATTCCTGCTCATCCCCACTAACCTGTAATAATCATGGCTTTTACTTACTTAGTGTACCAAATTGATAATTATTATAAAAGTCTTTTATGCTTAATAAAAATGAGCTAAACATTCTGGAATATTTTCGTAATTTTTATTATATTAAAATTTCAAACACATTTGGCAGAATTTTGAGGGCAAAGAGCTTTTATAGAGCATGAGATGGTACTAAATTTGCTAAACTTAAGATATGATATGTTTTTCTCTCCCTGTAAAAATCTGCAATTTTTTATGGCTCTGATCCCACAGATATAAAAAAACTCCAACTGATTTCAGTTGCCTAGAATGAATTCCTTAAAAAAGAAAACTAAAAAAAAAACCAAACACAAAAAAAACCCCAGAATTCCCCTGTAGGGCTTGACCCAAAGCTAAATGAAGTAATATATTTCTCTTAATTTCATTGGGCTTTGGATCCTTGTCTTTTGAGTCTGTAACATTTAAACATAGTCAAAGTTCTTAGAAACAAAGGAAAAAAGATGCTTAGGAAAATTGCTAAACAACATCCGGTGTGTTTATTGAAGTCTGCTTCATTCTATTCAACTGTAAAACAATGTTTTTCTTCTTTGCTATGTTGTAGGTAAAATGTGTAAGAGAAAATACTGTTATAAATAATCTCTCCAAACAATCATGTTTCTGCCTAACCATCAAAGCATCTTTCTATTTGCAGACATCTAGAAGCAATAACTTTCTTACTTGTAAATACTATAAACTTTCATCCTCTGCAAGAAATTATCAGAATGGCTTCTAAGGACTTTTCTTAAACCTTCCATTTTTTGTCTTTATTAAACTTTCTTTTTTCTCAAGCTCCTCATAATCTACATTGTGACTTCCTGTGTTTAAAAAACTTTTCGTGTTTATTTCAGTGCCAGTTTATATTCATCCTAATTTTAATTTTCCAGTTTTGATCTTTAATAATAAAAGAGTATGTAGAAAAAGCTCTCAGATAAATAACTATTTCACTGACCTAGTTTAGGTTGATTTCAGTCGGCTCATCTCAGTGAGCCCAGAATCAAACCTGACACGTATTAAGAACCTGATAACCACAAAATTGTCAGTAGCTGCATAACTCACTATGACCAGATCAGGAAGGAATATTTTCTGGGAATACATCCCATTGCCAGGGACAAGGAGAATTATGAGTCCATACCTCAACTCTGGACCTGATAGTAGTGTAGCAGAGTAGAGGAGACAGACATTTAAATGCTGCTTAGCCTAGAAGTTGCTTTGTGTGAAAAATGCTTTTTTGGTTAAAGGAATGGTACTATGAACAGAAATGCTAACTCGCTGTTGTACTTTCTTTTTATGTAGATACGTTGCAGTCACAGCTTATCAATATGGGTGTTATTCCTACGTTAGTGAAATTGTTGGGTATTCATTGCCAAAATGCAGCTCTGACAGAAATGTGCCTTGTTGCATTTGGCAATTTAGCAGAACTCGGTAAGTCCATGATATTAATCTCAAATTTACATCCAGTTAAGTCTTAGTTAAAGACTAACAAAAGCTTTGCACTGATGCTCTTTCCATTCCTTTTGGTACATTCTATAATAATAGACAAGCAGTTTCTGCTTATTTTCTGTAGAATCCATAAGTGTCTTTTTTTTCACCTTCGGTAACTGAAATTTATTTGGGTGCTTAATACAACCTTATGTTTTATGTTAATGTTCTTCAGCAAAACTAAGCACGTTTTAAATCATCCAGACAGTATTTCCATAGCATTGCTATTTACTGTGAATTATTTATTAATAATATAAATATTGTATCCTGGTGTAGGTCCACAAAGCTTTATCAGGATTAACTTTGACTCATGAAAATCTCTGAATAAAACTGAGACTGAATAAAACTGACACAGTTCATTAATCTGCCTATACGATATTCTCTTAGGTGTAGAGTTTTAACATGTTGTAGTCTAAATGCTTCCATATATAAATCATGAATAGATGTTATCTTTAGCAATTTTTAGTTACAACTTCATTTAAATTGAAGTTTGTAGCCCTGCTTTGATCCAATGTCTTTAGTTTTCATTGGAATTCAACCAAATGTAAATCAACAGGTTATTACGGCCTGTGGTTTATTATCACTTGTGTTTTACATTGCTGTTCTTTTGCTGACCTATTCTGTGAAATTTTAGTCTTATGAGTTTTTTTGCACTGCAGTACAGTAATATAGCAGTTATGATATCATGCTGGTTTTCTGAGAACATTCACCAGTTCAAAATATGAAAAACATATCTCTGAGTTTGTAGTGTTTGGTGGCCTGAGTTCATAGATTCCAAGGCCAGAGAGAACGTCATATCTAGTGGTCTGATCATACACATGATACCTTCACTTACAGTAGACAAGTCCTCTTAACAACTCAACAACAGAAAGAGCCATCAAAGTAGCACTAAAAAAGTTAATACATCAGAGGTCTTCAAGATGGGCACTGTGAACTGTGTCTGCACAACAAAAAGTATAATACACTGAAAATTCTAGTGCTTAAATGCAACTAAAACCATAAGGATATTAAATACAAGAAATGGTAGCCTCATAGAGAACTACATTGCCTTTCCCTCTTTGGAAAGATCCAGCTCTGTCCTGTTAAGGAACAAGAACCATGGGAAAGAAGCTTAGCAGCAGCTGCTTCCCTTCCTGTTATATGATGAAAAGGTCTTAAGATTGGCACAAAATTAATTTAGTTTGTAATACTTTAATCTCCCTTAAGCAATAGCTTAGTCAATCACATTGTAACTGTATTATTTTATTTTTGCCTTGTAAATTCAGGGAATTTTTTGGTGGGTTTATCAGTTTTCATCACTTAAGGGACAACTGCATTGCACAGATCCCTTGGGAAGCATTATATGACTTATTCTTTGTCAAAGCAGGGCACAAACCAATAAAGAGAATGATTTAAAAAATACTAGAAAGATCAAAAATCCACTTAGAATATGCTGTGCAACTGTGCATAGTGAGAGAAAACAATAATGGAATATGCACAAAAGAGTCTAGGTCTTCAGTTCATGCTTTTCCCGAGTCCTTGGGGTCAGTTCTACATTAAAATAATACCTAACCATCCACCAGAGTAAATAGCAAAGGTGCTGGAAGGTTTTCTAACTACAGATGGCCCTCAGGAGGTGGCAACTGGAGAATGCAGAACACCAGCCCTACCACCTGCATTCCTTGTAAAACTGCCAGTAAGGAGGAATATGATACAGGCAGTGGAATAAGAGATGCTTTTGTTGAATGTATATTTGAAGATCTGCTGGCTTATCTACTGATAGGAAGCCCACCCATCTGTAAAAGCCCCTTTATGCTCTCTGTGCAAGGTGAGATGGCCCAGCAACAGCGCACACAGATTTCAAAAGAAATGTCAACATCGTGAAACCATGTAAATATTAAAGCACTGAGTGCAAATCTTCATGTCTCCCCTAGAAAATGTGGTATATAACCTGCTCTTCTTCCTGTTAAGATGAGGGAAATCAAAGACTTAATATATATTTTTGTAGTGTTACTGTTTCTATAGCTACCTTCACATTTTGTTGGGCAAAACCAGCCCCAACAGCCTTGATCATATATTTATGTAGTTTTAACAGCCTTAATCATAATAAATTCAGGTCAGCACATTTATCTGAAAGTGTGAGACATTTATCTTTTCATTTTGTGACAAGCATGAGTCTATTGTTCTTGTCTGTCAAGAGCACTATTAGTCATCTTACTGTGAATAAACAGTCATCTTACCAGTGAATAAACCTGGTAACAAAGAGAAAAGAAATAGTCCTACCTTTGGATGTGGTTTCTTTACTTCATACTGAATTTTTCCTTTTGTTTCACAGAGTCAAGTAAGGAGCAGTTTGCCTACACAAACATTGCTGAAGAGCTTGTGAAACTGTTCAAGAAGCAAATAGAGCATGATAAAAAAGAGATGATTTTTGAAGTTTTGGCTCCCCTGGCAGAAAATGGTGAGAATTTTACTTATTTTAGTCATTCCCATATATGTATTTTGGTATATTGGTGTCTCTTCCAGGGACTAAATGCAGAGTAACTTGGCTGCCTTGCTCAGAAGCCACAATGACTGATCCTTGTGATGGTAGTTTCATGCAAAGTGAATAGGTTTTCATTGTTAAGTGTGTGACAGAAGCCGACAAATTGTTGATGCTAATTCCATCTCTGATTCACTCTGTATATGATTATATTTTATTTCCCTGTGCCCTCAGTGGGAATATCAAAAGCTGCTTTTTAGAGGGCTTTACAACATTTGTCTGCAAACGCTGGCTCAAGCATGCGTAGACCATTGTAGCACCAGGACATCATTTCCTGGAATCGCAGAGCCACTGGCAGTTCCATTTCCTACGGGCATTATTTTTGCTAGGGGTGTGTTAATTGCAGAGCTAAGAGATGGACACTTCCTTTCATGTTCGTTGAGAGATCACAGGAATTTCATTCGGGTGTTTGTGGCATATACTGTGGTAGCCCCAGGTGGCCCCTGGGAGTTTCATTCACTGCTCAAGCCAGAGCAGGAAGGGATGTACACCTGATGACCCCTCTGGGATGTTCCTCCCAAAGGAACAAAGGATCCTACAAAGGTGGTTTGTACAATCTATCGTCTGGCCTTAGTGGAAATGGAACTGAAGTGGGAAACATTTCTAAGTATGGAAGACATCACAGTATTTGATGGCTCTATAACTTTGTTTTAACCATCTCGGCATTAAAGCTTGTTTGAATTGAATAAATTACTAGATAGAATTGCAAACTCTAAAGATTTAGGTTTCATTCTACTCTGTGTACATACACACTCTGTGTATGTCTGTCTTACATTGTATAAATTAAGATAAACGTAATTTTAAAAGTTATTTTGACTTTTAATTGGTATGGAAAATAAATTCCTTTTTTCAGTTCTAAAGCCACACATTTTTTCCATAATTATTCATTATATAATAATTAGCAATTGTTCTGAGTTATTCCATTCTCAGAGACTGACATGGAATAGGGTTGAACTTTTTGTGTATTTGATGTATTTCAGTTCGAATGCTTAATTTTCCTTAGACTATGTATTTTAGTTGCAATTACATTTGAGAAGTTCACTACTGCTGACCATAACTCAGGTGCTTGCATGTAAGAGGTAGTCAGCTGAACATTTCCACTGTGAATTCAAGGCATATTTCAGTGAGTTTGCTGTGCTGGTACTGTTTAGGTGCTTTTGATTGCAGACAATTAGCAATAGGTCAGAAGGAAAAAACATCTAAATTAATATTTGCAGAGTCTGGATTTTGGTGGTTGGGGTGTTTTAAGCTTGTTTCTTATTTAGTTGTTGATTTAGCACACTGGTGTAGCAATTTCAATTTCAAATCACAGAACATCTGCAAGCCGGTATTCTGGAACTAAGGGAATTCTCTATTTTTTAAAGCACCTCAGTGCAAAAGTGCCTGTCTTAAAAAAATCCCAACTGAATATTTTGCATCCCCTAACAAAGTTCATGAGAAGGTCAGTCGCTCTTAGAGGAACAATGAATTTCACTCAGGCCAGAAGCCTACTGACACCAGCAAACTTGAGAGTCAGACACATCCGTCACCAGAAGTAGAATACACTTCCTCTCCCATCTGTGGTTTGTAAACTATAAGAAAAAAATATTTCCAAAGCTTTGGCCTTTACAGATATTTTAATTTGGGTTAAACAGCTTATTGTTAAAACACCATTTCATGTGGAAAGGTGAGAGAAATCTATTTCTTTGCATACTTCTGCAGAGCTTTGTAACTGTGTTTTCCAAAACCAGCATGTAAAAACTACCAGAATCACTTGCATGTGTGAAAAGACTTAATAATAGCATCAGATGACCTGCCATTCCCTCTTGACAGAAAGGGAGTTTAGGCATGTAAGGAGATTCTCAGCTCCAAGTTCACAGGGAAATATCTGTTAAAGATTTAGTTGTTGTAGAAACAGGAGATAAAATACTGTTCCTAGGTTCTGTGTCACCACCTGAAAAAACATATTTATTCCTTCTTGAGCATTGTTTCCAGTGACAACTAAGAAATGTGTTTGCCTCATCAATTTCCAGTTTTTCTTCAATCACAACAAACTTCCCTCCAGACCCAGCCTTTTGGATTTGGCCTTACTGTACTCCTCCTGCAGCCCTTTCAATGACTGGCAAAAATATTGTCTCAGCTAAAAGAAATTGCTTGCTCTAAGATTTCTACAGAAAGTTCTGTATGTCTCAGTGAAGTGAGTAGCACTTCTGTACATGAAACAGAGTAAGAAGCCCTAAGTTTGTTCTGCAGCACAGTCCAAGGTCTTTGGAAAGCAGGAACACAGCACAGTCCTTAAGAGTCTGCCGTGTCATGACTGATATGCCAGAAGTTTGCTGTAGAGAAATATCCTCATTTCTGAGAAGTGAAAAGCTCCATAGAGCTTCAGTGTATGGTTGTGTTCTAAAGGCAGCTCAGGGAGTGCCTGTTAGATGAGTAATAACAGAAGTTGGCCCTAAGAATTTCAAATGAAGGAGTTGCAATTTTTTGTACACAAGCTGTCAGTGAAACCATTGGCATCACTACTTCTTCTCACAGTCTGTCCTGCGTGTGAGTGCAATAGGTGTATTTAAAATCCTAATTCTGACTCCCATTATCCATGCTGTTCTTCAGATGTGATTAAACTGCAACTGGTTGAAGCAGGCTTGGTGGAGTGCTTACTTGAGATCGTCCAGAAGACTGTGGACAGTGACAAAGAGGATGATATTGCAGAGCTTAAAACAGCTTCTGATCTTATGGTTCTGTTATTGCTTGGAGGTAAGTATGGGCTGTCACTGTCTTCTTCAAAGCAACAGCAGATACTTGTAATGCTGTTTGGCTGCCGAATGTCACTATTTATTAATTTTCTAAATAACCTATATTTATATAGAGGACTTGCTCCCACCAGGCAAACATTTAACAGGTCAGATTTTGTCCTCATCCCACTGTAGGACTGTATTAACTGTAGGGGAACCAGCATAGCTTCACAAATATAAAGAGAAGTCTCCCTCTAACAAACACTTCTTTGGTTTGCTGACTGTCTGTGCTTTTTACCCCAGATGAATCCATGCAGAAGTTATTTGAAGGAGGAAAAGGCAGTGTGTTCCAAAGAGTGCTTTCATGGATTCCTTCCAATAGTCATCAGCTACAGCTTGCAGGAGCACTGGCTATTGCAAATTTTGCCAGAAATGGTAAGAACATGCCATAATAGCTTATGTAAATTTATGTGTGCCCTTCTATCATGCTCTGTCTGTACAGCTACAAACAAAACCTGTGTCACAGTAAAGCTGATGTTTATACAGCAACATCAGTAGTTTTATACTTCACAATCCTGAAAAGCATTAAGCCTACTTTAAAAATACTGGTTTGCATTTGTAGAGGGGTAGAGGGGATTTCTGCCTTTTTCAGTGTTTCTTCTATCACTCTTCTAAGTTTGTCATGAGCACTGCAACTCCCATTGATGATGGTGGTCAAATTCTAAACGATGAAATCTAGAAAGGAGGAAGGAAATAACCCTTCCATTCGTAAGACATTATTGTAAAATCTAGTAATGATCCTCCATTCACAAGTGACTTATCTCATCTCACACAGATGGAAACTGCATCCATATGGTGGATAATGGCATAGTTCAAAAGCTGATGGATCTGCTAGACAGACATGTGGAGGATGGAAATGTAACTGTGCAGCACGCTGCACTGAGCGCGCTCAGAAACCTGGCTATTCCTGGTAAGCCTCTCTTTGCATTGCTAACTACCCAGAGGTGACATTCTGCTCTCCCACTGCACCCCCCAGGGAATGAGGGTGGGAGAACTGACTGACAGTCCTAGAGGGAGTTCACACTGCTGCTTTTCATTCTGCCACATCATTGCTTTTGTGTCTGTTGCACAGCAGTTGTGACAAGCAGTTCAAAATACATCACAGGCCTAGTGACTGTCCTTTGGCACTTTCATCCCACAGTATCTCCCACCAACAAAAGAGCAACTTTGTAAAAGGAAGGAGGTGAGGAAGCCTTGGATATGATTTCTCAAACCTTTTTGTCCAGAGCACTGCATTATGAGTTTTTTTAGTTCCTTCCTTTGGGATCTGTCTCATAGCTGAGGATCCCCCCAAAGAACAGTGCCCACTTTGTTGAAACAATGCACCTTACTGTAACTTCCTGAGACTTTAAAAATTGCCAAATTAGATTTGGAGGTAGACTGTTAGAATAGCCACCCTATTGCAATTAGTTATTGTTTGTAGCCAGTGAACTGAATGCTAAGTTTGTCATTTTTAATAACTTAATTTGTATGAGTTTTGATTATCCAAGCATAAAAGGTATAGCACACAGACATAAAAAACAAAGCAAATCTGTAATACTTATGGTATGCTTTCTTGTGCCGAGCCAAAAATAAGTCTTTTATCCATTTAACCTTATTTTACTATCTTCAGTTTTGACAAACCGTAACTTTTTAGAAATGATCATGCATACATAACTAAACCCACTCTGCTTTAGCGGTATGCAGTTTGCTTACCTTTCTCAGGTGAGTCGTTCTTCTCACTTCCCTCAGTCAGCTTCCCTGTAGTGTGGGCTCAGGGGTGTCTGCCAGAGACCTAAATAAGCTTCCCTGTACATTGTTACAGAAAAAAGAGCAAGTAATAACTGACCTCAGTGGTAAGCTGCTTGTTAAAACACTGTTTTGAATATCAAATAAGTACTTTTTTCTAAGTACACTGTTGGGCAAGATTTGCACCTTAAATACGTTTCAGAGAGCTCTGTGGAATTGGAGAGCATAGACTAGTGGAGGGCATAAAAGAGAGGTTGAGGGAGGGTAGGGGGCAATAAAAGACTCCAGACATGTCAGGCCAGCGTTGTTCTTATAAAGTATTGGAACTGGATTAGAGGTTATTCTGCTATTAGATGCTTTAGTTCTTTTGCCTGAGGAATAGAAGAGTATTGTTGGGACTCAGGGAAGTTTCCTCATAAATTGGGGTGCAAGTATTATCCTGGGCTTCTACCTGATGCATTTTGCCGTTCCTAGACCAAGTGGAGAAGTCTAGCCCTGAGTTAATGTTCAGGCTGAACACTGAAAATTAGATGTGCATGCTAGGGAAAAGCACTTAATTTCGCAGCTGTGCCTTAGGATCCGTGACATTTTTCCATAACGCAGTATCAGCAGCACACGCTCATGTTCCTGAAGTCTGTGCTCACAACCTATTTTTCAAACCATGTCTGAAGATTTGCTTCAAGACCATCTTGGAAATAAACTGTCTTCCAGAAATGTTCTTGAGATCAACCCCTGTTCTTTATTCATGCAGTTGTAAATAAGGCTAAGATGCTATCAGCTGGCGTTGCAGAAGCTGTATTGAAATTTCTCAGATCGGAGATGCCCCCTGTTCAGTTCAAGCTGCTGGGAACATTAAGAATGTTAATAGATGCACAAGGTAAAAATAAACTGTTCTCTCTGTTAAGTGATTCTCTTTGGTTCAGTCTGTGATATGCTGCCAAGATTCTTAAAAGAGAGAAGCAGGGAATTTTTTTAAATTTTATTCCTGAAGTCTTGGAATAAATCTAATGCATATGCAAAGGGAGAGGAATGTGGGTTGATTTTTTTTTTTCAGAACTCCTAAGCTGACTACTAGGGACCCTCCAAATAAGTGTCAAATGCTTATTTACTTTTGAACTTCTTTACACAGTCACATCACAAGTATGTATTGAGGCGTGAGTGTTTTAAGCAACCACTCCTGTTTTGCTGTTCACTTTCCGCATTTCCTGGCATTTCCTCACTCCTTGGAACAGGCTAATACTTTATTAATTGATAGACTGCAATTTCAAAAGGAACAAGCACCTTTGAGTTAACAGCTTGTTCCAGGATGAGGATTTATAAAATCAGAAGTCTGCTAAAAACCAGAAGTAGTTAATGAGGTAAATTAGCTGCATATGTATTTTTTATCCAGTCCTGCAGATTTTTTCAAAAGATCCATTATAGTTGTAGCAAAGCTATTAGATGTGAAACAGAAATTCATTGAAAAAACTTACATGACTTAGTCTATCAAACCTAATCTAACTGATGACAGAGCTCCCTTGTGGCAGCGGTCTCTCCTGGTTTTAAATTTTTGAGCTGGCTCACAGCTAACCTGGGGGTCTGACATCACCTGTATTTTCCCTGCTCTTAATCAATGCATAAGCTTCATTAACTGGGCTGTTAAGGTGTTTCCATTTTGACTGGC
This sequence comes from Platyrinchus mystaceus, assembly GCA_035041135.1. NCBI lineage: Eukaryota > Metazoa > Chordata > Aves > Passeriformes > Tyrannidae > Platyrinchus > Platyrinchus mystaceus. The sequence continues at coordinate 22,591,339 of JAWWLV010000144.1, forward strand.
TTTACTTGCTTCAATGCAGCCTAGATTTCTGCTGTTTTCGTACAAGCTAGTGAAGTTCTGCCAATGCCTTCTAGTTAGTAACTTTCAGCTTGTTTTTCTAGCACTTGCTTAAAAAAAGTGACAACTTTTTTGTTGTGTTGTTGGCTCTGGCATCGTGTAGCAGAAGCAGCTGAACAGCTGGGCAAAAATGTAAAACTGGTGGAACGATTGGTGGAGTGGTGTGAAGCCAAGGATCACGCAGGTGTGATGGGAGAGTCCAACAGACTACTTTCTGCACTTATACGACACAGCAAATCAAAAGTAAGTTAGTGGTGAAAAAGGTCAGCTTGTAACAACTAAGAGTTACTCTGCACTTGCTGTCAGTAGCCGACCCTTCAGCACGCAGTCCTTCTAGAGAGCCAGGTTGGGTACTCATGTGTTACATCTCCCTTGCCCAAGTCTTGACTCATTTTTGTTTTTAATGTATCCTTCAGCAGTTCAGCATGCCATATTTTCCATGTTTTAGTGATGTTATATGTGAAGAATCATTGAGCTCAGTTGTTATGAACTTGCTATATATTTATATAAAAATGAGATCCAGAAATAGTCTGTCCCCCTGCTTTTCATATAGCATATTTCAGAGTTAAAAGATTCTGACAGATCATTAGAAATCATAATTTATCCCAAATTCTAACAAAAGCTTGATTGCACATGGCTAAAGGTAAGCTATCATTTGTCCATCCCATCACCTTCAATACTTTTCAGTCAAATACCTTTACCTAAAACAGACCAAGTCCACCGTTCTTGTTCAGGCGAGTATTAGGCAGAACATGGCCTGAGAAAGGACAAATGTATCTCCTCTGGAGACAAGCTATTTCAGGCTCAGACTTCCTTCAGCGTGTTCACTGATACGAACACAGGCTCCATTACTGAGCTTAAATAGCAAGTGTGATTTGGAGAACTTGGACTGTAACAGTGACCTCTTCATTCATGCATGGCATTTACAAAGCGAAAAATAGTGTGGGCCTGATCTATACTGAGTCTCTCCAAGAACAAGTCAACAGGCCTTACAGGGATTTAAATCTTTCCTGGTTTCTAATATTACCTCTCTAATACCCATTCTCCATTTTATGTTCAGCCTCTAAAACTGATCAGGTTTCATTTCTCTGAGTTCTCATTTTTTTCTGCACCCACCCCCCACAATGCCCAGCACACGTGGAATGGCAAATGCCACCACAGATGGAAGATTTTATCAATATCCTCTACAGGAAAACATAATTCAATTCTAAATATGGAGACACTACTGATGACATAGATATTAATGCAGAAGTTAACAGAATTGTCACAGGTGAATTTTTGTGTGGTTTATGTACTCATAGACCAAACTTGACAAGGGAAAGAAAACAGAGCTGAGGGGGTGGGTTTTTTTAAGCTTTTGCTGCCCTCTAGGTTTGAATATGAGTACAACCATATCGTTCTTAACAGCATGTCAGATTTTAATTTGGCTTTCGACTTTAAAGGATTTGGAGTAATATTTACAAAGGCAACAGTAATTTAGTAGTTTAGTTTTAGTCATTCTAAAAAAATGGAGGAGGTACTTTTGATTTCAGCCACACTAGCACCAAACCTTTTGGCTGTCATCTGTTTTGCCTTTTAAAGAATGATGTTCACCTACAAAATAAAAAATTTTGATATCAAAGATGCTAATTGATTCTTAAGGCTTATACAGCCAAAATTCCACACCTTTTCAAATAGGACTTAGCAGTTCCTAGATTGTCTCAAAACTACTTTGAAGCTCCACCAGAAAATTACAAATGAAAAACCACATAATTGCAAGAACAATACATAAAAAGTATATATATAATTTATATATATATATATATAAATACTTAAAGCTTGCATACATTATGTCATTTAGGGGGAAAAGAGTTTTAAATGTGTTACTCTTGAGTTACTAGGCTCTAATTTTTGGGACATAAAATGGTGAAAACATTAGGTGCAAAATCACTTTTTAAATTACAGCTGACAAGTCCCTGCAGAGACCAGACATCTTTATTCATGCTTTGCCACATAAGTAAGTTGGATCAAATTTGGACTTGAAAACAGAATCCCAGCTGTGTATTTTTAAACTGCTTTAGGGGACATTTAACCCAGTCAGCATTTTAATTTTCTATATACTGGGTAGCAGTATTGGCCAACAATTCATTTTAATGGCTGGCATTAGAACAGAAACCAACGCATTGGTATCCCATACCTACATTTTCCTTTCCTGCTTTGTATTTGAAGGAAAATTCCACAATATTTAAGAGACTCCTGCTCATTTTCCTGCCCATTTCTAAATATATTTTTTAAAGTACACCATTTCTGTTACACAGTAAGGTGTAATAGTTGAGATCTCACCTCTCCGAACATTTTGAAGAAACTCTTGAAAATTCATGGAGATAGATGAAGGATTTAATAACTTTATTAAAACTATGTTCTTGTGTTTCCTTATCCCAAATATGTGGCTCATTGGGTACTTTGAACACCTCACTGCTTGGTGATTGCTGGCACATTGTGAGAAGTTGAGTTACACCATATGACCTGAAAAAGAGTTAGTTATGTGTGTCTTAGTCATGGGGTTACTTGGCTTGGTTTAACACGTATCTTACAATTGCAAAGTAGTAACAGGTAACTTGTGTGTGTACATTTATGTATAAAGTGATTCTGTGTGCATAAAGCGAATAAGTGGGGTCCTTACCCAAAGATAACATAACCTCTGTGGCAGTTTCCTTATTTAATACAGTTTGTATGCAATACAGATTTTTTTGTATCTTTGTGTTATTTATTTTAGGATGTAATTAGGACCATTGTTCAGAGCGGTGGAATCAAGCATTTAGTAACCATGGCGACCAGCGAACACGTAATAATGCAAAACGAAGCTCTTGTTGCCCTGGCATTAATAGCGGCATTAGAGTTAGGTGAGTATCCCAGCAGTTCACTCCACCTCTTTCCTTTCCAGTCTGTGCCCAAGAGAAGCCATAGAGGGAGAGTTGTTTAAGTTTCTTTGGCAGTGTAGAACAGCCTCCTCCTTCCACCTGTCTCTGGGTAGCAGAGCAATACATGGCGGTTCATGAAGACACCAGTAGGCTGTCACATTGTGCAGGAAACTGGAGAGTGCTGGTTGTACAGTATTTTGCTCCATCCTTCTGGCAGATGATGACATGAGTTAGAAAGGCCCTTCAATTTAACTTTCAGATTTTTGGGTAAAATCCAAAAGAAGGCAGTCATACTTTACAGTGGAGACTATATGACCTGACCACGTTCCTACACTGGAATGGTCACAGAATCTGGGTTGGAAGGGACCCACAAGGATTGAGTCCAACTCTTAAGTGAAGGGCCCATACAAAGATTGTACCCACAACCTTAGCATTATTAGGACCATGCTCTAACCAAGTGGCCTAATGAAAATAAAGCTTTCACTTACCTAATTAATAAGGGCTACAGAACACACAGAGATGGATAATGCTTCCAAAATGTCTTCATTAAGGTCCACAGAAATAGGTGCAAGAGTTGCCATGTGAAGGCAGAGATGATTACATGGCTTGACTTGCATCTGTAGTACCTCAGCTTTCCAAACAGAAAGGTAAATGGCCAACAGAGGTTCTGTTTATCCTTGCATATTAACTAAGATGAAGAACTAAACAAAAAACATTACCTATTTTTGCTCTTGATTTCATCTGTTACCATCACGTGCATACTACAGGAATGCTCCGTTCAACTTCCGAATCGCTGCCAATACATCAGGGAATTGTTTTAAATAAAAAGAAAGATGTTCCTAGTCACATGAATCATCTAACTGTCTTGTCTTCAGGCATTTAAAGGCTAAGCCCCAGTTCAATACTTAATGTTTCTTAGAAAGCTACAGAGGTAGTAACTCACACTGTGATCTTAAAAAGTTTTTCACAGACTTTATAATGAACCTTGAGCTCCCTCTACCATGGAATCAAGAACTTCACAATCTGTATTTACTCAGAATTTCCGAGAGCAAATTCAGGCAATGGAAGTCTTGAAAAATGAAATATTGCAAGTGTTGGCCTAAATAGCTAGAAAGCCTGGTAGCTTTTCCATCAGCTCACTGCACATTTAAGACCGGATTCTGTCATTAAACTCTGTGGCTGTCCTTTCAAGCAGTTGGGTAACTTCACATTTTTATAGCAAGAGCTGTGATTCCTGTCATCATACCATCAATTATGTGCTTACGTTTTATACCAGTGAGTTACATACCACAGCATCCCTTTCACTCCAGTGAGAGATCCACGTTTCAATAAACAGCTACACACGAAAGCATCAAAGCAAGTGGCACTTACTTACAGACTTAAAAATTTTCACTTTATTTCAGTCACTGCTGAAAAGGATCTTGAAAATGCTCAACTTGTTCAGATTCTACACAGACTGCTCTCAGACGACAGGAGTGCTCCAGAAATAAAATACAACTCCATGGTGCTGATCTGTGCTCTTATAGGATCTGGTGAGTATTCAGGAGAGGCTGCTTCCTAAGATTTATGGATGCAAACTTAGTTCCCTCCTACAGCCTGAACACAGAGCAAATGCAAACACACTGAGACTGGTTTTCTGTTCACAATGAAGGTACACATTGAAAGGTTCAATTTACCATGACACTTTCTTGATAGTGTTTATTTATAGTGTCAAGGAAGAGGCTGTTAAATCAGTTTGGGATATTAACTGCAGAATCAGACTTCTGCAGGGTGCAGCTAGCTCAAACTTTGACAGGAAAGAAATAACAATATCAGGTTGTCTTTTTGCCAATATGCAGGTAACAAGAACTTTATTTTCATCCTAAGCTGCAAGTTCCCTATAATTGATGTACGATGGTGCTTTAGGAAGGATCCTCACACTTACCTCACTAGGAAGAGTCCTTCCCTCAGCAGCCTTCTTGTGCTCAGCCCACCAGGCAGAACTGTTTAGGTTGTTTTGAAAGATGAGCAAGACATGCATTAACACATCTCTCATCTCTCTGAGCTCACCCTCTGCTAAAGGTCAGGCTGTTTTCAGGGAGGTGTAGCAGGCTGTGGTTTGATACTGCAACTTCCCACCTGTGTGCAGGCAAACAAACAAACCAAACCACAAAACAAAAAAGAGCAAGGTGTCATTGAGGGGGAAATTTGATTCCCACCTGACGTTTCAAGAAGTTGCTACGTTTCTTTCATTTGGTTTTTAAGAAGTCTGTGGAAGAAGAACTAATTTCATTCCATAAAGGTTTCAAGCATTTACAGACAACTAAGATGACAACTGGATTAAGTACAGAAGAGTGTAAACTCAAAAGTTTGTCTGCACATGACTTGCCAAGTGAAATATTTAAGGTTTTCCAGAGATGAGTTTACAGCAATTCAGTTTAACTGATTGTTACCATAGCTAAGCATGTGCTGTCTCTTTAAACAGAGGTGCTTTTTTTCTTAAACAGTTTTTCCCTACTGCAAGTGTAATTCAGGGGACTTGTGCATCCATGCACATGAATGCTGTATTACTGCCATCTTGTAGGAACAAACACTTGGTTTTAGAGAGTATACACATATCAGTGTGCAAAAGTTGTGCTCAAAATCTGCTAATCAGCCTCAGCTCCCAGTAAGCAATCATTTTAATGTTAAGACATGTAAATTTAGTTGTTACTCACAACCTTCTAGAGCCATTTCGTGGTTGGGATTATCCATCCATTGTAGAGCAGAATTCTTTTGCCAAAGGTTCCACTCAGCCTCACTGTGAGGTTCTTGTGTGTATTCCTACCTGCTTCCAACTAAAATAATCATCTTCGAAAATTCCACCTGACAGTTGCGTTTTCCCTTCCTCGAGTCTTGTCACCTGCAAGACTGACAGAGTTATTTACAGTCAAATACCGGTCTCTCTGGTCCACCAGAGTATGAACCAGTCCTATCTTAGGGGAGGTTCTTTAGGATTATCTGACTGGCAGAGTTCAGGCTGCGTCCACACTGTAAGCTGTGCCCAGACATGAGGCTCCTTACCCTGCTCCCAGAGAACAGACAGCACGTTACTGCATTATGCAGCACTTGACTGACCCAGTGTTCTGCCCTGCTTCCTGATGAAAGACCTGTGTAAAATCAGTGAGAACACAAGAGTAGCAACTGAGCAACCCTGATATTAACTTTTAACTTTTTCTTTTTTTTTTTTTACTATTTTAACCAAGGAGGGGAGCATCAAAGAGCTAAATGCTCTTTTCATGTTATTTACATGGGAAAATACTAAAGTACACCTCTCTTCCAGTTCTGTTGACTTTAAACAGTTTTCATCACTGTCTCCACACAGCAAGCATTTACATTTTACATGTTCTGTATTCTACTGTAAACAGACCTGTGTAGTCATTTTAAAGTAATTGACCCCAGCATAGTTCCATAAAGACTAGAAGCGGTTCCACTGGTTTAATTATTGGTAAGTTTAATTCTCCAGGGACTGCTGTTGTTACTTTGCTTTGTTACAGGGTATCTGGCATCACATTTAACTTGATATTGCCAACAGCTGTGTTCACAGGATCACAGAATGGGTCAGGTTGGAAGGGACCACAGCAGGTTATCTGGTCCAACCTCCCTGCTCAAGCAGGGTCATCCCAGAGCATATTGAACAGGATTGTGTCCAGACTGTTATTGAGTATCCCCAGTGAGGGAGACTCCACAGCGTCTCTGGGCAGCCTGTTCCAGTGCTTGGCCACCCGCACAGTAAAGAAGTTCTTCCTCATATCGAGGTGGAACTTCCTGTGCATCAGTTTCTGCCCATTGCCTCTTGTCCTATTGCTTGGCACCATCAAGGAGTGCCTGGCTCTGTCCTCTCACCACTGTCTCTTCAGATAATTATATATATATCCAGGAGGTCCCTTCTCAGTCGCCTCTCCCCAGCTCCCTCAGCCTTTTCTCATAAGAGAGATGCTCCCATGCCTTAATCATCTTTGTTGCCCTCTGCTGGACCTGCACCGGGAGCCCCTTCTCCCCCTTGTACTGAGCAGCGTGAGAGTTCCCAGCTCTGACATGGTGAGGGTTAAACTGCATGAAAACTGAAAATATGTGAACAAGAAAGTAGGTAGGGATGGGAACAAATGTCAAAGTCTGCTATTTAAAAAGAAAAAAAAATAGCACAGCTACAGCATAGCTGACACAGGTTTGGTTGGATTTTCTCCTTGGAAATTCGGGGATCAGGCCCACAGCAGCACGTGGAAAGCAAAAATATATGTAGGCATTTGTTGCTGAGTGGGATTTCACTGGAGTTGCCTGAACAGAGCATGAAACAAAACCAACTGCTTTGGATCAAAACTGTGAGATTTTTAGAGTACAGGTCTTTGATTTTATGAGTTGCTCACAACCTCTCCTTATTAAAGTACCATGCAATCCAGGACCAGACTCATCAGTGTCTCTTAGTTTTGAGTAAAACGTGAGCAGTGTATCCATATGCACAGCACTGGGCAATGCTCGGTGCATTGTGTTTGCATTAACTTCAGAGCTGAGCTGTGAATGGACAGCAAACAGTGACCAGGTGGTGACACACCCATTAAAAATATCCATCCCCACACAACCAATAAGAACTGGTACACACAAACAATGCAGTGAGCCTGTCAAGGCCGAGATCTCACTTGGTCAGGCTGGTTTAAAGAATAAAGGGAAAAAATGTTTTCAGTAAAAATACTTTCAAAGCCTCTGTTTTAGAAGGCAATCCAGGTGAATGTTCTTAACTGCTGTTCAGCAGTTTCATCATTCATAATTACACGAAATCCATGGAGTTTATGCCTGCCCCAGGCCCTGAAGAGTTTTCTCAATTTTCAAAAGCAATTCTGAAAAGTAAATAAGCAGATTATACGTACACACAGAGCTGTGTGCGTATGTGTGTACAGGGTTCAGGAGAAAAGTTTCTCACAGTTTTCTGTTCTTCTGCCCATCTCATACAAAGCACTGTTTAATATTTCCTTTTTCAGAGCCTCTTCAAAAGGAAGTGCAGAGCATGGCGTTTCTAGAGGTCATATCAAAACTCCGCAGCCACGAGAACAAAACTGTTGCCCAGCAGGCCTCGCTAACAGAGCAAAGACTTGCTGTAGAAAGCTGAGGAAGGTCTTGTTTCCAGTGCATCCCATCACAGATTCCACCTTTGTCCTCCGTCCTGCTGCCGCTCCTGCTATGTTTTCCACTGTATCACTCGTGCATGCGTGTAACGTTCCCACACAAACTGATGAACTGCTGTAGGTACCCATCCAAAAAGGTTTCTACAAATTCATAGGTGGTGTTAACATGAACCTGTCTCCACCCGTAACTGTTCTACTTGTATTCTTGTTGCTTGGGCCACATAGTAGAATGTGCATGTTGTAGTCCTATGATGATGTAGAAGTGGTACTACACAACTGACTCTTTCCTCATGCCCCTTAACTGCATAACAGTGTACTACTAAATTAGGGACAATACGAGATGCAGCAAGTCCAGACTAGTGTGCTGACTATAGGATTAAGAAGTAAATCTAGCTCAAATTTTGGTGCTTTGGAGATTCAGGTTTGAATGCAATGTACTGCTGCTCATTCACTGGTCTTGCCTATTAATGTCAAACTCGTGGTACCTAGAGGTAACAAATAAAAATTTCAGTGCTCTCACTTTACCCTGTGGTTTGTCCTCTTTTGTAATCTCACGCAGAAGCTGTGACTGCACCAGCGTGCACTGGCGAGGAGTTGGCTTTGTTCCTGGCTCTGGCCCGACGCAATCACTGCCTTGCAGCTGAGCAGATACAAAGGAAACTATTCCAAACACTTTCGCTGTGCGTGCTCACACAGAGGCACTGTGTGGCGTAACAATCATGCACTTGAGCAGCAGTGCATGATACAATCCTTATCCTATAAAGCCATGTCCGTACGAGTGCTCTTGGGCTTGCTTGGGATTGCTTCTTTGTTTACTAGGGTGGTTTTTTTTTAGATAGAATTTTAAAGGCACATCTTGCAGCAGTTTTTCAACAGAAGCCCACCAAGTGAGAAATGGAGGATGCAAGACACTTCCTTTTTCTCCTTTCCTAGGTAAGGGAGATGGAAAATTGCCAGTTTGAGCATCGTATCTCACAGCTGCTCTTTTGTAGTTTTGTAACATGCCCATGAGCAAATCAGCAGACACCACTTTGGCATAACAAGGAGCAGTTGGGATAGCAGTTTCCAGCAAGCCAGCAGATGTTATTTTGGACTGTGTGATACCATTGCCTAGCTTGATCAAGCCCACCATGCACAAAGGTCATAAGATCTATAACATTTTAAAGTGAATTCAGCATTTCCAGTGCTGAAGTGCCAGCCTCAGAAGTTCCAGGCTCCTTTTTTAACAGCAGAGGCAGCAAATCCAAAGTTCCAGCACCCACGAGATCCCCATGCCAGGTAATTGAAAAAATGCAGAGGATGCTGCAGGAGTTTTCCCACTGCAGAGATTCCACATCCATTTAATCATATAATCCAGTGCCACAAACATCCAGAAAAAGCCTCTAATACCAAGCTGTACAACAACAACAGAAAAAACAAACCCACATATGCAAAAAGGCATTTGCTAGCAATAGTGCAATAAAGCCACTGACAGAGTGCAGAGCTGCTAACAGAGAAGGACCCCGTGACATCGGGCCCCAAACAACACAGAACCTCTGCACTGCTGCTGAACATAACCAGCATGTTTACAGTCACAGGTCATAGGCCCTCACAAGCTCAAGTTTTCTCAGGCACAGAAACTGACTTAAACAGATCCCAAAATATATTTGAAAGGCCAGTTATCAATGACCTACCTGGTTCTAGAAAAAGACCATTCTTTTTGACATTGGCATAAACTGCAAGTGCTCACACAAGCTGGTTGTAGCGGACAAAGTTGTGACACTGACAAAATTCCCAGCTGCCTGGTTGTCTAACTGGAGCTGTGGCTAAGTATTAGCCATATTCTCATCACCAGACCAGGGATACCACTGTCACAGCAAGCACAAGCACAGGCCAGTGGTGATACCCTGCTTTCAGATGGTTTCCCTGGATGGAACTGTGCTAACCCTAAGAAGAAAAGCCTGCATAAGGGCAAAGGCGGGTGTATGTCACAGTAGAAGGAGGTAACTGAGGAGACTGTATCTGGCCACGCAAACACTGCACTGTCCTGAGGCATGCTGCGGCCTGCAGGTCATTTCTACGTAGCTGGTAAATCATTTACCCTCTGAGCACCTTCAAAAACAGAAATGGCATCTAAGGATGTTCCTATCACATGTATTTCACTACTCACTTGACTGGAGGCAACTGAAGTGAAACTGCTGACATTAATTACAATTAGATGTTTACTAGATAGATTACATCTCAGCAAAGCTCGACATCTGCTGCTCAGACTGTTTTCAGGATGGCCATGCCGGACATGGGGCCTTTTCTTCTGTCTTACTGCCATCTCTGTGGCCACACAACACAAGGCAGGCAGTACCTGCCTCGGGTGTTATGCCTGCCTGCATCTGTATGAAGTTTGCAAGACCTAGCATCACACCAGCCAGGAAGGCAAAAAAAAATCTGTATGTTTTTACATTTCACAGTGTCCTTATTACAAGGAGAATTTTCACTTTGGGTAAGACACAAATCCCAACAAATGGATCCTTGGATCCAGAGCACCCACTTCAATCTGGATATAGAGACATGCTTTTAAATTGGTCATGGTAGTGTTTTGTGAAAAAATCTACAGTTTTTGAAATCCTTCACAAAAAAAAAGGGCTGCTTCATCCCCTGTCCAAAGAAGCATAAGACATCATTACCCATCTTTACCTGCACGAGAAAAGAAAAGCCAGCTCTCACTACTTCTGTTTAAGGACATGTTGCACATAGACAAAAAAAATTCCCACCTCCCTTTTCAAAAGTTTAAGTTGTGACAAATCCCGTTTGTGTTGCTTCCTGCAAAGCAGCAACTTATGAACACTTCAGGGGCACCAAAACGATTCTGGGGAGAGAGCAGCCACCGCAGCCCGAGGAACACCAGCGACCTGTTGGAAAGAAGCAGGGCACGTTCACCAGCCAGAGACTTGAACAGCAGCTGACAGCAGATATGGGGTCTCTTCAAGTGGGGCGATACTCTTCATGTATTTTGGTTTTTGTGTTTTGTGACTTAATTAGAATACAGTATTCTATACTGTAGATGAAAGACTTGGGAATTTATTTCCCCTGTTACTTTGGAGGAAGGGAGGTAGGGGGTCTTTTCCTGGAGGAATTTTACATGAATATATCCTTGTATCGTTAAGTGCTACATCAAGACTACACATTCACAACATCATATTTCACACAGTTTTATTTATAAAATTGTAATTATCTAACAAATTGCATATAAAATGATTTACTTCAAGTAAATACAGAATACTGCACGACTATTAAAACTATTGTATTGTCCATCATAAGTGTATTAAAACATTCCTAAAAAATGCCTCTATTAAAAAACAAAAACCCAAGAACACAAGTAGCATGACCAAGACCACTTTCAATAGCTTAAAATGAATTACCAGGAAGTTGCATTAACTTCCTAAGTAGACTCCAGTTACATCCATTGAGATCAGCATGTGATACAATACCACAGTCTAATGCTAAAGATGACAAGTAATACATTATGCACCTGATCTATGCTTTTCTCCTAGACTGAAGGGAACCAATCCAAAATCAGAAAACTAAAGCTCAAGTCAAACTCTACTGGGCATGCAGTTCTGTTATAGCGATACTTTCAATCGGTAAGTGTAGTTGGCTTTTACAATCAATTTTACAACTGATAAAAAAGGAACACAAGAGAATACATTCGTATAAAAAGGAATGATACACAAAGGGTAAATATCGACACCTTGCCGTACACCTTAGGATGAACCAGAAAAAGAGATTCAGCCGGAACTAATCTCAAATATAAGTATCAGAAATGGGTCTGAATCACAAAACACAAAACCCAATCTCCCCAGAGCTCAAGGTGGTATTCAGGTCCATCTCTACTATGTACACAGCGTGAACATGAACACAAGTACGCATGGAGCTTTTAATTAACACACTTATATTGCCAAAACACAAAAGACAGCTAGCAGTGCTGCCTGGTGCACGCTAGTGGTCACAACACTTCTTTGTATCCTGCATGTTAAGGGAGACTGATTTTTTGTTTCTTCAAATGGCGAAATTTGGTAGCTAGTGGATCAGGGTAGTATTGTTTTTTTCGCTTTAGACAGTTTCATAGAGGTATCTGAAAAAGATTCAGAAAGAAAACAAAAATGGGAGGGAGGAACTCAAACCTTCAGGAGTGCTTGACACTTTTTGAAGTCTAATTTCCTTCCTAGGTATTTGCAGAACTGCCATTTCAATGCACCCAAAAGGCACACACAGCAAGAAAGAAAAGGGAATCAAAAACTCACACAATAGTTTCTCTTGTTACCAACCATATTAATCAGAACCAATTTTACCAAGGGCAACTCTAAAGTAGTAAAAACACAGATTGACGTCCAGGACAGTTCTTATAGCACCATGTTTAGTCCTGCCACAAAGGGATGACAACCTCCCGTAACTGGTAGGGGGTGCTGACACCGACCCTCCACTTTACAGTCTAATGCTGTTCTAGTGCCAAGCAGCAAAGGGAAAAGGCAAGGGAGGTCCTGCCACTGCCCAGAGCCCGAAGGGATGGCCAAGGCCCCACCTTTCTGAGGTGCTGTCGCCTGCCTGACCGCTGGGCAGACACGCAAGGGCAGGCGGCTGAGGCGCTCAGGCCGCACCCCTGGTGTGAGGGACAGCCTGACCACCACATGGGACTCACCATCAAACTCTCACGGTGGACACCTTTCCTATCCACAATAAACACTTCCAGGGTGAAAAGCAGTCATGTGCAAGAATCATTTAATCTGCATGCTACTATTTACATTTCAAACACTATTTACACACCAGAACTACATCAAGCATCTCTCTCAAAGGGGAGAAAAGGCGGCTTTCAGGACAGAGCACACTTGAGCAAGCATCCCCACAGCTTCAAACTCTAAGGGGCACAATCAAAATGATGGATTTTGAAACAAAGAGATCCTACTGCTACCAAAAGAGTCACACAGAGATGAATCAAACATTTGTCCATTAGGCTATTAATCAAAAAAAAAAAAAAAGAAAAAAAATCAAACAACAGAAAGGCCTGTGAACACAGAGTATTTAGAAAGCAGAGGAGCAAGGACTGTGATGCCCTTTGGCAGAGCTTAATGGGATATATGGAAATGGCTTTAAAGCCAGTGCTGCTGCTGAAGCTACCAGACTCCTCATTAGCAATGCTACCATCCCATAGAAATCACACAGCAAACAGAGCTGTTTTCACACTCTAAAATGGCCATAAGCCTGACAACAAATCTCTGAACAACTACTGCACATTAAAGAAAATTAGACTGACCTCTGACCTCACATCTACCCCACCACCATACCAGGCAGGATAGAAATTGCCAAGGAGTCCTCGTGCCTACCGTATCTTATTGCTTTAGACACTGAGCCCATGTAGCAGCAGTTGTGCTTTAGGTGTAGCTCACCTGAACTTTTCAAAGTTTTCTGGAAGAAAGCTTGCTTGTATTCAGCAGGCTCTAACAATAATACATTGATTTCCAAGGCCTCCCCACAAGCGATCCAAACTGGACACTTAAGCTGCTGAGTAGCTCAGCTGCTGATGGGGCATTACTAGGACATCTTACCTGATCTGTAGACAAAAAAAAAGTGGGATTTAAATATGCAATGTAGACAGCTAATCCTGAACATTCAGTACACATCCATCAAACTGTGAACATGAGGAAAATAAGTATGTCTTGGGAGTGGGGAAGGGAGGAGGATCAACATCTGCAGCAATAAAGACAAGTTCTAGAAAAATAAGTTATTTAGTGGTTTTTGTAAGAACAGTCAGTCATTCCGGGATTCAGCAGAAGTGTTGCACATCTGTGTGTACACATGCAAGTAGTGAGAACAAGATTTGCTCACCTCAGAGCATCTACCCTCCTATCAGTCTGACACTGCCAACAGCACATCCAGCAGACTGGAACCGAGAGAACAGCGTGACAAGACAGAAGGCCAATACAGTACAACTGCAGAAATTCAAGTAGAAGAACGAAGCTGTCTTCAGAAGCCCAGAGCAGCAACAGCAGTATTCAAGATCAGTGGCAACAAGGAATGTTTCTGTAATTAGGCTTTTTTTTCCTTCAAACCAAAGCCCTGGGTCACAATCAAGGCTCTTTGGTGGAAGGGTTACTTCCTCAACCCCACTTCCATAATTCCTCCCTGCATCGTTTTGTTTCAGTGCAGCAATACCAGTGCTGATGATCTGCCTGTCCTGCTGCTATCAGGCAAAATGGTGTGCCCCTTTTGGGGAAAAACAAACACCAGTAACTCCTCAAGTTGAGGAGTGGCTAAGAAAAACATAACACTGTGGTGAGGTGGAACCAACTTTATTATGGACAGTGAATTATAACTGCTTTCAAAGGCTTTAAAAAAATACTCTGAGTCATGGCTGGCCTTTAACAGCAGATAGCAAGGGATATGGAGGCTGCCTGATTCAGAGCCAGTCAGTGGGAGTTAACCAGAAGAGGATGAGGTAATGCTCAAAGACAGGAGGACAATAGGTCTGTCTGTCCGGGGCATCTGTGAAACGCTGGTGAGCCTATCACCAGCCTTCAGAGGGTAGAAAAACCATGGCCAACTAAAGCACAGAAAGGCAAAATTTGCAAGGGTATGTATACTCATTTGTTTAAGAGTCACAGGACCAGAAAGGGCTTTAACAGGTCATCATATCAGCCTTCTATCCATCCCCCAGAACAGAGAAGCTTTGAAAGCAATGAACTCATCTCTTCTATTCCACATACCTCATGTTTTAGGAAACTCAACTCAGAAAGATGCTAAGTTCTTACAAAGAGGTGCTGCACACCCTTTGTCACTCCCTGACCAAAGCAGGAGCTGAGAACCCACAGCTTTCAGGACTGGTTCTGCAGGTAGTGAGAAGGGTCACACAACAAGCTTAATTTATACAAAGTGCAATAAAACTACCCAAGCCATGGTCAGGTCTGTAAATTCACTGTTGTTAGTGAAGAACAAATCAAAAATCCTAAAATGGATGGAGCCTGATGTAAGCCTTCTTCCACTACTTGTGCTTTTTTCCAAATTCTACTCTCTTTTGTTCAATTCAAAAGAATCTGTCTTGGCTGATCCTAATAAACACTTCTATTTTAAAACTTTTATTCCATTACTTCAAGAAAGCTTTTTGTTGCCTTTAGAGCAAGAAAGGGAGACATCTCCATAGCAAGGATTTGTTCACTGGAGGTACGCGTTTACTCTGGCAAAAACTGTTCTCTCCAACTTCCAAGAAAATGGGATATGATCTTTCCATAATCACATGCATTTACCAATAAATAAGTTTGGATTAGACTGTATTAAAACATATGCACGTATTTAAAGCACTGGAGTGTCACAGATTCTTACTCCACAGCTCATGCAAGTGAAAAGAAAAAGAAAAAAAGAAAGACCAAAGCCTCAGCTAGGAACAGACCAAAAAATGAAGTTTTGCAGGAGTATGTCAAAGTGTTAATATCAGCAAGATCCCTAAATACATTAGGTTACACTAAACTTCAGAGAAACAGAAGATTTTGCCATATTGAATACATATGCTTTGATTTTTTTTAAGTTAATATATAAATCATTCTTTGAATATTCTTCTTCACTTGGACCCACAACATCCACACTGCTTTCATACAATTTATACAGTTATATCCCATCCTTGCCTTAAAAGACTGATGTCCAAAGGTATGGCAGCAACCAAGGGATCTACAACCCTTGTTTGTCAAATATAAAACTCCTTTCCCTTCATACAAGGGTGGAGAAGGAAGAAAGATCTTGATAAAACTAGGCAATTCTCCCTGTGAGCTTGCTGATTCCAACCTCAAAGTACTACAGGGAGATGGTTGGAAGCTTGCGTAAAAAAAAATTTCCCTTGTTTTAAAAACAACTTCTTTTACTGTACAATAGATGCATAGAAAGTTACTTCCTGCTTCATGGGTTTATGCCTGTAGCTACGTTTAGCTGTGAAAACAAGAAGATTGCTCCTTTATGGAGTGGTGAGGAGATAGACTATCTCAGAAATATTTGGCAGCTACCAGAGAGCTCATGACATGAAGAATAAACAGCATATCCACAGACTACAACGATGCAACTCTGTCTCACTGAATACACCAATTTAAAAAAGTGTCCACTTGTTACTCAAAATCAAGAATACAGTAGAGATTCACGGCTCAACAGCTTTCAAAGTGGTGGTTTAAAAGAAAAAAAAAATTGTCAGTGAGCAGCAGATTTTCAATAGCCCACTCTTCTCTCCCCCACCCCAAAGAAACACGAGTTCACTGCAATAACAGGAACTTGGACTTGAGACTTCTCTGGAGAGAAGGCTTCCCTGTCACCCATGTCCATACAGCTTGGTGTCGGAGTGACACACTGGAGGTTTCAGAGGGTTTCGGTTGTCCAGTGTCTTGTTGTGGTTACTTCAGCAGTTTTACCAGCTGGCTCTGACAGCCTCAATGTCACTAACCAAATTCTGGGCTAAGCATATCCCAAATATCTGGAAGAGACAACAGTTTATTCATTTGGAGCATAAGAAAACTCTTCACAAAGTCCAACTCCTTAGGTTATACAGAAGTTAGGTATGAAAACAAGCAACAGAGAGTTAGAAATCAAATTAACAGTAAATGGCAAGAAGGAAGAATATCGCAAAACTCCTGTAATGCCGGTATTTTTACAGTGCCGCTGGGTTTCAGGAAACTGAACAGTTCTAGCCTTGCTTCAACAAAAGCAATTCTAAAGGCTTTCTGCTGCTCATTTAAACACCATCAGAAACAGTAAGTCTGTAGGGACTAAAAACCTCTACCTAAGCTTTGTCTAACAGACTGTTTGTTTTGACCTACAGAGAGTTGAAAAAATTGCATCCCTATAGATAAAAATTAAATACTCCTTAACACAAAGAAAGCCTCATACGTTTAGTTCCCCTCACTAAACCCAGCATATTGTATTTCTAAGGGCACCTGACACCGTATCTCCAGTTCTCATATATAGTTTCCCCCCTCACATATTCACTTTATTCATTATTCCTCTGTGTGATTCATTACAGGGAGCATGATGTTTACCTGCAGCAATGCTATCCCAATGAATATACCAGCAACGATGGTAAGGTTGTCCTGCAACCATTTCTCAAACTGAGGAACACAGCCTTTAGTGTAGATAACAGTTTGCTGGTCAACTTCCTGCCAAGGAGAAGAGGGAAGAAAACAGAGATAATTACATTCAACTATCCCATCAGTAGAATAATCTGCTCTTGCAACAGGGATTCAGATCCTTAACATACCACATCAAGAAGAAAGAAAAAAAAAAGCTTACTGGTTTTTGCCTTGCATCGTAGCCACACTGAGTGTTAATAACATCTTCCTAGATGAGGGAGAGGAGGGAGAGAGAGAGAGAAAGAGAGACACAATTAGTAAAATGTCTCCCAAACACCCTCTCCGGGCTCCCTGGAGTTGGTCCTGTATGTAAATAAGACAATCACCTTAACTTTGATTAGCATATTGCTTTAAAACAAAGCCTTCCTCTTCCACTCACTGCTATTAATTATTTGCAACAAATAAAAGCACATGGTCAAAACCGTTTTCATCATTTAGTCAGCAAGCTGGGAAAACCAGCCCTCCACCTGCGTGAACTCCATGTTCCAGATACAAGCATTCAGAAGTTAAAGCAAAGAGAATAGGGAATATCTATTTTAAGTGGAAGAACCTTCTGCTGAAAAAGTTTTGTCTATACTAAAAAATATATGCCAAGAATACTGTTAACATTTTCAGGGTTCAGTCTGTGCAGAATGAAGATGTGACAAGGGGCAGTTCTATTGCAGAAGTTGCAAGTTCTTTCTGGGAATGTCCCTAGAAATATATACAGTATCTAGTTTCTTTCCAAAAACCAGAAAGAAAAAAGAACAGATGGGACAACATGTTCTTACTGCCTGTTCATTCTTACAGGAGTTTGATACCAATGGGAAAGGAGAGGGTTTTTTTCCTACTTCCTTTCCTTTAGTACTCCCAAAGCACAGGTAATAAAACTCTGGAAGACTCTGCCTAGTGAACAAGTGCTATCCATTGACAGCTGAAGATGTATTTTTACTTTGTATACAATTATTTCATGGTAATAAAACAAAGCAAGTGTCATCCACAAAGGGAGCAAAATATTAAGTTACTGACTTACCATATAATAACAATGAGCAGAAGAAGGAACTACTCAAGAAAGTGAGAAAATCAGCCAATCTTAGCTAGGTGTACTAAACACCACAATGTAATCAAATTGTGGGATGTGAGAAAGGCAGGGAGTGGAGAAATGGATTTTAAAAAGCAGCCATATGGAAAAAAAATCTATTAGCACTAAAGCTTCTCTGTTTCCTCACTTTTCAGGAAGTACAACACCTGGTTGCATTCCATCAGTTGCCCAAAGTGGATTCCCTTTAATGGACCTTTAAGATTTGAGCCATTTGTATCTTTCAATGAGATGAATGCTTCTGTTCCAGGATCTAAGTGCCAAGCTCTTCAAGGCTGTAAAAGTACCTAAGATTGTGAAGGAGGGATTTTAAGCTTTCTTCCTTGTACTGAATGCTTCATCAATAATGCCTTCTGCCTTTATCCTTGGAATTTGTTAACTGAAAGAAAATATGAAAAATGCAATGGAAATAAACAAACTTGACTACGTTTGTCTGTACAGGAACCTGCTAAACTATAGCAAAGTGAACTACAGGAGTCAAGATTTGTTTTAAGATACTTATTTTAGTCTACCTTTAACTTACCACTTCCTGATTCAAGCTAAACTAAAAGCAAGTTCTGTTCAATAAAGCATCCACATAACTCTTTGCATCAGTCCAACACTAAATACTAATTCCAAAAGGGACAAATTCGCTTTTCCATAGAAAAAACCTGCATTTAATCACTGCAACTGAACCAGTCACAGCTTGTTTACAATTATATCCATTATATACATGACTTCTAATATTTTTAGACTTTATTTTAAAGGCAATTAAGTGTATTGCTTCCTTACAATGAATGAGATTAATCTTTAAATTTCTAGTTGCTGCATCACACTCTAAGAAATTGCATAGCCATATACACAACAAATAGAGAGAGAGAACTTTAGGATGGATTATGTATTTATAGGATTACCTTGTACCGCTGTCACTGGTTCGGTTTTATAACAACTATATTTTTAAAACTGGATTGTGATGACCTCTCTGTGTGGATGGGTGGGCAGACAGGCAAACAGCAGAGGGAATCCAAAGCATAACGTAATGCTTGAGCCTAATCCACACTTTGTTTTAATATCCCATTGAAACATTTTCAGCTATGTTTGTGAGAAAGATTCAAAACTACTGTGAAGACACATTCACTGCAGAGGAACCAGAACCAGCTTGTGTAAGTGGTAGTGGCTTATCAGGAGAGGGGGAGCGCAGCAGCAGTGACTGGATGCTGGGAGCAGTGACTGCATTGCATTAGCAAGGCAGGAAGCACCTGAGGTGCCTGTTGGCAACTTGCCTAACTTCAGTCAGTGCTGGACTCATACATTCAAGGAACTCTAAGTCATTCCAGGTGGAGAAAAAGCCACAGCTGAATTGCTAGATAATGCAAACACTCAAAGCCAGCTTCTTTCAAGCTATATGAAAGCCAAATGTACACACTGTTAGGCACATAACAGTCTCCATGGACACACCCATCCCTGTTCCAAGCCTTTCACTGTTAGTGAACACTTCCCTACACCTTCCTCTTCATTCTTGATCATGTCCATACTAGCAATGCATGGCTCCAAGCTTTTCTGCTTGATCCAGAACTATAACTATTTTAAAAGACATGAAAATTTACCAAAAAGCTGCTTCCTCAAACAATTTCTGACTTCTCAAGTCTGATTTCAGGTGACCGTAGGACAGGCAGTAATATTACAGGGGACAAAAAGAGCGTGTGAAGATGTCTATTCCCAACTCCAGATTCTAATGCAAACATGTCAATTCTTCAGGGCACAGACCGACATTCATTACTGTACCTGGAACAAACTGGGTCAAACTGGCTGCAGCCTCAGGACACTGCATTAAATAATGAATAATATCTCCTTCAGAGTGTCTGATCTTAAGAGTTGCTGTTCTGATGATTTTCAATTGAAAGCTCATATCCTTCAACTCATTAAGAGCTTCTGCTTTTTATACTTGCTAAAATTAACATTTACATTCAGTCAAGCCCATGGTTCTCTCATTCTAATGAAAAGCAACAGAAAACAAACAATGAAGACTTAAGTTAGCTTAGGATTTTTGCTGTCTGCAGAAAAGTTAGTGGTAAGCTGAGCTGCAAGAACAAAAAGAACACAGGTTGGTAAGAAGGTAATGATTATGCATGATTTCCAGACCAAAAAAAATGAAAAAAATGAAAAAATCTTGAAGAGTGATTTACAATTGGAACAGCAGACCAATCCTACCCTCTTAACTGTCACTTACAGCAGGGTCTTTAGTACAGCAGGAGAATGGCACACCACAGCGCTCTCGACTTGCATTGGAATCTGTGCAATTGAAGTAAATATTAAGGTTCCAGTCATCAGCTCCAAAAGCCCCACAGCACTGCCACTAGAACAAAGAAAGGAGAGCTTCTTAACTTTCAGAACAAAAATCTCAGCATTAGTAACGTGCATCACTGCTGTCAGTTTCCCCTCTAGCTTTCAAAACAAAATCTGACACTCCCACTGGCTTCTTTTGTTTGGTTGTTTTTTGGGGGTGTTTTTTTGTTGTTTCTGTAAAGAGCATTCCAAACCTGTAAGTTGTTCTAAAGTTACCATGTGACTAAAGTTATGTTCACACCCTGCTATGCTGCTCCCTGGAGAGAAACCCGTGGAGTGAGCTGATAAGCCCAAACAACATCACAGAGTTGCACAAGCCTACAAGCTCAGGCCCGAGGGACAGTAGAGCCAAGAGTGTGACATTCTGTCTAGTCTAACATGCCCTGGATTCTCAAAAAAACTAACCACCTCTCAGGGCTACACTGGTACAGCTACTCCTTTAGACAGTTTGGGGGAACTTTGCCTGTCTGTACATCAAACTCTATGAGCACACTGTTTCCTGAGCGTCACACACTTCACAAATAACATCTTTACCGAATCCTTCAAAGAATACATTTGCCAAAAGGCAGGCTTAGTCTCTGGCAAAACATATTGAACACACAAAGAACTGGTGTGCTTTGCTGAACTACAAAGAATGGACTGGAGATCAGTGGAGAACTGATGGTTTACAGCATTTAAGAAGCTAGCCCAACGAACCCATCTGTGTCAACTTAAAGTTCTAAAATGCAAAACCCCACAAACAGACCACATTTTTAGAAGCATTGGAATAGCAATTCTCTCCTTTAGATGTAGCACAGTTCTTTTTGCAATACCTGAACATGTTGTCTTCAAGCACTATCTTTACTGGTTGAAAACATAGCTTGCTCTCCAGACTTGTGATGTCCCTGACTTATCTGCTAAGAGTGCTAATCCGATAAGGAGAGAAACCTTCATGCAGTGACTGCGAAGTTGGACTGTAGGCTTTTGGTCACATACAAATGGGCCACTGCTTTCAGATGTAGTGACCTCTGACCTTCTCCCAACTGGACAAAATTCCAACCAGTGCAAGGATCCACATCCTGTTACTTGCCACCTTTCCCCCAGGCACATAGAAGCAAATCAAATGTTGAAACTATCTTAATTGCAGAATGCACAAAAATTAGTAAACATGACTTCAACCAACAGTTAACCATCTTAGCCACACAGGGCGAAATTCAAAGAACAGTTCATCAACACAGGCCGGAACCGAGTACTGGAGCAAGAAGGTACTGACAGAATAACCTGTGTGCAAAAGTCAGTGGAATTCTCCTTTACACACACTGTTAAGTTACAGAGCTTAACCCTCACAAGCAGGTGCATCTCTGGCTTCACCCCTTCCTCCTAAGTGCAGATGTAGTGTCACTTAGAGAACAAGAGTCACAAGAACTCTATGAGTGGCCCAATTCCACTAAGTCTACTTCAGAAGAAATTGTAGTTTCATTTGGACCAACCAAAAATCTCTGCCACTCTGCAGTGTAGTGTTGCAACTCTAATGTTGCTCAAACCACACCAACATTCATCTTAGGACCAAATTAAGCTTAGAAAAGGACTAATCTTTTAAACAGGTGTGATAGCTCCCCCAATAAAATATTTCAACTTAATGCATTTGACACACTATCTCTAAGTCTTCCAGCATAAGTCACCCCAACTCTCCACCTTGTTTTACTTGGTCATATGTCAACAAATAAACCATTTTTCATAGGTTCTGTGCATTTGTAAAAGTTCTGTAAAGACAAATAAACATATATATATATTCAAAAGTATTATATGCTAGAATATTCCTTTAAAGTAAGCTTTACAAAAAATAAACATAGTACAACTTACATATTCCTGTGTGAAGTCTATGAGATTTTGCAAATCAATGTCATCTCGGTATGCTCTGATGTTGTTGTTTATAAAGAAATACAGCTGGTCCTTTATCCAGTCTTTGAAAACAAATGCTAGAACACCAGCAGTCAGCTCCAAGAAGAAAATAATTCCAAGAAATACAGAAAACTATGAAGAAAATAAAAAAGGTTAGAATTATTTTGCTCTATGACTAAAAACTTTTTCAAGGCTCATAATTATACCCAGTGATAAGGCTTTATTTGTTTCAGTGCAATTAAATTAAAAACACACCATTTCTTATTAGGGCTGTAGTACAGAAATCTTACTTCTAGTCTAACAAATAATAGAAATGCCAACAAATTCAAGCTTTGGACATTTCACTAGGATTTTCAAAGACATCCAAATGAATTCACTGTAAGTTTCAAGAAAATGGCTAGTCACCACATGTTAGGCCCTTGAAAACTCATCTTAAATTTCTAAGTAGGCACCTAATATTTTCAAAGGCATGAACAACCAATAGTGCCAGTAAAATGCTTTCTACATGACTTCTTTAGCTACTCTCACTGGCAAAGCTTCGCCTAAGCAGACAAAGCAAAAATTGGTAACAGCAGAACTTAATTAATGACTAAGTCAGAGCGGAATGTCTATGAAATGACTCACATCCACATTAAAACCAAATGAGGCTGCTATGATTAATGCAAATGCAATGGATGCCAAAGGCATTACTAATGATCTGCCACTTTCTCTAAGCATTTCCACTGAGTCTACACTGTTTTAGAACACACAGGGGGTCCTGGTATACTGGAAGTCCATCCCTTTTGCAACTGTGCCTTTGAGTTTCATTTTAATACGCTCTCTATGTGTGTTCAGATGCATTTTTAATTTCTCCTGCAGCTGCTGTATGGGGAGCTATTTCTGGTACAGCAGATGGGTTCATTTTAGGCAAGCTAAGAGAAGCAAGGAAGAAGAGAAAAAAAAGTGTTACAAGCTGCTTTATAAATGCCTCAAGAACTGTAACTCTCAATTGCCTCCTCCCCATATACAACATGTCTGTGGGAGCCAAATGTGTCACTTGGAGGCAGTTATTTCCCTGGAAGCCTTTTCATGTATATATTAACTGTTAATGCTTATGGAGACACAACTGTTACCCAGGCTGTGCCCACCTCTGGAAGTGGGAGTGGTAGAGGAAAGAATCTTACATTTTATTATCAATCTTCAATTTATCTAAAATGAAACTGTCATCCTCATCTTCAAAGCTCACAGGAGGAAGGCTTTCAAAAAACAGAATCAAGCTACTTAACTAAAGGAGTTCTGCATACTGAAGTATGTTTGCATATCAGCAACCCCTTTCCTAACCAATAGTCCAGCCCAGAGCTCTAGAAGACAAGTTGCGTTTTCTTTACACATTCTGGGCACATTCTCCTCCCTTCCTCCTTCTCAGGCCCCAGCACTGAAAGTAACCAATGAAGCCTTTCCAAATCAGCTAAACAGTACAGACTGAGGATATTAGAAAGCAATCCCTCATAACAGTCCTATCTCCTCTGTACCATGGGGGGCACTTGCACAGCAGAAGCCGCATGGGTCACATTCAGGGGTATTTCATAGGCAGCTTATGATGGCCTCCAAGTTCAACACACAGATTCTCAGCAAAAATTTCTCTCTTTTTGAGACAGGAAAGCAAAATATTAGGCTATATCCATATGAAAAACAGTAATTCCATGTTGTGATTCTTACCACCAACAGTTTTGAACATTAAGAAAACACTACCAGTAAGCACTAGAGGCTGAAGAGCTGTAAAGTGTTAAAAGTTAAGTGCTTTTGTGATACTCTCACACATGATTACACCTTACTCCCCAAAATACATTTTAAAAGCTTTACACAGTTAAGCAGAACAGATAACATGACAGGCTGTGTAACTGATGTATGCCAGAATTGCAAAGGCTACTTACAAATTTGAGGAGAAAAGTATTTTCTCGTAAAGCTCCAATGCATCCTGCAAATCCCAAAATGAACATTACTCCTCCTACCACTAGGAAGAGCCAAACAGGATCAAAGCCTCCCAGGTCGGTGATGGAGGAGATGTTGGACAGCACTCCCTGGGAAAGAGACAATGCCAAAGGATAGTAAGCATGTTAACTTTCAGTCATACAAATACTGCCTGCGTTTTTCTTTTTGAAAAGGTAGAAAGCTGCAGCAAAATAAATGTTCTGCATTACAGTAAGAAAACACAATTAAGAAAATCTATGCATTCCAAAAGAGATAAAAAGTGCAATTATGTACAATGTTTCTGAATCAACATGTGAATGAACAATAAAATGTGGGGGTTTTTCTGTGAGAAACCCGTAGGGCATTTTCTGCTTCTGTAGCTATAAGAAGTAGTCTGCCAGAAAGTCAGAATAGATATTTGAACAAAACTTTACTCAATCTTATTACCCATGCTGAGACGCATTTTACGTATCATAAACACCATTTATGTAGTTACACATGCTACGACAGAAAAAGCAGTCAACAGCAATAAAACCACCTTGAATTTAGCGTTTATGCTCAGTATTTACCACGATCATCAGAAATTAGAAGTGAGGTCCTAGGTTGCAGCATCTTGCAAGAAAAAATTTTAAACCCAATTCTGACAAACTACGTACCTGGCCAATTCAGATTCAGGCATCTCCAGTGCCAAATCCCATTCTAGAAATAAAGTGGCTACTGACTAATTAGTTAGCAGGAAAAATTCAAAAATAATGTAAAGTCTCTTAGTGGGACATAAGACAGTCTAAGGACTTGTCTTGGGATATGGTTTACACTAACTTAGGTTAGACCTATCATATGTTAAATCACATATGCTGTGTTTTAGATATGACAGTCAGCACAGTCTGCTTGTAATGCCATTTTCGCCTTAGAAGCAGAGCTTGGGTTGTGATGCCAGTAATCCCTTGGCTGATGCTGAACAGATGGGTCATATCAAGAAGCAAGTACAAAGTCTCCCCTATTTCCAGTGTGTTTGCACAGGAACAGTTACAGTTTCCTAAAGCCTTTTGGCAAAAGAAAAATGCTGAAGTGTTACTATTTCTTCATTCCCCTCCCTGGTGCTGTAGGTCAATGAAAAGCACACTGCTGCATTTCTTCAAAGAAGCCTGAACCCAGCCTGAGCGCTTTGGACTACTGTTTCCTACTAAGTCCTGACTATTTCTGTGGCTTGAAAAGCAGCAATATAGACCTTTACATCTACAGCTCCTTATTTGCAGGATTATTAGGTTCTTCATCCTTTTCCTTTTTCCTGTTCATATCCCCTTTGTTTCTTTGAAATAGTCCCAAACCAGCAATAATTTAGAAGGAAATTATTATAACCTCATTTCCAGAAATTGATATTAACATTTTTAATGGATGACTGTTCACAACTGTGGCTTTAGAGCTGTAATGATTTTATATATATAAATATATTCTGGGCCACTCAAAACATATCAATTGTCATGCTACCAATATTTCTAACACATTACTTCATGTAGTCTACAACCACTTTCATAGAGTTTCCCAAGCAAAACTGACAATGAGCAAGTAGTAAATGAACACAGTACTCCAAGCTTTTTAATTTTGCAGACAAGGACAGACTAGATAAAATGTGCATGTGAATTTCTCCAATGCACACAACAAGGAGCCTTAGAAAAGGCCAGTACGCTAAAAGCAAAAGAAAAACCTGACTACAACTCAATCCTAAAGTATGAATGAGAATCCAAAAGCATGAATGACATTCTCAAAGAGGATTCTTCTCCCTCCTACTACAGAAGGCTATTGCCTGACAGAGAGGGATGAAAAAAATTTAAAAAAAAAAAAAAATCAGATTCTTCACTTTCCTCCTACATTACATATAGTACCAGCCTTACTGTCATTCATTAAAAACGCAAAAATAGATGTAAGGAGTGACATAACACAACTCAAAGCCAGCACTTGCTATCCAAGCAAACCAGTTGGCCCGTCCCCTCTGCTGAGACCATCTCAGTGAAGAGATGGTACACACCAGGATGAAATGAACACTTACCTGTCATTAACACTTACATCAGCTTGTGCAAAACTTTGCCACTACTTTTGCTTCATTACATATGTCATAGAAAGGAAATCCAAGACAACTTTCTGGCTAACAAGCAATATAAAAAATATAATCCAATAACACACAAACCTTTAAAAATATCTGGGCCTTTGGCTATGGCCATACACAAGACAAGAAGCATGAGCTCTGCCTCAAGGGAAAAAAAAATTCTACTGAAATGATGTCTTCACGGTTTTAAAATCCTTTCTTCTATGCCTATATAGTTACTACAACATGAGAATAAATTCTACCTTAAAGCAAGCACTACTACTCTTTTCTTTTAATATTAGCTGATTTTGAAGTTGATGGACCACAGAATAGTAGAGTGAAAACGCAGTCACTGGAGAAAGGATGTTGCCTTTGTATTATTTGTGTTTACTTAAAAAAAAATCCAAGATGGATGAACAGCCTTTGAGTCTCTCTTTGTATGACACTTTCTTTAAAAACACACAAAACAAAAAAAATCAATTAAAAAAAACCCAGAGAAAATTAGTATGCTAAATCAACCTCTTTCCATATGAGAGCAGTAAAATTCAAATGAAAAGAAATCCAGTTGAAATTCAGCTCATATTTGTGGACAATACTCTTAGAGAAGCTAGTCTTCTTTACAGAAGTGTAGTAAGAAACACACCACTTTGCATTTTGCCACACTGCCATGAAAGTCGATGGAAATAAAATTTATTGAACCAGTTTTATACTGTTTTTCTGATCATGTCCTTCCCCACTTTACTTGATTTTCTAGCACAGACGGGCTCTTAGCACCCTGGCATGCCACATGTTGGCCGGTCACCTGGCACAAGTCACTTATCCCATCTCTCATCTCTTCCAGGTTCCAGCTCCTCAGGGTAGCTAGGATCTGACATGTACTGAAATAGAACAACAGAAGCTTTATCTGCCATTGTCACTATCCTTAGAAAGCATCTTATGTGCATCTGTTGCTAGTGCACACATGGCTATCATAAGCCTAGCTTGGATAAATCCCAAATCATACATCCTGACAATGCAAAGCACATACTGTGTAATTCTTGTTTGTACTGCATATGAACCCCAAGTTATCAGTATTCTGGAGGGACATCTCAGGATATACAATCTTCAGAGAGGCTTTGGCAATAAAACAATAGCCAGCAGTGGGAATGAGAAACACAAACAATGCTCTGTGGTTACAGCTAGAGATGCACGGGGGTAGTCTGATAGAAGATTACTGCTTACTGCTTGAAATACAGTTTTCCAGTCTTGTTTTCTGGACACTTACAGATAAGCTCTCTGAAGATACAGTGGTGCGATACCCTGAAGAAAAGCATATTTTGCTTCAAGCAGCAGGGCAATGACTGGGGAATATTATCTCGCTTTCTACTGTTAAGAAGAACTAAACATACGATCCTCTAGGCACATACTCTTCCTATCCACCACAGGTTTCTACAGTGCCTACTGTACCTACTACCACAGTATTCAGTATTGTTTGGCTGCAGTGGCTACTGCTAGGGAAAGTTTGATAGAGATGTAAAAACAGCTGGTAGTGACCAATTCTGTCTTCGTCCCATCTTTAGCCAAAAGCAGAAGGGAACGTTTCCAGAGGTGCTTGAGCAGAGGATCAAGAATGTCATATTCTAACACTGCATCCCCCAGGAATCTGCTCTGAATCCTCAGGCTGAGCAGTCAGTCATGGAATATATGGTGACTGCCCACTTCTCTCCTGCATCAATGCAAGATCTAAACAAACCACCTGTAAACAGTTTAGTGTCAGGCTTTCTACAAATGCAAGGTATTTTTCCTCAGCAATGCTACTGCAGTTGCCCACTTCAACCTTTACAGTTAAATAGTTGCAAGTACTCTGATACTTTAACTTCTAAAAGGAGGAACTATTTTTTTCTTCTAAACACACATTCTCATTTTGGAAGCACGGTTATTTTTGAGGTACATGCACATCACTTTCTTAGTAGTTCAGGCATGTGTGTAATCTGTATTTGGCAGGAAACACTTTGTTTGTAAAAAGCTACATACTCAAATATTTTACTTCTCCCCATAGTGTCAACTTAGGGCTCTGCTGTAGTCCCATAAGGAGAGCCAGTAAGACATGTTCCCTGGCTGATCTCCAGATCATCTGCTTGCTCTGTTTCTCCACCCTCCATAGCTTGCTGTACATAACAGTGCATGAGTTGTTAATTAATCTTTTAATTCAACACAAGTCAAAATTTGTTTGGGGTAGTGAAACAACAAAAGTATCTCCATAAGTGAACTAAAATACATAACAGTGAAGTTATGGAAAAAGTTAATTTATTTGTGAAATGTTCAAGCACTAGGATGCAATGATGCACAGATGAAATGGGAAAGACTGACCTCGTATTTCTACCCCACCCCAAATTCAGCAGAGGGAGTCAAATAAAACAGTAGAACCTGCTCTTTTCTCCAACAAAAGGGTGCCTTCTACCCCTCGAAGAAATATGAGACAACCAAGCCAGGCCTGACCGAAGCTCCTGCAAAACTGGAGTCTTCTTATGGTATGTGAGCACAGGCAGAAAAACAGTCTGAGAAATTCCTGACAGGTCCTCTGTTGTCATGCCATGTTTTCTCCATGACCTGAGCCCACCGCACTATAAGTAGGATCTCATGTATTGCTCAAGGGAGAACAAGGCAAAGGAAAACTGCTGGTCTTGAACATAGGAACTAAAGAATGCCCCTCCTGATATTATAGCTGCACAATTGTCTACCTTTATCCCATCAATAAAGAATAAGAAGGCAACAGTCACATGCAAAAGCAATAAGGGTGCACACCTCATCCCGTCTCCATTTTGTACTCTTTAAGATCATCAGAACAACTTGTACTACTTTCCAGAGACAGGTTCCTGTCTCCAGCTCCTGCCTTTGGTGCACATCAACATTAATATTTCAGGTCAGATCCAGCAGTTCATTTGAAGTGATCACACACCAGCTGTGCTTCAGTTCACACCAGTCCCAGAGCACACGGACTAGATTACTTACAAATGAAGATGTGCCCCTGGAACATAACTCATGCTCCAACCACTAGCAGACATTCAAGTTCATGAGATCACCCTAGATCTAAGCTGAAGAGAATTCAAAACCTTTCAAAACATGTAGAGTTTGCAAGCTGGAACGTCAACACCATTTCCTGTCCTATCGGTCCACACCGTCTGCATTTAGCAGGCACAGCCTCTGCACACACACTGAACCCAAAGCAAGACAGTCACCTTGGCTGTAGCAGTGCCTCAGTGTTGTCACACCTATACAATCTGATGCAATCCTGGGTTCCTAATGAGGCCAAAGAGAAGGGAGTCACAAGTGCACTAATAAACTAGTGAGATTTCCAGATCATCTGTTGTGAACAGCTGCTGATTTAGCAGGCCCAGCACCACATTGCAGAGCAAGAGAATGGCACCAATTGAAACACCAGGCAGCAGCAATTTTGAAAAGCTGACCTGTAATGAAAATTCAAGGCATACTGAGTCAGAGACACCTTAGGAGAATCGTCATCCTAGGGGACAAATGGGTAATACGCTGTGAGAGTATATGGAATTTGGCCCACAAGAATGCATGTAAAACAACAGGACTCAACACAACAATAGGATGGGAGAAATCAGCTACTTTTTATTTTCCATTTCCTTCAAGATAGGGAAAAAAAAACTTCTCTGCTGCAGAATTCCATTACTTGAAGGAAAACCAAAAAATCTCAGAAGATCAAAAAAGGATTCATCAACACACGATCTTTTGAAACATTTCTTCTTTGCAAACAGAGGTTAAGCCTTTTCACAGGCTTGTCGGTGGGACTTAGAATCACTGGCAAACAGGAACACGTGGGGGTGATGGTAAATAAAAGTATTTCTAAATGCATGATTTTAAAATGGAAAAATGTCTCTCTGCTTTGTTAGTCATAAAATCCATGCAGTTTCTCCATGCTGCGCATCTGAATGAGAATGGGGAACAGAAAAACAGTCATTGAAACATGCCAAATTAATTCTACTTCAGAATTTTTTCTCTGCAAGCAAGAAACTAGCTGGGGGATGTTTACAAATCTTATTTGCTTGATTTTTGTTGGTTTTGCATATCCCACAGCAAACAGTAAAAGCAGCAGTGTCTAATAAAGGAGAACAACTAGTTTAGTTTCTTGCTCTGAAAAAGAGGAGTTCAATAGGTGAATATCTGGCATAAATACATTACAAGATACAAATCTTTAGATTTTTCAGGATTTGGGGCTATAAAGTGTTGGAACACTAGTAAACTACTTAGGAGCCTGTTTATTCATCTTTATGTACTGAAATTTAAACAAAATATAACAGTGAATATTAGTATCCTTCACTCTCTTGCCCAATCATGTAAAATCCACACACAGCCCTGACTCAGAGGCAAGATACATGCTTTAGGTATCCTTCAGCCCATAAGGAACCACAGGATATGCACACTGTTTCCTTGCTGGCAACAGTTTTCAGAAGAACTGTGTGATAGACACGTATGCATAACAATTATGGAGTGAGTAGAGTATCACTCCTTCTTGATGTCTGTCACTCACTGGGACAGTAAGAGAAGTGAGAATTTTTCTCTGAAAACAACTGTGGTTTTCACTTCAGGGCAAGGAGAGACAGACTTGGTCTGATAAATTGTGACTGTTTCTATGTAGGGAGTTTAGCCTGTCCCAGAACACCAAAGCAGGCCTAAATCATCTTATATTAACAAGTAAAAGTCTATCTTAAAATCTAAGATCCAGAATTAGAGCTCCTGCTCACTAAGAATACTATGCTGGCACACAGAGCTACCATACTGGTACTCCAAACTGCACACAACTTGTTCTGAGCTGGAGTGTCTTCCAGTTATGCTGATTTAACAGGAAAAGCCTAGAAATCAAACTTACGCACATAATCAACTTCTTCCACTTCTCCCTCTTCATTTCAGTAAACTTAATATACGAACTAAGTTTAATCAACAAAATTTGCAAGGAGCTGCAGATTTCTTCCCTACTTTAGTATCTCTACTTTTGCTACCTCCTAAGGAGTTTACCCCAAAACCACAGCTCTTTCCTTCTAAAAAGTCTGTCCCCATGGACAGTCTTATAAGGTTTCAGAAGACATAACAGCAATTCATCATTAGGCTCTCTTCTCTTGAATATAAATCTCCTGCAGGTAGCCAGGAAGATTATTTTCCAAAGCACCTACTGGCATCATACCATGAACAGCCTTAGAGATCTCAATATCTAATATATACAACAAAGGAGGGAAATAGACATTTTTTACAAGTCTAGTTTATTTTTAAAGAGTCAACAGAAGGCATGACTTGAAGTGGTTAAAAAAACCCAGTGAAATATAAATGTTTTCCCCTGTTGCTGAGCAAATGTAGTATAAGTTGCTGGGGCTTAATACAGACTCTTTATATGTTAACAATGTTCAAGTCACTGTTACAGGGAGAAGGGTGGAAATCAGCTGCCATGGATGAACTATCCTATGGTACAAGCTCAAGTCTAGCATGCCTGAAAACACTGTGAGACTGTGAGCTATACAGTACAACCATGTATAGATCGCTTTATTCATCCTCTGAGTTTATGGCCCCCACACACCCCAGCTCTCTTTCAGGTTCATGACTCAGAATGCTAATTGCCCAGTTTTTGTTTAGGGCTGGCTGACTGGCTGTCAAGCCAATTCTATTGCCTATTTGACAAATGAGCTCTTTTGCCTCCCTGTAAAGGCCGTAAGGAAGGTCACGAGACTGTATATTGTGCTTTTCTTCTTTATAAGAAAGTTTAAAGGGGAGAATTCAAGCCAACTTAGCAAAAAAAGAAAAACTAGCCACCAAGTTCACAAATCTACTACAAACTAGTTTTAGCCAGCAGCAAATGGAACTCCTGTAAAGTGTAGATTATTTCTTTTTGTCCTGCAGTTTTAACATGGCCTTGAATGCTATCTTTTTACCTTAAAAAGATTCTGTGAAGTAGCAAAAGTATATACAAGTTGGTGACCAGGCTATAAAACTCCACAGCTGGATATAAAGTCACACGATTCAAAGCAGAAGTAAATCAAAATCCTCCCCACCACCAAATTACGTAGGATTCCTTCTGAAGACCCAGTCCTGCAACCTTACAAATTTATGTTTATACATTATACAACAACAGCATCAAGTTCAACTTTGATAACAACTTAGTTCACTGGGCAGCAGCAAGTCTTCGCAGAATGGCTGAGGTCATCTGGTCACCCAGATCTGGCTGCCTCGCACCATATCCTGACTCTTTTTGAAAAATCTCCAAAGAGGGAGACTCCAAATCATCTCTGGGCAAACTGTGCCAGTGCTTGGTCACCCTCACAGTAAAAAAATAAGTGTTCCCTGATGTTCAGAGAGAGCACCTGTTGTGTTTCAGCTCGCGCCCACTGCCCCTGTCACTGGACACCAATGAAAACAGCCTGGCTTCACCTTCTTTGCACTCTTCCTTCAGATATTTACATACATTAAGGTTCCCCTGAACCTATTCTTCTCTGGGCTGAAAAGTCCTAGCTCTCTTAGTCTTTCCTTGTAGAGGAGATGCTTCAGTCCCTTAATCATCAAGGCAGCCCTTTGCAGGACTCTCCAGTATGTCAGCACTCCTCTTGTACGGGGGAGCCTAGAACTGGACCAGGTGTGGCCTCACCAGTGCTGGGTAGAGGGGGAGAATTCCCTCCCTCAACTTGCTGCCAACACTCTAATACAGCCCAGGACACCATTAGGCTTCTTTGTCTCTAGGACACAGCACTGGCTCACATTCAACTTTGTAAACACCAGGACCCCCATGTCCTTCTCTGACAAGCTGCTTTGTTGTCTTACAATAGCCCACAAAGCCTAAGGGATATCCAGTCCAGCCTTAGACAAGAATCAGTCTAAATAGAGAAGAGCTTTCCAGTTAAGATACAGACCTCTCAAACCTTGGGCGTCACCTACTTGGCTTTCATCTCCAAATCCTCATCTGCAGTAAGAATAAATCTAGGATCTAACTCATCTGCCCCCCACCAAGTTACATAGGGCCTATGAGTATTTGGAACTTGATCCTGCTGACTGCAGCTTTTGGCCATTGCCTGTCCCCTGGAGATCTGAGTGAAATAAAAGACTCAAATTAGCTTGACATAAGTCCATTTTTCCATACCTCTTGCTACAAAACTGTAGCAAGAACTCAAATCTGTCTGTGCTCAGAAGCTCTGTGGTTCTGCTACACCTGTATGGCATTTTGTTTGTTACAACCATGAACTGAAACAGTCCACACTAAGCACTGCAGGACACAACAGCTAAAGAAGCTGGGAGAAGATGCTCATTTTCAAGAAAAAAACCTGTGCTTTAAACCAATAAAGAGTATTTTATTTTTTAATTTCTAAAGGAAAACCTACTGCATATGGAGCCTGAGCTAACACATATTAAACCGCTGTAGGTGGTTTTATTTGCTTGTCTTAAAAACAATGTGGCATTTTCTGCCACTTTCAGAATCTGATTAAAAATGGTTTAAGATTACTTGGTAACAGATGTCCAAATCTCAAGTAAAAACATGAGCTATGGCTCCTAGCTATTAGCAACTATGTATTGAATACATTTTTCCTAGGAAAGGGTGCATGCTTTCCCATATAGAAAATATGTAAACCCTAAAAAAAAACACTAACCTGCCAGAACACCTTCTAGCTGTAGGACTGGCATACTTTAGACTTCAAACACTAGATTACAGCTGTTTTTCCCTTGCCTGCTCATTCATTCTAAAGAGGAATCATTTCTGTTACCTACTGCAATGAAACAAAAATGTCTAAATCTCTTCTAGAAAGCCACTCCAAAATAATGCTGTTCTCTTTGGCTTAGACAGAGGTACAAAGCTCTGAGATCATGCTCAGAGTATTAAAAAAGACATGTTTTTACACCTTTGCTGAATGAAAATAGCTATCAAACATCAGTATCATATGGTATATAAATATACATATATATGTGTATACAGTGTGAGTTAATATCCCATTACTATTTGCATTATTTACACTCAAGGCATACACAGAGAGCAATTAAAATCTAAGTTAACAACTCACTTCTGAACCAGCAAAATTTGTTGTGAATTCTAAAGTGCCAAAACTTCAGAGCTTCGAATGTGTTATTTGTTCTGCTGCAAGCGCCAGTTAAAATACCTTAAGTGAACATCAATTTGTGACTTAGTGTTTTCCATTAAAAAATGAAAAAACTATTATGTAACTGAACTTCACAGCACCATTGTTATCGGCCAGGTTTTATTATTTTCAATTTTTTAAACAAAGAAGAAAAGGAAACTCTGGCTTTAGTTTTAGCTGTTGTCTTTTAGTGAGCCAACTCTTCATCCAGTAACCCCAGACATATTGACTTGTTTTGTATATTATGTCTTGATATTTCATCTTCTTCCCAACTTCAGCAGCAAGCAAACTGAAAATTGGGCTTTGATTCACAAATGTTTTCTCTTTCCCTGCCCGCTCTTCACACACACACACTTCCTATTTCAAAGATGATTTTACAGTCTTGGAACAGAGAGTGTTCCCCCAAGGTTTGCCTTGGTTTTCAGGGTTCATTTTGTTTCTCTCTCTTTTTTTTTTTTTTTTTTTTGTTTGTTTGTTTTTTGTTTTTTGGTTTTTTTTTTAATAGGAACAGCAAGTAACATGCTATGTTAGGGCAAAGCCAAGGAGAGTTATTTTCAGGAAGCTGCTTTATAAGACATGTAGGCTCCTTCTCCATTTCCTGGGGGGACACAGCGTGGAGACACCCTGCCAATACTGCCTCAGTAAAGGGTTCTGGTATGTGAGCTGCAGTTTGAGTGTGCAAGGACTGAAATGGTTATTTTATGTACGAGTGTCAGCCATGATTTCTTGCCAAGGTATTCTTGGGAAAAATGCCAGTGATGTTCCTCTAGGTGACCCAAGCCAAGGTTTTATTTGACAGAGAGGCTTGATTTTGTTTCAGTAGAAAATGTACGTGGACGCAAAATACACAGCATATTACTATTTCAACATTTCATCAGAAAAAGAGAGATAAAGAGGAAAAACAAAGTTTGGTGCTATATTCAGCTTACCTTCTCATTCCATGCCCACAGTCCAATCCCAAGAAATGCTATGCCAAGGAACTAAAGGAAAAAGAAAAAAAAATATCAGAGCAGGAACTAGAAATTTATGGTGGGTTTCGTATGGGGTTTTTTGGGGGGTTCGTTTTTTTTTTTAAACATACACATTGACTCATCTTCTCTGTCAAAGAATCAATTTTACCAGGACTGAGAGGCATTTATAATATGTATCTAGTTGTTTATTTCACAACTCAACCATTGTAACTTGAAGAATTTAAAACTTGCACAACTCAGGGATGTTCCACATAGGAAAAGGAAGTGCAGTAAGTGTCACTTTATCAGTATTGAGCAAATTATTTTTGAGTTTGCCAAATTCAAAGCAGACTCCACCATCAAGCAACGTATTATTTTACTATTCTATTACCACAACCTGCACAAAGTATCTGTCCTCACAATGCTCTCCCAGTGAGAGAAAGTGATTAAAAGAAAGTCCTGAACACACATGCAGTATCAGTTTTAGCAATGTTGTCCACACAAAATAACCTATGTTGGGGGGGGGGAGATAATAAAAACAATACTGGTTTGAAAGCCTAAGAATTTTTAAAAGCCCTGAAGCCAACATTTTATAACTTTTCTGCTACTGAGTGCTTCTGTATTTCATAAAAAAGTTAACATTCCCTTTCTCCTCCAAGGGACTCAAAAGCACCAAACTCAAAATATAGTCTTTCCTCCATTATGGAAAAGGGAACACATATCACTGTATTTTTCCATTCCACTGAATAGTTTAGAGTGCATCATCTCCCTCCAAATCTACAGGGTTTCCATACAAAATCTACACTAAAGATCAGTGAGACAAACAAAACAGGCAGAATAAGCATTTCATCTCCCAACATCATTACTGCATATTTGGCATGATACAGTAGGTACCATGTAAAATGTTTAAAAAACATATAGCAAATGTCTGAGCACATCTCCAAATGTCCATCTGTCCAACTTGCATATCTGGTTTTTAAAACCTAAGAGCTGACTAAAAAGAAAACTATATTCACTCTAATTTTAGTGCACGTAATGGATTGTTGCTCACACATAAGACTCTGGTTCCTCCACACTGTGGTGGTACGGACTTATTCTGGCACACAAGTACACTTCTGTGTAAACAGATAAGGATCCTAATGATTTTTCTTTTGCAAAACAGGACAAAAGTGGGTTTCTGTTGAAAAGTGGGAGGAGGCACGAACATAAACTTTAAAAGCTTTCCTAGAAGTTATTTCAGCACTTTCAAAGAAAGATTCCCTCTTT
Organism: Platyrinchus mystaceus; assembly: GCA_035041135.1. NCBI lineage: Eukaryota > Metazoa > Chordata > Aves > Passeriformes > Tyrannidae > Platyrinchus > Platyrinchus mystaceus. The sequence goes on from JAWWLV010000144.1 coordinate 22,628,206, forward strand.
CTTACATGCACTTTTTTTTTGAAGGTCCACTTTTAGCTTTGTACCATAACAATATCTGTAAAGCATAACCCAATAACAAGTGGAACATTGCTCACTGCAATGCACTGGAGTTCCCTAATGCCCATTGCATTTCCATGACTTTCTCCTCCAAGTGTGCTTTGCCAGCTACCCCAAAGGACCATGCACACTGGGAATGAAACTTTTTTTTTGACTTGAAGAGTCATGACTGTAAATTTAAACAATACTACAAGTCAGCATTCTTCAAAGGAAACTGCTGCAGGCTTGGCCGCATTTTAACACAAGATAAATGGAAACTTTTCCTAGATGGAAAAACATAGCTGTTGGTCAAGAAAGTCTCATTTCAACAGCCTTAATTTTCATGAAGTATGAAAGGTGGATTTGAGAAAGTCGGTACAGCCTCCTGTGATACACCACCTGAGCCAAAAAAGGTCATCTTACCTGTAGCATTACTGCATTTTTTATTATGGTTATAAAGCTTGCCAGAAGAGCGTGTGTAATCCTCCTGACTGCAGTGATTATTTTAAATTTTATATAAAGCTGTTCAAGTTTCCAAATCTCTCAGACAAAGTTCTTTTTTTGCATCAACAGTCTCCTTTCCTTCTTTCTTATACAGCCAAAGGCACAGCAGTAGAAGGAACAGGAGTTGGGGGAGGAGGGGAAATAGCTATAGTATTATAAAAATCCATAAGTTGCATTTGGAAGTGGCAATTTGTTATTTATAAAGAGGTACAAAACATTATATTTTGCAAAGTTTAATATGGCTCTGAACAGAACAAGTGTGGAAAACCAGAATGAAAGAATTTTATCAGTGCATACAAATGTAACTTTACAGCCATACACATCAGCTGCAAGTCTGGCTCAGATCCACTCGCTTTATATACTTAATCTAGTCAAGCATCCTGATCCTTCACCAGAAGTTGAGAGTTAAGGATAAGATTACCTCATGGGTTGTAAAAGGTGACTTAGACTACAGGGTCTCAAGCCAGGCCTCCATTTACAGACTGAGTAATCAGACTGTACTATACTAAATTGAAGCACCTAAAATATTGAGATTGTCAAGCTTCTGTCAAGGAAAAAACAAACAAACAAGCAAAACAAAAACCAACCAATCAAACAAAACAAAAACAAACAAACAAAAACAGAAAAATGAAGTCTCTAGGTTTTCAACGGGCTCAAAGAAACAGAAATGCTCTTTTGAGCAGACAAGTAACAGGAACAAAGAACAAGATCCATTAGGTGAAAAAGGTTCAGAATGAAATCATGAAATCTATCACAGGATGCTACAGAAATCAAAAGCTTAACGGCATTCAGAAAAAAGAAGTTAGCTAAATTAACGGAGGATCCACAGCTATTGGAATGTGATTCTGATGCAGCTCCTGGCTCCAAGTTTTTATGCTGTTGCTCATTGGGAGATTATAATCAGGAAAAGATCTCTGTATGCATGCTTTTTGTTTAAATGTCTCTTGCCTTGGAGAAACTCTACTTGCATTACTTCACAGAGGCAGACAGACTACTGATACAAACCCCTACATTCACGCCCTAGAAAGGCCCTCCTTTGCAGAAACACTGTCTGCTATGGTGACAAAGCACACAGGAATCTCCACTGGCAGAAGACAGCTGTTTATGAGAAGACTTACACCTCTCACCAGCATTAACTTCGGATTTTCTTGACAATTATGAAAGAAATTCCTGCATAGCCTAAAAATATCTGGAAGTGCTTAGCAAAAATCCCTCTATTTGCTCTTAGAACCAAAAGTAAAACTGGACGCATATCCTGATTATCTTGCAGCCCTTCTGCAGATGCCTCCAAGACAGTCTTGTTCTGCTTGCTTGTAACCATAAAGAAAATCTCTTCGCATCTGAAGCACATGGGAAGACAGTGAGATGGCATACACATAATCTTAGTTAAGTCTGGAAAATTTAATTTACATCCACTAAATTATTCCAATGAGCAATAAAAAGGTGGAAGTTTGCCTCATTATCTACAAAACACTTAACAGAGAAAAAGTCTCAGTCCTCTACAGACTCCAAGTAAGACCATTTGGCCTAACTATAAATGGTCCCTGGATCTGGTGCAGAGCTTGTAAAATCTCGATACTTTTCCTTTTTATAAAATAATTTGCAGGAGAATATTAAAACATTCCTCTGGAATATTAGCCTTAAAAAAAACCAGGCATAGTAGTACTTTCTCAGCCATAGATTTTTCTATTCACAAACATAAAACAAATGTGTTCCAATTTTTTCTTCTATAAAGACTATATGTATTTTAAAATAGAACATGTAGCACTACTTTTACTGTTACCCTGCTTGTAAAATTCACATGCAGTTTTCAGAAGTGAATTGATCAGTAAGTGTTTCAAGCTGCACATATCTTATTATTGGTCTTGCCTGCATGGAGAAAAAGGATTCTTTGTTGCTAGGAATGCAGCATCATACAGCACAGCACTGCATTTAAAAGCTGCTGGGGCAAATACTAACACAAATGCTAGAAAAACTTTGAGAGGAACTTAATTGTAGAAGGATCAGACATTACTTTACATACTGAATTTTTCATCTCAGCTGGCATTCTTAAACAACTTGGCACCAGTTTTCAACCAAAAGGACGACAGCAGCAGGACAAGCAGTAAAAGGTTGGTTAATGTGTCACATGTATAAACCAGAGCATGTACAAGTGTGGTTAAATTAAAGACTTGTGAGAGATGGAACTCTAGTGCAGCCATCTAATTTCACCTTCCCTTTAACACCACAAACACACTAGCAGAAGCCTGCCAAAATTGTCAGAGTTCAGAACTACATCTTATTTGCAAGAAATTTTTTGGTTTTTAGCCCTGTATTTTGGCAATGTGAAAACCTCCCACCTGCCCTTCCCTGCAGGTGCAAGAACTTGTGCACAATGTTAGCAAGGACTGTTAGCAAGGAGATCTATCAGGATTCCTATGGGCACTTTGGTGTTTCTTCCATGGCAATATGCTGTAGGTTATTCACAGAGCAAGATTTCCTTCTGTGTGATTCAAGCCAGCACAGCACGGAAATACAAGGTACAGTATTTTACTGACAAGCACAGCGGTGACCAGGACAACATGAAGTGTAGTATTTCACATCCTGAAATACAATCAGGAAAACACAGAACTTCTGAGCTTTGTATATATATAAAGCAGCACTGACAAGTTCCTAACTGACTCCAAAACCCCAGATGAGCAATTCTTCCCTAAGCACTTCCTCTGCAGCATTCTGTGCTCAGACTCACTCAGAGGTATTTCAGTCAGACTACTCACTGCCTTCTTTAAAGTACTTTATGCCAAATCAGTCATTTTGCTTTTGAAGCCAGGGCAAAAAGGATCTCTGTCTGTGTCAGAGCACAAAGGATTTTGTTGTTTGTTTTGTTGCTTGTTTGTTTTTAAGTAGCTCTGACAGAAAGAGCACCAAGCCAGAAATTAAAATGAAGTTTCACACAGTTTTTTTCTCCCCTTCCTGCCACTGATGTGTACTCTGCTTAAAATATGTCAGCTAGCATTCTTGCAAAAAGAACAAGTAGGACATCCTCTCAACTCTACAGTTTTTGCCTGAACCAGTATCACATGGAAGGAAGCTACCAGAAGTCTGTCCTTGTTTCTTTTTCCATACACCCCAGTTTCAATAACTTCCATTCTCAACACAAACTGTTACAGCATTTCATTTTCATGTGGCTAAACAAACGTGCAGACGAAAGGAGAGGCAAACTGCTCAAAGCATACATATACATGTACGCATTATGCTAATGCTTACGAAGAATGCATTCTCCTAAAGCCTATTTCTTGCTTGCCTTGAGACACTACCAGCAGAAAAGCTCCATGTACGACAGTCAGTGAATGAAGATGCAGTGTAGGTGACTAATTACCATTTTAGTTCACGGTGACATTCAGATATAGACCACAAGATGTCAAATATATTTCCATTTTATGTGCAGCCTCTAAAAAACAAGAAACCATATTTCACAGATAACTGTCTCAGTAACACCTTTTCCCTCCTGAAAAAAACACAAACATGTGGAAAAAAAAGAGAGATCCCGGTTTCCACATCTTGCTCAGCTAAATCAGAGACTTGACTGATTCTATAGAATTATCCAAAGTAGAAAAGCAGACACGAGAACACAATGAGGAAAGCTGTCTTCTCCATCTTGCAAGACTCTTAGCATGATGTTCTCTAATGAAAAATTAAGCGCATATGACCCAAATTTTCAAAGCAAGATACTATGGCTGTTAATGTATGTTTCATTTTCGTTTTGACAAGTAAGCAAGACAGATACACTCCATCCCAATGCATAGTCAATTACCATTGTTTTCTTACTGCCTTCTCCAGTTCTTTAATTGCAAAAGCAAGACATCTGCTTTCTGTTACTGTTGCTCTGTGTATTTATTTTATTGCTTTCTGGTGGTGCAATTGTAAGCCCTGCCAATCGGCTTGGAGCAAAAGTCTCTAAAGACTGAAATCCCTCTCCTCTTGTCCATAGAAATTGATATACTAGAAAACAGAAAAAGGAGAATGAATTGGACCCTATTTCCCCTGTTTCAACTTTTGAACAACTCCCCTCAAGCCTAGATAAAATAAATTTAACTCTTTCCAAATGCAGACAGACTCTTCAAACTCAGGTCTTGATGTCTAAAGAAAATACTTCATTTGGAGCAGATTTATTTTAAAGCACACAGAATTTATTCATCACAGTCACTTGTTAAATTCTTCTATTAAAGCTTTTGGGAGTTTAACATTTTTGTTTCTATAGGATATAGCTCATTTCCTAAAACCAGTACCTTTTTTCCCCATACAAAAATCAAAGACCATTAAGATCTTTGGTAGACCACCACTACCACACAACATTTAAAAAGCCTACAGAGTTGAAGTAACAAGACATCTCCATTAACTGTCACTTTGGTACATGCATCTGGCACAGTTCCTATCCCATCTCTTCTACTCTTCTTTACACTCTCAATTGGTCTTTGTGTCACAGTACTCTCTTTCTCTGCTCTTCCTGAGCCCAAAAGACTTTGTGGAAAGACTGAGAAATTCTGCTGCACACACCTCTTCAAGGACCTCTTCCCCACACTCAGTTCTGAACTACATTAAGTGCTCCATGTCCCTCTACTTTTCCTGTCCAGTCTTATTCTCCTCATCAATTCTGTTCCATCTCTGGCTTAGTCCTCACCACTGCAGCTTCTATGCCCGAAGTCAGTTTCTATTTTTAAAACCATCCAAAATTACATAAGTGGTGGTGTAGCAGGGTATGAAAACAGAATGGGCATAAAACACAAATACATGCAGCAGAAAAGTATAAAATAGAACTAAGATAATTGGGGGAAAACAACTAAACCTGAATTCCACATCCTCTATCAGTACACTCATTATTTCTTTTTGGCAATTTCACAATGCAAAGACATAAGTTTTCTCATTCTGGCCTATAAGTTAAGAAAAAGTATAAAGGCAAAGAAAGCATGTTTTGCTTCAAGCTAAGGTGAAGGAAAAGGTCTGGAAGCAGTACTGTAAATGGGTCATTTTCCATGTCTGTTGTGCTGCCCAGGACTAGCAGCTTCCAGTCCCAGAGGACAGCTAGACCTCTGGCTGTCTTCTTCCTGCCACTGTGCCAGCCTCATTCATCCCAAACCTCCCTACCTGAGCTTCAGACTATTTAGGTGCAGTCCCACAATGATACTTCTTCATATGCTTTTCCTGAAGCTGCTGTTCCACTAAAAGCAGAAGTTTAAAAAAATCTAAACAGAAAAACCCCACACAAGGAAACGGAGAATACATTTAGTTCTCATTAGGAAACTGATACACAAATATTCAGTTATGTCAGCTACAAGCAGTAAAGTTGTAACATCTAATTCAAGCATTTGATACAGCAAACTGAAACTATCTGAGCTAGTCTTTTTCCTTAGGAACAAATTGGCAATTGAGTTGCGTACACAATTGATTGAAGCCCCCGAGTACCTCACAGTGCAGAGCCAGAAAACACAAATAGGTGGATTTGTCAACACAGCACGATACTCTGAATGCTCAGCATTTCCTTTTTACAAAGCAGTCTCAGCTCCAAGCTGTGCTCGTAGCCGAGATTGGGATGAGAGAGAGTCCCAAGATCTTCTATCCCAGCTACAGAAGCTGCCACATCCCAGGCTGTTTCAATGGACTATACTCAGAGATTCATTTCCTTCACTTTGCACAGAAACAAGCGCATATGGAGGATGAGGGAAGTATGAGAACACTGAACCAATCTGGACAGAGCGGCAAGTGAACCCCACCAGCGTTACAGACAAACCTGGGCCAAAAAAAAACCCACCAAAAAAAACCCCAAAAAAAACCCCAGCATGTAAAGAGTGAGCATCAAGCAAATGGTGAAGACACCCCCAACCTGCAAGAGCACACAGAACTTTCCCTAGCAAATTCCTTAATAGCTTATTGCCTCTTACCTTGCTCATTCCTGGTTCTTTAAACATATTACACCATAATATGTTTTAAACCATTTACAAAGAAATCGGTACCACATATACGAAGAAAACATAGCTTGAAACGGTAGGAAGTGAGTCACTGCAATTTAATAACATGCCAGAAGCTAAGTTCAGGTATCCAAAATCCTGCCCCTGATATGATGTGACTGTATAGCCTATCACACCTCTCCCCTGAACAAATCTGACTCAGAACTATACACTCTACAATGGCGAACACACACATATATGGCATACGTTAATATACGAAATAAATCAACTTCCAATAGTCATAGCAGCCAGTGCTGAAGGATGCAGGACAGAAGCAGACACCAGGAGGGCTGTGGTAGGTTTATTAAGGGTTATTTGACAGCCTAGTAACTCTTCACTTTACAAAGATGCAGCCAAGAGTGTACAGAGACCAGCACTACTTTGTCAACACAAACAAAAGCACAACCTCAAAAGTCAGACCATCTGTGTGTATACCTATGCATACCTTGGGTTTTGAGAGAAATGCAGGGAAAACAAATAAAGCAGAATGCCAATTAGACATGTAAAATAAATTATTTTCCAATACCCACACACAGTTACTACCAGTAATCCAGATGCAAAAGGCCAAATTACAAGACAGATGTTGTGTAAATACTGGACAAAATTCTTTATTGCTTTGCACCTTGTAGTCATTGCAAAAGAGGGGAATGTCTCTAAACACAATTGTATTTTTAGTCCCTGTCAACATTTCCTGTGTACAGGAATCGTAACACTGTAGTTACATTGTAACTGCTTAGAACTAAAAAATTTGAAATTATATATTAGAAATAGTTCTATGGACCTCTGAATGCAACTTCCAGAAGCACCAGAACGTTGAAAAACTCTGTTCCAGCAATAAGGTAATTCAGGTCTGCATTTTGTCTTCAAGTGCACTGCTTTTTACTAATTCTAGAGGCTACAGTATATTCCTGATGTAGACTACACAAATCTATTCACAAAATTAAGCTTAAATTTTTACATAAATCAATATCAACTCATGCTTTAGTAGCTATTTTCATATTACTTGCTGGGGGCAAAGTAAACAAAACTGATTTCTTTTCAAACATAAGTGACATGGAATAAACAAGAGGAAACAAATGGCCACAATGCTGTTTACCTGAAGGTTTTATTTCTAGGCAAAATTTCCACAGTTTGGCAGTGGGGGGAGAAGCTATAAACAGCTGCTTGTCTAAACGAAACAGACTGCTGCCCCTTTTGTCTAGTTTCCAGGCAGTATCAAAAGCACCTCTATTATTTGTCATTCTCAAAAGAAGCATCTATGTAGACAAAACATGTAGACAAAATCCTTTCCCCCTTCTGTACAGGTGCCCCTTCAGATCACAGTTGCTTAAGGTGATATGGCAGCCTGGGGTGGTTTTGCTGCCAACACCTTTGCTGGACTTGTGCTGAAGATACCTACAACGCTATCGCTGAAATTTAATTTGAGGCTATTAGACTTCCTTTAGGAATAAATGCATTGAAGAAACAGAACCATACTGGAAGATTTCCAGTTCACTACAACAGAGCCTACTCTTATATAATTTCAGCTTAACCAACAGTATGAGCAGTATCACCTATATCATATAAAACACTCATTTGCAAGTGCAAACCTTTATTCCCAATTTTATTGTCACTTTGAACTACATTATTTCCATAAACTGTAGTTCCTGATGAATCCACTACCTTTGCCTACTGTTTGCACAAACCTTCGTTGCTTTGCACTAAGACCAATAGCTCATCCCTCTGTCAACACCTAGTAGGAAAACAAGGATTAGAAAATGTCTCTGAGAGATGTGGAAATGTAGTTGTAGTACATATGGATGGCTCCCTAAGAGGAAAGCTATGAAAGGCAAATGATGCCGTATCATTAAGACCCTTGTGCTGCACAGCTGTGCTCTTGCAGTCAGTCAGTCTTTGCCTACCACTCTTTCTGGATGAAGGTGATGTTCTGGACTGTAAAGATAACTTGCAGCAGAGAGTGCACATGACAACCAGATAATCTAATTTTCTCCCTTATCTGTAAAAACAGAGCAGCTGTTTTTAAAATCCTGCCTTATGTACTTGTAAATAGTCATTACCAAGGAAGACAATACCTCAAGACCATTATTAAGAAAACACCAGTATGATCTTCAAAGTAAAGCCTTCATATCACACCTCAGTATCCAAACAGGGGCCCACACTAAAAAGAAAACAAAAATCACACAAAACAACACCCCAAGAACAAATACCACCAAAAAAATCCCCAACAATCATGCACAGAGAATTGGATTTGGTTTGACTTTATGCATTCACCCATCACTTTAACTTGGTCCAGGAACTGTAACTCCTTATTCTCAGGAAAAGTATTTTCTTTCTTTCTGCTCAGCCCCAGAAGATTTTCAAGGCACAAGGTATATGAGCAGCACAAAGCAGACATTTAATCATAAAAACATGAATACTGGATATGTTTCCATGCCCAGCTGGACATTGTTATAGAAGAGAATAAAAGAAAGCATTTATTTTTTACCATTGATTGCCAGCAGTAAAACTCATTTAAACAACTTTAGCTGTTTCCCCATGGAACAGTCACCCTGCACAGAATCTCAAAAGGGACATCTACAATCCACAGACTCTCAACTCCAGCCTTACAGGCAAACACTCTACAGTTGGCTTGATCAACAGGAAGGTTATACAGCTGTCTAGAACTCTGTCTTTAAGAGTCCCACGGGTGATGCTTTGGGCACATTACACAATACCACTGTGTTTCAGCAAGCAGACCTCTGTCAGACTGAGAGGCTCAGACAGGCTCACGACCACCCCTGACAGCAGATTTCTCAGCACTAATATTAAAGTCAAGGATAGGAAGAGATTAGGAAATGTCTGTTTTAACAAACCTGTCATAGAAACAAGGGCAAAATCACAAAACAGGGCATTTTCTCAACTTTGCTTAAAAGGCTTCATTTTCCAAAGGAGTGTAACTCCACACTACAGATAACAGATAATTACACATTTATACAGCAAAGCAGGTGTATCTCAGCTGCTAATCAGATAAAATTAATTCCTGCTAAAAATACCAATGTCAGGAAGGTATCCTGGTAGAGTAAGGGTAAAAACTTGAGCGTAAGTATAAAGAAGAACATGCACAGCATCAAACTGCTAAATCAATTTTAACACCTCCCTGCCTGCACTGCAATTTGAATCCACAGTAGAAGAGAAAAAAAAAACATTTTGCAGCACAAAAGTGCAAGCATAACAACTTATTTGAAGGTTTTCCCTCATCTGAAAAACACTGCTGAAGTTTTACTCAAAGACAACAGTGTGAGTTTCACTTTCCAGCCACTAATTGTGACAAACGCACAGGCAACCGGAGAGGAGATAACTTGAAAGGCAACGGCATGCTTTCCCAGAAAAAGGTTTGGAAAGGAAACCACTCTTAACATAGCTTCTCTGCCTTTCAGTCCTGCTTTTGTTTAAAAACAAGTATATTTGGAAGCCAAAAACTTGAGAAGTAAATGCAAACAAAACAAAACAAAAAATTAATTGAGCAAGGAAAGCAGTATCAAACGTATTTTTCCTGTTTTTCAATAATTTCATCTACTGACCTCTTTGAAACAACTGAAACTATTTGTATCTTGACTAACATGCCCAGGAAAATCCAGAATGCTCTTCTTGCCTTCTCTTCGATTTCCAGCCTAGGAGATTTCCCCATTAACCTCTGCTGTAGTACATCCACTACAACAAAGTAAGAAACCTTCTAGAGTATGAATTATTTTCTTTTAATTGTATTTGCCTACTTTTAGGTATTTCTTTATTTCAGCTGAAACATCAGGAGACAGAAAGAGACCTTTAACTTTGATCCTCCCCTGCTGCACAAACACTGCAATTAACCCGGCACTGAGCTACCCAGAGACAGAGTAAGAGAAGAGGTCTTGAGCAGAACACAGCGGTACAAGCCATCACCATGACTGTGGAGACATCAGCAAGAATCCTTCCCTAGTACCTCATGTCCTTTCCTAAACTTAGTGAAGAAAGGTGACCATAAACAAACTGGGACAGTAGGAGGGCTGAACATATGGGACACACAGATGGAATGAAATTTAACAATCCAAACACAGTATCATATACTTAAGGACTATGAAAATACCTGCTATAAGCTGAAAATTTATTCACTTGGAACACAACAGAAGACAGCTTTGAAATTGCATGCATCAATCTGTAAGCTAGTAAATTGATGGAATACAGAAAGGCAAAATAAATTTCATGACATTTAAGAAAACATTCTCAGAATCTAATTGCTCTCTAAGCTTCCCGCAATTCTATTATCTCTGCAAAGGTCTAGAACAGCACCACTAGTGCAGCTGTAGCCTGCTAAATGACTGTGGGCTCTTCTTTCAAATGTCACATCACCACTGGCAGTGCCCAACTCTAGGAGTTACAGCATATGGATTACAACTCCTGTATGAGACCCCACTGCACCCCATCAACACTCAGCAATGAAACCGAGTTCTCAGGATTTTTGTACATGGACTATAACACTTCATAAATGATTGGGCATGTCAGCATAAAACAGCACATTCATTAACTACATTTCAACCTGAACAATTCTAAGGAGTCAAGGCATCCCAGCCAGGGTACGTTAAAGTGCAAACACACAAACAGAAACATACAAGATTACACCCCCTAAAACTTCAGGGTGGCAGGTTTTTTTATTAGGGAACATGTCTTCAGCAGATCCTTATGTGACTGCTTAACTTCTGTTCTCCCTCATAGATCATCCAGCTTGTGTCATACAAACAGCAGGTAACTGAGTTTTCTAGGTCCAGGCCCATAATTGCTTTACTCCAAAGTCACTCCCACTTTCATATGAACCTTCATTCAACAATCCATGGTCAACAATCCCACCTGCCCTGAAAGCACAACACGCTGTTTGCAGTGCGGGGTGCGGTTCCTCAGTGTGTGCCATTTAGATGTGTCTGCATAAAAATCACCAATTAATTCCATGACATTTGGTACAGCACTGACCCCTATTCAGACAGAAGGCATGAAAGGAGCCCACTGTAATGCGACTGCGTTCCCAGCACTGCCACGCAATTCTGGCTGCACTCACATGACCTCTGCTTGGTTTCTGTCACTGCCAAATGGGCAGAGAACAAACAAGTGCAGGGTGGCATGTCAGATCCTCTCTCTCTCCCTCGATGCACCAAATCAAACAATTATACTCTACAGCAGTCCCCCTCAGGGCACTAAAAAGAGAGAGCAAGGGGAGCTGTGTGTGTGAAGACAGAGACACCACCAATAGCTTTTTGTCTCTCCTTCAGTTAATACAGTAATTAGCACTACCAGATCTTGCGTCGGGTGGAGCAGAAGGAAAAACCACGTATGTGTTGAAATTATATGCCCCAAATTAAGGAACAGAGTTGTTGCCCTGCCATTACAGTAAAGACATATGATTTTTATATAACAATGCAGGACAACAAATCTATCCTATAGATTTCTACATTGTCAATGTGGTCTATCACTGACTTATTCAGTGCTCCTACTCCTGCCTCTCCTACACAATTCCTACAAGACACGGATGTCTGAGGCTGTGCTACAAGAATTTACAAGCCCCATTTTGCAAAATGAGCCTCTGCACTCTAAACTAATATAATCACACATATGCACAAACAAAGAGCTTCTGATCAGCTATGAGGCCGTGTGGAGGCTGAAACTGTGAAAGAAGCAGCAGAGGGAGAAAGCCCACATCCCACAATGTTCCAGTGACTAGGAGATTAGTTTGGGCTGCTGGCTGAGCTGACTATCTGTCCCCGTAGACACTGCATTTATCTACATATCCAAAAGTATGAAACGCAAGTAAAAAAAACCCCATTTTTAATGTTTGAAAAAATTAGGCTAAATATGCACAACAATCAAGATACACAAACATACTTCATTAAGGCACAATTCCCTCTAATTTCCCTTTTGACTTCTAATAGTAGCCAAGAACTACTAGAAGCTCTTGAAAATTCTTCCTATAATTATTGCTAATGTCCACAGTACCTGACTTAAGAGAAACAATTTATTACTGTACCTGTAGATAAAACTAAGAAGTGGACAAAAAAAATATAGGGAAACCAGTAAGCTTTCCTTAATTCAGTTGCCATTAATTCACATCACAGAATCAGAAAGCTAAAAATAGTACCACTGCATTTGAAGCCAACAGCTCCATCTACTCTTTAATTATTTTAGAAAGACAAATTTCCATGAGAATGCCCACCAGCCTTACCATATCTTCTGTTATTTAAAACTGCAAGAAGTCAGTTTTACAAATGAAACTGTTTTCTATCTCCATCTGAGAACAGCTACACGTGTTTTTCTATTCTCTCACACTTTACTTTTTTAAATGGTTACCCCCCTTGCAAAATTAAGGCATCTTACAGATCACAGATTCCCTGGAGAAAAAAAGATGCACCATGAATACAGATTTCCCTCTTTGCATCAGTTGAAGGATTCCCTCAGTTCTTGGCTCCCAGTAAAGATGAAATAATTTCATCCAGTTTGAGTCATAAAATACTCATATATGCTTATTAAATACATCGATTTCTTTCTCAACAACCTTACTGATCAATGTAACACAAACAGAGATCCTGGTGCTCTTCCTATTTCTGCCATATGAATCAGCAATAACTGTAGGAGCAAAACCAAAGACCCTAAGCTGCCCCATAGTGTGTCCTATGCACTACAGCAAACAATAGAAGTGTCTTTTTTTTTCTATTTTGCTATATTTCTATGCAGCTTTTCCATAAGTCAGGACTGAAAACACTGGAGGTTTGCACAATGCAAGGGGATGGTTACTCTGTGGGTCAATCTCACCTGACAGGAGCAATACAATTAAGAGCTCAGCTTAAGCTCTGACATACACTTTCTACTTAATTCACTCTTCCAAATCCCGTCACAGAGGGCTTTCTGAGTAATCCAGCCATTCCATTACTCCTGGTATATACAGGAACGGCAATAATACAGCTGATAAAATCATCAGGAACACATGTATGCATATACTGGCCATAAGCATACATTTAAAACTTTGTACAAAAGTTCTCCCCAATACACAGTCTTCTAGGGTAATGAGAGATATTAGTAAATGCAAAACCAGAACTTTGATACATTTTTATAATAATATTTTTCATACTGATCAGAGTATTTTTCTAGCTTTAAAAGACAAAATATGATCAGACACTAATAAAAATACTACCTGGAACTCTGGCTCTTCTACGCTTCCCTTTTTTCCTTCTCTTTTCTTTAGAGTGTGTAGCCCTGAGTCCTTCCTAATAAGTGCACTGCAGCTAATCTTACAAATAGAGAATTTTATTCCTGTATTCAATGATGCTGAAAATTGCACACTTCTAGAAGTCCCCTCAGAATTATACCAAAACTACTGCTATTCTTGGCACGTACAATGCACAGTACAATAAGCTGCATGGTAAGCATCAAAGTAAGTTTTCTTTAGCAAGATACCTCATTTCATAATGAACGTTAACATACCACCCTGCCTTAACTCGCAAAACAATATTAAAAATTGGAAAAACAAAGTCAAAAACAAATAACCTGAAAAATGCAATACCTGTTTGTAAAAGCTGAGGAGGTAAGCTGTGCTCAATTATCTGCCCCAAGTGCTGCATGACATTTGCCAGTCCCAAAGCAGCATCCTGGATGCATTTCATTCTCCAAAATGGTGCACTTTAGTAGTCTGCATAAGCAATCAATGCAGCACAGTCCATGTCATGATTTGGAAATAATAAGTTATGAGGTTTTTTAAATGCATCCTTGTACCACAATTTTCACTTTAGATTTTTTTACCCTGAAGGTGTACCTTTGAAACTTCCTTGATTCACTGTTAAAAGAACAGCAATCCATAACACTGACATGTTATCAAGGGTGATACAGTTTAACCACTGGTCCCTCATCTGTCCCCTTCATGCCTTCAAGAAAAGGCACCGAGGAATGCCTTTTAACAAAACTATATAAATTTTTATCATTCAAATTGTAGACAGACTGCTATTTTTAATACTTCTGAATAAGGCCACCACTACTGATTTTTCATAGCAAAAAAATTCCTTATGGAAGCAAAATTTCTTTCACTCCAACAGCTGTCATCACTTGTATTTTTCTACTGAAAAAGAGCTGCCAAAAAAATGTTTATACAGAAAAAAACTCATGTCCCCACCACCTCTCCATTTACACAAGAGCAAGAACTTCACTAGAGAAGCATGTGTATGAGCTCAAAGCCACCAAAGTTTTTACATAAGACAAATTATCCCCAATCTACTTTTCAGTGACTATTCTTTGAACGAGCTGCATTTCCCACAGCACGGACAAACTCATTTCCATTGACTTTTCCTATCAATTGTTCAATTCCATTCCACAAAAGGAAGGCTGTGACTTGGACAATAAAAAAGATCAAGATGCATTAATTGAATTAGCAAGGGGAATTCTTCATTGAACTATTACTCAGTGAATATTGAACATCCTTACATCAAATTACAAAAAATAGAGCACATTTCGGTGAAATTGTATAATGTGTTTTTTTAATCCCATAGATTTTCCATAAAGAGGTATTAGGAGCAATAGATTGATATAGTGGAGATAAATTAAAAAGAAAAAAAAAAACAAACCAAAACAAAAACCCAAGTTATGTCAATCTTACTACATTTTAGAAGTCAGAAAAACACCTAACAAGTGTAGTATTTCTCCTGAACAATCTAACACCTAATACTTAATATATATTTCATTATAGATCATTGCTTTATTCTATCACTGAAATTAGTAACTCAAGCCTTCTGTCTTCGTTTAATGACAATATATTCAGGAGGGGAGACCTCTAATGACATGAACCTTTCTTTTTATTATTTCCCTCCTCCAGTATAGAGAAT
>JAWWLV010000144.1:22651484-22693143 GCA_035041135.1 Platyrinchus mystaceus
CTCCTGTTTTGCTTTGCTTGTGCCTGTGGCTTTTGCTTTACCTGTTGAACTGCCCTTATCTCAACCCATGAGTTTTCTCACTTTTCCTTTTCTCTCCTCGATCCTGTTGTGGAGGGACTGAGTGAGCGAGCAGCTGTGTGGGGCTTTGTTCCCAGCTGGGGTTAAAAGCATGACAATTAGGAAAGTTACATTACAAAAAATGACATTTATATTACCAGAAAGTAATAAAAGAACTTGCAAACATGGCAGATGTCTCCTACAGTTACATTTATAACAGAACAATCGGGATCTTTCCCTCAGTTGAATGAAAAAAATAATTTATAAAGAAAAAAAATAACATAGCCTGGTTGAAGGACAAAGCAAATAACGCTGAAAAAAAATGCAAGAAGAAGTGTTAAGCAATTTCTATTATATAAAGCAATTTTAAAAAAATCTGTGTGCATATGTATGCATATATAAACACACTTATCTCTACATGCATTATTCTAGCATAGCTTAGGTTATTTCAACATTAATCAATGAGAATTTGCAACAGTCTCTGAATAAAGGGACAATAATAGCACCTTTCCAGGCAGGATTTAATGCTCAAGAACCTTTTAAGAGGAAGGGGAATTACATCCTCTCAGACTTTTCCAGAAAACAAAACAGAATAAAGTTTACACTTTTCTGACTCCTATTCCTCACTCAAAAAAACAATACATACCCACCTGCTTAGCAGGCACATCAGTGGGGTTTCCTACCTATTGAGAAAGACACCAGTGTTCTACTCCTTCAGGTCACCACCATGCAACTCCTTTGATTAACAAGGAGCAATACTACTTACGCTTAGAGCCTTTCTTTAATTCTCAGTAACAGAAAATTAAAATCCTCAAAATAGAGAGGCATCAACTCTTCCAAGTGTTTTATGGACCTCTTAGTAATTAAGTTTTGCCACTTAAAATTCTAACTACTCATTACTGTTAGCTTTAGTTAACTTGTTATTTGTTACTTGAGATTCTCTGTTTTGCTTGGTTCATTATTTTTCACAGGCAAATAAAAATATAGAAATTAGTAGTCCAAAATTCCCACTATATTAGCTTAAATTACTACTAAAAATCAAGTCTCATATCTTGTAACTTTGATATTTTTAAAGGCTTGCACTGCCAATGTTAGAAATCACCTTACTGTGACTGTATTTTATAACTTCACCTTACTGGAGAGCTGATGCTTTTATTAACAGATAAGAAAACAATCCTGTTATGTCTGAGGTCAACCTTCTCTTGAACTCCTGTAGCCCATCTTAAGAAGGGCAAACAATTGTCAGCATAGGTAATGCCTGTCTCGGCATCTCAAAGCTCTTTATAGGACATGCACGATAATTAAATACTTAATAAGCATGTAATTAGTATGTGTAACATGTTAAGCAACATGATAAGATGTGCAATTTCCATTTAGTGTTAGAAAAAGTCATGACACAAAAGCTGTAACAATAAATGGCTCATGTCTAGAAGTTCTGGGAAAAGATTCCTGGATCCCTAGTGATCCTACTGCACTCTCAGGTCTTGCAGCAGGGGACTCAGAAGAAGAACAATCTCTGCTGATCAGAGGTGACCTGCTCCCAGCCACAGGTCTCTCAGAGCAAATAATACAAATAACCATATGTGACACCAAGACACACAAACACACACACACAAAAAAAGACTATGAAGTTTTGATGGGCAAGATTTGTGTGCCCAAGCACCAACCTGATCTCCATATAAGAGAAGGACAAGACTGAGAACAGTGGAGTCATTTTAACAGGCTGAAGTGAAGCAGGACACGGAAAGAGACGAGGAGCAGCTCTCCATGATAAAGGGAATGCAGGCAGCTATACCACTGGTTTAGAAACACTGATTTTGGTTATCTTGGAATACCACAGAACAAATGTTCATTAAAAAAAAAAATCAGTCCTAACAATAAACTGGGGAGGGAAAAAAATACTAAAAAAAAAAGGTATATAAAATAATTTAGGCCTAAGATGGAAATCTCTCTGCCTTTCCACAGAATTCAGTCTTTAATCCTGGAGTATGTATATTAGACAATCATTATCAGTAGTACGGCTTTTAGTAGATGCAAATAAAAACAATAAAGACAACAAACCACACTGAGCACTGTGAGCAAGCAAAGTCAGGGGGCTGATGAACAGAGAAGCTGAGACCCACCATGAGAAACTGCAATTTTATGGCCAGGAGCAAGAAGGAAGTCCATGCCAACTAGCACTCATAGGGCTTCAAGGGTAATCCACTAGTCAGCTGCATTAAAAGCAGGTATGCTGTCTTACCCAGGTGGGCAAAGACAGCACCCTGCTCTCTCACAAGCAGCTGACTTTGCTGATCCTCTTGCACTACAAGAGGAGGACTGCTTGGGAATGAATTAAAAATTCAAATAGACAGTGTGAAAGAAGATCTTACAGTTTTAAAGCAAAAACCACACTAGACCTGGAAAATAAGACATTTAAGTGTCCTGCAAGGGTCCTAACAACATCCAGATCAAGAAATCAACACATCTCTTTGATGGATAACTATGAAAGTTATCACAGAGTAATCAGGAGTCTAGTTGCTCAGAAACTTGTTTAGGATGCTTAAGACATCTGTTTAATTTCGCAATTTGTCTGAGCCAGGGGCTGAATCTGATCTGAATCTCTTCTGCAGACAAAGTGATGAAATTAACCGTATTACCAGCCAACTAAACAATTTCATATTGGAAAAAGGCTTTCCCCTAAAAAGAAATGAGAAGTAAAAAATAGACATTTTCTTGTTTAAGTTTTAACAAATTGACATTTCTTTATTAATAGATTGTGAGGAAGTTGGTTTACTTAGAAATCTCCTTAGAAAGGGAGATTTTCCTTAACTTATTATTATTGAAATGGTTTAATTTGGTAACTTACAAAGGTTATCAAAGACCCTTTTTTTCACACATCCCTAAACTCCAAAATATTTTCCCCATCTGTGCTTTTGCAGGTGAATGCCCAGTTCCCAGGATCCTTGACTAGACAGATACACCCCCAGCAAGCAGAAGCCTTTGATCAGCCTCCAACTGACTGCTGGAGAGAATTTGTTTAGGGCTGATGCTCTCATAAAACAGCATGGAAGTAAGTTATGCTGTGCACAGGGTCACATAAGAAACACTCATTTTCAGCGTAATGACTTGGCTAACACAAGCAGCCTCTACTACTTTGCAGTCCTGAGCTGCTCTTGCTATGAGGAACTTTCTTGTAACTTACTCAAGTAGAATTGTCAAGGACCAAACTCATATCTACCACTGAGAATAAGTGTGGTGTCCCAAAGGAAATCAATATTAGTACTTCTCCAGATGAGAAACCGTGGCATTTACCAAAGTACTTTTGCTGCTTCCTATAATTACTTCTTCAAACCCTCATTTGTTTTGATTGGTATAGGTCCATAGCTAGCAAGGAAGCTATCAATGTTCCTTTGGGGAAAGCAGGGATACAGATTCAGACAGAGGCCTTTAAGTAAGAAGTACACTTTGCAGAGAAACTGGCCAGTGTATGGCTCAATGTATGCTTCTGCTTTTGGTTAGCATTACTTGAAAGGTTGGGTTAGCAGAATTCTATCTCTCCCAAATTTAACAGGTCCCTAATCTTGGCCAGTCTATTTAACATCACATATATCTGAATCCCTGCCCTGTATATATATTACCTTCCATAGAAAAATGAGAAATCAGCATGGACATGATATAGGCAACAAGCTAGAAAAAAAAACCTTTCTCTGTCCCTTCCCCCTAAAATGATGCCAGTCAAGGAGCAACCTGTGGCTTGTATAGAGTCGGCAAATTGCCCTTCAGATACAGAAAGCAGATGGGTTATGAGCTACTGGATACTAAAGGGCTTAGGCTTAGAGAGGGAAAAAAGGAAATTGTTTGTTAAATCCACTCCTTAAAATTCTCAACAAAAGACAACTGTCCTTTGCTAGCAGGCAGTTCATCTTGATGTCAGATCACACAAGGCCACTGGTGCTTCAAAGGCTGCTACACTGATGCCTCAGAAGTAGTTGTCCAGATCATTCCCAGTTTTAAAAGCCCTCTTACAGCAATCTGCACAAATTCCCAGTCTATTCAAGAGCCATGCAAGAAACAGCCAAGATAACAGTTGAAGAAATGGGTGTAAAATCTTGGACAAAAGCCAGCAGTTCCCAGAAAACAGATCTTAAAATTCTATACTTCATTCTTCCCAGGCAGACTGCAGGGCAACATGCAGCAGCCAATGTCTTAGGGGAATGTTAATGCCTTTGGACAGAGACTGGGAGGAGTAAAACACGGGGAGTTCACGAAGGAAAAGAAAATAGTCCTAAAAGAGGCAGATGTAAGAGAGAGCTGACATTTTCAGCTTTATGTCTCTTGATTGGACAGAAGCGCACATCACTTGGGCCTTTTGTCAAAAACAAGGGAATACTAGAAATGACAAGGCAAGTGAAAAAAAAATAGCCTAGGGTAGAGAACAAATTCACCCAAGAGTTTAATTGGGGCTAAACTAGATCCCTGTAGTATTTATGTAACAGAAAAATATTGAAATGATTGGCAATTTACGAGTAATTATCACACCTATTATAAAAAGATTTGTTAAGGGAATTTTGGCTGTTATATAATTATTCTGTGGGACACCATCTGTCCTTAAGTCTTCATAAAACTACACGTATGTTGTTTTCACCAACTGCTGCAGTAGACTCACATTCTCATCCTGCTTACGTGCTGCAACATAAGAAATCTATTCATATCATCGTGAATATGTCAGAGCCAAATATCAAGCAGTACTCTGCCAGCAGATTCTTTAGAAAGCCAGGCCACCTCTTCTTATGTTCAACTAGTAACTCAAGGGTGCAGACCTTGAGCTAACTCATCGTTAATTCTTGCTTTGCTGCAGCTTTCCTTTGGCAACAGAGTTAGGATCTGAATAATAAGGGATGCTTCAGTTATTCTTAGCTTTTTTCTTTTTCCCTCTTCTCCCTCTTTTTCAAGTTCTGGAAAGGACAAGTCAGAACTTGAACTGCTCAAAGAGTTGCTGTCTATAAAACAGAATATTCTGCAGAAGGTTCCTACTTCATTCCTTTGGATAAGGTGTTTGGATAAGATCAAAGGCATATATTCATTTTCCCTCCAATAAATATTGCAGATGTGGGCCAAAGGGTTTCAGAATTGTTACAGAGGAAGGAGGAGGGGGTAACACATTTAGGTCCTTACTTCCTCCGTATTCTTACCAACAGCAAAAGTTTGAAGAGTGGTGGTACAAGAATTGTCACAGCCCGTACAGGATCAAGATTTTGCACAATTCAATATACTCCTCCTCTCCCTCCAAAAAGGTAAGTAGTTACAAATTATGATGGCTGTTTACATATGCGTTGCTATTTTGAGATATCAGCATAAGAAACAATAACCAAAAAAAGTCAAAAAATAACAAACAAAACAAGACAAAACACAATTACTGGTTGAATCGAGGAACTGCATGGGAGAACCAGCTGAACTCTCCAGGTGCAGGATCACATACAATGTAAAACATGAAACTGAATCCTTTACCTATACCTCCATGTAGTTTTCAACTCAAGAGCCCTCAGAAACAGACTATGCATCAAAACATCAAGCTAACAGTGCTGCTGAAAACAAGTGAAAGTTTAAACCAAAATATATTTTATCAAATAAAGCAGATCTTCACATCAAGTCTATGTTTATATTTTCTTTTTTTTCTCCATAAATACAGAAGAGTCAATACAATTTCTCATAGCCACTAGGACAATTACAACACAATTAACTGGACTGTCCCTCTTTCCAAGTGCTCACAGAAGGAGCAATAACCTGAAAAACAGGACAATCGAAGTAATTCGATTTCATTCTTGCAAAAATTGCAGAATGATCACTTTTTTTAAAGTGATGACTGGCAATTAAAAAACTAGCAGATATAAAATAATCTATTAAAAATTGAATAAACTGTTGATTTGGCATTGTACTTGAACCATTACCATTTTAGAACTGATAATAAGTCTTCCAAATGTAAGCTTTGCACAGAAATTGGCTACAAGGCTTTAAACAAAAGATGCGCAATGCAATGCAAAATGTTATAAGTGAGATGAAAGAACAGCCAAACACTGGACCCTTTAGGTAAGATTTACAAAAGGTGTCTTATACAGATCCACACATGTTAACCAGTACTGGGGAATATTACCAGCTTCAGGTCTGAGAACACACCACTTATTTTGTGTAGCCACGTATGTGATCATTAAGTATTTTTAGAAGTAGCGTTCCATTCAACTGAGAAGGAAAGACACAGTGTGTGCAGCAACAGCACTCAGCCCATTTTTGTTCTGCAGGAAAAAAAGGAAATTACAAGGGCATAACCCAAGGATGGAGCAAGAGCTGTCTGTGCTGAGCCTGCCACAGGTGGGTGAGCAAGGACCCCTCAGGCTACCTGTAGTGCTTTCCATCCAAACCTGACCAACTCAAAACACTGTAGTTTCTGTTACTGGCACCACATGGTCTAAACCCACACAGTGCTCACCTCACACTTTCTGCACAGCTGAGCAAGTCCTGTTGTGTCAAATACAGAGCTGAGTGGCAAATAGACCAACAGAGTAGCTCTTTTACTCTTCCCCAACTCCAAGTGTTCCCTCATGGCAATCCCCAGATGAGAGCTCAACTGAATCAGCCTGGGCTCAGCACTGGGACACTTGGCCCCATGAAACCCTTTACTTCATTTGAAAATGTTTTTAAACTAATGAATGAACATCATAAACTTGCTGAACTTCAGATTTTCAAAACACATTCCTTGTAGGCTTCATTCTCAGTTACAATCACACTGAATTCCCATAAAGCAAAGCCTCTGGAACATAAACTGTTTTGAGGAAGGGAATTCAGGAAAGCCCATTCCTTTGCCTGCTGCTGCTGCCTCCTCCCAGCCACAGTGTTGTCACAGTACAGCAAAGCAGCTGCAGATCCGTCTGGGGACTGCCAGCTTGGAGTAGCTCCACTCAAGAAAATAAGAAAATGGATACTGTATGACTTTTGTATTAAAGTCCCATCTTCAGTGCTGGTACATACACTCAAACCTGATCAATAAGCATAGAACTGGAGCACAGCAATACTTCTAGTATATGAACAAAATCAGTTCAAGTAATTGAATATCAGGGAACAATACTTAGATTTAGCAATAAATCCATTGTTAGAAAATTATTATTTATCACTAGCTGCTAGAAATGCATTTTGAGGAGCTCCTATTTGCTGATCTTTAAATTGTTTTGCTTCCCTACAGATTATTCAGAAAAGGTAGAAAACAATTTCTTTGAAACACAACCCAAGAAAAAATTATAGGGTTGGATCTCAGTTCTTATGAAAGGTTTTAAAAGCATTCACCTAAATTTACTATCATGCTGTCATGTAAAATAGGCTTTCAATAGTATCAGTGCCAGTATATCTTCCATAATAAAGCAACTTCTAGCAGACTTAAAAGTACAGGTTCTGGAAGAAAATATTAAGTCTCGCTTCAGCTGATAAGAACAACCCATTCACTACAAGAGCCTTTTCATATGAAGCTAGCTCTGCTGCTCTTGTATATGATAAGCAATTTCCACCACAGCACTGTTCCCAGCAGTGCTGCTTCTTTCCTTGAGGTTTGCTGAAAGCATGAGGAGCTGAGTAGTTAGTGAGGGTGGCAGGAGTACACTTAACCCTACCTGAAGGGAAACTCAAATTCATGGATCAGCTAGCAACAAAAGAATGTTTGCAACAAGAAGTTTTCCATCTGCTGCTTCGGGAGCATAGGGTCATATTTCAAGTCCTTGCAGGAAGAGTTTATGCCTAAGAACAGGGCAGGAATGCAGTGTTTGAAGTTAATCAAGGAAGCACTGTAAGGGAGTGACTCACGAGTGGGCACAGATGAGCATTAACCACTCCAGCCTCAGAGTGCAGGCAGAACACAAAGATGGTATATTCCCACCAGTAGGTCTGGGTGTCACTGTCCCATGCAAAGAGCTTATAAAAGAGAAAGGGCAGTACACCAGCTACATAGCATTTCTCTTGGCAATGTTCATGAACTTAATTCATGATTGTGGCTACACTGCAGCAAATTCAAAACATCAATTCTCTCTTTGCTGCAATGCTGCTAAGAATAATCCTCTAAAAGTAGAACCTTTCTGTCCCATCCTGTGCAGTATACATGCACTAATCACTGTGCTGGCAAAACAAAATGAAAAATCAAGAAGTAATGCAGTCCAAAAAAAACTGCTATGGAAATTTCAGGTCAAAATAACCCAAACCACACTTCTTACTTTGCAGGTCAATGACTTATCTCTATTTGTAAGGTATACGGTAAAAATGCAGGTTGCATTTGAAAAAAGTTTAAAGCAGGTTGCAAAACAATGCTGAAACGCAGATACTTACATAGCATAGAGAACTGCTGATCTACTGCAATGAAGCAAGGAACAAAATAAAGCTCATTGTATAATTATACTAATATACAGCAATTTACTTGAGAGAAAAAAAGGATTATGCAGTTCTGCAGCAAGCCACTTGCATTAAATGGAAAGAGGAAAAACAAAGAGGAAAAGCAGGAACTACAGGTAGCTAAAAAGCAACCAAAGCATAAGATTGGTACTCCCATTAAAAAACACAATCTTCAACAAAATTGGTTGATGCTTGACATCTGCATGCAAAAGAAATCTTTTTAAGGTTCTACCATTTCAAATTCACTGCCCCACTGCATTTAGCTAGCAAGGAGAAAACTGACACCACCACAGAGCAGCTCTACTACATTCCCTTACAGTTGATTCTGATTTCCTTGCAAAGGTCGTATGTGTGCACATACTGACTGGCTCTCTGGGCAGGGTTTCATCTGAGGTTATGCAAGTAATTTTTCTTCAGCAACAGATCTTAAGTCTCAGATCTTCCCTCCGATGCTCATTTCTCCTCCACCCTGGGACAGAGGTTGCTTCTTCTTCAAGGCGCTAACACTACTTTCTTTAGCTGTTCTTTAAATTGGAACTATAAAGTATGTAATTTTTACAGGAAAAAAAATAAGGCATAAAAACAAAAGATATTTTCTGTGTGTTTGCAACCTGTATCATTTCACCATTTCAGTTTAGAGAGCTGTCAAACCAACAATCATGCTAGTACAATTAACAGTGTCACCTACCAGCAGATGGTGAATCTGCCACCAAGACAGTAATTTCATATTACATCTAGCTGAAACTCACCAGAATTTTTCTGAAAGTAAGGATGTTCTTCAAAACAAACTAAGCATCATTAAAGGGGACAGGTTTTCTATTTTCCTCTGCAAGGAGTTACTGAATGCAACTGAAAGCACCAGGAAAAAACAGTATTACTATATGAATATTTGCAACTTTGCAGCCCTAATGACCAAGTACTTTGAATTAAAGCAACAGACATGTCATTTTGCACCTCACTGATCTCCTGCTGATTTATTCTGCAAGTCCTAGAACATACTTGACAATTATCTAGACACAATACCTAAGGATTTTTTTTGCACACACAGCACTTTAAAGTTTTGATGAACATATCACAGTCATCAGTGGTGTAGAAAACAGAGAACTAGCACAATTGAGAAGAGTCCTTGTTTTCTGCTTCTCATATCACCACCATGTCCTTCAACTCCCTAGAGAGAACCCCAGGGAGGAAAACAATCTTTCCCAGTAGGTACTGTCACATGCAATTCACTCCACACCAAGGGACCCCACTAACGCTGCAGTTATTGTGAGAATACGCTCCCACATCATCAGTGCCACTTTAGATCAACTTGGGACAGCCGTAGCCACTGCTTGATACTGCTCTTTTAGCTGGTCACCCATTTCACTTCATCAGAGCACCTGAGGTTTTCCAAAATCTCAGGCAAAAGCTACTTTTAGCAGTGGTGAGTAATTTTAACAGATCTAAGAAACTCTGTGATTATGTTACAAATCAAAGCTGAACTTTGGGGGAAAAATGGATGACATTTCCTATGCCCATGTCATTAAATATATGATGAAAAGCATAGTAAAACTAAACGAAATTGTAACTTTGCTGTAAGAGGAAACCACCCTACTGCTGCATCAGAGTTGCTTTGAGATTTACACTGCACTGTGGAACAGCTAGGATGACACTAACATACAAGGACAACTCCTCTGCAAGTTTTTGGCTTTTATTATGAGAAGTGATTTGAATAACAATAATCAGATGCCCTAGTTATGTAATGAACTCTTAAAACATTTCCACATGTACTCTCTACAACAATTGAGATCTTGCCCTAAATGACACATTTAGTTGTTCCACAGCAGAGAGTGCCTTTACTTTGCAATCGCGTACAAATCAAATACGGCTTTACACAAGCACCTCAAATACACAACACTACAGAGTTTTTGTATTTGCATACAAATGCTCTGAGAGCAGCAACGGATGTGTATGGCATGTACTACTAAGAAAAAAAAACACTAAGTGAAAGAAAAAAATTATTAAAGATTCAACAGATGGGAATGCTTAATGCAAAGACAGAAGTTACAGCCCTATTTACAATTGTCATTTTGGTCATCTCAACCACCTTTCACCTTGTCTCAAAAGGTGACCAGAAGAGAGGCAAAACAGAGGCAAGCACTAGGTTTGGGGAGGGGAGGGCATTCAGCATTTTCAGAGAGAGCAGCTTGTAACAGTGTTAACTAATGTCCCCACAAAACACAGACTCTTATGGTTAAATTAATATGGCATGCTGCACATTTTGCCACAGTCACCGCTCACAGGCTTTAACTTAATCCCAGCTGGAATTAAAAGAAAGATTTTCCCTCCCAAACACTCCATGTTTTGCAGTTTTAGTTGCTGTATCCACGGATGTTAATAACTGAATAGTCAAGGCACAGAGTTCTCCCCTAGACTCTTCCACCATCACTGGTGGAACAGCAAGCTAACCAACAGCTTCTCATTATTTCATTCACATGCTAAATATCTATTATGCAAAGGGACAATTCTAGATATTTTACTACTTCAAGAGATCTATGGCACCTAGATCTATTTTTGCTCACCACTCCAGTCCTTAAGCTGAAAAACAACTTTAGATGCTGTGTGTGAGAACTAGCAATTTTTATGCTTTGTGTTGAAACCTGAAGTTGTTTGCCTCTGTCTATGTGTTGAGAGTCTTATTTTATGTGGACGAAGTTAGACAAGATCAACAGTTTCACTGACACACAGCTCTTACAAGAGGTCCAGATCACAGCTGCTTTTAAAAGAACTTGAATCAGTTACTTGGAGAGATTGTTAAATAATGCTTATGTCTTAAAAATGTGGTTTCAATTTCAGCAGGTTCCCTGGTAAGCAGTGAAGAGATGCAGTGGCATAATGTACCCTCAAGTCAGAAAAGCTGGCATATGAAGAGTTCAAAGACCTGTAAAATCCTTCATTACTAACAGTCAGTCATCTTTTTGACCAAGCACAAGTAGGAACAGGTACTCATGAACAGCAGTTGATGTTGGTATTGAACATCCAGAGCAACATCAGTTATCTACTTTCTCTCTGCAAGGTAAAACCACTTGATAAATCACATGACAACCACCTGAGGAGATCACCATCTGATTCATTTGCAGAATTCACCACATAGAATCTGAACCTCCCCTTGACCCCAAAAATAGCTTTTTCTTAAGAAAAATCATAATTTCTTTCCCTATACGAAACATGCTCGAGTGTTGTTTGAAAGTTCTTACCCTTAGAGAATGCAGGAAGTACACATTATATCCCTACTACTGACAAATACGGACAAAGAATTAGCTCTGTTGGATTTCAACCCAAAAAGCAATTCTATACAAACAAGCTCCATTCCCCAGCACATCCCCTTATTTTGCTCAGGATCACACACTGTTACTGTTAGCAACCTGTCCTTCCCTCAGGAAGGGGCTGAATAAAGGGGCACAAAATAAAGCTCTGGCGAGAGATTATAATTAAGGAGCTATATGGATTTCTCTCATCCTGCCACTATTCCCTTCTCAACATGTGGTGGACTACAGAAACACTATGGAATTAAAGAAAATCAACAGAACAACAACTGTCAAGACCTTGCAGCACACAACTCAGGTTACAGTGACATATTTGAGACTGACACCACATTCTACACACTCAGTTCAAGCGGTTCAGAAACAGCAGAATAAGTCACAAATTACAAGAGATATGGCTGTAAGTTATCTGCCCCACTGATCATTGGTCCTTATGCAAGTTTTTGAAGTCTGTGTAAAAAGACCAAAGGGGAACAGTGCAGAACTTTCAACCCATAGAACTCATCCCTATTTGTCACACATTACCAAAAGCTCAGCGATTCTCCCTTATTCTTTCTCTCCCAATTTGCTCCGTATTTTCAAACTCAACAACACTCTCTCCACCATTCTTGTTACTTAACCAGACAGTTCAACCAGTGAGCTAGTTTGTTTTCTTTCACCACTCAGTAAGATTCAGCATTAGCAATCACAGCTTCAAATTTAACATTGCAAAAATCACAACTTCAAATTTAACATCACAACAATAAACATTGGGCTAAAAATAAAAACAAGAAATTAAAAAACCATAGCAGCATAATAAACTGCAGACAATTTTTACATCTAAAAGGTTTCTCACTCCTCTCTTGACCTACTGCACTAATGCAAATATTACTTCCTGAAGTCTACTCGACCCTCACATTCTGCATTATTGTTTCCATTCCACATAATTCAAAATAAAACACTTCTAAAAATATGCATCTACATGATGCTCAGCAAGGATGACAAAACCAACCATTTATTAGTTACTCATCCAGTTTATTTTGGTATGCCTTCAATAGGAACATATATAGAAGTTTTACTAGATAAGCCATTACAACATAAATACTCCTACTAAAGGAAAAGCCAAATAAATACATTGAGGGGTTGCAGAGCAGCGTGAAACACATCCTTGTGCTATTCTGGTTAATAAAGATGTTTTTGAAAACTCCAGCTCTTTCCCCTTTAAAGCCTTCCACCTACAAAAGAACAATGCTCAGATGGGCAGCAGTCTCCATACAATAGATGCTCTCTAGTACACCGGGGCACCTGTTTCCTAGGAAACAAGCTAAAAAAACTCAACAAAAACGACAGAAAGTATCCAGTATGTTAAATATGCAAATAAAGTAGGTCACACCAGTTATATTTCACTCAATGAAGTGAAGAATCCACAACTCATTATATTCTGAAATACAGGATTAGTTTTTCAATAACTGCTCAAAACTAAATGACCTCTATTTTTCCCCAGGCACCTCTGAAGTACCCTGCTTTTTAGGAACAAATGCAAGATTGGCAAGAAAGGGCTTTACTTTCAGTATGAAAATACATGTTGTTTTAATGCCAAAATATTCTTAATGCAAGTGTATTCCAGCTATCTGCACAGTCTACAGAACTCTGAGCAAAGCATTGGCAACAGCAAGTCACACCAAACCAAAGTCTGTTCCAGTCCAAGACATCACCAAATTTTAGGCAAGTTCTCACCGTTGTTGTCTATAGCCCTTAAGAGAGCTCCAGTCAGAGCAATTGGCTACTTAACACACAAGCCAGGCCAAGCTTTACTGCAGTAGGAAGTAGAGGAAACAGAACAGAACAAACTACCCTTTTGAACAATACTTGTCAATGTCCTGAAGGTAATGTATCAGCAGTTGTTTCCCAAGCTCCCATGAAAAAAATGAAGAAGGTCCTGGGAAGGTTGAGCAGGTCAGTCTCAAAAGAAAACAACCCAACAGCTGTGTGCCCCACTCGTTCTTATTAACGTGCTCTCCATTATTACACTTGAAATGACATTTCAAGAATATGCTTGGTCAGAACAAAAAGCACAGTTATTTATATTATTACAGCACTCACAGGAAACACAGACCAGTGCAGTCAACCCAAAACAAGTGTCAAAAACCTCAAAATCTCATGATCAGCCTGTTTGAAATCTTGGCAATCACCTAGCACAATACTAAATGAACAAAGCATCTTATGTTGTGAAAGGGCCATGCCAGCAAGTGTAAAAACCATCAGCTGAATCATACCAGTGTCAGTTCAGAGAATAATGAATCCTACACTGTAGCTACACACTCCCACTCTGACACTGAGCTACTGCTAAAAGTCTCTTCAGCTCATATTAGGGAGCTGTAACTCAAGTGCACTGGTCATAACTGAGGGCGGAAGGAACACTGCCTGGGAAAAAAAAAAACCTCCACCAATGTTATTTGTATTGCTTCTGCAGTCTTTGCAAATCACAGTGTGACAGCAGGCAATTACAGTCTACCACGTACTTCAGGTACTGCTCCTATTTTCTTATTTTCTAGCCTGCAGAAGAGACCAGTGTGAACAAAGGTGCCCTCATGATTCACGTGGCTTCTGTTATTTTGGTATTAAATAAAAGAGGATGTAGATATGCTTCTCAGTCTTCTTCCTCACCTTTAAAGGATAACACAAACACAAAGGTATGCCAAAAATTCAGGAAAGTGTTATTTATTAAATCAGCCAGGAAAGGACAGGGAAGAGCTTTACACAAAAGTCAGTCTTCTAAACCCACAAGCAAGTCAAGTGACAGTGATTCACAACAACACATTCAAGGATGATACAATTTCAGAACTAAAAAAGAAGTGAATACCATCAACCAACAGGAATGGTAAAATTCCTACAATTAATTTTGAGTCCTTAGCAACCTTTTTGGGTAATCTCACTACACCCTGGACTCTTTCTACCAGAATATTCTTGGACTGACCAGAATTAAGCAGAAATTTATCCTCCTTCACATCACCACAAACAGCAAATCAGTGCACAAAATATTTCTCATTCTCTCCAAGGAAAAGGCTGACTGTTTAAAAGAGAAAAAAGGAGAAAAAAAAAAAAGCAAGGAAGAGTCAACACGCTGTTACAATTGCAACTCTCCAGAAGACCAGATAACAAAGAAAGACCAACTTACTCAATTCAAGCACTAGCTGGCAAGTTCACACCAAAGACCCACTACTGTTTATACCAGCTGGGGTGGAGTTACCAGGAAAGAGCTACCAGCAGCTACAGAAGTACCCTGGCACTGCACCTCAGCATGGATGCTGCACAGACACTTGCTTTCCCATTCATCCTGCTGTGACATGGAAATACAGGATGCCAGCTTATAGGACTACTCATCTGGCATGTGCTACTAGCACTAAACTTACCGAAGGAAAAACACACATACATTTTTCCACATATGTGTTTTTTCCTTTCATATAACACTTTACTTGCACAATATTGTCTCTAGCCCCACCACCAAGGTAGCTTTCAGTTGCCTAATCAGCATGATAAAACGAACAGCATGAGCAAGTCCTGATACTTCCCTCCCTCTAAATCCATAAAGTCAATTACATAAATCAAGACATTTTAATGTAATGTGGATTAAAAGGTTCTAAGCTCAGGCATGCTTTGCTTTTAGGCTTTCACAATGTGGAATATTATTTAGTATGACAAAATGGGATAGCCTGTTTATTCATTCGGGAGAGGTATTTGAATTACCACTGACATTTGTTCATTGCTTCCAGATTTGGGGAATTAGACAAAGAAACACAGTCAACAGCAGCTTGATCCTGAACACCATTCATATCCTTTTAGTGAATCCTCCCACTCTCCCTGTGAGCAAGGAGTCAACAGTCCCAGTATAGTCCTCCTCTCCTAACCTAATAGCAGGATAATTCTATTCTGATCGATGGATATTGAATACAAATTTCAATTACCATATAAGTAAAACCTGCTGTAAGAGTAATTGATTCATTCAAAGAAGTTCATCCAAGAAGGGGTGGGGATGGGTGGGGAGGAACATTTTTCTCACTGGTCTTGGAAGAATGTTCACTCGCGTTCACGTTTTAAAAAGGAGAACTTTCCATGCTGCCTGTCTGCCATTATAAGCACCACACATGAAAACTGTGATTAAGATACAGGGACATCAACCCTGCTCCTCTTGAATCTCATTACTGCCTGCATCTGCATTAGGCATTACTGAAGATGGTCCAGACACTAAGTATACAGGGAGGAAAAGAACAAACCCCAACAATCAGCTACTCCATTAGCAGGCAGTCTGGCAAGGCCACAGTTTCATTAAGCAGCAACAAAGCAGTTAAAGCACTCAGTAGTTGATTTCAGAGGTATTTCATTCAAAGACATTAAAATAAATCTAATTACAAAGGTAGTAATGGCATTTTGTTCTTGTTAAGTCCAATTGGTAGGCAGAACAGCAATTCCACCGTTGGTCCCATGATTATTTCCAAGCATTACCATATGCTTATACGATTTCCATAATAACTATAATATTGTTAAGGAAAATTTTAAAACAGGGCAGGCAAGTTTTCAGAGAGCACTTAGACAACCTATTACCATTTAACATGGACTTTAGTCTGCTGTATTATCAATGAGAGATTCTTATCAGCCTCCATCAGCCTGAAGCCACTTGTGAAGATGGCCACAGCTTACACTACTTTGGAAAGTTTTATCAAATTCTTACTTCGGAGAAAAGAGCCTTTGCAACTAGGACCCTTTTCCACAGTAAACAAAAGGCAGTGCCACTGATTTCAGGCAAGATTCTCTAAGTGCTTGAAGCCTATTTTTGTTCAGCTAAGGCCTAAATAACTCTTTACAAAAAAAATTAACCTGACAGCTACACTTAGCTTCATCAAAGAAGCCTGGAAAAATGTTGTTGAGACTGTTCCCTCCAGAACTGTTTCTCCACTCAGAAGATGCAGATAATCAGAGCAATGCTTTGATGAAATGCCCCAACTGCCCAGTCAGAAGTTAAAGCTCACAATGACATGTCAGAAGAGGATTGAGGGGGGAGTGTCCACCTAACTTGTAAACACTTGAGTTTTTAAGAAAATGAACCATCTGGAAAAGCGTTTGTGGCTTAAAGTGCTCTCTAAAGTTAAAAGAGGATGTGAAATTCACACACAGTGTATCAATACATTTACACTCAAATGCCCAATAAGCCAAACCAGCTTGTGGAATCCAGAGCAGGGAAAAGCAGAGAAGGTGGGCATAGTTCCTTTAACAAAAAGATTACAAATAATCATCATCCTCATCACTTATCACCTCTACAAGGAAGGGTCCTCACATTTAAGTACACTGAGCCAAAGAACATGTCTGCTACGTCAGACACACGCAGGGTAAATACAAAACAACACCCTCACAAAAAGAACACAGTTGGGCCAGAAATTCTACATAGCCAATTTTGAGGCATGGCATTCCACCCCACCCCTAAGCAGCTCCCTCTCTGCCCTCTGGGAGTTAAGAACCCCTTTACAAACGCCAGGCTTCAAAACAATAAAAACCCATTTGAGAAAACACTCCACTCACTGCTGTGCCCTAAGTCACACACACACACAACACACAATGGCAACACAGTGGTTCTGACGTTTCTAACTCTCTGACTGACTTCGTGGGGAGAACAGGAATTAGCCCTGTATCTTCAGCATCCATGCAAAGCACAAAAGTAGCCTGCCTTCTCCAGGCAGTATAAAAAGCAGAAAGAAAGACTTGAGCTTTTGGTGAAACCCACATTGCCGATTCTTTTCTCTGCAAACTGCTCCAGTCACTCGAGTACATAAAACATTTAGAGTTACTGGATTGCTGTTGCTATTCAGCCCAGTGGTAAAAGACTGTGACTGATACAAATGCAGAGGAAATTCTTGAGAAAAAGAAGAAAGTCAAGTGAAGATGATGTAGGAAGGTCTGATCTGCCATTGCACTGTCAGCCAAGAGTGGCCACAGGAGACCTTTTTATTTTAATTTATGCTCTCTCAGTCAGGCTGAGGAGCAGCAGCTGCTGCAGTAAGAGCAGAGAACGCATGGCTGTCAGCAGGGCAGATAGGAGGGCAGTCCTGATGCCTGATACCCTGCAGAGAGAAGAAAGATAGCAGGAAAAGAAAGACTTCCCCAGCAGGGACCCCTCACTGCAAAAAGATTCTGGCTGGCAAGAGCAAAAACTGTTCTCTTCAATGAGCTTCAGCAGTACTGGTATGGAGAAGAAGTGGAAAAACAGAACCAGGAAAAAACATTAAAATATACGCACACACACACACAAACATACCTTTATATAAAAGTAAACAACCTAGCATATGCTGCTCACATTGGATTTTATTAATGCTAGTAGAAACCATCGTTTTCTAGCAATTACACCTTTGAAAGTATACCTAGCCTACAGCATGAAATTCAGTTTGCAGGACGGGCTTATTTCTCCTTGAGTAGAATCTATCATATCAAAGATCAGGGCATGATGCAAAACACAGTTATACAGCGAACACCAAGAATGGAGGCAGAGAGGGAACCACTCTTTGTGGCTGCCAATTAATTAATCCAAGTAGTTCACATATATATAACAAAACAAAAATAAAACCCACACATCCCCCCCAAAAGCTACACAAAACCACACACCTAAAAACTTAAGAAAACCAAAACTATCAACTAAACAAAATAACACACCTTTAAATGTGAAGACTTAAAAGCACTTTGTTCCATTGTGCAAGTTTTCATTGAAGTACTTCTAAAATAGATCCCCGTGCAGCAAATAAAACATATTTCAATTTCAGGATGAACACCTACCAAACTGTTTTCTCAGGCCTTCTTCCTTTTTTTTAGATATCCTTTAGCAACAGGAATTTAGACTAAGTTGTTTATCTGGAAATCCCATTCCCAATGGGATCAGATCATGGACCTGGGCCCTGGGAATAAGGACTTACAAAGGCATTTAGAAGCATTCATTTATTATTTCTTAGTAAAAAGTCTTAGAACTCTGTAAGCTTTTTTTTTTTTCCCAAGCCTAGTAAACTAGCTTAAATCTAAAGTCAGCCTCTGTATGGTCAGCTAGCTTTAAAGGATCTGGTATTTTTTGGCAAGAACCATACCACCAGGTTATGTGGCTCTCTTGCCTATCTCTTGTTGTGTTTCTGTCAGCCAGTAAATATTAGTAGTCACCCGTGACACTTATGCTCTTCCTCCCTTCCCATTACTGCTACGCAAATAAACAAGAGAAGTCTCACATTTCATTTACCAGGTGTCAAATGCTGTGGTACAACGTCAGGTGACTTCTGTAAACTTGTCTTAACAAATTTGCTTGGACTACAACACAACCTTAGGGCTGTCACGCTTATACAGCACCAATGACTCCACTGTACTGTCTGGCCACTGATTTACCTTACGCAACCCCTCAAAGTCGTACTCGTAGCACAACAGTGGTCTCTGCTTCAGAGACAGCCTAGGCAGCAGGTAGCACTGTCCAAAAGCCACAGACTTTCTCATAGACTTTCTCAGGGCCCAGACAAGAAGAGAATTTCCCACCTTTCCTTCCAAAATACCAGGTAAGTGCTACATTTGAGCTTTTATGTTAAAGCTAATTTCTATAACCTACCAAAATAGTTACCAAAGGAAGGGTTAGTCTGGCGCCTGCCTGAGAACACCCTTCAGATTCACTTGCCTATCACAGAACTCTCAGCCCTCATATAGTATTTAGTTACTTAATAAGGATCCACCGTAACCAATGTCAGATTTAAATAAGAATAAATAAGTCTGTCTGGGAGTACAGACTTGCTCATTTCTTCCTTTTAGGAGGTAAGGGAAAGAGAGAATGAAAAAGGACAGAACTGCAAGCAATTGTAATCCTACACAGAAACTGCCAACTATATACCTTGCTGTTAAACATGGCCTGGGCTGAAAATGGTTAATTCACTGTAACTGGAGGAGCTGTGTAAAGATCCAAGTAGGTCACCATCTGGAAACTTAAAGCTCCTCTTCCCAGCAGAAAGCTTTTTCATCTGTGACATCCAGCTGTAGTTGCCTTGGACTGCTACACTTACTTGACTTTACACGCCTCCTACATTTGTAATTCAACCAACTGAACCACTGAAAAGGAAGGTATCCAAAATTTGTTTCTTAATGGTATTGTGTGGAAAAGCCAGGGGCAGGGTACAGAGGGAGCAGATAAAAGGTGTTTCAAACTACATTCTTTAGATGCAGGATTTTCATTGTGGTTTCACAGAAACTAAGCAGATGAACATGAAAGTTAATTGACTCCAGGCTGCAGAATGCTTTATTAGATGCCTGTTGGAACTCCACCTCTTGCAAAAGTAAGCCAATACTAATAGGGAAAAGGTACAGCTAACAACTGGATGTCACACGCTTCAGAAAGTCAGACATTCAAGGACCAACCAGATAAATTCACAAAGAAAAATCCATATAGGGATTCCAAGTACAAAGATACTAATTCTGGATCTGAAAGGCTGGGGATTCAGAGCATATTCCCTAGGATTTATCACTACCTGCCTTGTTTCTCATACTTCTTACCAGCTGGCCACTGTTCTAAGAATATTTACCTTAAACAAACCTATTGTCTGGTCCAGTATGATCATTGGTATGATCTCTGTTGCACTTCTAAAAAGGTGATGCCTTATTTTATTCTATATCAAGAATGCTCTTATTTATTCTATATCAGGAAATGCTTCAATCCAAACATAATGTTAGATGTCAGAGAGGAAAGACTAGAACAGCTCACAGTACTTTACCCTTAAAAGCTTCAAAACAACTTTCTGTCCAACCCTCCACAAGTTTTCATCTTGCATCCTATCCAAATCTAAGAACATTCCCTTTTATTTTAAATGCAAAATACCTATATTAAAAGGAAGACACTGATTTAACAGTTTATCTATCTGAATTTAAATGAATGTTTTAATTCTATATATTCTCATTAAAGTAACAATTTCTTGAAAATTTCAGAGCTTCCTTTAATAACACTCACAAAATTACTTCCCACACTACCTTTGAAACCTAAGAGTATTTCTTTACTCCTTTTTCTTCCAGTTACTTTACTGATGATTATAGTTTGTTGAGAACATCTCATGAAGAGCAAATACATAACTCATTCTGAACACTGAGAATTCATTCTGAAATTTTGTAACAGTTTACAGACCATGCAGTCCAAACTGCTGGCATTATCTCAGCTTAAGCCTGAAAGAAGAATTTTCACTAGACACATTTGTCCCAAAGCTCAAGGGAGAAAGAAAAGAGCATACCTTTACCACTGTTCAGTAAAGTACAGCAGAAAAACCATTCCAGACAAACTCCTACTGGGTCATACCAGACCAGTATTAATGGTTTAGTTTCCATAACTTCTGTAGTAACTCTAGCTCTGCAGATTTCAACATACCTTTCACAACTTAGGGTTTCTTAACTCAGCCTCTGGTCAATCAAAGGTATCAGACCTTGAAAACAACAGGGAAATGACAACTTGTCCACAGACTTCAAAGCTAATTAAGATTAATATTTTCAAGGGACATTGCTCAGTCTATAGTGGGGGGTTTTTTTCCCAGATTGGGTCTGTCCATAAAAATTACTAATTATGCCAAATATTAATTGCAGTGTTGGTGTTTGACATGGACAACACTCACAAAAACAAAATCTACACGGCTTTAACTCGAGGCAGTTAAACCAGAAAGGTTTTTCAGTAGCAAAATGGTCTGTTTAGTTCCCCTGGTCACATCCCCTCACTTGAGTGGAGTCATGCCACTCTTCACCAGCCTCTCAGTTGGTTTATAAAGCCATACCTTACACTGGCCCAGCTGTTTTAAGTTGGTTTAGCTGGCAAGGATACCATCTTGAAATGCCCTCTGGGACAAAACCATCAAACCTCCAAACTACTTTTGATTTGTATGGAACTCCATCTCGAAATTAAAGATTATTCAAAAATGCCTTCTTATCACATCTTTCACACTGTACGAAACACAGCCAAACATATCTTAAAATAAACAAATACCTGTTCTAGGTATTTAAAAGTTGTCAGTCTACACAAAAGTAACAGAAATCCAGACTACAGGATCTTCAAACTTTTAAATTTGAAACCAGTAAAATTTTAACTTTCTTAATAAGAGGTGTAGGTGCATTGATATATTGTTTCTTCACACACTAGAGAGAAAGAAAAGAGCAAGATTCTTTCCTTTGGAGAACTCTCTTGCACTGAATCTAGTCAAAAGGGAAGGCTCAGCACATCTCCAAAACCGTGGAGCAATTTTTGGCTCCGGAGGATAATGTTTCATTTGAAGGTACATGACAATTTAGCAGATTAAGGATGCTGTGCAATAGCTTAAAGTTCTTCATCTCCCTTGGTGGTACAATGAATCTAAAAGCAGGAATTGTTAACTATGACCTTTTGTTTTTTCTAAGCCATCAATAAGAATCAGTTTCACAGTTCTTTAAAGCCTTCCTTAAAGGCAAAAAGAAAGGTGGCTCTTACTGTTTACTTTTAATAGTATTGAAACCATTGGTATTAGCACAGACTATGACTACCTACCTACTCATAATGCTTTTCCACAAAGTGCGGAAACAATCCAATAGCAGAAAATAAATGCAATATGCATCAAGTTCTACACTTAGACTGTTTTTACTTTTTCTTTATCAATCACCAAAGCATAAACAAAACTAGATCGAGATGTTCAGTTCCCATTCAGCTATAAATTGATTTTCAGGCTTGATTTATATACATGGCTTCTTTTATGCTTTGTTTACAGAAATTATTTTATCTGACATGCTAGCTTACTTGATAAGACACCATTAGCAGTAATAGCAGTAATATTTCATGCAGAAGCCATTAACTTTAGCCTAAGATGCTGCTGAAGTTAAGATGCCATAAATAAAATGTGGAGATTTCTTATGTGGCTAATGGTAGACCACATAAGTAGTGGTATTCTAGAGCTGAGCATTAGCAGCTCCATTGGACAAAGATTTATCATGAAGTTGTTGCTGTTATGTACATGCCTGGCAAAAGCAGGACTCAGTGCTCAATGAAGTACTATGAATTACTACTTATAAAAAATGACAGTGGTGACCAGCTCGCTGCCCAGACTGGTGGCAAGGTACATAGCCTGCAGAAACCACTGTTAAGTGGTATTTCAACAAACATAAAGCTATTTCATCCAAGCACACCACTACTCTACAACTAGAGAGAACACAGTCACAATTGCTCACTGAGGACAAACTCCATGTGCTTCATTGGCTGAGTTCTCCCAGTGCTACAAGTATTAGAGGCCCATATAGCTCCTGCTACTGAGGGGAAGTTATCATCTAAAGGATGGTCAGGCAGGATGCTTACTCTAAAACACAAATGAGTAGGAACACTGCCTGATAGGCTCCACTGTTATCTGCCAGAGTTTTTGGTTAGACTACTGTAACATCCTTTTTGCCAGCTCTTAGCTACTTAGGCAACTGAAGTAATTGCTCTAGCTCTTATGAAAGACTTTTCAGTGTTTTGTTTCGAATACCTCTTTGAGCTTTCCCACACATCCTCCCTTTTCTGTTTTGTTTGCTTTGTTTTGTTTTGGGTTTTTTGTTTTTTTTTTTGTAAAAAACTACATTGTTTGGAAAACAATTATGCAGCTGCCAACAAGTGATTCCCACTGAAGTCAACAGGATCTGCTCTTACGCAGAGGGTTGTAACAAGTGCCCAATCATTTACAATGCTGAAAGCCTTTGTGCTCTATATGCTAAGTGGATGAAGGGCAATGCAGGGGGGGCTCATGTAAAATTAATACCACATCAGGAAGTGGATGAGGGAGAGGGAAGGCAGTTAATAATTGATCCACAGTTTGTTTCTCGGAATTCTGAGACATCTTTATGGACGTTTGTTTTGGTTTGCCTTTGGGGGTTTTTTTTCCAAGGTAGAAAGTTTTTAAAGTTCTACTAACAAAACAGAGTGAAACAATAACAAGAGAGCCCCCAGAATGGCGCTCTGATAACAATAACTGCAGAAAAGTATCTTTGCAGAAGGCAAAATGGAGTTACAATAAAAAAAAAGGCAGTGTTTTTCAGACAAAATATGACTATCCTCTCACTTTTAAAAGACTACATTCTTAAATTCAAACACCTTCTATGAAAAAGTGGTATATTCTATTCCTGCTCTTTTTGTGAAAAGTTACAGGTTTCTCTCCTCACCATCATTTACACAGAAATGCAATCACACCCCACAATGCAAAGTCCATCCTTCCAACTTATAAAGTCCTTCAAACTCCTCAAGCTAGGTGTTTAATACTGCTCACTTGAACAATTTCAACAACACAGCTACACCATAAGTGTTCTACCTTGTTCTATAAATATCATCTGTAGTCATTTTAAGGACATGTTACAGTGGCAGATTGGAGCAAGATAGCCTTTTAGAGTAAATGAAAATCTGACCTTGGTACACTAAGGAGATTTAAACAAACAGCAATACTCACTGGAGTTCTTATCATCTCCAAAGATACAAAAAAGGAATCCCACCAACTCTCAACATAAAATATGTAGAACTTTACACTATTTTTCTAATTCATAAAGCAGCAACAACCACCAGCTTCTTTAAATTTCAGTCCTGTACTCCAGCCTCAAGCAGAATTGCTGAGATCCTGTCCTTCAAATGCCCCATCCATTCCACCTCACCAGATCACACATACCTCCATCCTGCAGCAATTGTTTATGAATTGCTATAAAATGTGAAATTCTTCACATCAGAGCCAAAGCAGTGTGTACAATTTTGATATTCACCAGACACATAGTTTGACACAACTGAAGAAGGATTATCTCCAACAGGTGTAATTTGGGAGGTCTTACACCAATACCGAGGCTTGCTGTTTCAAAAGGAGATGCTTGCACATTACACTGAAAGGAGGCACATGTTTATGGAACAAAGCTGTATGTCGAATAGGAACAAGCATCTTAAAAATGGTACCAAAAAAATCCAGTGTTGGGTTTTTTACTTCTCCTTCCCAATTCCCTGTGGACATGTGGCTGAACTCCAGTGACAAAGCCAGCAAACTGCTGCTCTTGGAGCATGGCAGTGACCACTCAGAGGCTCCTGTGGGCTAAGGGCACAGACTCAGCTGAGCTTTCAACTCCAGGTGACAAGAGCAAGAAGAGACACAAATACACATAAGACACAAAAAGGGCTTCCTTGGAGAATGAGAGAGAACAGTCTCTGCAAGTCAGAGTATAGCACAAACTGAAAGGAGGGCAAAACCAACAAGAATTGGGTAACAAAAGGCACAGTAATTTATCCAGGCAGTGCTAAGCTGCTATTGACAAGAAAGCCACAAGTAACAGTAGAGAACATCATCACTGTCATTTATTAGGTATGACATTTAAAATAATATATGAAATACTGGATGATAGAGAGTTTACTGGAAATCACACATACACACAGAAATTTCTGGGATGGGAAAAGATGAAGACACAAGCTACTGTTGCCCACAGCTGTCCTTTTGCCTCTGTCAGAGGTCGGCCCCTCTACAGAACAGCTGACAGGGTCATGAATCTATAGGGCAGAGTACTCAGAACAACAAAAATGGCCAGATAGGAGCCACAACTCATTCACCTGTTACAGTGGCACAAACTCTTCAGTGCCCATCTCATCGGGAATGGCAGTGGTTTTCTTTAATATGCAAAGTTATTAACTGCATCTGTTCAGGAGCTACTTTCCCACAGGCATGAGAGCGGTTTAGGAAAAATGAAGGAAAGCAGAGGTCAACAAAGATGTAAACCATGTAAAACCTTAACCAGCTTATGTTCTTGAGTCAAACACAAACTTACTTGCATGGAAAAGTTTCTGCAGAATAAAACTTTGATTCAAATATCACCACAAACCACTAGACTTACCCAGGATGTGGTTTTGCCTATCTTCAAAACAAAGAAAACAAAACCAAGAAAAAAAGTAACGTTTTCAAACCACACCCAGCCTGCACAGCTGAAGTGGGAACACAACTGGTGACCATGCCAGAGCTCACAGCAGGAGCAGAATAGTACAATACATAAAGAGGAAGCAAAAAGTCCTTTGCCCGTAACAGCAATTAGATGGGTTTCCAGTCTCTTCAAGTGCTTCTTTTAGATAAATAACGATACTTAAGTTAATAATAAACTTCTGCTCTAGCAAGTTGAAAAAAATTTTTTTTAGTACTGCATTATTTTATGTACATGTAATATATATATATATATGCATAGTGTTACATATATATATAAATGTATCTCCAACATTAAATGCATACTAACCTTTTGTTCATAACAAAGCCACCAGAAAGGATACTACTTGGGAATGAATAATCATGGCAAACTCTCTTCAGAGAGCTCATTTGGCACCCCATCTAGCAGGCCACTCCAATGAAGGACTGGCATTATTACAGGGAGTGGCATGGTATTTGGAATAACATTTATGTTATTCCAAAGGAGAAGAAACTTGAGAGGTAAATGATAGAGCTGTCCACTTAACCTTAAGTTCAAATTAAGTTCACATTACAATAAACTTGGTAGACAATCACTGCTCTTTGTTTCTCCAACTGAGTACTAAGGAGAAAACAGATAACCACCATAACTCTTACAAAAACAGAGATCAAAGTGCACCAGAGGGGTATTCCCAAGTAGCCAATGTCTACATAACAGTCCTTCCTGGAGTGAGCTATCTATTAACACAGCAGCGTGTCTTATACCTCTGGTACTCCAGAGTCCAAAACCACCCTACCTAGAGTAAAAACAGGCCACGCTTGTACAATCACTTAAGTTGAACTGCACAGGGAAAGGAGAAGACGGTCCTACCATTTTCCCATATTTCGTTCTTGCAGCCAAACAACAAGTCAACAAAAATTGTCCCAGATGAGATAGTTTGAGTCAGATCTGGTAACTGACTGCTATCAGTCCACTAAAGCTGTATTAACACATGGTTCTGCAGCCTTGTGCCAGCCTCAGACACTTGCAGCCCCCTGCTTTCATTTTGACACCAGAATTTGCAAGACCAGCCATGAAACTACTGCCAACCAAGGTGGGAAAGTGGCCCTGCTACAGAAACAGGTGCTCCTAAGTATTCAGAGAGGAAAAAGAACTGAGTTAGGCAACACCTCACATCCCCCCTTAATGCTCACAGAAAGAAAAAGAAACAAGAGAATGTTCATGATATCAAGCAATATTGATTAGAAACTGGACCTTAGTTGTTTTTTTAAGAAAAATCATACATATTTCATATTTATATATACACATTTTTATAGTCTTCACAAGCCAAATGGCTGAATTTTCATCTAGAAATGAATTGGATAACTCCTTGGAAAAGAGAGATTCTAACTTTACAAGTTTTACCTCTTTTTTAATTATTTTTATTTTATATGTCATTATTGTTGGACTGACTGAATTCACACATATTCCTTTTGACATATACCCACCTGAATTCACACGTATTCCTTTTGACATATACCCACATAAACTGGCAGTCAGGAAGACAACTTTTACGAAATGCTACCTTTTACCCACAGGGAACCTTTCTGGTTTTATATTTAGGTGGCAAAAATTAAAATTAAAAAATCTGAAACCCTTGCCCTGTGCATAGTAGAACACCCCCGTATACTCCCAACTGAGAACAGCCCCGGAAACTTGCCAACCCTCCTCCTCATTACCTAGTAGGACTCAATGTTTTGAACTGTCAATATTTTCAAATTCTGTTCTCCAGCCTGAAACACTCTAACCTCATAGCATTGCAAAGACAAACTTGAGAGTGATCTTCCACAATCTGACACAGTTAACTGAAGCAATGCATGAAGCAGCAAAACCTTTGCCATACATTATCTGTGAACATTTTTCCTCAGTGTCTCTGCTTTTATATATAAAGCATTTACAGCACATAGAGGGAACTCCTATCAAGCTCTTTTTAAATCACAGCTGGTTGGAACACAGAATGCAGCAGAAGAGATGCAGTTCAGTGCAAGGGAAGCACAGAGAACCTAGCCTCACAAGGGTAAATACAAGCATATGTGAAGCAAAAGTGTCCAACCAGCAGAACCTGCAGTGCAGGCTCTGACAAAATAACAGATACCAGGTGGATCTGCTTGGGGTAACACCCCACACAAAGCACTACCACATCTTTGCTTAGAGCACCAGAGCTCGGTTGAGAGGGTCTGCCCTCTTGACGCAGAGAAAATCCTGACATAAAACAATGTTCCACATCATGGAAGTTTTGCCCCTAAATCAAAGTAAATTAAGCTGGGCTTTCATCAAATGTAAGCTACTAACACCAGGAAACACCCAGTAGGCTGAGTTATTTCAAGCATCCTTGTAGTATCATTTCTATCATACTCATTACCATTTAACAGTAGCTTACTGGAGCTAGGACCAGAGACATACTCAGGTTTTAACTCATTAACACTATGTTCAAGAAAACAAAACAGAAGCCTCTATGAACCCAAAATACTGCATGTATCTAAAGACACCTAGTCTCCTTTTAATGTTTTCTTTGAATTTAATACCACAAAGAAGGACCAAACACTTTAGGAAATAATGTTACTTGCTTATTGAGGAGAAAAAGAACCTATTTAAGAAAAAGTTCCTACAATTCTTTATTTTTTTTCTGCAAGAACTTATGTTAGAAAAAACAGGTGACAAAAGGTACAAAACAGATATACAAAGTGTCTTCATAATATGTATTTGCTTTGCTGCAAAAAGAAAAAAGCTCTTCCACCACCATACATCAAGAACTTTGCCTGAAATGATTTTCAATATTATTCAATGTAATGGAGTCTTCACTAAGAGCAGAGGGATTTTCAAGGCCTGGAAGAGGCATATTGATTTTTCCCAGTTCTAAGGGAAATTGACAGTTCATTCATAAGATCCTCTCTGTGTGCTGAAATACTTATTCTAAATGTGTCCAGAGGAAAGTGACTGGCAAGTTGAAACATTAGCAGAAGAATCTGATGTGGAGACTGATGTGTATCAAAATAAATACTCGTACTGCCATTTGGCTCATTTATTTTATGAAGCTAAAGGAGTAGGATCTGACTGTTTTTAGCATCTCTGCAAGTTAGGCCATCTGGAGGTTATATGAGATCACACTGAGTCAGAGTTTGATACCAAATCAAGCAGCCCTG
This sequence comes from Platyrinchus mystaceus, assembly GCA_035041135.1. Taxonomy (NCBI): domain Eukaryota; kingdom Metazoa; phylum Chordata; class Aves; order Passeriformes; family Tyrannidae; genus Platyrinchus; species Platyrinchus mystaceus. The sequence continues at coordinate 22,680,355 of JAWWLV010000144.1, forward strand.
ACTGCAAGCCTCAGTGTGTTAGTGACATTTTTAAATGCCAGCATAAGGAGAAGGCTGAACTGCTCTAGATCTCTGTGTACGTTACAGAAGTAGCTACACCGAGCACTGTGCCAACAGTGACATCCACCCACAACAACCCTTAGCACCTGTACAAAATACTGCTGAAATCAGTGAAAATCTATATCCACAGTGATCCATGAGATAGGATATTTTGTGGCAGGAGCAGCAGAACAATCACAAAAAATGGGATGTTTGCCAAACTCCCACAATAGTACAGTGAAAAAGAAACAGATTATTCTTTACTGATTTGAGGCCTAATGTTTTCCTAGATTTTGCACTGTAAATCTGTCATTAAATGCAATTCAGTATATTCCTTAAAAAATGGATAAGTTTTTTTTGTTTTAATTCTTTACTGCATTGCAACAATACTTGCTAATTTTCATGAGAAACAAAGAAACTGGTACAAGAGTACAAAGTCACTATGAAATGCTAGCTCATGGAAAAGTCAGATATTAAGCAGAGTTTAAAATATTACCATACTGGAAGGCACTTTTAGGGCTAATGCTGACAGTGACTTCCGGGTCATCTCTAAGAGCTGGGTTACTTCATGAACTGTTCAGCTCCTTGCTCCTGTCCATATCAATAAAACAATGACAGTCCTGTTGACAAACTACTAGCCGTGCATTTGAGAAACTTGCTGCATATTTTGGGCAAAGCCAAGTCTGAAGGCTGATTCTCTCCTACAGCATTATGGTTTAAGATTAGACTTAACTGGCAGAATTAGGTCAAGCGATTTCTTTGGGTCAAAAGATATTCTCTCTCACCTCCAGTTTTAATTGAAAGCAAAACATTATACTCTAAATGTTCACAGCAAATCTTCACAGGTTACTGCTTTTGGTTAATGGAGTATAAACTGTTGAAGTACCTAGCCTGAACACTTAACACATCAACTTCTTGCTCCAAATTTATTACTTGCAGCAGCCCAGGTGCCAAAACCAGTTCATAATGCGTTTTCAAAAAGTCTATTTGTAAGAATGGGAATCAAAAGAAAGGGAAGCAATGTTTCACTACCTGTAAGCTCAAGTTTCTTATCCTCTACTAATCATTAACTTGCATCTTGCAGAGTTTAAGGAAAAAAAGAATAAATTAAAGTTCACTAAGAAGTACATCAAGATTATTGTAATCTATAGAACTAGGTCTAAGCTGCCATTCTTAAATGGCAGCTTACATACATACTTTCAAACTCCTGTCCACTGGAGAGGATAGAGAAATTCCTTACAATTTTCTCCTTTCTGCTCTTCACAAAAAACCATGAGCAAAAAACCACACCCAAACCACTCCTTCCCCCCGCCTCCAAAAAAACTTTCTCCCCTACATTTTCCATCTGAAAATTATCCTACATCTATTGCACCTGGTATGTAACTTTTTTGTTCGTTTATAAGAATATGTTTTCTGGGCTCCCATCTGGGAAAAAAACCTTTCTTCTCCAGTATAGCTGACACTTGCCTTCCCTATATGCCTATTATATCATACACTGCAGTTGAACATGTACATATTCACATACATGATCCATACACCAAAAAGTTTACAATTACAAGACCGCCTTACAGAATTAAGGTAGCATGTCCACCTTCATATTCACTGTTACGGAACATGGATTTGTCGCCTTTATTAAGGAAGTATTATCAACAGGCAACCAGAGGGATGAGATTAGGACTAAAGATACTGATACTTGTATGTGCAAAAAGAAATTAAGATGTTTCACTTGCAGAAGTTTTCTGTTGGGGCTGCCTGTACTCTCCATGCCATTCACGTTTTACTCTGACTGGAACACTAAAGATTCAAAATTGATTCTTCATATTTTGAGATAGATGTACAACCAGGAAAAACTTACTGTGACAAATCAAGGTGGGAGACTGGTAAATATAGTTACCAAATTTATCTTTAACAGAGAAGAAAAGTATGTAAGCTGCTTATGATAGTTCCTATAATATTCTCTTGAAGTACACTGACATTAAACAGAAGTCACACAATCAATCACAATGAGTTTTCTCTAGCTCTTGTGCCCTTATACTTCTTCAGTCTTTTAGAAACTAAAAACATCAAAGAGCAACGTATTTACAAACACATAGTTTTGGAAAACAAATATTTATGAGAAAGGAAACAGTTTCATCCATGTTCCTTACCTATTTCTTTTTTTATGACCAATGACAGAGCCTACCATCAAGCTATAAGGGAACACAGGGCAAGGAAAAATTTTATTCCATGAACAACCTCTACAAATATGAAAAAAGTCCCCTGGAGCCAGCAGCTACTAAATTTTTATATGCATTTGAAATACTGGGGCTACACTTGCTGAAAGAGACACTGAGGAATTCGAGAATCACGAGCTCACAACAATGCATCTATTTCATCAATATATACACATCAATATACACATCACTGTTACAAAACAGCAGGATACTTGCCCAAAACAAGCATTATTTTGCTTCTGGCAAGACCACATGTGGAATGTTTAGCTATCTGTACTATTAAGAAATGCAAAATAAAAAATAAGAATCATTTGATCATAAATGGGGGAAGGGAGGGAAATGAACAGAGTGCTTCCACTTCCACTGGAAGGACATCTTCTCAATGCAAATTTTTAAAGATCAAATGCTATAGAATGCATTAGAAAATTGCATGGAACAAACATTGATTTGTTTTGGCAAGGGAAAATTACATAATCCAAACTTCCTTGTAGATATCTGAAAACCAGCTGACATCAAAAATTATCTTTTCCCCCTTTGAAAACAAACTATCAACAATGTACAAAATTTAATAAGCAATCTACTGGTTGTCCTTTAAAGGTCAGTGCACTTTTCCAACACTTTTCCCATAAGACACTTACATAACTTTATTTTCTTTCTGCTATCTCTCTGTAATTCAGAAGACTATTTAGACTCCCATATGGTTGCCATCAAAACCAGCAGATGCCAAGCAAATTAAAACACAAGTTATGACTTGTAATATGCTGATGTATCATAACTGCAGCATATCTCACAACTTACAGTGAATCACCAGATAAAGCAAAAGTTTCTAAGTTGTCAGTGCTTTTTATATCTTTCCAATTAGACTAAGGTCAGTGGAAGCAAGTGTGGATTGAAATTCAGAGTTAAGCAATAGTATATATATGCAGTTTCCATCAAATATAATAAAGCACAGAGAACAATTTAAAACAGCTCTTGGAACTAAAACTCAGCCTAAAACTATCTTTCAAAAGTAGATGGGGAAAGAGGGAAAAATAGTTCTTGCCTTTTGGGAAGCTAGGTGGCCTACTTTGACCTTTTGCACTCTACCTTTGACAACATTCTACATGGAAGCCTAAGGGGAAAGGAGGAAAGAGTATCATTTGTTTGCTTTCCTTAACTACAGAAAAATGCTTTCTGTTACCTTATATTACAGCTTGTGGTTTACCTAGGAAAAAAACAGAAAGGTCCATAAAAAAGCACTGTCTATTCCACCAGCTGCCAGCCTAGAAAGGTAGCAAACCATGTGGTGCTTAGCACAGGCATTATGCTATTCAAGATAAAGCACAGGTGTGTGCCCCATGAACTACCTGCAGAAGGACAGCAGCTGAGCAATGCAAAGGGAGGTATAATATTGAGTTCTAACCTTTGATTTAGATGTATTTGTGCCTATTAGTTCTCCATTCCTAAATCTTACTTTGACCACTGCAAAATGAGCTTCCCTTTTCCACAACAGCATAGTAGTCTCATAAAATAAGTTTTTCTGAACAAACACTTTCAGTGTATTTACCAGTATTAATACTGAATTTCCAAAAGCAATTGGGCTTGCAAATATATCTAAAACATTAATTATGCATAGATTCAGCAGATAATATTGTCTTCTACAACACTTCAAAGCACGTATTTAGGCAAGAATGTGTTACCTAGTGTGGTGCAAGTCTGAGAATTATCTTCTAAAAAGCATACTGTCACCTTTAGTCACAACTACATACACAGCATTAGAGTGCAACTTTCCCATAGTCATTGTTCTAATAATTCAGTAGCGGTTTTTAAAGAAAGAAATATCTAACCAGTACAAAACCAAAAAGACAAAAAGGCCTGGAAATTTATTTTGCCCGTATTCTGTGGCATTTAAAGCCTCAGATTTTTTGTAATAATTTCAGTTTAAGTAGCATATACAATCATTCTCCGCATCATTTCAGCAGATCTATAAAATTCCTCTCTTCAAGGCACTGACAATTTTCCTGTCAAAACCATTACTCTTCCAACTCATTCTCTTTTAGTCCATTGGTTTATAATGCAGAATAAAGAGTATTTCCCACTTGTTTACATTAAAATTTTTAAAAGTTGTGTTGAAACCACTATATAACAATGCTTAGGTAGAAGGTCTATCAAAGGTGTGCTACATATCTCCACGTTTGTAAGATCCTGGAGAGTGTCATGGGGTTAATATGACAACCTCTTCATCATTTCAAGCTATTTAAAATTACTACATTAGTGGCTATTTTTGATAATTACTTTCTATAAACAGCCAACTGAATTTGCAATTTTCATTTACAGCTTTTCTGGCCCAGTTTCATCATAGACTATTGAAGGATTTGCTATTAGTTCAGTAAAAACAACATTAAAATGTATTCCACGAGAGTAACTGCCTATATTTTCACTCCAAATCATGAAAGACGTGGTAATAAATGCAGGCTTTCTCGTAAGGACACTACAATATTCTAAAGAAATGACTAAACTCTTATAAAGTGCTTGGTCTCCGTGAATTTCAAGAAGTTTAGCCAGGAACACAAATGAGATGATTAGCATTTTACAAAAGAGAAAATCTGCAAGCAAGAGCCACACATCAAGCAAGTGGCTGAGTGGGTGATGTACAATTATATTTTTTCAGGTTTTCAGATTAGCATTCCAGTAGTATAAAGTCTCTGGCCTAGTGGAATATCCTTTGGCCCATTCAGTTACAAGAGAGGCACACTTGCAGAAGTTGTGCTGCACCAGCCTCAAGAACACAGGACTAGAAAACGAGTAGCTACAGAAAACCTACAACATACCACTTTCCCACTTGTACCCTCCACACATTAACCTTCAGAGAATAAAATGAAGGAAATTACAGTGTGTATAGCCTCTGATATACAACAGTGCCTGAAACAGCAACTGAGCACAGTTACGTAGATTTCACCATAATCTCCCTCTCTTAGTCCAAGGACACCGCACTTAAGTGTTCCTCACAGTACTTGTTCCCTGCTGAAAAATATTCATGCTCACAGCAACATATGCCTAGGAGAATCCAAATAAAGAAACAGACGAGTGAAAAGAACCATGGCAAACTCAACCACTAAAAACTGAGCGGAAGAATACAATCAAAACAGCTCTGTCGGGTCAGAATACTATAAAGCTTGCTACCACTCATCTCCAGGGGTCAGCCTGGGGCCAAGTAAACACCAACATAAAGCCACCATCAGGGTTCACTCTCACAGCGTACCTTCTTGATTAAGGAAAGGTATTTCAGTATAAAAGTGTAATTAATCAACACACCCATCCTTTCAAACATTTTCTTCAAGTACCTTTATTTTCCAGGAACACAAGCCTGAGGTTAGCTATGGATACCTGCTGTCCATGAAACCAACCTCTGTTCTCACCAAGGGGACAATCAGAAGCTCAGTACTGCTTAGAAGGTTTTTTCTCCTCTATTCTTCCCCACCTTCATCCATAAAACTTCAAGGTGGTGTGGGTTTTTTTTTCCTCAACTCTCCTTTCTAGTCCAAACAAGCCACTGTACTGGATATATATTCAACTTGCTTTCAAAGCCCCTCAAAAACACATTCACCCTACCTGCGTTTGTGCATGTTTCTCATTGCTATGTGGAACATCTCATGAAAAGAGGGGGATTGTACATGTCAGAGTCTTCACTGGACTTGAACATTCTATACAGAGAGAAGACCTCATCATTTACACGTGTAGAGAATGCTCACACCCTCCCCCTTTGTGGTTCCAAAATTTGGCACGTATATCCAAAACCAGCTGCTTCTCTTTCAAATCCAACACATGGAGAAGATGCTAGAAGTACTATTATGTGCAGGTTACATTTCACTATACAGTTCTGACTACTCTACAGCCAGAATGGTGCAACAAGACACTGTGCAGGCAAATCACAGCCAGAATCCCAACAAATGCCCAAGCAAGCCTCCCATGGGCTTGAACTTTAGGGATGGGTGGGAATACTGTTTCCCCTCTCCTCCATTCTATGATTGCTACTACTACTATGTGTTAATAGCTAATCATAACAAACCCTTGCCACACTCAACTTCATCATTGTGCAATCATTAAACATCACTGTTCAGAGAACCTGAGCTGTGATTTTTTATTATTATTATTTGCAACTAACAGGGATGTCAGCGTGAAAACATGCAGATCAATTCGTTCTCCAGGCCCGGGTATCTAACTGCTCCCTCCCTCCCCCACCACAAAGCAGAGGAGGGGAAAGGAAGGAGGGAACAGGAAAAAAAGGAGGAGGGGGGGAAAAAGGCACGAAATCCTCTTCGCACTTACAACAAAAGCAATTAGGAGGGCCGGAAGGGAAGGGGAGCCGGCATCCCCGGGAGGTGGAGGAATGCAGCACCACAACTTGCCCGGGAAAGGACTGTCCGGGGCGGGGGGGGGTTCGGAGGCGGCGGCACCCCCGGCCTCGCACCCGCACCCCATCCAAAATCCCCCCGCGGCCTCGCGCCCGGCTGTCACACGTCCCTGTCGCTCCGGCCGTGCCCAGACCGGGGGCGCCGGCGGCCGGGATGGAGGAGAGGGAGGAGGATGAGGAGGAGGTGGCAGAGGAGGACACGAAGCGCCGCGCAACCGGCTCCGCTTACCCAGAAAATGACATTGAAGCCGAAGATGAAATATTTGATGCAACAACTGACTTCAGGCCCCTTGTAGTGCTTCCCGGACATCCTCTGCGCTCATGAAGACGCTTTGCTCGCGGCCACGGTGAGAACCAAATGGGGGCGCAGGGGGGGGCGGAAGGGGGATAAAAAAAAAAAAAAAAAAAGTAGGGGGAAGACTAGGAGGAGGGGGCTGGGGAGACTGGAAGGGTGGGGGTAAGACTACGAGGAGGGGTGCGGAGGCGGGTGCGGCGCGGCGGGCAGGGCTCAGCGCCGGCTCCGCGCCGCGGGGAGATGCGGCAGCAGCGGCGCGGCGGCGGGTCGGCTCCGACTTGCCGGGCGCCGGGGATGGCCGGCGAGCAGCTCCCACCTCCTCCTCCTCCTCCTCTTCTCCCGCATGGAGGAGGCCCTCGGCTGCTCGCGGCGGGAGGGAGGAGAGAGGGAGCGGGAGAGGCGCCGGCGGGGCAGGATCAGCTCGGGCAGAGGCCGGAGCCGCGCGCTGCCCCGAGCGCGCCCCCGCAGCGCCAACGGCCGCCGCGCGCGCCCGGCCCCGCCCCCTTCCCGGTGATTGGCGTCGCTCCCCGCCAATCAGGCCGCGCGGCCGCCGCCCGCCCCGTGTGGGCGGGGAGGGGGCGGTGGGGCGGCGGGGCGGCCCCGCTCCGTCCGCAGCCGCTGCCGGGGCTCCGTCCGGCTGTGCTCCTGCCTCCCTCTGCTCCGGGGGGACACAGGCCCGGGAATGCCGAGACGGACAGGAATAGCCCCGCCTGGCACGGACGACAGCCCCGGTTCCAGGCTGGCTGCGGTAACGAGCCAGACCGTAATTACACCGTGTGTGTTGTTCTGAATGGGCGCCCTCGGATCGCGTCCCACGGGACCTCGTGTGCGCAGGAACGCGTGAAGAACCATTTTACAATTATTGCTAGAATTTATATTTTAACATACACTGAGTTTGTATTGAACCTAATAGCTGTAAAGTTACATGGCTTAGTTGTGTTCACATGCTGTTTGGGATTCTGAGTCCGCGTGGTCTGGCATTAACAGCATAATTAATAGCATTTCTTTGCTGAAGAATATAATAATTTCAACAGATCGAGTCTTCAGAGTTTCCTGGTGCAGCTCTAAGAGAGAGCTGGAGAAGAGAAGGCTCAGGGGCGGCCTTATCCCTCTCTACAACTACCTGAAAGGAGGTTGTAGCCAGGTGGGGGTCGGTCTCTTCCCCCAGGCAACCAGCGACAGGACGAGAGGACATGGCCTCAAGCTGTGCCAGGGAACGTTTAGGTTGGACAGTAGGATGAATTTTTCACCGAAAGAGTGATTAGACATTGCAACAAGCTGCCCAGGGAGGTGGTAGACTCACCACCCCTGGAGGCATTTAAGGGAAGACTGAACATAGCCCTTGGTGCCAGTGCCATGGTCCAGTTGCCAAGCTGTTGTTACTTCATAGGTTGGACTCAATGAACTCAGAGGTCTTTTCCAACCTAATTGATTCTGTGATTCTGCAAATGCAACTCTTTTAAAAGATGGAAGACTTCTTCGTAATAAATTACATCTCCCATCTCTACAGGATTGCAAGATAAAACACTTCAGAAGCATGATACTGTTAGAACTACAGAATATAGTCTTGGTTCAAGATCATTTCATATCAGTTATGGGGCCTTGTCATGTGTCTTTTTTGAGAGAAAGGGGAAATATTTGTCCTATCTGGTAGACATTAAAGGAAAAAGCATCTGCTGAAACAGATCCATGAAAATAAACAATGTTATTGGTAAATGAGAAATTAATGCAACACATCTATACACTAACTATGACTGTGTAGTTTATCACATGAGCCTTAACCCTGTGTCTGTTGTTAACACTGTCTTTACAAGACCATCCATGGCAAGAGAGTAGAAAAGGGTGAATCATCAGTAATGCATATGTTCCATATCAGTGGATAAAGGCACAACCGGTGCCTTACAGTAGGGTATGGTAATAATGTGTTATATTAAGGTGCTCTTTTTACAAGTGGCTTCAAATATTGGTGACAACCTGTAATACTTATTGATTTATTAATATTAAACATTTATAATATTCCTGTCATAACACACAAGTAACATCATGTGTTGGCACCCCTTAACATTTTAATGCTTCACAGGCAGGAAGAAAATATTGTAAAGTAATATTTATTACAATAAATTCAGTAAGAATCTCAGATGTTTTACCTATTAATCCATTCATTTCCAATCAACAACTCCAATTGAAACACAACCTACATCATTTATAGCATCATATTACATGACTTCACTTGCTTTCTCAATCAAGCATAGTATTATCATTGCCAAGTGTCTTTTTAAAGCCAAAAGCATTTCACTTTGTCCCATCATCTCATCAGCTTAAGGAGAACTTGGGATGACTGGTGTTAAGGGTTAGACCGCTCACTCAAAGAGCATATTGAACACAGAACCCTGCTCTTTTTAATTCACTTTGTGTGTATGGTTCCTGTGCCGCCTCAAAAATAAGCAGCCAGACAGCAAAGGCAGCAGAACAGCTTTGATGTAGGTAATTGATCTTTCAGAATACCAGCTGTAACAAAGTCCTCTACACATACAACAGCCTCTCTGGTTTACAAACACGTTTTGTCTCCTCTCCTAAACAAACAGGGATAAAAAAAATCCCCATCCTTTAGTTTTGTGCCATCTCTTGTGGATTGCCTCTTACACGTTTTGGCCACCTAGGGAAGCTAAGCACGATGAGTGTGACAGCTCTTTAAATTCACTGTTAGTTACCAGTCAACATTGAATTCTAGTGTACTCTTTTAGCACAAAAGCCTGAGGCAATACTAAGCAGGAGCAGTATTACCTCTCCTTGCAGTAGGGCAAGACAGTTACTCAAATTCAGTTAGTTCATAATTCATCTGATGAGTCACAGGAGTACTAATGGGTGGTATTTCAATGACAGAGCAATGTTTCTAGTAGCACACTGCTTCATAGCACTGTGCCTTGATTTCCTACTGACATTGGAGAATAAGTCCCCTCCAAATGACAATCTACTTCCCATCTCTAAGATATCAGTGGATATCAGTGGATTTCTTCTGACTAAAGACTGGCCAATTCTAATGCTAATAAGTGCAGCAAGTTTGAGAAGTCTTAAAAGAGGTAGAGTTGTGGACTCTGAAATTCTTACTTTCCACCAAGAACTCTCATCCCAGTTCCTCAATCACTTCTTAGATCCAGCATCTCTGTCTTTGCATCAGCTCCCAGTTTTTGATCTATGAATTCTTTGACATTTTCCAGGGAAAAAGAAATGCAAGCCTGAGTGACTTGAGAAGAGAAATGGCAGAGCAGCACATTGAAAACTGTAGTTCTGGGAGTTATCACATTGCCAATCTCACCACATGCCACCTGTAGTGAGACAAAGAGTTGAGGTCTAAGAGAAGTTCAGTGTCTGTGTCCACAAGTCTAAGTATTTCCTAGACACTTTATTTTAGTAGGAATTCATAGGAGAGCAATCTTTTTCTGTAGGGAAGCCATAGAGCTTTCTGACATAAAACAAGATTTTTAGTCAGAGGTATTACCTATCTCAAAATATTTATCAATCTAAATACCATACTAGCTTGTAATGCCATTTGTGTTCATTTGATAATTTTGCAACCATGTTTTCTGCTTAGCAACAGAGTGACCACTGATGAGGGGACTATTTTTAGGTTTAAAAGGAATTCTGAGCTAAGAACTTCATAGGTCTAAACTCAAGTAGTGATAAAAGTTGTATTGGCCTTGGTGGAACTACATGCTGTGTCCCAGACGTGAACGTGACTTCAGCTTCCTTAAGAATAACACAAATATATTTCATTAATTTACAAGTGCAGGTACTGATTAATTACTGTTATGGGTAACACTGGTGAGTAGTGAGCTGCTTTTTCATGTGAAACTCAGCTCTCAATATTGGATAATAATATCATCTTACAGGATCAACCCAGCATTATTCGAACGTGATAACAACAACGTTGTTATGATGATTCACAAAGCATTAAGTATGTCTATACATCTCAGGGTTCCGGGCCAGCATCTGAAGCTAAGGAGTACTGAATAACAACCAATAACCAATCACATCATGTCTGATTTTACTTTCTCATGAGAATGTGCATCAGAGCCTTTATTATCTTTCTCAAAACGCTGTACTTTTTGTGTCAGGCACCCCGAGGCTGCTACCTCTGCTGCTTGGGGGAGGAAGGAGTGGGAGTGGTAGCACACTTCCTCCCACACTGTGCACTCCGAGGCAAAGGAACAGCCAGGGCTGCAGCTGCACCTCGGTGTTGCTTGGGGCAAACACTCTGACACACAGCTCTGTTTCTGTAGTGCTGTGCCTCAGCAAGCCCCTCTTCTGGAGTGTTTTACAGAGCTCTTTCTTATCAGATATTTATCAGGAATTATCCCCTGATGAGTGTATACAACGGTTAAGCAGGAATAATATGACACACCTAGTCCATAGCTCACTGTCACACAGTGACTCCAGGGGTGGTTCCAAGCACTCTTACAACCAAACTGGCTCCAAAGTGCATTAATTATGAGGTACTTCTTACCGCCATTTTATGCACAGGATAGTGACAGGGCTAATGAGTTAAAACATATGCTTTATTCTACAAAAAGAGACACAGATTTACAGTTCTAAATTAGGGGTGACTGCAATTGGAGTATGGGTAGTCATTTCCCCTTTCATTACGGGTGCTACAGGACCATGGTTGTTAATATGGATATAATCTTAGACTCCAGTGTCAAATTTATCCTTCTAACTTTATATTGCTAAAAGTATTGGACAAACTTCAAATTCGAAACTGTTCACTTCCCAAACATAGACTACTGCTTGTGTATACCTGAAGGTTCAGGTGTAATTCTTGACAGTGCTCTGTTCAAAAGGGCAACCAATGTTTATCCTATAATGGAACGCCATATGATTTCCTTAAGATCTGTTAGGTTTTTCAAGGCCTTCTGAGTTGTTTTCAGCAATTCTTCATCATATAACACAGGACATCCTCACTCAGACACCTACAACTCAGCGGTTTAACAACTGTTTCCTCTGTAATACCACTCAGAAGAACAAGTGTGAGAACAAGTTCCTCTGAGTGTGTTTTTAATGGTGATAAGATTTTCTGTGAGTCCACCATTTTAAGTAATCTTTGTGTATGGTTCCCTTCAAGGGTTTCCTTTACTCAGGCCTAAGCCACCTGAGCTTCTCCTATCCCTCCTTCTGTGCAGATTTTTGTTTTTCCTGGGAGACTTGATCAGAGTTTTCCACATGAACAGTCCCTCAGGAATCATTCTGGCATCTCTTACCAGGAAGATCTGTAAACCTGTCAGAATGTCAGGGAGTGGAAGCAGGAGGTAGGATGAGAGAGTGCACACCTGCAAATCTGGTTGTTGTAGGCTTTAACTGTAAGTTGCTGCCAAAGTGGTAGGAGGGGAGGCTGGCAAAACAATTTATCTCAGAGCTCAGCTTTTAGAACAATTTGCTGCCATGGCCTGACCAATAATTGAGCTAGAAGGCATTGGAGTATGTGTATGGCCATCGTGGTCAGGAGTTCAGCCCCCAGACCTCTGTGAAGTCCTTAAACCATCTTGCTGAGAACAGAAATGGGAAAAGCCAACTGTGCAACAAGCTCTCATTTAAAATCCAAGCAACACTTTTTCCCTTGCTTTTTGATTCAAATGGCTGTAGAGATGCTGTGATCTGAAGGGACTCTATGTCACTGCCTTCACAGCAGAGAGCTGATCCAAAACCCTCTGGCGAGAGCACTGAGGTGCTCAGGAGGGTCAGCATCTGCTGGAGGAGGCTCTGGATATGCAGTGCAGCACCTCCCAACCTCTGTCAGGAACATGCTTGCTCATCTGAGCTATGGCAAGAGCAGTGACAAAAGAGGTGCCATCTTT
>JAWWLV010000144.1:22693243-22709935 GCA_035041135.1 Platyrinchus mystaceus
ACCTCCCAACCTCTGTCAGGAACATGCTTGCTCATCTGAGCTATGGCAAGAGCAGTGACAAAAGAGGTGCCATCTTTTCTGTGACATTGATGTCACCTGTCTGTCAGACTACATAATAGGGTGTATCCTGGGCCTCTAATAGTTTTTTAGGACTGTACAAGAGTTCTGCAAGTGAGTTGATAATCCCAGTGGAAGGTGGTTGAAATGTTTAGGCTGATTTCCACCCAATTTTTTGACTGGTTCTTCATACACACCTTCTTTATTCACATCTCATGACAGTTAACCACATAGTTGCATCAAAGATACCTGTTTCCTTTACCTTGGCATTGACACTTTTAATTTCTCAGATGTTACACAGAGCTGCCACAGCAAACATTGCACTTGTAATATCACCATTGAACAGGTATTTTACAGCAGTATTCTGTACAGTTTTTAATCACTGGACCTGCTTAGGAACAAGGTAAATAAATAAGTTTTTTTAAACATCCCCAGTAGCAGTACTTGAGTGATTACAAAGCCATGCTGTGTTCTCAGGGCTTTTTACTTCCTTTAACTTCATAGGAGGAATACACAATGCCTGTGATAATGCTACATCTTAGGCAGACAATCTTCTGTGCTTAGCAATAACATGCTGTTTGTGACAGGATCAAGTACCAGAACCAAGCCATATGATTTCTCTATTTACTTTGGAGCTTCAGTATTTTGAAGAGTTCAAAGAGCAAGTAAACAGGGTCAGACTATTTCCAAGCATGAAGTTGCATTTCATAAATAACGTGCATGTTACCATTCAAGCACCTTCAAAAAGAAACACTGCAGAAAAATATATAATTTACTTGTTTGCAAGTCCAGTAAGTGTAAATTTCCAAACCTTTCTTACTCTTACCTTTTACATTAACAAAACCAGAAACCTTCCTGCAGATGAGAACAGAGTAGCATCCAATATTCTTGTTGGGTTGAACAATTACTTTTGAAGTCTGGTTTTTTCAGAGGCTTGTCACTTGCTGTATGCTTCACTACCTATGTTTTTCTGTGAGTCTGGATGGGTGGAGTTCATTTTAATTTCCTGTTCTTCTTCTAGCACACTAATTATACTATCAGCTTTTTTTTTTTTTTTGCTGTCATAGTGCTTTAAGAAAATTGAACTGTGAACGACTGATACTGATATTCAAAGAATAAAGGAAAACCCACCCCGAACCTATTTCTAGATTCATCTCCATCTTACCATTTCATGTATCACCTTCTTTAGGCACATTTTCAGGCTCTCACAAAGCTGTTAACATGCCCTAAGACTTCCAGGTTTGATATTATAGTTTATACTACCTTGGAGGCAGGGACTATGACTCCTCCGTGTTCCTGCAAATGGCAAGCATAAAATGCTAGTGTTTTGACAGCAAAGCAACTGGAGTAATTTTATTTTAAAATATCCCTCTCTGTTGTTTGCAACTCAAAGGATACAAACACATCTATAGACATACAATGTGAACCCAGTAAATACAAGTAAGAGAGCTGAAAATGTGAAGAGACTGATAAGGAAAAAAAAGTGATATCTTCAAGAAACAGATGTTTACTTTGTCTATTCCTCTTGTCTGCTCTCAGGCAGGAGAAATCTTCCTCTTGAAGTGGGCCTTCTTGCTCTGTATAATGTATCAGTCTGCAATCATCAGCAAAGTTGACATTTTTCACTCAGAGGTATTAAACTTCTTGAAAAGATTGACTGTGAGCAAAATAATTTTTCTTAAAGGAAAGACATTTCTGCCCCAAATTACAGTGACATATATGTCAGTGTCTAAAAGTTTTACAGCTTTTACATCACCAGATTCACCAGATCAAAGTATGTGGCTGTGACTACTCAGGACATCGTGATGTTATATCCCAGTCTGAGTGACAAACTGTTAAATGTGTCCCACTTGTGCATGCATGTACAAAATAAAAGACTCAGTGAATGTTGTATTACACATGTAATGAAATGGGGAAAAAAAGAAGTAGAATAGGACTAGGGAGCTTTTCCTTTTCATCTTGCAAAATAGCTATAATTTTCCTAGATATTACCACAGCTCTTTCAGTACGTTTCAAAAGTTTGAACTATTCATCATGAAGGCAAATCTACTAAAAGCATCAGCTGTTTAAAAATGTTAAGCTATAAAGTGGGTGGGCAGAGAGCTTACAACGAGTCCATTGTTCTGTACTAAGCAAGGTCACGCTGAGCCGGGAACAAAACTGAGAGCTGGACAATAAGGAAGTCCAGCCATCTAGTGGTAAATTACCCTGCTGTGCAGCCTGTTGGTGTCAGCCTTCCATGGGGATACTCACAGGGTCTCCATATGCTCCGGAGAGGGAGAAAGGGACATAGCCCAGATTTTAATAGGTGCAGGATGTGGCAGCAGTGAGACATCTATAGAGCAACCTAAGGTGCACAGGACCCTGCAGCCAAACTGGAAGATAGACAGGAGCAGTAACCGTATCAAACACGAGGTCAGCTTTGGCTGGGTGGACAAGGAAGAGCCTGCAGTCAATGTTTTACACTATAGAAGTACACTTGCTTACAGTGCTTTTTCAGTCCTTCCTTCAGAATACATCTTTGTCCCAATGAGCTTACACTTGCCACCCTGCCTGCACCTATATAGAAGCATTCAGAGAAAAATGTGGGCATTTTTCCATAGTCCCACAGCCGAGAACAGCATGTCCAGTGGATACGCACAACAGAACGGTGCAGTGCACTCAGGTCCCACTTCACATAAGGAAGAGAAAGGGGTAAGCCAAATTGCACAACTGAAACAAGAATGATGCAATCAAACAACTAAACAAAGAGAGCCATATGCTTAGTCCTAGCTGAGATAAAAAAAACGCTTTTTGAGAGTAAACTGTTTTATATCTTTTATATGAATAAAAAGTAATAGAAAAAGCTTAATCTTGGCAAAGCCTGAAGAGACATCAAAGTAGTAAACCATTAAATACTTCAAGGAAAGTTTAAAAACCAAACAACTTGTATGCCTGAATACCTTTCAGTATTCAGCCCAGTATGCCAGAGCTCCCATTCCAAAAGCGATCTCAGTGCTTAGAAGCCCATATCTACTTAAAAGCAGTCAGATGCAAGTCCTGCAGGGCCTAGTCTGCAAGTTGCTTGGGCATTGAGAAGAGGTATCCAGTGGGATGGCATAAGCAATTTGGACATTAAATGACCATTGGTTTCAATGTGAATTGAGCCCCAGTAAAAACATAAAGCAAATAATCTGTTTACTTATCTGTAAATGTGATTCCTTTACTTAAAACAGCCAGTATTAGAGATACAGCCTTTTACATAGTGACAAGCAATTGATTTCCACCTCTGTTGGTTAACCTATAGAGTAACAGCATGATATTAAATTCCCTGTTGCTACATTTTATTCCAAGCTAATTTGGCTGCTACTCAACTCTTTTGAAATGTCAGATTTTGTCTAAAGCACATCCTTTTCTTGGTTTATATACATATGAAACTGCATTGCAGGTTGCACTCAGCTACCAAACCCTGGCCAAAGTGCAGCTGGGGTTATACCAGGCATAGCCGGTAAATATGGAATAATTCCGTGAAACTCCAAATAGTTAACTTCGTGCTGTAAGGGAGAATTTTTATAACTGAAAACAAAGATTTGCTCCAAGTGGTTACTGCAGCATGAACTGATTTTAGCAGACACATTTGTTCTTTATCAGAAAACACAGTACTGGAGGGAGTACAGAGGATAATGCTTCCCTTGAGGTAGGGGATATCCGAAGTCAGCTCAGTGTTACTTGCTGACAGCCATTAGTGCAGAAAAGAAATACAGCTGTTTCCTACTAGATTGATATCAGCTACTATATATCAAACTCTCACTTCTATTCGTGAAACATTTCTGTTACCCACAATGGGTAGCTAAAAAAGCAGGAGGGAAACATCTGGTTGCTACTTTGAAGTGGTATTTGCATTGATGCTCCTATGAAAAACTAGAAAATAGATAGGGATGAAAATTCCTCACTAATGTTTTGTCAAAGTTCTGTTATAAGGAGAGGTTGAATCGCCCAATGCACAATTATGCTCATTTTTCATCTGGTCTTTATCAAACATGCTCTCTTACCTGGCTAACACAAGAAATTAACTGCCTGGTGCCTGAAACATTGTGTTGCCCAGTGGGATGCCTCCTGCCATCTGGCTTTACCCCTTCTCATTTCACTAATGGATCACACCTGATACTTGCATTGAATCCTACACCACAGCACTTTCAGAGCTGTCTGAAACTACAGACTTTAGGAAGAAGGTGAGTACAAGAGTTGTGTTTTTCACTTCTCTGTTTTACCCATCTGGAAGCTGAAGCAACAGGTAAGCTGTAATGGACTTCCTCACAGCATCTCAGTATATCAGTGGCCAGGTTTGCTGCTTGTTCCTGTACTCAGCAATCAGTAAAAGGCTAGGGCAAAATGCTGGATATGGGCATCCTGCTTCAAAATCTCTCAGCCTGCTTTTCCTTTTTTTCCAGGTGAGCAAGGCCTCATTTTTGGGATGGAGCAGTATACAAATCTGCATTCCTCTCCCATACATTTTGGATATTCATTGAAACAGAGTTGTTTCTTTAACACTTGAAACTGGAATTTAGAAGCTGCTGTCTTAAGAAAAAGGGGGCAAGGAGAGCAACAGAAAAGGGATCAATGTTCTCAGGCAGAAAACATGGAAACAGCACCTCCTTCCATTTGTAAAACACCCCCAGGGGTCAGGGTGGGGTGCTTTAGCAATCAGTACAAGTTTACACAATCCTGTAAACATTTGGAGCTGTCTGCACTCAGAGCACCACTGCTGTCTCACTTTCCACTGCTCTGCAGGTTGCCTGCTGCGCTCTGCAAACACACTCCTCTCCTGTGGTTATTTTTGAAGCAGCTCCTTAAATCAGATGTCCTCATATGCGTCTTTCCCAGTATATGAATAACACTTTGCATCATCCTCCTGCCATCCTTTTGAACTACATTAAATGGAAAAAAAAAAAGAGGAGGAAAGAAGAGTATCCTTTCCCACTGGTGATTTCTGTTGTAACTTTCATGGCACTGTTCCTCTGGGGCATGTGTTGTCTTTCTACCCTTCACAGAATGACCTACAAATGTTTTTTCCTTCTGGCCTTCTTCCTTGCCTTTCCTCACATTCTTCCCTATTTAGTACCTTTCAACTCTCTGCCACCTCTTCTCTGACTTCTGAAAGCACTGCAAATACCACAGGTCTCATAGAAACTTCCTCTTGAGTACCAATTACAATTTTTCCTCCTTGCACAGTATTCTTGCAGGTAGCAGTACCATTGTTTGGCACCCAGGCATGTCTCCTCTGGGCATCTCAAACTTCTCCCTTGGAAGGAATCATTCTTCTTAAATACTTTGTCCTTCACTTCTCCTCACAATATTAACTTTGGTATATTCCTAAAGAAGTGAATTGAACATGTGGGGAACTAGCTTGAGATGCATGGATGCTGACATGTTCCTGTGAACCTGACAGAACCAAACCAGTAACACCACCAAGAGCCAGCTTATCACATCAATGGAAAGAGCAGAACCAAACTACAATGCTCTCTCTTGATCTTTCTTTTCAAAAGAAGTCTGGTACGTTCTTGTCAGTTCTCAGAGGATCCTCCCTGCTCTCCCAAGGCACAAGCCCTAACTTGGACTTCTCACTTCCAAAGAACATGCACAGCAGCCTTAACTCCAAGATTATGTAACTTTTAAACATTTATTTTTAGGTGCTGACTGTAAAGAAATCAGCCAAGCAATCAATCAGCCTGTCCATTCCAATGATTAAAGCATGTGCTGAGTTGTGGAAAAATATATGAAGTAATATATCCCTGATAGAATATTTGGCCTAAATGTCATTATCTGGTACCTTTTATGCACACAGGGACTGATTCTGCTAGCCTTGCTCATTGAGTAGCCAAGAAGTATCCTTATGGGTTTAAAGAGATCAATAAAGTACTTTCCATGACCAGAGGAGGCAAGCACAAGCCAGTAGAGGTAGAAGCAGAGCAATTACATAGGCCTATGAACTTTGAGCCCACATGTGAAATCCTAGCTCTGAGAGAATCATTAAGAGTTTGGGGATTTGGGGGGTAGAGAGGCTTTACCACACAGCTTATTGGGCAATGTTCCTACCAAAGTGCAAACAAAACCAATTTGCAAAGTCAAGGGCTTAGAGCAAGAGAGGAATATGTAGCCTTGTAGCCAAGGCCCTATGTAAAATCATCAATGACACCCCTGGAAGCTAAAACAAGAAATTACAGTCCATAAATTCTCAAAGACAGCCCTGGTGGTATAAACAGCATTCCTGAATAGCTGTTGTAACATCGTCAACACGGCCTCTGGAATGCCAAGAAAGCTTAAAACAGTTGTTAATGTCACTCAGTTTTATTTGCTTCTTTCTAGGGGACTGAAAAATTATCAGGCTGTCCATTTCTACTCCTCCTCTTTGCCTGATGTCTCTGGGAGCAATTGTCTTCTACAATCTTGGGTGCCTGCAGAAACTTTGTTACTGGTACCACAGGGATTATAAACAGACCATTGTGTTGGGACAGGGTTTAATAGGACTCAAGGTTCAGAACTTTTTTTCAGTTTGATTTTTTTTTTTTTTTACCATGTAGTATCTTTCTCTAACAGCTGTGCTCCCCCTAATGCTAGAAAAGGAAAATAGCCTTCTACTATTCAATGCCATCTAAGAGGAGACACACTGACAGGCCTTCCACACCCTGTGGAGGTTTTTTAGTTACATCTCCCAGCATGACCTGGCCAACAGAAGAAACCAAAATTGCGAGTGTTGCCTGCTCGGCACCGCTCTGTGCGATGCTGTGAACTATTACATCATTGCTGCTTTAACGGGGAAAATGGATTGCAGTCGTGGTTTCAGGAGGAGGTCATTGGCCCAGCTGCTCAGTAGTGGAAAGGGGAAAACTTTAGCTGCTACTCTGCCAAAACAAAACAAAACCAAACTCAGCTTGAGCTGTCAGAAACATCGTCTGTCAGAAACATTGAAGCTCTTAGCATGTTATTCGGGGAGCGAAGGAAAAGAAGGTAGCAAAGGCATCTCAGTGTCCTTACCCCTGAAATGGGCAGGGCCTTAATATCCCCAACATACCTGTTTCAATTACGGCTCAAAATAAATAGCTCAACTATCAGTGCAGGGGATGAGAGGAGAGTGCCAAGAGGAAATTCTCTTTAGGGTAACAGGTTGAGGATGGTGGACAGCAAAGGACACCTGCGGTTGCTGGCCCGCCACCAGCCCCAGGCTATGTATTCCCATCCCCATCAGAACAACACCTCTCCCTCCCTCCCTGATAGCGCAGACTTCACCTCTCTTGTACAGTCATTCTGGCAGCTGGGAAGATAGGCCAGGAAAACTCATTTAGGATGGACATAGCACCATGCCTCTGGCAAGGGAAAGAGATTGCTGCAGGTCACATCTCTCTTCACACTGCCACAAAAGCCTGAGCCACCTCCTCCAGACATCTTCTGTCCCCTACTGCCACCAGCTGAGAGGAAAAAAAAAAAGACTAGTGCTGTTTTAGTTAATTTTAAAGCAGCGAAAGCTGATTACTGCTCAGTAAGCCTAATCCGTGCCTGCTTTCTAAATACAAAGGGAAGAGTTTACATGTTTTCCTTTATATAGCAAAGAGGAGTAGACTAGGACAAGAATCTGTTCAGGAACTATGAAGCAGAGGACTTGATGAGAGTTGTCCAGTTTGATCCTCTTTGTTTCTAACTACCACTGCAGCCAGGAGTTGAAATGCTGCTGCACTAAAAGCTTTCAGCACAGTGTGGTCAGCTATGTACTATCAACACACCCATTCTGCAGGCTCACTCACACTTTGAAAAAAAATATTCCTGCATTATCCAGTAAATTTCAAAAGCACCAACCAATGAAAAATCATGGAAACTTAGGTCTCTGTGACAGCTGGAACAAAGGTTTAGCAATACATGTCATGCTGACTGCATCAAACCACAGGCAACAGATGTACTTTGACACCAAATCCTCTTTCTTCACATTTAGTTGTATTAACTGTTTGAGCAAGGGCTTCCTCCCACATACCTATTTTCCATCACCCTTAATGCATGACATTCTGCCACCTTCTTCCTTGAGTCACAGAACAACTACAGCCATACTTGAAGCTAGGCAGTCTCCCAGCTGCCACCACTTGAGTCTCACATCAGTTGAAGCTGATTTAAAGGCAGCAGACATCAAGCAGAATTGATCCATTTCTCCTGCAAAAATTACACAGGGAAAGGCAAGGGCAGGCAGTAGCAGTCCACAGATCTTCTAAAAGAATTTGGAGTAAGGAGCAGAGTTGCACTGAAATGAAAGCAGTGCAAGCAGTCTGATAGGTTTGCCCACATACCCTGGAGACAGGGGAAGATAGCAACTTTAGCTGCAACCATTACCTGTCTTGGCCCTCTGGCAATAAAACCTGAGAAAAAATGCTAATACCTGCTCTCTGGTTCCTCTTCTCTCTTTCTGCAGGTGGCAAATACTCAGATTTTCAGACTGCCTTTATGGCTTCCCATGCTTCATCACAGCAAGTATTTGCAGGACAAGAAGTGCTTCTGTTTCAGCCATGTCCTCCTTAGACCCAGATTCTCCTTTCAGCCTCTTTTGCTTTGTAGTCTTTGCTTTTCTATTTGCTGCTTTGCTGGAAGGATGAAGGTGTTGCTCTCCTTACCCTGTCTGCAGTGGTGAAACCTGACAGGTTTAACCTAATGCCATCACTTCTCTGTTGATGTCATCCCAACAAAAAAACAGATCTCCACTCTTCTTCTCAGCGTTTTCTTTATAGATGCCCACCAGATAAATTTGGTCCACCTGTACGAGGTTGAATAACAGTCTTAAAATACTTGAGTCCCTTAGAATCTACAATACAATTTTTAACAAGCAAAATGCCACTGGCACGACCTTATAGGTCTATGTAATCCCTAACTGCAAAAGCTTATATTAATCCTGCAAGGCTTAAAATCAATTTCAGATAAAGATTGAAGAGAGTCAGTGGAACCAGCAACTCCATGGATCCAGCTGCCTCATTCTAGGGATATACACCTTTTCCACTACAGGCAAGGTCTATATGAGTAACCCTTGGATAAACATCACCCGACTGGTCTGGAAGAAGTTTATTTATTATTCGGTTTATTGCAAAGAGCCACAAATGTTTCTTGTGGGCCTGCAAACCAATGCAGGGATTCTGATGAGAATAAAATAAGCATCTGGGCATTGATAGCATACACTGACAGCAGAAAAACTGCAGATGGGTGCCATCACCACTAACAAGATGTTAAAAATATTCATAAGTTTCTAAGTGCTTTTCTTCAAGGGTAGTCATATGCCAGAGCAATACTAGTCTGCTCCCCTACAGCTATCAGCATCTTCTAATCATCTTCAGTGCAGTTGCTTTATCCTTATCAGCAGGGCCCACAAAATTGTTTACAGAGGAGCAGGCTGGTCAGGTTATCTGGAAGCCTTAAAGCTGTCTCCTTCTGACAAATACCACACGTTCTGCTCTAGGAAGGGGCTAGCCCTTACTTGCAACAGTAAAACAAGCCTAGTGATAAATAAAGCTGAAGTCAGATCCCATGAATATATCCAAAGGGAAACTTCGTAGTGTCAGGCAGACAGGTGAGTTTGAAACCTGAACTTTGACAAAATAGTAACTGACAGGGGCTGCAGACCAGAGTTAGCAGAAGTCACATGGGCTTTAAAAGTGGGCTTTGTATTTGGTTGTGAGGAAAGGAGTGATCTTAGTTTATATCCAAGGCCAGATTACTAAGGTAGGTGAGAGAGCAAGAAGCTTTATTTTTAACAGGAACTAACAGGATGAAACAACTGATCGGCATCATGCAGTGCTTAGTCCAGCATGACTCATACCAAAAGGGCAAACAGCTCTATCCTTGATAGGGTATGAACTACCACACACTAATAGCATCTTTTTTCCCCAGCCAAATGTGTGCCCACAAAGTCAGAGAACAGGAAGCACATCCTTCCCACCTTGAGTAAACCCACCTGAAGACAAACAACATCTGTTGCTATGCAACTTTTTCATGAAGCCATTTTCTATGGCAGATACAGATTTGCAAAAGGACATCCTGTGACAGATACCACAAAGGATAGATTGGGGCAGAAAATACTTTTGTCTTGAGGTTTTATGTCCCTTTTCCACTGGCTTTCCAGGGCACAATTGAGTATTAACCCGACTGGTTATCGAAAGTTCATCCATTCGCAGTTTACTCACATGTAAATTGTATTTTATATGTGTTCCCAGAGTCCCTTGGCCGCAATGGTAGCCTTCACTGCAAGAGTGCCTAATCACATTTAAGAAAAATTATAAAGTAAAACTTTGGGCACCATCGTTGAGGTCAATGAAAATTTGTTTTCACCCCAGTGATATCTGCCAGAAAGGAACTGCTCAGATTGCTTTAAGAAGATGCTCTGCACCAAGTCAAAAAGCCAAAGCCCTAATTACAGCACCAGAAACCCGAGAATGAGAAGCCAAATTCTTTCCCGTACTGTCAGCTCAGAGGCACAGCAGGTTCAGCAGGAATCAGAGTGAGCACTGGTAGTGCCTGCAGGACTTCTTTGGTCTTAC
Organism: Platyrinchus mystaceus; assembly: GCA_035041135.1. NCBI lineage: Eukaryota > Metazoa > Chordata > Aves > Passeriformes > Tyrannidae > Platyrinchus > Platyrinchus mystaceus. Next base: position 22,703,842 of record JAWWLV010000144.1, read on the forward strand.
CTCATTGCTCAAGAAGATGCCCTGTTCCACTTTGAACCTTCATTAAAGCTAACCAGGCTGAGCTGTCAGCATGACTCAGCAACAACCACCAGTATCCAGTTTTCACATTTAGCTTTTGAGTCTTGTGTGCAGAGTTTACCGCTGCGTTACGTCTCTCCAGAAACTTCATCTAAAGTAAAGACACCAAACACAGCCTATGCATTACAATATAGGTCCATAATATAGATACAGTAATTTCAATTAAATCTGAGGACTGAAATAAAATGCAAACTTGGCATATTTATAAAATCTTACATTCTTCCTCCCTACTTTTTTTTTTTCCAAAGGAAAGTAGGTTATACCTGGAATTTTCTGTTATTTGAGCCTGTCTTCTATCAGTTCTTGTAAGATTTATATCCTCTTACTCTCAGAATATAAAAAATTTATCTTGAAGAAGTTATTATGTGGAATGGCTGGTATTTTTGTAAGCTTACGAAATAAGAAATTTTTTACTAATAAATTACAGTAGAGATGTGTGAAAGTTAATTTTATGGAGGCAAGATGAGGGATATTTATTAAACTTCCCTTACTGGCAAAACTTGTGCACAAATAAAGCACAATTGGTTTTGGAAGTATTTTTATCTTCAACTAAATTTGTCTAAAATGGAGTTAAGTTTTTCAGGAGGCGACACGATACATCAAATAAGATGCTTCTTTGGAAGAGAAAAATTAACAGTTCTATAAAGAAGAATTGTAGCAATTACATCTGGGTCAGGCTTTTACTTCTTTGCAGACACAGACTCTCTCAACAGGGAAACTCCATGCACCTTAAATTCAGGCTCCAGTAACAAGTCAGATACCCTAAAAAATAAAATTTATACCTATGAGAGTGAGGGTCTTATATACATTAGTATTTAACAGGAACAGTAGTTCCTTCCTTTTTGCAAGCTTCACCATGAATTAATTATTCTAGAACAATCAAAGGGAAAAATAAAAGACCCTTACCCTCCAGCAGATCCAAGTTTTGCTCTTGAGAATTCACACTTTGTTACATTTCCAGATCTGCCATTCTGTCATCCAGGATAGACGAGATCTTAATCAGTGACATAAAGAACAAGCAGAAAAGAAAGAAAAAGTAATCAGAACCTCCTCAAACGTGCTGACAGCATTTATTCCTTTGAAGGTCAGCTTTAAAGAGCGAGCTACTGTAGCTACCTCAAAAGCCTGTGAAATATTTTTTTTTATGGAGGAGGGAGCCTGAACTCTGGAGAAGGCAACATGAGGACACAGGCATGTACTCACCCAGGAAGATGCTGGTCCCATGGAAATACTCCTCATGCTGCAGAGTGAACTGACTTGCACACAGGGTCCTGCTGGTCGAGTTGGTGTGGTTCCCGGTCTGCAGAGCCCAGAGAGAGGGTAGTGTATAAAGCTCCCTCACCATGACAGAGAAAGATGAGTTTACATGATGAGTCATCTCTCTCTCTCTCTCTCTCAGTACCTCTTCAATTTGACAGAGTTGAGCCAGCTAACGCTGACTTTCCATGGCAAAATGCCTGACATGACAAGATTAGGCTGGCTTTGTTTATGGCTGTTTCATTTATTAGATCACAAGGTTCCTGAAGTAATCGGAAACCCATGGGGCTGTTTGAAAATAGTTAACACAAGAGGCTGGAGCACAGGAGAGAAGGTTCCTCTGCAAATATACACCATTTGCATTTGCTTACTTTTAAATGAAAGAGGATTTACAGCAGCAGCAAAGTGAAAAGCCCACAGTACCTACAGATAGCCCTGTCAAGTGACATCTGGACATAATGATCTAACTATTACCAGGGTAAAAAAATAAAGCTTGCATTTGAGACAACCCTGGTCTGCTTTATAAGATGAGGTAAACTCGGAGGGAGGCAGATAGAACTACTTTGGAAAGTCACGCTGTTATCAGGAGTTACCCCTTTTTTTTTTTAATTTGAAAAACAGATTTTCTGCTTCTGTAATTCCATCCTTTCTAAAGCAGAGTCTGCTAAGTTGCAATACTCTTATTTACATACTGTAACTGCACTGTTTGCATTGCCCTAGGTGGAAGAAATGAAGTTGTTAACCAGGTTTCCAGTATCAAACAACTGAAAACCCAACAAAATATGCAAGCTAAACCATAAATGGGATTGCTAGAGAGCATAGTTTTTTTTTTTAAAAAAACCCCAAAACCTAAAGCAGAGACAAGTATCTCCACCTCCTTTGTTAAGGAGTCTGACACCAGACTGAATTGAAAGGGGAGGTTCAATCTAAGACATGTTTGTTTGTGGGAAGGTGCTACAGAGGATGACACAGGCAGAACTGCCTCCTCACAAGGTATCGCTATGCTGGAAGTTCAGCTGCTGTGGCAACTTTGAAGAACAGTAGTATAAATTCATTCATAAAGAGACTCAACAAATTAATGGAGATAGATCAATCAGGAGCTATTAAACACGATGGTCTAGGTACAGGGTTTTTTGCCAGAAGTGTACAAAGTGTCCCCAAGCAAAGATTACACTACAGATCTTTAATTTCTTAAGCTGTTTCCTAATCATCTGTCATGAGCTACTGTTGGAAACAGGACACAGAGTTCAGTCAATATTTTAACCAAGTCAGGAGATAGGAGGACACCTTTGCTGTCAGCCCCAAGTTTAAAATAAGCATGGTCAAGAATACAGTATGTGCCAAAGGAAGGCAAACAGCAGAGCTCCTGCCTCCCAAGTGAGTCAGAAAACTAATTTTCTGCATGGAATGCTCCAAGTCATAAAATATCTTCAAATCTCTACTAGCAGTAATGAAACACCTGCATTTGGGGGATTTTTTGGGTTTTTAAATTGCCTCTAAAGAATAAACAGGTCCTAGATTTTAACCACATGTTGAAAAGTAAAGCATATCCCCTTTTTAGTGACATTTTAGTCTACAGAACATAAGTCTCCTGTCAGGCCAGTTCAGTGTTATAGTTACACATAATTTAATTTTCCTATTTGTATCACAACTCATAGTAATAGATAACAATTAACTATATGAACAGAAAATGTCACATTTTTGTCCTCCTGCAGTGAAGGGAGAGCAACAGTCACATCAAACTGCATGCTGAAAACTCCTTTCAACAAGTTCAAAACCATCTACCATAGTTTAAGAGTTAACCTTTCTAATCCAGGCAACTACAGAGAACTGCTGTAATTATGGCATTTCCTGCTTTGGACTGTGGCAAGGCACAAGAATCATCTAACAGTTATTTTTTTCCTCTTGCACATCTCATGCTGCTAGATAAATAAGGTCTCTAAAGGGCTCAGTGCAAAAGCCAGCCCATGCCCCATCCCCCTGCAGCTGGTCTATTGATTTTTCCAAACGTGTTAAGTCCTTCTTGCTGGGGTAGATATGAACAGCTGTACAGGAAAACATGCCGAAAGTTTTTTTAAGTGATCCTAATCACAACAAACACAATACCAACTGTTGTGAAAAGGGAAGGCACTGCTGGTTTCTGTCTCACTTTTTATTGGAGTTCTGTTTGGGACGTTCTTGCCTACTGCTGTAGTGCAAAATGTCTCCCTCCACGCATGTTTACTGCTTGAAATTTTTTATGTTACCATCTTATTACTGCATGAGGGCAGATGATAGCTGGAGGCCAGCACCTGGAAAGTGTGTGCTTGCAAGTATTTGAGTTAGCATCCAGTCATCTCAGCCAGGAAGGAGGTGGGAACAGACCCAGCTGTTAAGCCTTTCCAGAGCATATCTGGAAACAATACACACACCTGGTGAAGCTCTCAAACACTCCTTTGTGTGCCATCCACGGCCTGCAGCAGGGAAATACATGGCCACATTCCCTCAGCAGCACCGCCACCCACAAAGCAGAGAAGGGAGGATGCCTAAAAGCCAGGGATGGCACTGAAGTCAGAGAGGGAGCTTGCAGCCCAGCTGGACTGGAGCTGTTCTAAGCTGTGCCTCTGGCATACCACCTCCCTAAGGGAGCACATCCTGCTACAGCTTCCTAATATCTTCCAGTTCTGTGCCACTGAAGAGCTTTTTCCAGGGCAAAATTCTTAATCCACACATTCCTATCCCAGCCCCATTCTATAGACTCTGCAGCAAAATCTAAACCACAACAAATTGCCCCATGCTGCTTAATGACAAAGCACAAAAGAAACTTCACTGAAAGGAAAAAAAAAACTTCAACAAGCTAAGTTTTTTAAGCTGTCAACTACTGTTTTCTCCATGGGTAACAATGTGGCCAGAACAGAACAGAACAAGCACCACAGGCCTAAAGTTGCTTGGAAAAAAGAACTCAGATATTTTCAAAAGAAAAAAAAATCATAAAAAACCCCCAAAACACTGTCTCACTAAATGACTTAAAAAAAGATTTAAATAGCACCTTATCTGAATTTTTTCCTTTTCTACAAGATCTCAAACTCAACTGAATTCTTCCTCTGTAAAATATCACATGTACAGAGATAGGAAACAGGTAGAGAAGTCCATGGATTGCATTTGCTACCCCAGCAGTCCCCACACAGACATGAAGACTGGGATGGACTCTGGCAGTCTATCAGGAAGTGACAAAAACTTGTTTTTCTCTCCCTTTACTACTTTCATGTCACCTCAGAGCCACCTGCTAACCCCTGAGGCGAACATTGGACTAATGCTGCAGAAAACTGTGTCCACAGAGCAAAAGCCTTTTCTTGTCTGGCTGAGGACTAATATTTATATGGGGACTTTGCTGAACAGAACTGCAAACTTATTTTCTACTCCCACTTAGACTTCTACAGTTAAAAGGCCTTTACAGTCAATTGTCTCAAGACTCAAGGGACAGCTTAAACTACAAACTGGAAAATATGAACTACCCTGTCCAACAATACCATTTCAGAAACTCCAATTTCTGTCTGCTGTAGTAAAGGAGCAGCATGGGGTAAACTGGAAACCCTCAAAACATAGCATTAGGGTAAGCAATAAAACTGATAAAACTGTCACATGCACAGTACTGACCTCACAGAGCAGCTGCTGTATCAAAAACATTTGATGCTGATTGAGGGCAAGTTGTAAAACCTGTTCAATCTGTATTATATCTGATTTCAGATTCAGCATCTGCCTAAGGCCCAGGGAAGTGCTTTGGCTCAGACACCTTCAATTTGTCTTCATCACCACCAATAATACTTGTTTTCTCAGTGGAATTAATGTTGAGATGGCGCTTGCTGAATATACTGGCATGAAAACTACAGCACAAGTTACCCATCCCCTAATGCCATTACAAGGTATGGAACAGCTCACAGATGCTGGTGCCTCTGAGCTATTCTGAAACTTCATGTCCAGTAAAGAACTTTTGACTGCTTACAGCCCAGCAGCTGTAAACTAAGCAAAAGACTACCTGAAGAGGAAGAGCACAAAGGCAGCTGGGAAAAGCTCAGTGCTTGAGGCATTGTGGCTGGCAGAAACATGCTCTACACACAGCTCCTCTTGTGCAGAACAGCACTGTGGGTCTGACCTCTTCATACAAACAGCTTTTGCTACTTCAGCAAAGGGGCATCAGTTGTATGAGCACAGCTTATACCGGCCTCTGAAACATGCAGAGCAAAGCATGAAATGTTTTCTTGAAAACGTTCTGAAGTATTTAGAATCAGACCTATGGAAAGAAGGAACTATAACGCTTAGGACATAACCTACAGATGCTAATAGTATTTTGGGTTGACCTCTTCATATCCAGGAGAGCTGCCTCACTGACCCAGTAGCTCAGTCACTTTTGAGTAATAGCTTCACTGTCCCTTGGCACATTTCCGCAAGGCTGCTCCTCTCTCTGCTGCTGCTGGCCATCCCCTCTCCAGGAAGATATTAAAGGGCACAACTGAAAGGCTACCACAGCTATGTGCACTCTCTACTTTATTAGCACAGCTCAGCTTTGGGAAAAAACCCCACCCAACCAAAAAATTAAATAGATGCACCAGGCAGCTAGGAATCTCTTCTCTCCTTTTCCAAGTGAGCCAAGCCCAGCTGCAGCCAGCATGCAGGTGCATTAACCAACATGTGGAACCAGAGCTGATCAAAAATATGAGCACTCTGATCTTGCCAATACAGTTACCACTGAGCACAGCTCAACAGTGCTGGGGAAATCCTC
>JAWWLV010000144.1:22710035-22760628 GCA_035041135.1 Platyrinchus mystaceus
CTCCAAAAAGCTGAGCCTCTTGTTAAAACCTAGAAATATTTTAAAATTAAAGACAAGGAGTAGGACTGAGTCACCCCAAGCTAATTTAACTGGAGATGACCCTAAAACATACCACTTCCAGTGCAATTAAGATATAACCTCAAGAGCATAAAAGAGGAAAGATTGTTTGGGCTGTATTCAATGCAGCATTAATCCTGTTCTGGCAGACCACCTAGAATTTCGCATGAATATTCATCCTGGACTACAATCTCAACCTTGAAAACCAGACAAGTGTGAGTGGGTTAGTGCAACAACAAGTGCACAGAACCAGGACTATGTTTTTACACTATAATACAAATATAGTTGAAGCAGGTTACGTCAGAGGGTAGAAGTGAAACCTCACGTCTCAGTCCTGGGACTTCCTGAAGGTAACCAATAGCACCCACAATAAAAGCTTACAAGAGAACCAGCTCCCACTGCTGAGAGCTCTGTCTGGGTATGCCCTCAGCAGTGCCCACTGCTCCCACTGTGGTGAGACCCCACTGCACACCGAAGGGGATGGCTGGACAGCACCTACCAAGGAACAATGCCCTAGGAAAGGCCTCAAATCTGTTAGAAAAAATCCAGTTCCTCCCTTTGTATCATTTTCACATTTCACACAAATGTGGAACAACCATCCATTAAGAAGTCATCCATCTCCAAACAGTTTTTTTTTTTTTTTTGCAGTACGTTGCCCCAGCAGTTACTGCTGTTACAGCTTCGGACTAGTCTGCACCACCTTACAACCCATCATGGCCTGAGAAAAATCACACCTCAGTTCTGCCCTTGCTTCTCACCTCACCCACAACCTCCAGTTGGTGTGTACAGGGAAGACACACCTCTATTGATGAACACTTAGGAGGCCTTTTTTTTTTTTTTACCCAACCACTCTGGAACACATCTGTCCCCAGACAGCAGCCTGCAGATGTTTCTTCCTTGCTTTTAGGGAATGAACTCAAGGAGGGGTTTTCTAAGGAAACTCTGAAGCAGCACCTCCAGCTCTGAACACTGATAGGCACCATTTAGTCACTACACGAGGCACTCCCATTTCAAACACATGAGATGAGCTGAGGCCAAGTAGTGAAATCAGTTTACAGCTCTCAAACATCTATTCTTGTATCAAAAAATAAAAAATCTCAGCATTAAGTGCACAGCTGTGCAATGACACACCTACAGAGAAAAGTTCTTTTTTGCCGCAATGGACAGCACAAACACACCAAAACCCCTCCTGCAAGTTCAAGACACCATCACCACAGTGGCACAACTGGAGCTCCTATTTATTAGGAGTTCACCTGCAGTTTCCTGCCAGCTGGTGCCACTACACCAACACATTTAGACTACTCCTTCCTACCGTAGAAACTATGGCAGACAATGGGAGAGCAGTCAGCAGTGTTTTTGCAGTCATGTCACTCCAGTTCTGTTCAGAACAAGGCTCGTCTCTGGGTGAGCTGTAGGAGCCCCAGCTACAAGAAAGCTCCAAACTGAAGAGTGAACACACATTTCCAAGTAGCCCCACACTCATTCATCTTTGATCTGTATTTCTCTACATCCCAGACAGAGTCAAGAAGCTGAGACATTAGTTCCTCAGAAACTTTATTTTCATTCAAACTACAGAAATAAAGTAGTACCTTCCAATTTCCCATCATATTTTCTGTGTATTTGTACGGCTCAGGGTGAGATGCACTAGGATAAACTACCCTGTACATACGGAGGAAGATAAGGCTCAAAAACTAGCTTTACTTTAAAGAATGCCAAACCTTACCTATGAGGTTGGCTCCAACTCTCTGATAACATTAATAGGCACAACATGGGAAAAAATATTATCTAAACTACCTATTGTAAGCAAAATCCAATAATTCATTACAGAAAGTCAAAGCAACCTTTCAGAAATAAAAAAAAGTTTTCTACTTTGAAAAAATAGATGAGTCATTTTTGCTTTATATATGATATATTCACACACACACTTTCAAGTATCATTTTCACTATTATCATACTTACATGGCTAGAGATAAGAAAATGAAATCCCATAAGCAGATTATTATGCCAAAGAAGTCACACAGTCTTTATCTGGGTTTAGCAACACCTGGAATTCTCCATGGTATCACAGTGACTAAAAAAGCAGTGACTAGACTCAGTGTAATTTTTCCCTTTATTAAACATATTTTAATAAGGCTTGAAAAGTATCAGGATTTAGAAAAACGGAGATGAGAAAAGCAGAGGCAGTCAAACCCCACGCAGCCATAAACCCCACAAATTCTCAGCTAAGCTTGTCACACGCTCAGTAATAGCGGGGAGTAATAAAAAAAAATAAATCTGAGTAACGTTTGGTTAGCAGGCAAACTGATACCAACAGACAGACTTCAAGCTAGGATTTTTTTACATTTAAGGCATCACACAAAACAAGTTAATACTGGGAAATGTAACAACCATCATGTGCACAGCCACAGTTCACATTTATCTCTGGACATCAGAACCTGCTTTATTTCAAAATAGAAAGGCTAGAAGGGAATCCCATAGTCTTTTGGGAAAGTGCCAGGCAGCCACCAGGCAAGAGCAGGAGTGACCATGGTTTTTATCACAGGGAAAGGAATTTAAGTGCTTATTAAAGGCTTTGCTGCAGTGCCAGAGCCAGATGCCTGAAAATAAATTCTGGTGGAATACAAAACTAAGAGCTAAAAGGCAGAAAATCTGTTCAAGCAGCTAAAGTGAATGGGTGTCCCACAGAAATCAAAATGGCAAACCTTCAAGATTTAACATTTTCTGCAGCTTGGAAGTGAAGAAGAGGTCCAGCAGGTGCATTCGATAGGTCTGGCTCCACACTGCTTGTTAATTATAATGCTCTGCAATTCTCCTCTCTGAGTCTAATTTGGACAGACAGGTATGAAATGTCTCAAAGTGAACCAGGTATAACTATTTCCTTACTGGTCATGTAATTTTCATTTGTCTGTTTCTTGCCAAATGTGAAAAGGCACTAATTCTGCATTAGAAAAGTTTATTGTAAGACCTAACTAAAACCTAAACACAAAAAGATTTTGTAGAAACCATAGACTGTTCTTACGAGGGCAAAGTCATCTAAAAGTGAAGTGCCAGCCAGTCTGAAAGCTTTATGGGTTTAACTATCATGCTCAACTATTTGGTTGAGTACTTCAGTGAAGGATATTCTTAAAATCTAGTTTTAAAGCCATCAGGCCTAGACTCAAAAATAAAGCTTCTTGGAAACATGGAAAGTCACATATCGAAGGGAAGATATATGTTGCTTTTATAGACTGAAATGTAACAAATTTTTTTTTTTTTTTAGTAAGGGCCCCATGGAGTCCAGAACATTTTTTCCAAGCATTTCAGTATGAACAGGTTCCATTAGGTAAGATGGAAGTTTTGAGCTCAGTCCAAGCTTGGCTAAAAGCTACTGTTCCAAGTTTCCAGAATTTAGCTAACATTAAGTTTCCTGAGCTAGAGACAGCCTGAAACACAAGACAGTGACAAGCAAAGCAAGACAAACAGAAAGTGACAATGAAAAGCACTGCACAGCCCAAGACTTCCAGTACACCCAGAAGCTGACAATTCACACGTACTCCTCATCTGTTACCCATCTTCCCAGGCTGTATTTCAGCACATTCTTACACCTCTTCAAACACAGCAAGTTTCTGCTTTCCTTGCTCTGCTGGTTTTGTATCACGCAAAACCGCTTCTGAATGAAGATGCTTTGGACTCTTTAGTCTTCCCAGGCTTGCTAAAACCACACATTGACAATGGCTCCTAACCCTTCAGAGTTTAACAACATTGAATATTTTGCACCAACATTAGATACTTAAACATTTACGGCTTTTTTCCTCTCTTGAGCCTGTGGCTGTTTTATTGATACACAGAATGGAGAGCTCTCAGTTTTCTCCTATAGCACAAATACAAACTACACCATTATAATCAGAAGAACATTAGTATGCAGCACAAAGTGATTTGCAAGCTGGAGAAAACTAGGTTCATGGTTATTTACTTCTTCTAACAGTGAATTAGAGGCATAGGTTATATATTTGATAAAGCAACTATGCCAGCTAATTTTCTCTCAAGTCTTCTAGAAATATCACAATTGTTATGGGAGCAGCAAAGAGCCTCAAATCAACCTACCTGCAATTTCATATTACAGTGCAAGTCAGTTGGCTGCCTAAAGAGGTTCAGGCTGAAAAACCAGAGACCATACCAAAAGAAAACAATCACTTTTCTAGATGAACAAAATGCCGCTGCCCTAAATAATATTCTGTTCAGACTTGCAGTGAAATGAAACAAAACCAATACTATGTACTTCTCATAACAGCAGTCAGGGTAATCTCAGCACTCTTTACAAAAGGGAAGCACTACCAACATTTCTGAATGACACTCCTTCTAGTGAGCCTGGCCACAGCGCTCCCAAATTACATACACAAAGACAATCTAACATCACCAGTCACCACTCAGGAAGCCAATTCATCTTTACATTCCCATGCATGCAAGCATTACTGATGATCAGCTGAAGCTGTAAGCTGGAAAATAGGCAGGAATTGCTATATTCTACTATCAATGGTCTTATTAACCAAACTTGACTTGCTTTGCACACCTGCAGAATCAGGACAGGCAACCAGTTTCACCAGAATCCACAAAAACCTGCCTTAATAGCTCTCTCCACATCCAACACGTATCCTGGTTAATGACCAATACTGAAGGCATAGTATCATTAGATATAGATACCTAGTCTAAGTGTTCCTATTAAACAGCCATAATAATGATCCAGACATTACTGTAATTAACAATCTAGACCTTTTTGGTATAGTCTGATATGCTCTTTATGCACACATTTCTGATAAAATGTGCAAAAAAGTGTTCAAGTCTATTTTAGCACACAAGAGACTTCAGTGCCTTAATTGGGCAGATTCAACTGAAGCTTTACTGCCACAGTGACTAAACTTGCTTTAAGGAGTTATCAAAGATCAAAATCCCAATAAGCATCTGCCTTAACGTTTCACTGAACAAAGGCTACATAGCCCTGGTAAGACCTTTACTCACACACTAGGAAAATAAACAATAAAAGCACTGATTTTGCTGCATACTCTGCTTTAAATGAGTGGAAAGAAAAAGCATCTAATCTTTTGCTCAAAACAAATTAACTCCATGACCCTCAATTTCCCCCCATCCTGCAAGTCAAGCATACTTACAGCTCCCACAGCAACTTTCAAACGGTGAAATGAAACTTCAGTTAGCAACACTATCTAGATCCTCACATAACTTTCACTTTGTAGCCATGTCTCTAGTGTGCTTTACTTGTACTCTGTAAAGGAATTACATCCTTAGAGCAGAATCGCTCACTAAAGCACTTTTAGTGTAGCTCCTACCTGAAACTAAACAGCTTTCTATGTACCCTTGAAATCCTCGGTTGGCACAAAACAAAGCCAAAAGAGAAGCAATGCAAACCGTCATCAATTAGACCAACCACTAAGAAAAAACAGTAGCCACATCAATATAATTTCACTTTGATATAGGGTGCTATCTAATAGATTTATTAAAAGTTTCAACAGACTATAGCTCCAGACTTTACCTTTCTTGGAAGACACTACTACAACAGAAGCCACAGTAGAGACTGCCTTGTCACAAGAGGTACAAATACTTGCTGTATAGATGGAGAAATAAAAGGACAAATCTAGTTGTCTAAAAGACAATTCACTGTACACATTTTATTTACAGTTTTGTACACTGTCTTAATATGAATGGGACCGCTTTTCTACTTGAGCCATTTTAACCAAAGCAAAATAACCTAAGTAATACAAAGTGTTAAAATACAGCATAAGATACAAAAACAGACATACTATTTCTAGTAAGGAATGTAAATTATGGTGTTACATTAAAAAAAAAAATCCACATTTATGTTTAGGAAATCACACAAACAGATCACTGATTTGACTGAAATGCATAAGTTTGTAGCAAAGCTTTGATGTTACAAAAAACCCAAAAAATTACCAAAGAATGCACAAAATTAACGTTTATTCCACCTTTGTCATATTCCCAGATTCTTCACCAAATGTTACATGAGCAAAAACAACTGAAATCAAAATATCACTAATGTTATCAAATAGGGAAAACAAATAAATTAATCTAGCAGCCATCAGCATAGGTTACAGCAAAGATGATGCTGTATAAAAAAATTGCTAGAAAACTGTATGCACCATACTTCTTTTCCAAACCAGCAAAATGTTACTGCATACAATGCAAATGTAGAACAGAGTAATTTCCTGCAGGTACAGAAATGCAACTTTTTTTCTGAATACTGTGGATAAACAAATAAATTTTTTGTAATAGTAATGTTTCTACCAAGCTAATACAGAGTGGGCCAGAAACACATTCATGGATTTGGGGGGTGAAGTGTAATAAAATTCCGATTGGTAATGGTTACTTCAGCCAAAATAGAAAAATTGAACACAGAAGTACAAGACAAAGGCGAATGAGACTTCTCACAAATCTTAGCAACATTTAGATGGAAATCAAATTTAAATGTAGTCCACTCTGCTTTTGAAGAGGCTTTGGTTCAGCTCCCAATCTCGATTGCTTGACGCAGTCTCCTATGAAAGAATACTCAGAAGGTGTCGTCTTAAACAACAAACCTATTTTTAGTGGTGGAGCCGCTCTTAGTAGCTGTGTCTGCATGGGACTGATAACCAATCACTATCTTTGGAGGAAGTCCTAATCTTTCCTTGTATACCCTCCTGGAGGAAAAAAAAAAATAGAACAACGGTTTAAGCAAAGTCCTTAGGAAGGAATTAGTATCAGGACACCTACTTTTAACACATACTGACACCATCAAAAACAGTTGCCTACTTACAAACAATTTCTCAGATGTGAATAAAGGGCTTGAAATATGATTCTTCTAGCTTATTGCATCTAAAACCCACTTACGGTTTTGTAAAATGACATATATAATAGGACAAGCCCTTGCCAAAAATTAACAGGCTGCATTCATATGACTATCACTATTATCGATAAGCTGTATTCCCACATGCAGAAACAAAACAGCCATGGAGAAGTCATGGTCCAGGATTCCAGAACTACTGAGATGATAAAGTCACCTGAGCCAAACAAAACAGCAATTCCCTGGAACAGTCAGTTTTAATCAACATGCACACCTCCATTACGGAGAGTTGCTGTCTTTGCTTTAACTACTGATAGAAAGCAGCCCCCCATGGTACTGGCCATGATCAGCTACTCAACAGAAGCTTTAAGAAATCAACAGAAGCTTTAAGAAAAATCAGCTTCTACCCTACGTCTTAAGAGAAAGAAGCAGCAGTACCTCCCTTAGACACACACACTGCGTTCCTTAGCATAGAGTGAGGTGCAAGACACTAATGGCCACTCCCGTCCAGAGTCGTGGCAATATGACAGCTGATGATCAACACAACTTACCTTGCTCTACTGTTACTTACTTCCCAGCTTTACAAACTAGCACGCTGCAACAGAACCCACATTATCTACAGATATTAAGTACAACAAATGAGAACTTCTGCCAAGATTTGTGTTCAATTCTTCATCATTTCTTATCTACAGTGAAGGCAGTGCAGCAGTACAAAGTAGTTACTAGCACATGCCCATACAAAAAAAACTATACCATACCACAGATTTGGCACAGAATTCCTTAAACCTGGGATACAGCTCTGCACAGGCTACATTTTCCTGAAGTGCATTCTCTATCAAGTTAGCTGGCTTTAAATGAATGGTTAAACTTCATACATTCAAGACACCAATCACGTTACTTACCCTATATGTGTAACTGCATCCCTGTTTTCACATTCAGTTGTCCATATTGCTATTTTATCACCCTTAGTTCTAACATTAACAACAGCACCACATACATCATCACTGTAGTCATCAAATGACTCCCCAATAAGGCACAGCAGCTAGAAAACAAAGCAGTAGTTCAGAGTCAGAATCCTGCTCCATAGGCAAACACTCAGAGTACACAAGGACAGAGGAATGCTACATTTTATGGCCTACAGCCACTTGCCATATAGCAATTATTTTCTGTTTACTGCAGTATCTTCTTGAAGTTCCAAATGTTACAAGTGAACATCAACTCAGGTGTAGTATGACATCTTCCTCTGATTCTGAATTTTCCATTCCTCCTCCTGTCCCACCAGCTACAAGTTCTGACACAACTGATCATTTACACAGTGCTGCCTCCCCCCCCATCCTCCCAATCCAAAACAAGGTAAGAATTAAAAGAATGTCTTCTTTCTACAGTACATTTAACATGGTAGAGCAATCTGAAATTTTAAGTTTTTTCCTCCATTACCAAGGAAGAACCTGTAAAGTACTATTTGCATAATATCAGCCACATAAGGTTTAACTTCCATGCTGAAGTCTATCAATGCAGAGGTAAATCAAACTGCAGCCAGATGAGAAGTGCTATTCAGTCAAGTGTTACTTCCAGCAACACAGTCAGGAAGCTTCAGTGTTTCCATCAACTCTACAGTGGGCATCAGTGCTCCTGAACAGTGTGCAATGCACATGCACCATTACAACTGTACAAGTAACACAAGATTCTTCCCAACAGGTTTCTAATGGTGAAGCTTGGAAGTGGCAGATGTATTATACTTCAGGAACATCATACTGAATGGGGTCACACCTCCATGCAACATGCTAACCGTGAAAGTGATATTTAAAATCTTCAACTTGCAACCTAATCAAAACTTACAGTTTTTTTGTGGTTGAGACAGACTCATCTAGTCCATGCTGAATTAAAAATCCTTCTACACACTGAAGTACTAATCTCCAAATGAATGCTTGTTTAATTCACTTGTACGGTACATTAAATACAGTGCCATTATATCAGTTTTCCAGAATCACTAATAACATTTGGAAATTCAACACATCTGCAACTTTTCAAACAAAGCAGGTCTTCCAGTACCCATGAGACCTACAAGGGCTGGCTTTATCAAGGAAATACAAAAAGGACAAACTGTGCTAATGAATAAATCAGGTATAACTACTTATGCTTTAAATGTTACACCCAACTGCAGGCTGCACACACTCGATGAGTAATACAAGCCATAAATGGCTAAGATTAAACCACACACAAACATGCAAAACATTGATCAACAGCCTTAGCACACACACAGGCAAAGATGACTACCGTGCTCAATAAACACTAGTCAGGTACACTCTTCATAAATGTTGCACAACAGGGAAGAAAGTCTTCTCAAGTTTAATTTACAGTTAAGATCATTGTATTACAATAAAAATTTGTTCCAAAAGGGAGCTATAATAGCTTTGATTTTTATTGGAGAAAATTGGTTACATATAATTACTGGAATTAGAAGTGACAGGGTTGCTTTAGAGCACGTATCAGTCACCCGGGTATTTAGGCTCTGTGCCATTGCTTGCTGCTAAACAAAAATCAGAGCCCTCTAACCTTAAGTCTACACAGACTACCTACATGTTTCCAAGCCACATGTAATGGCTGGCAGGAATCAGGACTTATACACACGTGTAGGCCAAATGAACACATTAAGATGTTAATTTACTCACGTGCAGTCACACTGCCTAGTAGTGTAATGCTCCCAATCCTCTCTTCAAATCACAACTACAGTGACTAGAAAGATCCTGAAAGTTCAGGTGTTCTTGATACCTCTGCTTTCATTCTGAAGGCCATTTCTCCCTTTTGAAGGGATGCAATACTTCTTGCCTCTCACACAAGCAAGGAAAAAAGATCAGAGATCTGCTAAGACTGCTGTTGTTGCCCTATCTACAATCCATGTCCTTAAACCTAGATCATACTAGACTGTTTTAGGCTCTTCCAAGTCAGTTCCTAGACAATGCTGTCATATGCTTTTCTACAACACATTTAATGCAACCCACATAATCTCTAGAAATATATTTACCATTCAGTTAAATCTATTCCTAAGAGTGAACAGCAATGGAAAATATATTTATAGTGTATATACAGGATGAACATGCTATTACTTGCCTATCTTAGTGTTACGATAAACAAGAACAAAAATAAATCAAAGTCCCTTGTTTCAGCAAGGCCAGAACCTGAGAACTATTAATTTTTCCAAAAGTATTTGTAAAACAAATTTTTGTATTTAAGCAGTTGAATCTGCAAGTTACACTCAAGACAATGTAGTGTTTTCACAGTAGCCCAACAGCTGTTCTGTACATTCCACAGGAAAAGGTTAATCTGTCCTAAAGAGACCTCTGCCTGTTGCAACCAAGCGTTGAACAGAATACAACTACATTAAGGATCACTACTGAAAGATCACGTTTCAAATACAGCCTGTCAATCAAAACTTACAGGAAACACTACTGACCAGAAGTTCAGAAGATTAGTGTGGCACACAAAGATCAAACTAGTTAAAAATATTTTAATGCAAACACAAGACTCCTGAGCTGCAACTAGTCAGGCCATAGTGCTTACTGTCTCTAGCCAGAAGCGATCAAGGTCACTTCGTCTCTGCTGTTTGTTTAGTGTAATTAGCCATCGTCCTCCTCGCTTGTTTTTTTCATCTTCCCACATGGGTTCAATCCCATCCTGCAAAAAAATGGCCAGAAGTTATATCAGACTCAGTCTATATTTTTCCTATACAATAACCAAAAGACCAATAGTAAGTTAAGAAAAAAAACGTACAGTTTAAGATTATTAAACACTATCTCACACCAATACCAAAGTTCCAAAACAGCTTAACAAGTGCACTTTCTCTAATTAATCTTTATTTCTATAGAGGAATCACAGCCCAGGCAAGTCTTAGCTACACATGGCATTAAAAAAACCTGAGGCAACAGGCAAAGTCAACCACCCACTTTGCCCTGCATGAAACTAGAATGTAGCTGCTAATTTTATCTGGAGTCCTTATTTTACATCTTGGACTCAGTGCAATGTGAGCTAAGTGCTTTGCTTATGCATACAGATTATTTCACTGAAACAGACACCTTTGGCAGTCTGTCTCACTGACTTTCTTCATGCACAAGGTGAGAATAAGAGGGTTTTCATAGTCAGGACCCAAAAAAAAAAAAAAAAAAAAAATCAACACACCATTTCAAAGCAAGTTCTGATTCACATTTTACCAATGACCTTGCACTGAATTAAATGACTCTGGATGTGCTGATCCACCAGCTATGTTGCACTTCAGAAGGTCATTCAAAAAGTAAGTAATTGTCTAGACAAAGGAATTTGGTTAAGAACTGTCCATTAAGAGAACTGCACTACAGAACTTAGGCTGAAAACAAAAAGTGTTCAACATGCAGGATGGAGTAGTGTCAGCTCACTTTAAATATAACACCCTCACTGGCAGCTGCAGATCTTAAACTACCTCATCACCTTTAAGGGGCACTCTTAGGAGGTCACAACTGAAGGACAACAGTAAGAGATGGCTCATGAATCTGCAACAGTTGCCAGTTTATACCTGTTTCACACAGTTATGTAATTAAGTTTTTACTGGTTGGTGATAAGCAAACACGGGATAGATACATGTACTTGAAAAACAAATTTAAGATACATGCAAAAAATGCAAGCATGATCCATAGATATTTTACCCTTGAAGGGCTTGCAGCTTCTAAAAATTCTAGTAAGGTTTTTCAGTCACCTAGAATGTCATTACCTTCCCAAATTCAAGCATCATCACCTCTTCACTACCTAAAGCTGCTGGGGTTTACAAATGATGTACAGTCTGCTGAGGAGTCCCAGCCCATTGCTGTGCTTTATAAGCAGAGGAGAAACCAGGCACCAGTACTTCAAGGACTATTTAGGTATTTGAACCCAGAAAGGAAGCTGTATGTTAGAACAACTTCCAAGAGGTAAGGATTTGATTTAGAGCTCCAATTCAGACCTCCACCCCAGCTGAGGCATGATTTCATGTACCCCTTCCCATAAGCATTTTCTGTTGACCAGTTTGGGCACTTCCTCAGCATGATTTAAGTGTCCGTGTTGAGCACAATTCTCTGTCTCCTACACAAGTAACAGAGCATTTAACTGGCAGCATGAAAATTAATAGGAGCGTTGTCCACCTGGCTAGTAGAATCCATAAAGAAATTCCATATTGGAAAACATTGCTGCCTCCTGTAGACATTTTAACTCATTTCACATCAAGTGACAGAGCTGGACAACCTTTCACATTATAAGAATTTACACAATTATTTGCACAAATATCTCAAATGTAGAATGGAGACAAACAGCAACACATTAAAACATACTGTCTGTGATGAGTGTTAAAGCAAGTACTTGCATTTTCAGAAGTTAGTGACAGCCTGATTTTCAGAGAGCACATATTTGGGACTTCCTAAAAAGAATTAACACCTTTAGGATATTCCCAACCATGTTCCTAAATATCTTAAGTGAAATATCTGGACAGTATCTTGCTTAGTCAGGAAACCATCCATAAACATCCATAACTGAAAAGAAAAAAAGGAAGGTTAGCAAGCATACCTTAAAGAGCGAGTAGTCACAGCCAGGCATTAAATTACTAGAGAGCTGGATATGGTTGTATAAACTATTGGAGGAAAAAAAGTGGGATTAAAAACTAAGCATCATTTTACAGTACAAAATTCTTAAAGAATTTAAGACATATGACCAAACAAGACCCAAAAACTAAGGAGCAATTAAATTATTTCAAAAGCAACTCTACTTCTTAAGTATTTTTCAGCAGTATAAAAGCATCCACTTTAAGATGTTCTGGGCTTGAAGAAGCAGAACGGAAGCCAGTTTATGAACACTTGTGGGGTTCCTATACCAATGTTCCTTTTAAACCTAGTTCTAACAAAGCTATTAGGAACATAACTCACTGAGCTTTCATGGCCACAAGTTCTGTGTGTGTATTCTGGACGTATACATACGTGGAATAATTGTTTATATTTCTGAAGCTAATCTCACTGCAGAGAATGTTTTTAAGAGAAATAATCAACTTTGCTATTTAATACAGTACTCTAGGTATGAATGCTCTAGGCCTGATGGTTTGAATTAAGGACTCAAAAGGAAGAACAGATGATAGACAACAAATCAAAATATATATTCAGAATTTACAACTGTGCAATTCAGAGAAATGCATTCAAAGGAGTACATACTGTCTCCTCCTCTAGCAAGGAAACAGATTACTATTGTTCCCTCCTGCCTGCACATACTACAACAACCTATAACCCAAGACTAACTAACATTCAGACACAGTTCAGCACCAAAAAGGAAATAAATTAGAGTGATGTTCTTACAATGAGAAATCAGGCACAGGAATTTACAATGACAGTTAAAAGAAGCAAGTTGTTAAATGTGTATCTTAATCATAAAAGTTTCTTCCTAGAAGAACACACTTATTACTTACTCCAACCACAAAGGAGGTTTAACTTCTTAGTTGCTTCTGACTGATTTTATACCCTCACTGCAGACATCTCCATTAAGCACTTCTTTTCATTACCCAAACAATCTTGGTTATAGGAGCTCAAAAACTTAACCAACATTAATAGGGCAGCTAAATTTGTTTAAAGCTCACATCACATACTCCAAGTCTGCAAACTATGGTTCACTCAACCATTAATCACCCCCAGAGTAGGAATGGGAGCTGGTTACAAGCCCAGAATCCCATTCCCCTCCCTGTGACAACTGTACTGATAAAGTTACTGAAAAATGTCAAAGCATTTTTCTCCCATATTAGTGTTCATTAGTCATCTTATTCTGCTAAGGCACCGTCTCTCCCCCTTGCTGATCACATTCTAAAAAAGTATGCAACAAAAACTTTAAAAACCCTACCACTCAATGTAGCATGAAACACTAAGAAAGCGACAATGCTTTTTTTCACCCTCAATTTCATGCCACTTGCACTTTGTTTATATTTTCATCATTATGGCAGGCAAAATCTTTCATGCCAACCACCCAAATCTGACTGAAGCCACTGTTTGGAAAGTACAGGCCTACCTTCAAAGGCTTTGGAAGCCTTTCACAGACCTTCAAATCAGAATGAAGGTCATTTCTTCTGTAACCTCTAAACACACTTCTTTCAAGGATGCCATTAATCTGCACGAATCTCAAGCACTATGCCCCAGATTCAGGTACCCTTGAACATGTGCAGTAAGACAGCAGCCTGAGAATTTAATCAAGGGGCAAAATGCAGGGCCAAGGAAGTGACAATCAGCTGGTCACCAGAATTTACAACTTCATGCTTCTGTGAGATAGCTACTGCACAAATGAGATTTTCTACACGTGTGTCATGTACATATGAATATGAGCAGTGCTGCAGTGTTACAGCAAGACAACGTGCACCGAAAGTGTGAACAACTTTTCATTCACATTCTTTTCAAAGGTGACATTCTACCACAAGGCATAGACCTCACCTTCAGTTTTGCAAATATTTCAGATTACACCCAAAAGTTTTCGGTTAACGGAGTACTTGATGGGGTTTTTGACTCTGACATAAGCTTTGCCAACAAATCCCAGAATTACCGTGCAGACTGAAAAATCTTTACTTACGCCCAGAAGTCTTCAACAGTATCAAACTTTGAGATAAGACGAAGATTTGCTTGCCAAGTTTTGCTCTTGTCATTTTTAAAAAACCAGAGTGCCCATCTAAAGAAAAAGTGTATTAAAAATGTAATTATTAATATCGTTATATCCAAACTAATTGCAAACCTTAAGATATTAACTAGCACAGAGGTCAGTTTTCATCAATAAGCTACATGATAAATTCTGTTCTCAAATACTTTACAGATAACAATATTTGTGTTCCCATGACAAAGATCATGGCAGACTTGATCTATCTGTTTAGGTAAATATTTTAAATATTTTTGGAACTTTACTAAGACTCTAAGCTTTGCATGTTCCATTTCTCCTTGCAGCCACTGCTAAACTGCAGTTGTCTACCACAAATAACTGATTATGGTCTAAAACAACAATTATTCAAACCAGAAACACAGCTCCCTGTCAGTAATTTCTTCGTAAAGGTTACATAAGCTAGTTATATCACTCCAAAGCTATACATGCACATACAAGGAAAGCATACATTTTAAAAGGGAAGCTGCCTTAAGCTTACTAATGACAACAGTCTTAAACCTCCACAAGTTCATTGTTTCAAGTTCTAAAATCAGCATATATAAAGGCAAGAGTAAATGAAAAAATCATCATCTCTGAGTACACATCTCAACACATTATAAATTGAACCTTTCATGCAAAGATGCTCTTTCTGGATCTAAAATGCATCATTTAAAAAGCTGGAACAGAATACTTGATGAGGCATTTAACCAAACAAGTTTATTTTTCACTCCGACCATTTCAGTAGCATTGCAATCACTCAGGTTTGCACTGGAGTAGATTTATCTTCTCACAGCAAAGAACTTTAAGTCACTAGATACCAATCTGTTGTTCTGAGACCCTTCCTGACATTCCAAACCTTGTATTACATGTTTACTTCTTTCCAGTAATAGCCTCACTACCACTTGTAAAGGAGTGTCAGCACCAATTTTAGTCAAGGTGTTTCGAGGAAATAGAGGAAGGATGGAAGCTGAGAGACAAGGAAAGTGGGATGGATGCAGCATAGCACTGCAGGGTAGCATGGCCTTCCACACTTACTCTGAACTTAGGAAAAGAGTAAGGTGTCACTTGGTAAAGGATTCACTTTGGGGCAGTACCTACCTACCAACACAAAGCACTGAGCATCCCACATTAACTCTTCAGCTGACTTGGAGAAAATTACTTCCTAGCTGGTCTTTTTGAAGCTGTAGGAGGGCTTGGATTTTTCACTAGCTTTTAACTATGATTTTAACTACAAGTTTTTACCACTGGCACCTTAATTTACTCAAGTATAAGGCAAGGCTTTCCAGTTCTGCTGGGCAGCAACTTCAGCTCAGTGTCAGACTATTAAAATACACCAGACAAAAGCAACAAAAGCTCTGCTCATCTCCAATTAAAAGCAAAGCCACGCTCTTTCCAAGTACATGGCTGCATTTTGAAAATTTGCAAAGACTTGACTTTCAGCTTCTGTAACTGCGCTATCTGAAAAGACTCCGAATATTAAAAACTGGATCAGATTCTATTTCATCTGCAACCTCATTGCAAAAACCTTCAAAAAAAATCCCAAGAACTCTCAAAATACTGCTAGAAAATGTAAGGTAAACTAGAACTGCAAAGCCACAGGCATTTTTCTGTCTTTGGCAAAACTACAATCATGCTTCTGGACTATTTACCTGTTTTGTAGTGGATGTTTAATATACTGTTCAGGGCTGGCAACCTCCTGACTAGGTGCTGGCTCAGTTTTCTCCTCTTCTGCAGGTTGAGGGGGGTTGGGAGTGGTTTCCTGTTTGAAGAAAGGAGTTATTAATACATTCCTTCTCAATTTTTATTGAAGTGATTTTATTCTTTGAAGTAACTTTAAGAAGGCTGAAGCCAAGAGATCCTACAATTAATTTTGATTAGAGGGCCTAAATCACATCATGGAAGCATAATTAGTATCCCTTTATTCTTCAACATCTGAACAGGCCCTACAATAAATCCTAACTGCAGGAATTCACATTTTGCTGTTCAGTGATTTGCTTCCTATGTCATCTGTTTCCAGAATGGTTTACTTTACATACTTGTCTGATTTTGAAACAGTTTTGAGAGTTACTTCAGAAATACACAATATACTATGTTATCTAGAATATGCACATCTAAAATAAATTTAGAGAGTAATCATTTCAGAAGGAAAATTATTTTTAATTAGTTTCTGACAAAGCATTATTGGAAACAGGTGTACAGTCCCTGTTATTTAGAAAAATCTAATACAAGTAGAAGATAGACCTACTTGTCTGAGGTCTGAAATCCACTACTGCAAGCAGACAGAAGCCAAGCCAGTTTGTAGTTATTTTTGTATTTGCAACATCATCACCAACCAAACAGCAGAATTTAAACATGCATAGGTTCTCAAATTTCAAACTGAAATGAATGTAATTACTGGTTTAGCACAGATTAGGCTGATTCCAAGCGTTATTTTTTCAACTCTCTAGAAATAATGATAGAAATGTTAAAGATACTTAAATGCAAAATGGTAAAATATATTCTCTTTGCATGCAAACTCCCTCAGGCTCATCATTCAGTTTGAGAAGCCACTGTGTCAGGTTTGAAATTCTAATGCCATTCCTTCAAACCAGGGAATACAAAGGTTTATTGTGAGGCCAAGTGTCCCTGCCAGTTACCACCATCTCTCCCTAATCTGGCAACCCACGCTAGAAAAATCACAGAAACATGGAATGAGGACGACAGCTCATTCCCTACAGCTAAAACAAAAATGCCTATACAGCTGACCCCACGAAAGAAAAACCACTTCAGTAATACAAACAAAAGCTAATTACAGCAGACCCAAAGACTCCAGACATGTCTAAATGCAGCAATGCAAAAGTAGTATTTAAGAAGTAATTTAAACTTTGTGGTCTCAAGAGAACAAATTAACATAGGGGTGGATTAAGTAATGGTAAGTCATTTAATTAATGGAACAGTTTACTCCAGGCTTCCACACAACTCAGTTTATCATCACAACAAAGCTGCTGAAAAAAGTGGAATGGATTGGGAGTGATATCACTGTTCAATCTTCACACACCCAGCTGGCAAGCTCTTCTTGCCAGAAAATAACACCTAAAGATCTGCCTTAACAGGGATTTTCTTTTCATTATCAATATATTTAGCATTATTAACCATGATATATTTCACATCAGAGAAGCTACACTTTTATGGTTGAAAATAATCAAGTATGCTTTAGTTTAACAGCTCACCTAGAAAAACACCTCAGTTCAAAAGCTGGTTTACATCACATATCAAACACTTTCACATGCACCCGTGTCCAGAGCAAAGAGACTGTAAGTGTGAAGGCCTAACAGGAGCATTAGGCCAGTGCTTTGATTTACACAGTACAAGGGGCAAATTCCTGCCTCTTAATAAAACTAAATGCTTTCTGAAGATTATTCAAAGGCATCATCACTAACAAACCCATGGAAAAAACAGTGTTGAACAATCTGTCATATCTCCTCCAGTGTAATACTATAAAAAGCTAAACAGATCTTCAAAAAACTACTATGTTCTTCAAATTCTATCTAGAATAAACTTCTAGTATTACCCTCATTCATGTTTAAGTTGATGGTATCAAACATACATCTTTAATCACACACAACCACTCCACTGAACAAATTAAGATAGTCAATACACAAAAGCTGTAGAATACACCAAGGAAGCACTTCAATATTTCCTCCTTCAATTTATCATCTGTGTTGAATTACAAAAAGCCAAGCACAGATAACTAGAATTTGTCACCCCTTCAAGGACTTCTAACTAGAAGATTCAGAAAAATCACATGTGCAAATACAGTGACCATACAAGAAAAGTCTTGTTGATATTTTGGAACAGCACTAGGTTTTGTGCTAAAGCTTGCTTTCATTCACAGTAGTCTGCAGTTGTAACATCTAATATTTACAAGTGATTTACAAGTGCTATTATACTAGAATTTTTACAAATAGTCTGCATTCAGCAAGAGTGAGTCTATCTTCCAAAAAATAATTTCAGTTGAAAATCTCATTCATGTTTGCTCAGCAACTAGCTTTCACTATACAAAGAGCTAATACTAAAGTCTACCTGTCACTCTTCCAAAAGTGTCATAACTACATAAACTGGAACAATCAATACAAAGCCATTGAGCACATGCAGGGCTATGCTGTTTCGTAACTTCCAGTACAAGACAAAAATCAGAAAGGATTAAGATAGCAGCTCCAGATCAAAAAAAAAAAATTGCAATGAGCCTCAGTACCTGCCTAGTACATCAACAGTCCCCCTCCACACAATTACAAATGAAAGACATCTGACTCAGCACATTTTAGTTAAGCCACAACAATAACAAGTCCCTTTAGATATTTTGAAAGCTACAAAGCACTAATGAAACTCAGACTAACCATTATTTCACGCTCCTGTCCAAAAACAGAACGTGACAGCTCACCTCCACGGCCTAGCTAACTATGACCTTGACTCAAGACTGTGCCACTCCCCTCAAAAACTAACCCAGCCAGAACAGACTTTTTTTTTTTAAACACCAGGCTGCCCCACCAAGGACAGGTACAGCTCTACACGCCAGGTGTAAAGTTGGAAGCAGAGCTTATTATCACAAAACAGTTTTCTGGCTGGTCTCAGACAGAAGCCTAAAGTAGGTGGTTTTCACTTGCTTATATTTCCCACAGCAATCAGGGAAAACAAAAAGAAACATTTTCACTTTTGGCTGGTTAATCATTATCAGCTCCTATTTCCTTTCATCTTACCTTTATCTCACTCTTCTGACTATGAAACTGAAGTGTTTAGATATGAAAACACTTCTCATTATTAGTCAAATAAGAAGTATATAAGTTCATTAATTGTCATTCAAAGTCCATTCCTGGTATCCAAGAAACTGTACAGGAAATTATATAGTATTCTATAAATACTACACGAATTAATGCTACACTGTCCACATTTTACCAATTCACACCTTGAAACCTTAAAATTGCAACACTATTAACCTAAAGTCAGACTGACACCACCAGTAGTTTCTGGACTGCTAAATTTAAAATCCTTCTTAATACTTGACTATTACTCACAACTAATGTGTTCTCTAACCTAAAATTGACTTTGCATCTAAAACTAAACTGAGCAACCATTTGGTTTGCTGCTTTTAAAATATATGTAATAAAATAGGGTAGTATTACCAGATAAACTGGAAAGCTTCATATGGCCGATCCCACTTCTCATACACAGGACAACACGTAATTAAAAGTGACATTTATTCCCTACCCAGATGGTTTTTTGATGTAGGAATCAGCTTGCAAAAGTCCATGAAACATCTGTCTACTCAGCATTTAATGACTGTGAGTATCTGCACGTTACTTGGATTCTGACACTTCCCGATTTAATTGGTGCTATTTACTCTTTCTCCACAGCACATAATGACCAACATATCAAAGGAAGGTGTGCATGTCACCAGGACAGGAAACAAACAGCATTTACAGCAAAAACTGCCTCATCAGGTTTGTCTATTGAAGAGAACAACAAGCTTGACTGGGTTTTACCAAGGGTTTTCAGATGCTGCCCAGACCACGTTCGTGTCATTAATTGTCTACGGAAGTTGTTCAGCAAGACCAGTTGAGGGAGCGCAACATCTATTGCCTAAAAGGATGTAAGCTGGCACTATTATGCGCTCTTGGTGAAGGCTGAGAGAATTAATTGGTGGCAGAGGCTTCCAAAGTCTTCCTGCACTAAACCAAAATAAGTCACATTCCAGAGTTTTCACTTTCTCGTTTAGGGTTTAGAGCAGAATGAGAAACCTGCATATCCAAGTTATCTGAGGTATAGGGAAAAACATGACCACTATCTGCTGGTTCTTCTGCTTCTTACACATTGCTCCTGCTATGCTACAGTCAGGATAACAATTCACAAGACCCAAAAGCAAAAGCTATTTATTTAAAAATATTCTGGACAGAACAGAAAGGATTAAAGGCCACCCAACAAGCAAGTATTGTGTTCTGTAAGAAAACAAAGCAAGTTACGATCTGACACGCAACTCTGAGGAATGAGCATACACCAGTAAAAACCATAGGTAGTGTGTGGAAGAGCAACTAGAAAAGAGGTACTAATAAGCACCTGTTACCAATTTAACAGTGTGAGGTAGACTTCCAGACACCAGGACAGAGAAAAGATTCCTATATGTGACATAACAAGGCATAATACACAGCAACTATCCTCACTGCATACAGCGTCATGTAGAACACCACAGATTTTTAGGAAGAACACAAACAGTAGAGCCTGATTTTAACTGAGTGACAGCCCCTCAAATTACAACTGAAGTGCAACACATGTACATAACAAAAGACTTAAGTAAAAAAGTCAGAGGTTTTATAGTAAACATCACCTCAGCTTTAAAAGATACAAAGAATATTTCTAGCCCTTTTGACTCCTGAAAAATGGGTAAAATACACTTGAATGAACCCATTTCACTCACAACCCCCTGACTAGCATTATCAAACAAGTTACGAGGAACATCAAAACACTTCAATATCTTTGTGATTTTGTAGCTGCCCAAGCAAGCTGCCCTTGTGCTAACACCCCTCACCCCAGTCAGCACTCTGCTGCTGCCTTTGCTACTGGAACACAGAATCTATCCGTGGGATGACTTTCCACATCTAACACTTTGTTACTTCTAAGGCACTCGGACAAGGAAACAAAAACTTCCCAAAACGCTGAGGCGAACAGTTTAGATGACTCAAAGGACTAAAAACCCTCTAATCTCCCCACACACCTCTACACAAAACCACTCCAAATTTTCATGAGTATACTGAGTCACTGGTACAACCAAGCACAGAATTTTCTATCAGATGAAAAATTAGAAACATTCAATTTTCAGAAAAGAATTCAAAAGAACATATAATGTCAGTGGTCAAGAGGTCAGTCTTCAAACAAAAAGTGCTGGACATACTACTGGTATGCCTGATGATTGTAAAGGATGCAATACACACAAGCTACTCTGATAAACAGCACTTAGCTCAAGACAGACAAACTACTATTTAAAATCATTCATTTAAACAACTGCTCTGTGCATTTAGGAAAATAAAAGGACTTTTAAACAGTTAATTTTTTTCTGCCTTGCATCCACTACATAGAATCAAGGACAACTGCCACTTTCAGGCAGCTAACAAGACATTTATATTACACAGTACACTTACATCTGTAGATTGCACACTTGCTACCTTCACAATGTGAACATTTTATAGAGGAAGAGGTTTTAGAACTTCAAGAAATGGGGACTGTTTAAGCTAAAAACAGTTTCTAAACTCAAGTTTAGCCTTGATTTTAGAATATTTCAAAAGTGAAAGAAAAAATTAGTTAAGGAAAAAGTCACATTAATTCACTTTGTCTTTTCTTCTTCAATGCCAGCTCTCTACCAAACCCCTTACTGGATTCTCCCCTCTATCCCCTCAAAATTCAAACTAACCTTTACTTTACAGAGCTGCCAAAAGGGGCACATTTTCTCATCAAAGTTTCCCATGTACCTCCACACCTGCAGGTAGTATTGGCAAATGAAACACAGCTCAGTCTCATATGCTATTTTTATGCATTACCTTGAAATAAGCTTGGTATTTTATATGCTGTGTGAAATGCAATTTTTCAAAATTGCTTTTAAAAAATATTTATCTCGAAAGATTTAAGTCGTCCAATATATTCCTCCTCTTAGAGGAAGTTTTGTATTCAGACAAATGTAATTTACAAAAGCTTATGACAGATATTCTCAATTATTAAACAGCATGACAGATACATCTATCCTGTATCATTTCAGAAGAATGCAATGAGCCAGCAACTGTGCTCACAATGCTGCAGCTCAATGCTGTACTGACTTCAACCACAGCACGTCACCGACTATTACAGCAGAAACACCCAGCAAAAGAGCAAGTCTAAAGCTGAACACTCAACTTTCGTGTTATCTGTCTGCAAATAACAGAAAGCCTACCTTGAATTTTAGGAGCTATTTTGAACTTTCCAGAATTTCAAGGCCTTACACCACTATATAAGTCCTTGAGATAATGGTTTCATTTAACATAAGTTTTGAGTCTCACCTACCGATAATTAGCTGCTTAAACAAGCATTTTTCAAATTCTAGGTAATTGAAATTTCACCCTTGTCTCCTAAAGGGTGGAGTTATTTTCCCCAGAACTGCACTTATAACAATAACTGCTATTAAGCAAAAATATAATAAAAGAACCATGATGCCCATTTCCAATTTGAATGATGAGGGATCAGATTTATATGCACCTAAAAGTTACAGGCAGATACAATTTAAAATCACCTCTGGCAAACTACTATTTACTAAAGCATTACTGCTGGTTTTGTTGTTGACTTTGTGGACTTTTGTACAGTGTTAACTGATCACATTTAACCCTCAAAGGTTACAGTGAGAGCACTCGAACAGGACACACTCCTGCATATTCTCACAAATTAATCTTGAATATTCTTAAGAGAAAAAATCTGGATAGCACAAGAAAAAAAATAAGTTTTAACCTGTCAGTGCTGCAAAGGGTTAAGTCTTCCCTGCAGTGGAGAAGTAAATCCCTGTGCAGTAGGTCCGTATTTTCTTAGAATAATCATCCTTTCTTAGCAGCTTCCATGGGCCTCTCTACAGAACTTCAAACTCAAGTTTTCATATTTGTGAAGAGTTTGAAGAACTTTTCAAGCTTCTTAACAATTTGAAAGCATAGAAGTAACTAGAAGCAGTGATTTTAGTAGGAACCTACTTTAAAACAAACAAACAAACCCACATTCAGTCATATTTTGCATTTCCCGATTCAGATTTACACCAGGGAAGCATCGCAGATGAAATCTGTAGAAACCCATGTCCAGATTTTGAAGGTCAGGAACAGAAAGGCTTCCCTATGATCAAGAGGTAATCCTAACCACACATGCAATTATATTGTTCAGTGGAAGGCACACAGCATTTCCGTGACACTGCGCATCTCTGACCTCAGTCACTACGCAAGCCTAACTTTAAGCTTAGGCAGGAGAAGCGAGCCACCGGAAAGGACAATAAACAAAACCTTTATTATTTACTTCAATTTGAAAATAAGCAGGCACAGCCGATATCTGACTCCCGAAGTCAACCATACTTCAGCTACAGCAGAACACTGAACAACTGCATTACTTGAACAGTTGTGTTGCCCCATCTTCCACTTCTACAGGCTCAGCATGACTGCCCATGGTGAGCTGGATCTGGGAAATAGCGTGGCAAGATCAACTGTTTACCTTTGGCCAAGTTAGGGCCCCGATCTACCTCAGTGTGCAGCTTAACACTGATGCATAAACAATGGAGAAAATGATGCAAAGACAGGCTTGTGCCAGCAGCACAGTGCAGACAGCCCCACACAGCCAGGCCTTTAGAGTAATTTCGATTTCTAGTGGCTATGAATATTAAATATTATTTATCACAATTCATCACAATTCCTCTAAAGTTAAACAGCCATAACAGAGCACTGCACTGACAGGAAGCTCTCCTCTTCAGGCACATGGGCTACAGCTCAGAAAGATTAGCCTTTGGATGGCAAAACAACTGTGGCTGGAGAACATGGGAAGGGTACTGCTGGTGGTCTCTCTTCCTGTATTAATAACTGACATACATCCTGTTCAGAAGTGCTGCCGAGGAATTTATAAATGTTGACCAACTTAAATCTCTTCCTCATGGGTAAAATTTTTTTTCTTTGGTTCGCAGATGAAAACCATCAAGAGAAGGACCAGTGTACCTTACACAGAAAGGTAAGGTTAATCTTTATTTAAACCCAGTGATTTTCAAACTGAAGCAGTTTTTGTCTAAATGTTACAAAGCATCTCCAAAGAGTGGACTAGATATTTAACCACAGGTGGTAAGTGCAGCAGCAAGAAACCAGCCTTCCCTAGCTGTGTTTTCTCGAAACCCTAACACTCAGCTTTCTGCTGTCTACTCCTCATGATACACAATCATGTGGGATTAGAATAACAACTGTACTTGGATCACTTCCAGATGCTTTAGCTCATTATGGAAGCGCAGGCGGGGGGCAACGTTTATAAGACAGAGCACAGTACCATGAACATAGTTTAATACCTGGACAAAGAAGGAATTATTTAATTACCATGAAAGGTGGGTGTATATATATATATATATACACACACATATATATATGAACTTGAATAAAAATATAACTTTGATCCAGAAGGATGACAAAACCTGTAAAGGGCAATTCAGTCTACCAAGGCTCAGCAGGCACGCCGTCGCTCCGGCTGCCCCAGCAGCGCGTCTGGGGCTGACCGACCCCTCGCCCCCTCCCCGCGGGGCCCCTCTGGCCCCGAGCGAGCCGCGCACCCGGCCCTTTCCGCCCTGCCAGGAGCCGCCCCGCGGTTCCCAGCCGGCCGCGGCGGCGGGAACCAACATGGCCACCCCCACCGCGCCACATGCGCCGGCCGGGCCGAGCGGCCGCCGGGCCCACACACAATGGGCGCCGCCAGGCCACCCCACCCGCTCCCGCCGAGCCCTTCCGGAGCCGCGGCCGCACCCCCCGCACCAGGGCGGCGGTGCCGGCACAGCCACGGCCACGGCCACGGCCCCGCCGCCCCCTCCCCCGCCCCGGCGAGCGTGCGCTCCTCGCCGGCCTTCCCGGCCACCCACCCACCCACCCACCCGCCCCGCCAGGCGCCCGCCGCAGCCGGCGGCGCGACGGCTCTAGAAGGAGGAGGAGGAGGAGGAGAAGAAGAAAGAGGAGGACGCGGATGCGGCGGGAGAAAGGCGAGGGGCGGGCGTGCGGGAGAGGGCAGCGCGGCACTCACCGGCTCCACCGCCGCCATCTTACAGCGCTCGGATCGCCGACGCGCCGCGAGGCGGGGCGGGGGCGGGTAAAGGCCGCGAGCCGCACCCGATTGGCCGCCCGGAGGTCACGTGGTGCCGACAGCCGTTTGGGCCGCGCTGCCTGCCGGGAGGTGTAGTCCCCGGGCGCGGGGGACGACGGGAAGCCCTCCCGCTCTCACCCGGGCAGGAAGGGGCGGGCGGCCGAGGGGTGGCGCCCCCTGGCGGCGGCGGCGGCGCCCCCGCCGTCGGGGAGCGGAGGGGCCGCCCGGGCGCTCCGGGATCGCCGGGATTCACATCCCCTGGTCCCCCGGGATTCACATCCCCTGGTCCCCCGGGATTCACATCCCCTGGTCCCCCGGGACACGCCGGGAACGGGCACAATGGGATTGCCCACGCAGGAGGGGGTGGCTCCTGAGAAGTGGTTTTAGCCGCCCGGTGTTCCCCAGGGAAAAGCTACCGGCGTAGCAGAACTTTCGCTCACCGCAGACGGGCACGGTGTTTTCGGATCACGCGCCTTGTTTGTTTCATGGAATTTGATCTTTTGCCGATTCCACACTTAATTGACTTGTCACTCCGGGGACACAGCCAGTGACCTTGGCTCACCAGGCAGAAAAAACCAACAAACAGGAAATTCCGCTTCTTCCCGAACCTGATGGACAGGAGGTACCTGCGTTTTGGTGTCGGGAATGCCATCGCATCCAAGGAGTGACACTGCCCGTGTCTGAGTGCGGTCACACTCCTGGCAGGGAGGTACGGGACAGCAAAGAACGAAGCCAGGAGGTGGGATGCCTTCCACACATGGGGAAACAGGAGTTTGTAGGATAAGGGGAAAGTGAGAGGCACTTCCCAGAATCACAGAATCAATTAGGTTGGAAAAGACCTCTGAGATCATCAAGTTCAACCTATGACTGAACACAACCCTGTCACCTAGGCCATAGCACCAAGTGCCACGTCCAGTCTTTCCTTAAACACCTCAAGGACAATGACTCCACCACCTCCCTGAGCAGCCTGTTCCAACATCTAATCACGCCTTCTGTGAAGAAATTCCTCCTGATGTCCAACTAGAACTAGAACTAGCTCCTGGTGTGGCTTGAGGCAATGTTCTCTTGTTCTGTCTTTTGTTGCCTGGAAGAAGAGACCAACTCCCCCCCTCCCGGCTACAACCTCCTTTCAGGTTGTTGTAGAGAGCGATAACATCCGCCCTGAGCCTCCTTCTCTCCAGGCTAAACAACCCCAGCTCCCACAGCCACTCCTCATAGGACTTGTGCTCCAGACCCTTCACTGGTTTCGTTGCCCTTCTCTGGACTCGCTCCACACCTCAGTGTCCTTCTTGTAGTGAGAAGTCCAGAACTGGACATAGGACTTGAGGTGCAGCCTCACCAGTGCTGAGTACAGAGGTCCTGCTGGCCGCACTACTTCTGATCCAAGTCAGGATGCCATTGGCCTTCTCGGCCACCTGGGCACACTGCTGGCTCCTGCTCAGCTGCTGTCGACCAGCACCCCCAGGTCCTTTTCCAGTGGGTGCTTTCCAGACACTCTGCCCCCAGCCTGCAGCACTGCATGGGGTGGTTGTGACTAAAGTGTAGGACCCGGCACTACTCCTAATTGAACCTCATTCCATTGATCTTGGCCAATTGATGCAGCCTTGCCACCTCTTCCCCTCACTTCCCCAACTCGGTGGGAAGCTGTATGTTGGCAGAGGTAAAATCACATAATGGTTTCTGTTGGAAAAGACCTCTAAGATTGAGTCCAACAGTTAACACAGCACCACCAAGCTCACTCCTAAACCATATCCATAAGCACCACATCCACATGTTTTCTGAACACTTCCCAGAAGGGTGATTCTATCACTCCCCTGGGCAGCCTGTTAAACCAGGTAATCCCAGCCATGAAATTCATCTCAGTGTTACGATTTGATTTTTGTTTGACAAAGGGTTCAATAAAGTAATATTTTATCTGCCACCTCACATCTCTAAAGAAAAACACAACAAAATTATATTTAAGTTCTTAAACTTTTATAATAATAAATACCATAACAGTTTTCAAATAAAAGAACAGGGATATATCGTTATCCCAGCTATAAAACAGAAATTGAGAAAGAAAATATTTCTCCGTTAAATCATGATATGATGGCAAAATAAGAACATAATCTATTACATTTGTACATTCAAAAAGTACATCAAGACATGCGGAAGCTTTTTTTTTTTCTGTGACATACTGTCCACTTTACCCATTTTATAAAATTTGGTTTCTGCTAATTCTTTATAGGCTTTTTAATGTGAATAGAGTAATTAATAGGTATTTCTATTTATTTCCCTAATATGCTGCCAGATGGATCTGATATTCCATTTGTTTGGCAGCCATGCACATTCTTTGACTGCCTGTTTTAATCCTGCCTTTAAGTCTCTTAACGTAAATAAAGATAATCCACCCAGAATCGTCTTCCTCCCTGATCATTTTTTCTTCAGCTTCTTCTGTGTTTATCTTTATATTCTCAACAAACCAAGTGCACCTAAATTTTATAGCTTTGAATGTCATTTTACTGAGAAGAACTATAAATGAGTGATGATAACCACCAAATCAGTGAATGTCATATCGGATTTGGCTATTTCATTTTTCTTATGCAACACAGGGCTAACAGCATGAAGTCCCTTATAAGACAGCTATGCTTATTAACAGTGTTTAATTAGGTAGACGAATATAGTACTGCTGAGTTCAGAACGTGGCCTACCTTATTGCCATGCATATAGGAAGT
The DNA here is from genome assembly GCA_035041135.1 of Platyrinchus mystaceus. Taxonomy (NCBI): domain Eukaryota; kingdom Metazoa; phylum Chordata; class Aves; order Passeriformes; family Tyrannidae; genus Platyrinchus; species Platyrinchus mystaceus. The sequence goes on from JAWWLV010000144.1 coordinate 22,738,137, forward strand.
AAGCATGTGTTGTGATTTGGGATATGTTTTTCTTTGATTTCTTGCGTTATGGAGGCACAAAGCCTCTAAAGATGACATCAGAAGTTATCCAACAACTTATAGTAGCAATGAGAGGATTATGAGCTGCTGTAATCTTTTCTTCAAGTCACTAACACACATAATAAAAAAGATGCTCAGAAGTGATGTGGCTGCCTTGCAAGTGATATCATCTTCAAACTACAATGAAATTTAAGATAGAAGGCAAAGAGGTATCATCAATACAACTAGAAAATCCCCCCCCCCTTGAAGTTACAGTGGAAAAAAAGAAGGGGCTGAAGTAAAGAAATGCTGGATATCTCACCTTCAATAATCCTCACACACTTCAGGGATTTATCAGTTTCCAGTGTGAATTTAAGTAGTTGTTAGAAACATCTGCTGCATTCTGCAAAGTGTGGCATCCACGTTAGAGGTGTGCAAGTATGAGCTCTAATTGAACTGCATGCCTGTATCTCACTGGTTTGAGTGGAAATGGAACAGGCCCTCACATTGTTGAATTAGAATCACTGTATTTTATGTGATTAAAAATCTGATCATCTTAGTTTTGGTTTTGAAACTTAAAAATAATTTTTAATGTCTCACAGTATTGTCCATGATATCTAAAGCAGAAATAAAATACTGATCGTATTTTACTACTTTAAAGTCTATTTTTTATGGCCTTGACTCTGATGACACAGACTGAGTGAAATCTGTGTTGGTATCAGTAATATTTCTGTTGAATTCATTGGACCAGAACTTCACTCCATGACTTTTATTGTGCTTCCATAGTAAAGAATAAAATTTTTCACCACCTCAAGACACATTCATGGATTCTTTCAACTATTACAAACAGTGGAGTTTCTCTCTTTAAAGCTTGCAACTTATTGGTTGAATAGGAATGCTTTTTATAAAACACCATTTTGTTTAAAAAGATGCAGCATGTTTTCCTTGGATCTTGTCCCATTGTAAAACAACCGGTTTCACATGCATATATTGGAAAATGCCAAGCTTCTTGGATACCAGAAGAGTGTTCTTGAATGCAGAGAGAACCATTCTTAAATCACAGCAGTAATTTTCACGTGCTATATTAATACAGATGCTGCAAGAGGCAGTGCAACTTGAACAATCAAAACAGAAAAAAAGAATGGACAGGATCTTCCTTTTCACCACAGCTAAAGCATGCTTGGAATTAGCTTTAAGTAAGCGTGCTGCAGCCTGGACTGTGGCTGGAGTGGGCCTTTCAGCAGTTTAGTTTGCATCTGCACCAATGGAAGGGCTTAAAATATATTACAATGCCTTTAGACTTACAGAATTGCACTTAACCTGAAATCCTCTAAGAGGAAAAATGGAGACAGGTATTTCTTTAATGCAACTCTGTTCATTTACAAAGGATGTTTACAAAGACTTTTTTTTTCCGCCTCTGGTCATAGTAAGACTGTTTTGGTTTGACCACAGGTTTGTCCTTTGCTCTGGGTAATGTTTCCTACAGGGCTGTCTTACTTTTGATGATGCTACATATATTTTTGTGTCCATCTTTGAGACATTTGTCTCTGCGTTTGTGATGGTTTTGCAGTTTCTCTTTTTTTACACGCCCATACAGACACACACAACCTATGTAATTGTTGCATTTGGTATGAGAATCTCAGCAAATGCCAAGCCACAACAGTGCACATTTGCATCTGGTCTGGCTCCTGGGTGGTATTTTTGCATTGTTTCAGCTATCTATGAACAAAGAGGCATTTAATTGTGTCTTCAATGAGCCTGAACAGAAGACAGCTACAATACCCAGGAGCTTCACTGGGAAAGCAGGATTGCCCAGCCCCCACTACCGCACTGTAGAGAAGCAAAGAGGGGGAACCCTAGCTAAGGCACTCTCTTAATTAAGTAATGTCAAATTCAGTGGCCATTTTCTTCCTAAGCAGCAGCTGTCTCAGCTGCCAGCTGCTCTGGCTTTTTTGCAGAGCCATCTGACCCATGAGACATCGCTGACCTCTCCTTCTGCCCTTGTTTGCTCGCCTGACACACTCCCAGCCTTGCATCACTTTGGAGGAGTTGGGAGGACAGCAGGAATACAGCATGGACATAAATCAAGGATCATGAATGGGCTATAAAATTTCTGACTCATGCCCCTCTCTGTGCGTTTGTCTGTGACAGAGGGGGACAGGCAGCTAGAAAGTGTCATGAAAAGCCTGACAGAGAAAAAAGAGCTCTACTCAGGGAAGGTCACGGCAAAGATCAGTGAACTTCCCCAGTGAGAATGAGTGTGCCACCAGATAATGGGAAGTGGCAGTGGATGGACCTCCAGGAGGTATCAGTCGATTCACTAAGTAAATCAGAAAATCAAGGCCAAATTGGAAAACAAAAGCATTGAAATACCACAGAAACCACATAATTTTTACTATGGCGATGACATAGGGCTGTTTAAAAACGATCTCATATCTTCCAGAGTTTGTTATTCTAGGTCGATCAGCAATTGCAGTCTGTCTTCCTTCCAACAACTGAGGAGAACAAGTATGCAAATTTGCTAATCCCTCAATTAGGGTGCTCACAGTTCTTTAAATTCCATATATTTTTAAATTGTTTAATTAATACAGGCATCCTTGGCTTTTCTAAAGAGGAAGGGAAACAGCTTGCTTTTAATTTGCACTTCGGAAATAGAGCACATAAATGAAACTGAGTAACAGAGGGAACCTTGTCTACTAGTTAGAGCACGAGTCCTCTTTTTTTCTAACCTGCATGTTGTCAACCACTGCAAAATGAGCACCAACATATAATGACACTGTCCCAGCAAGGACACTGAAAGACAAAAATAGGAATATATTGTGAAGTTATACTCAGATATGAATTTAAATGTGAATTAGATACTCATAAAATTTAGTAGAGTGCCCAAAATTATTAATAATGGTTATACTGAAATCTCACTGAGATGCAGATGATGACATTTGAGCAGAAAACACTGAACTAGATCAACCAGTGTGCTTCAGGTTTTTTATATAAATGTCAGTGTCACCAAGTACTTGCAAACCCTGCTTAACCAGGTAAACAATGCCTGCAACTCCTTAGGGTTCTTAAAATGGCACTAGGAGGCAACTAAAGTGCACAAACGTACCTGTCCTGCACTGCTTGATAGCTTTGTCTGTTGGTTACTTAGAAAAGGAGCAATGATTTTTCACAGTACAATACCTGCTAGCAACATGGGTCATTTTAAGAGTGATTCTGCCAGTTCAGTAACATTTTGCTTTAAGAAGATTAAACTAAGAACTTAATAATGTGCCCTTTAAAGATATTTGATTATGCTGGTCGGCAGCTGGTTGCATGTCTTCAGAATTTGGACATAAATGCTCTCGTGGCATGAGCTGTGTGAGGCAGTACGTAGCTATTTTCACTCAGTGAAGAAAATAATAGCTGTAATCTCTGCATTCTTCAAGCACCCTAGAAACATTTCCTAATTCACTGTTACGGTGAATTCACTCCTTCTACAAATGGTAAACACAAGTATTATCAATATTAGAGAAATGAAGGTGAGAAACGTCAGAAACACAGGTGTCCACCTGCAACTATGCTTCAGTCATAGCATGGCATCAAATTCCTTCGGTTATTTGACCATGAAAGTGCTTATCACACAGCAAACCAGGATCAGATCCTTTATCTGTTGCTGTGGTCCTGTAGTCAGCAGGGCTACTTAGCCACTTTTTGCCAATTAACACTGTCATAAGTATCAAGTATATTTATATGAATATACTTATTCTGACAAAAGAATGAGGCATATGCTTTTCTGTTCTGGAAAAGTAGAATTTTTACTTAACATCTAAGCCTAGGAGATAAAGAACTTTTTTTATTATTATTTATTAAAGATAGGGCCAGAATACTACAGAGAATAAAACAATGTCAGGAAATACTGAGATTATAGTTTAGATTTTGAATCACACTTTCTGGGGAGTTATCTGGATTCCAGGAAATCAGGAGAATATTTTGTGTATTAAGATCAGAAAAAGGATTGGTGTAGTTTCATTGAAGTTAATGACATTGAAGCAGGAAAAGTTTCTTAATGGAAAGGGTTGTAAAGCATTGAAATAGGGTGCCTGGGGAAGTGATGGAGTCACCATCCCTGGAAGTGTGCAAAAAACAAGCAGATATGGCACTTGAGGACATGGTTTAGTGGTGAACATGATGGTGGTGCTCCATTGATGGTTAGGCTTGATATTAAAGGTCTTTTCTGTATTGACACGAGGTTTGACAACAATACTGAGAACATAAGCACAGTCAGTTTTATAGGCACAAGTAGTATCTTTTTTCACAACCAATCCATGTAAATAGGAGAAATGAAATGTGTGTATTAATCATACTTATTTTTATAACATTGTTATCTAATCTTTCTCTTTCCAGGAAGAAAATCAAGTGTCCTTCCTGTGACAATGCCACTGTGACCCTGCAGCCTATTTTTCTAATTTTAGTTACTGCCTTACTGAATGTTGAATTTGTGATGGTTTTACCTGGGCTAAAAATAGAGTGGAAGAATTGTAATAAACCACAGAGACAGCCCTACATACCAATGCTCCATAATAAAGAAGATACGCTTGAAACATTTCCGGTATAGCCTCACTGATGAAAACTACAACAACTTTTTCACAGAATCACAGAATTCTTAGGGTTGGGAGAGACCTCTGGAGATCCTCGAGTCCAAAGCCCTGCCAAGGCAGGGTTACCTAGAGCAGGTGACACAGGAACTCTCCAGGTAGGTTTTGAATGTCTGCAGAGGGAGACTCCACGGCCTCCCTGGGCAGCCTGTTCCAGTGCTCTCCCACCCTCAGTGGAAAGAAGTTCTTCCTCATGTTGAGGTGGAACTTCCCGTGTTTTAGTTTATGGCCATTGCTCCTCGTCCTGTGGCGGGGCACCACTGAAAAGTCTGGCGCCATCCTCTTGGCACCCCCACCTTTGAGATACTTACATGCATTAATGAGATCCGCTCTCCGTCTTTTCTTCTCCAGACTAAACATCCTCTAAACACCCTCTTCACTGCGAGGGTGGTGAGGTGCTGGCGCAGAGAAGCTGCGGACGCCCTACGGAGTGTCCAAAGGCCGGCTTGGCTGGGCTTTGAGCCCTCGCACCCTCCTCCGTGCCCTCCTCCCTCGCTGCTCTCCCGCCCGCCCCAGCCGGCGGCAGCTCCGGGCGGCGGCTCCTCCCCCGTGGCCGCCCGGCAGCATGGCGGCGGCGGTGGAGACCCGCAGAGTCTGCGAGACCGCCGGCTGCAGCAGCGAGGCCAAGCTCCAGTGCCCCACCTGCCTCAAGCTGGGCATCCAGGGCTCCTACTTCTGCTCCCAGGTGAGGCTCCCCCGGCCCCAGCCCCGCGCTGCCGCGCTCCGGGCGTGCGGCGGGGCGCAGGATCCAGCTCCCCGCGCCGGCTCCCGGCCGCCCGGGCCCGGCCCGGCGTGCCCGGCTCTGCCTCCCTGCCCGCCCGGGCCCGGCCAGCCCCGGGCAGGAGGGTCCGGGCAGGGATCCCGCACGAAGTTCCCCCCCGGTTCCCCGGTTGTTGGAGCCGGGGGTGCCGGGCCGGCGGCCCCGGGCGGGGCGAGAGCCCCGTCGCTCCTCGTGGCCGCGGGCGATGCGGGACTTGAACGGGCTAAAGAGCAGCCGGGGCGTTCGTGAGAGGGGGCACGTGTGTTTCTCTGCCTGGAGGTGTGGGTGGTCCTTGTGCCCACCCTTAAAAATAAGGGCTTAGTGGGACAAAATGAGATGTGCTCATCAAATTCCACCGGGTGCGTGTCTGTGTCTGCATCAGCTCTGGCTCTGGAGTTGCTCGGCTTTGATAGACACCGGAAGACTTGTTGCTCTGAAAACAGATTTTCTTTACAATTATGAGTTTTTGGGAAAATGATTTAATACGCTTCCTTTTTTTTTCTTTAATTCCCTTTTCTTTCCTCCTTTTTTTTTTTTTTTTTTTTTTTTTTTTTTTTTTAATATATGTCTTTTGATGTTTTACCTTAAGGGTGCCAAACAGGGAGGTTCAGGTTAGGCCACATGTCATACAGCCATCAGTTCCTATATGCAAATTAGAGAATTAAATGTATTCTGTAGGCCTCGGCCATTCTCATCTATTACCACAGTGGTAATGGAGTGTGGTCCTTAAATAGAAAGAACTGTCTTATGACTGTTGAGTGGGGTTTTTGGTTTGTGGGTGGTATTTTCATTTTTTTTAATTAACTTTAAAATGCGCAGTAAAATACATGGTCTAATCCTTTGAACTTTATGTATGTGCAATTTCTGTCAAAATCAGTGAGGACAGGTGTTTAATTCAGAGATTACCGCTGACCTTCCTTGTCACAATTATAACCCAGGGTAAAATCACTGAAGTTTTGTAGATAAACATAAGAAAATCATTCAGTCACATCAGCTAGATTAATTTATTAATTTGGCAGGGTTTTCTTCTGAGTTAGGGTGTAAACTGATAGTTATGGTTTGCATAGAACTAGGGGAAGACTTCCCACATGAATGTGACACACCTACTGCACAGTTTCTGGTACTTTCCCCTGAAGTCTCTGTGCCATATGCTGGGAGTCAATGCCAAATTAGATTGACTGCAACTCAAAATTGTTCTGACAATTCTGTATCTCTAGATCCCATATGGTGCTTGTAGTTGGCTTAGAGGATTTGCTCCGGATTTTACTACCTGTTTTGATGTCTGATATAAAACTCATCATAATGCATCTTCAGATATACAAATATTAGTTGGTGATGACAAAACTATTTTTTAACAGACCAAACAGGGCAGTGTGAAGAGCTGTAGTTACATCTTTACTCGCCTCTTTCCCATCCCCAAATCAGCTAGTTTCATATAGAATGCAGAGGTTTTTGTTATCTATATACTAGGTTTAATTCTTTTGAAATATCTGCTACTGTTGTAAGGTAAAAGGGGAATTACCTGAAATATTTATTGGCTTGTTAAAATAGGCTGCTGGATAACTGACTATGTGCTTGTAAAGCTGTCCTGCCTAGAAAATAAAATATCGAACTGGGAATCCCACTTCTGAGTGACCTTGGGTGTGTTGTTCCTCCTTTCTGTGCCTCGATCAGTAAAGTAGGTAAGCACACGGAAGGTGCTTTGAAGGTTTTGGGGTGACTTATTACAGAAGAGAGAAGGAAAGTAACAGCAGCCTGCTTAAAGACAGGAAAGAAACGTCACGTACCGAGAGAAGAGTGTCTGTAGCAAGGACCCTCAGCACCATCTTGGTACCTTCTGCAGGGCCCAGCATGGGGCTGCCCCCGAGGTTCCAGCTCTCCTCATCCATCATCTGGTGTGTGCCATGAAGGAGTCTCGGGCGGTGTGTCTGGCGACTCCACTGGTGTCTGGCGAGCACGGGCAGGAGGGGTAGGTGAGGTGCTGCTGACGACCTGGCTGCCTGCTCAGATAAGCGCATGACAGGTGAAGGAGATTAAAAGCCAGGAAATTTTCTCTGAACTTCCAGCAAGTTTCAGCTGACAGCAGTGGACTGGTTATCATCTCTGAATCTTTTCCTAAGTTTTCTCTTTGGTGGTTTTCTTTCTGTTGTGGTCCTATACACATAAATAATTGTTAGATAAGTTAGTGAGTGGAGAGACCTAGGATATTATTCCACCTCACAGCACAGCCTGTGTTGTAGCACCCAAGGATGGACACTTCTACTGTTTCCCTTAAGCTGAGCCACCTCTGGGGTTTTCAAGGCTTTCTTTTAATGGAGTACAAGCAGTTGCATTAATTCTTTTGCTGGTTTAGCTGCCCAAAGCTGTGCACTGCAGGGTCATAAAACACTTGGGGAACACGCTGCTGAAGTGTTGTGGCCCAGTTTGGCCCAGCTGTAAAGTCAATCCGTCCTTATGGAATGCAGCGGTGTTAGTTGAGTGTGCAGACACTTCTTCTGGGCTGAGGGTGCGGTGGGAGTGACAAGCTACTGTCATTTCCTTGAGGGGTAAGATCATCTGTATGGACATAGGCTCTGGTTAATTAACTGCTTGGAAGCCTGCAAAGGACTTTTTCATACTGCCAAAACTCCAGTCAGAGCTAAGCCCGAATTTGTAGGAGTTTATATTCTCCAGTGCTAAGAATAAACAATAGAAAAGTGTGTACTGCTGTAGAAAGGTAATCAGCATGAAGCAATGTGGTTTATAAGTTAGTAATATGTAAGTTTGCTAAGAAAAAATAATGCAGGAGGTGTAGAACTGAGAATCTCAGTGAAGTGTGGAGATTGATTAAGCATTATTTTTCATTACTGCACATAAAGAATTGAACTTTTCAAGTAGATTGCATCAAGACAATGATTTCCCCGGTGGATTTATCATTTGTGTTTCTCCTTTCCTTGAGAAAGGCCATTATTCTGGTAATTTATTTTTTCCCCCTCTCTGCATCAAAACGTACGCCTCAACAACGTGCCCTGAAAATGCTCGTGCGGAAGTACTTCGACATTCTCTGAGATTTCTTTGAGCCAACACTGTTTCTTGTCTGGCTGTTGAACACCTCGGAAACTGAGCACAGACGCTGAATAATAGTTGTGCTTGTGGTCATGGATGCGAAGGGGGCCAAGGCAGACTAGCAGGGAGATTTGGAACTGGTAGTGGAGACAGGGTAAAGATGGCATTTAGCAGTGGAGGAGCTCTGAGGTGGCGTGTTGAACCTTGGCATAATTTTTTTTTCTTTCGCTTCAAGGTGTAACATGAGGGACTGTTCTCCTTTGGGGTTCTGTCTGCTGTTAACCTTTCCTAATATTTTAGGCTAGTAAATCAAGTACTGTCACTACTGGCTACCTTCTTTCAGTGTCTTGTTGGAGATGGCATTGTCTTGCTTCCTTTTAGAGAGCTACAGCAGTGGTGTGTGTGTTCATCATCTTATAGTTAGATAGAGTAATTCAGGCTACCTTCTGAATGTGGAAATAACACAGATGTCCAGCATCATGTCTCAGGCATATTGTTTCACTTGCTAAGATGAATTTGCTGTTGTGAAATCTGCCTTATAGACACAGTCACTTGTGTGTAAATTGTATGTAGTATACATAAATAGTTTGTATTTAAATGGACAATTTACATTTCTTCTATGTCTCCTCCAGAAGAGGCTTAATGATAAAGAAGGGGAAAGTAGTGACTGTTCTTGAGATCTCCAGTTACCATTTTTATGCAAACCTTTTAATTGTAAATGGATTTCTTGTTAAAGATTTTGTGTTGTTTTCATGAAAACTTACTCTCTCATACTACTTATATGTGTGTAAGTGTCTTGGACAAAACAGTAGGTTTTCTGTGGTGTGGACTGGATGCTTGTGTGACTTAAGGTCACAGGAATTTGTGAAAAATTGTGGTCCTGGAGAGAAGACTGCTGTTGTCCCATCTCCCACTTTGCTGTTTCCTTTCACCATCAGTGTGTGGGGGGTGGGAGGTGGGGGTTAGTGGACCTGAGTGGATCTGTTTTTTGTCCTCTCTCACATCAGACTGTAGGACATAAGTGCCATATTTCATTCTTGGTTCACTATTCTTTGTTGTGCAGAAAATAGGCTAAAACCTGCTGCTTTTATCCAACTGCAACACACAGGGATTACTTCAGGTATAAATGGCACTCAGCAGACACTGTCTTCTTGAAAAGACAGATTTCCTTCATCAGGAAGTTGACATTCTTATTTGCCTATAAACCACCATGAATACCTGTGTCTGAGCTAAACGTCTGGTTACTTTTGAGGCACAAAACTGAGCCCTCATAACTTTCTGAGAGTAAAACTTCAGAATCCTGTAGGCAGGCTTTCTGAGCTAGTGTTGAATATACTGAAAGGATAGTCCAGTTTTTCTGTATTTCTCTGTTCTGTTGTTCCTTCACTACTCTCAAAAATCACTTGTATATCTCTGTAAATCTGAAGAGCTGCAAAATGCATTCCCTTCCTCAAAGGAAGGGCTCGTTCATGTGGATTCCAGGAGTCTCAGGCTAAAATCAGGCTTTAGATGAAGGAGAAAGCTGCATATAGTTGCTTCCATTGGAGTTGAATCTGAAAACACATATTTGACTTTTCTGAAAAACTGACTATTCATGTATTCTGCTTAGGCTAGTTTGGGAATTTTGTACAGAGTTTTCAGGCCAGAGGCTGTATCTGCGGGCTTGTACCACCCTAGAAGGATTTCAGCTGAAAAGAAGCAACTGTTTTATTTTAACATCAGACGTATTAACAATTGCATTCCTCAACATACTCGTATTTATGGATAAAATGTACAGTTAATCTGTATTGTATGTAATATATATAAATCTATCACTGATAGCTTGATATTTTTCTTAAGCTGAATGCTGTACTTAAGGGGTTTTTTTGGTCTTCTGTTTTGCATACCTTTAAGGTATTTGGTTAAAAACAAGTTCTCATTAAGCAAAACTGCATGATCTCAGATTAAGCCCAAGACAATTTTACATTCTAAAGGACATGTGTAAATTCAATTAAAATGATTGCTCAGAATAATTTTAAATACAGCGTACTGCTTGGCACTGTTTCCTAGATGTTTGTCTATTACAATTCAGGGTGTAATGGCATGCAAAGAGACAGACAGTCTGTCCCCACAGTCTTGATTCCAACTGTCTTTTCTTTCTTTTTTTTTTTTTTGCTATAAAATAGGTATTTTTGGAAATTCATCACAGTGGCTCTAAATGATGAGCACAGAGGATGGAGGGGGTAATTCTGTGGAAGATGGATGAGTTCTCTGTAACTGTGCAGTGGGGTGGTTTTTGCATACCTGCTAATAGGTGTACTGACAGTGTCAAGTGCCAGGTTATGTAAAGCAGCCGTACCCGAAGGGGAAGGGGAGCCTGAAGAGGAGCATCAGCCTTAAGGCTGGAAAGTGCTCATAGAGGGTTTCCAGAGCTAACTTTAAATGAACTGCTCCCATGCAAAGGCAGTTCAGAAACACCATCTGTGAGTATGCCTTGAATTCTGTGCTGTGGTGCCTTCATAGCTTCCTGTGCTTGGGTATCCATAGAATGGCCTGGATTGGAAGAGAACTTAAAGATCATCTAGTTCCAACTCCTCTTCCCTGGGCAGGGACACCCTCAGGGTGCTCAGAACAACATCCAGCCTGGCCTTGAACACTTCCAGGGATGGGCTGTCCACAATTTCTCCGGGTAGCTTATTTAAATATAGTTTGGTTATGTCTGTGCTATACAGGGGTTTGCAGTGTAGTAATATCCTAATCTTGGTTGATTTTGCATCCTTTTCTTCTCTGGAATTTGCAGTTGGCTGTACTTTTCCACCTCTTAATCAGTTGCATGGATACATGAACCAAAAGAATAAGAAACTCTCCGTTATTACTGTAAGGATGACAGTAAACATAGCACGGAAAATTGTTTTCCTAATTAGTTCAATAACTGTTTTAAAGGCTTTAGTTTTGTTCTTTCAATGGCTAATTGAAAGAAAAAAAAAGCTTAAGCTATTTGGTGGTGATCATTGTGTTAATAGTGAAAATGCATTATACTGTAAAAGAAATTTTGCTACACTGAATGATTCTGTCAATATTTCAATCAGTAAACAGATTTTGGGTTAAGTACTTCAGGTAAAAATCATTTACAGCAATAACATGGCTTCCACAAGTTGATCCAACAGGAATCTTTCTGGATGGTAATGCTGGTTGTGCCTTTGGTTAACTTTTCAAATATGCACAAGTTCTGGTGAACACTGGGTTGAGCTTGTTTGTAAACACAGAACTGATGGGATTGACTTAAGAATGGCTTGAAGCCAGAAATGTTGTTATAGGTTTGAATATGTTGACAGCCTGTCTAAAAACCACATATTTTTCATACTGATAGAATAATTGTACCCAGGATTGCTCTAAACAAATCAAGGATTACCCCTCTGCCTTATTTTTTGTCATACATTTAATCTCCTTGTACAGTCCTCTCCCGTGTTTCCAAGTCTGTCCTGTTTGCTATATAAAAGCCACATGCCATAAAAAGAAAAATGCTTCAGGTGAGAAGGGTGGGGGTATTAGTATCAGGCATACTGATGGATAATGTAGTTTTTGAAAAGAAATCCAGAAAGTCTTTGAAGAAACTTGAAGCCAAATTCATATTATTCCTGTATACTTCCCCCTGAAGCTATTTAATATTTTGAAATATAGCCATGCAGTCTTACACATTCCTTTTCCCACCATATTAGAAAAAAAAAAGTCTTCATTTTCCTAATTTTAATATTAAAAATCACCCTTTTTTTTCTAGGTTTGTTTTATTTAGTCATTGAAAATTTTCTATCCTGACCTGTATAGGAGCATGGAAATATGGAAGAATTGTTAGGAGACAGGCATGGTAACAGGAAGATATTGAGTAAATGTCTTGGGAGAAGGCTCAGTGAAAAGCATATTTTTTTTCCAAAAAATTTTCAGAAGGTGGCCCAGATGAAGAGAAAGAGCAGCTTTCTTCCATAGCTTGTCAGGAAGTCTGAAGTATAGAAGGTGAGGGTGCTTGCAATATGCAGTGGTGCCTTGGTGGTGCTTTGTTGCCAGGGCTGTGATTCCCCAACCCGTGAGATGACAGCTGCCGTATTTTTATCTGGAATTGCCAAGGCAGAGCTCTGCAGCCATGTGCAACGTGGTGCTTGTGCAGTAAGTTGTTGAATATAAATAATTTGTGTGTACCCGGCAAGTTCGGTGCTTACAGGAAGCGTATGGCTGACCCTGCACAAAATAGATGGGTTGTAGGTGGATGTGCAGCGTATCCTTTGAGCGCCTTCCAAAGGTGTCAGACCAAGGCAGAGATGCTCATTAATTGTACGCTGCACATGTAATAGCCCTTGCTCACAAAAATGCTTCGGACTTACTGCCTCTGTGGGCTTGTGGCAGTGGATGGATGTGCACATCCCCACGTGTCTGGGACGTCCCGCTGTACAGCAGCTCGTGTGGAGCTGTGCTCTAGGAATTCTGACGGAGCTGCAAGTAGAATCTGGGATACGTGTTTGGGAATATTCAGGCTTATGGCAGCCTTATGCAGGATCCTCTTAGGCTGTTCACAGCTGCAGGGAATAAAAAGCCAAAATGGAGCCTGTTGTCAGGTTATGGTATTGTCAGTGGTGCCGTGTTTGCCTGGTGTTTTCTGGTTATGTGCCATCAAAAAGGAGAAAACTGTTGGTACAGGACAACGGAATGACGAGAATATATCCCAAAATTTCATCGGAAGGAGAGAATGAACTACAGCCAGTAATTACCACAGCTTATGTATGTCTTCATTCACCAAATGCTCCTTTATATTCAAATAAGTGGATTCTAGGTTTGCATACCTGGTAGCTGCTCTAAGTCCTTAGTTGTGTAATCCTTCTGCTTCAGAACAGAGACCTCAGGTTTGAAAAGGGATTAAAACCATACTGGTGCTTCCAGTGTCCTTGAAAATAGCATTTTTAGCTTTTAAATTTTTTTGTTAAAATAGGCCTCAGTTAAAACCTGTTCCTTTTCTCTCAGCTCGCCAACAGAAAACAGAAGTTAGTGCACTGCAAAGGCCTGTATGCAGTGGGTTGTACAGTAAAACCTTCTGCTGCTCGTTCGAAGGCACGTTCTCTCTGGTCATCCAAAGTGTTGGTTTCAGAGTTTCCTGTTGCACAGACTGTTTTGTAGCACCACAGCATGTCTTGTGATGGTCCAGAGAGCGTGGTGACTCCTGGGATGTCGTGTAGGAAGCAGAAGACAATAAGCAACTCGTTTTGCTAATGAGGGAAACAGCACACAACAGGGTCTTTTTGAACATGGGTGTACTTGTGCACCGCTTTACTGTGTTTTTGTGGACTCATTTTGGTAACTACTGGTTGCAAGACAAACGAGGAAAAGGGGAGAAGATGGCTCTACAGGAGCAGACAGCTAAGACCACTCAGTAGGAACTATGAAGCAGGGGTAGAATGTTATACACTGGGTTTAGTTTACAGATCTGTTGTCTTGGACTGCTTGAGTGTTGTATACATTAGGTTGAATCAGTTGTTGGCTCTGGATGGTAGTTTTACAATGATGATTCAGCATTAGTATTGTCTTTCCTTATAAAGGAAAACAGTTTGCTTCCTGCTTCTTTATTGTAAATGATTGGAATTAGCTGTTTCCTAATGGTTGTTTTGAGTGCACATAGCCATTGAATTAGAATTTCTGCTACAAACCCGACTAATTTGCTAATTAGCACCTTAAAGGTTCACCTTTAATGCTGCCTTCTGCAGCTTTTCTACTTACATCTCTCTTTTTTCATGTCTTTCCTTCCTCTTAGTCTTTCTTTATTCTTTTCCAGCTGCCAGCCATTTCCATCTGCCCCTTTGCTGATTCATTGTCCATGCAACTGCTCTATTTGTGCTTGGAAAAAAAGAGAAAAAGCCAGACTCCTCCACACTCTTTTCTTGATTTCCATTTCAAGTTTCTCTTTTTTTTCCCATTTCCTATTTTTGTTCAGTAGCCCTCATTTCCCACCCTTTAATCTACTTCATTAGTTCCCCTGTGATTGTGAAGATTGGTCTCTCTTGCTTTCCTGTGCTGGAGAAGGAGGCAGAAGGGATGCAGTGAGCAGGAGGAGATGGCTTGTTGTAGAAGCCAAGGGAGGACCATCCAGCCCACTGCAATGCTGTAAGATCAGGTACAGAGATAGACTCTGTGCTTCAGCCAACCCGGAGCAGCCATGGTGTTTATTTACTCATTAAAATTATAAGGGGACAGTATTTAGTATGTAGGATTAGATCAGTGTACTTCACTACCACGAGTGTTTGGCTGCTCTTTCTGCCTATTCTGGTTAATAAACTTTTGAATGTATTTTCTATTGTTAAGACTAGCAGTTTCATGCATGTTGCTATAAGGGTTAATAAAATAACTCTTCTAGTTTTCTTTTAAAATACAGTTGCTTCTCAGTTTTGCGAGGATGACCATGTTAATGCTGCTTATAACAAATATTTATATATTTTGTTTGCAATTCTAGGAATGCTTTAAGGGAAGCTGGGCCACTCACAAGTTATTACACAAGAAAGCAAGTAAGTTCACTCTTTTTTAAAATCCATTTTAATATTATGTTATCAGTTGGTTTTGTCCTGTGCAATGAGCTCTGGGTGGCCCTGCTTGAGAAGGGGACTTGACCAGATGACCTCCAGACATCCCTTCCAACCTCAGCTATTCTGTGCTTCTCTGCCTAAGAATGGTGTTGGGTTTTTTCCAAGATATGGGGCACTGCATTCTGCATATCTGAAGTTTTGACCAGTTTGCGGTAATCTTAAGTGCTGCGTAAAATTTCAGAGACAGAAGTGCACAGAAGTCTCTCTTTCTGTTCACTTTTCTATTTGTATGAATTATTGCTTGAGCTACGTTGGCAGGTGTATGAACAGAGAAAGAGGGATGCTGAAATAAAGGGCAAGGAGAATAATAAATCATTATTGTAAGACTTGTTCCTTCATAGCATTTTGGCGTCTATTGCAGTAAAAGACAATAAAGTGGGAAATGTCGGTGCAAAGTCTTTGTGATCAGACAGTTGGTGTGTTGGAACTCAAGCAAGTCAGAGTGCAGCTTCTCTGTACATTTGGAGTGTACCCCTTTGGGAAAAAGGGGAAATGCTTGTGTGCATGGTGCAGCCATTGATAGGAGGATGTATCATAACTAGGATTTTCCTGAGTTTAAAGGTAATAAGACTATTTGTATGCCTTAGTTACAGCTGGTAGCTCTGGCATACAAATACAAGTAGACTAGTAGATTCTGCCTTACCTGAGTAGTGAAAATATTCCGTGAGTTCAAAACCAAAAAGAGAGCAGTCCTCAGTTCTGCCTCCCTTGCCTCCTCTCCCCCATCACCCTGCCTGTCTTCATTAAGCCCTGCTTTAAAGGGAGGTAGGGCATGTCAGAAATTCAAATCTTCAAATAATTTACCTCCTTTCCTAAAACACAGCAAAGCTCCTTTTTTGGTGATAAATGTTGAATGATAGGTTTGAGTGGTACAGTCAGTTACAAATGCATTCCTTTGTTCTGCCTTTGCAGTGTAGGGATCTCATAGTTCACACTTGCATTTTGTATCCTATTACTTTGTATCTGCATGGGTATGAAAAAGTTTGGATTTTTCAATTATTATTTCTCAGTGGTTCATCTAAAGTGAAAATCATGTAATCAGATGGCTCAGATGTCAGCTGCAGAAACTGAGGAATTCACGTTAGGGCTTGCTATGGCAGACCTTTTGCCATCTCTTCATCCTGGTGAGATATAAAAAGAGAAAACAAGTTATCATGTTACAAGTTAAAGATTAATACTACCATACTCTTTCTTAACCCTTACCTCCTTTTTCTGAGTAAATATTTCTCCTTTTGGTAATGCTCACGTTCTACTTGCCTTTACATAAACACCTTCAATCTGCCCTCTTAGGACTGTGTTATTTGTGAATGAAGTCAGTCACTGGACCACATCAGGCATAAATTTCACAAAGTCAAGAGAGCTGGGAACCTCCAGCAGTTTGGGACCATCTTGTAAGGTGTGCACACTGCTTGTCCAGAAATGCAGAAGTGGCAGTACCTGCACTCCCTTCATCAGATCTGGAGATGTAGCAGGCTCCATGTATTGAAATTGTCAGCTGGATGGTCTCCTTCCCACCTCAGGTCATTTCTGTCACTGGGTGCCAAGAGAGATCACAGGAAAGAAACATTCATCAAGAGTGCAAGAGTGTTAATTGAAGGGATAGTGAGGGTCTCTGTAGAAATACGCTTTTTCCCAGGAATGAAAACAAGCACTAGGTTATGAAACTACAAATGAAGAACAACTTAATTGCTACACTTCATTTGTGCATTAACTCCGGACATTTTTCAGTTTGTGATTGAATAGAGTTGGAAAATCGTGAATTTTGAATGTGAAGAACTTAAGGGCAATACCAAATGATAACTGCTACTTGCACTTTCATGTATCGATATCTAAAATGCCAGAATGAGTCAGATCTAGGCTTATGTACTTCTAAGTCATTTTCTAGACCCCCACAGTTCTTATTCTTAAGTAGGACTGATTTTGCTGCTGCAATTTTTCCCCCCCTTTTTCTTGTCTTTTCAGAAGATGAAAAAGCCAAGCGTGAAGTGTCCTCGTGGACCCTGGAAGGTGACGTTAACACAAATCCCTGGTCGGGTTATCGATACACTGGTAAACTCAGGCCACACTATCCACTGGTAAGCAGTAGGTGACGCTCTTTACTCCAGCACTGCTACATTCTGTAGCAACTAATGGACCACTCCTGACCTGGGTATCTCCCACATTTTAGCTGAGAGAGGAAAGCTTCTTAAGCAGCCTGAACCTGATGGCAGAGAGGTATATGACTGTCATTATTGTGGTTCATTTTGATTTAACTTGTTCTATCTCTTGGTATATTTAAAATTAAAGAAATGACATAATACGCATCAGTAACAGGCTTAAACTCATACCTTTTAGCTGTATCTTTTGACATTTGTTTTGCAAGAAAGCTACTGCTAGTTCAGTGATGTCTCCTAGCTGTTTACTGTCCTCGCCAATTACGGAGCAGTAATTTAGTGTTATCACTGAACATTGGCTTTTTTGTCTTCTGACTGCTGCAGGACTGATGCAAACTAAACTAGTGCTAATGAATACGGTGATGATTAGAAACAGAAATCTTGCTAGAGAGAGGAAGGATATATTTGGAACCAGTGCACTTGTACTCTGGAAAGTAGCAGAAAGGACACTGCAGTGTAACAGCGATAATATGTTATTAAACTAATTTGATTTAGTTTTAAACATAAAAGTTTGATTTTTACAAAAGTGTGGAGTTGGATACTAAAAGTTGTATAATATGAAGGCAATAAAGAGTAACAGGAGAGTGTTTGAGAAATGAAAATTTGAAGTGTTCTGCAGTGTTTGCATATGACACAACCTTTTCTAAGTGGACTTAGCCATATTTTGCTGTATTTAATTTTGCTGCGTGAGTTTCTGTGACTATAGTAAGTGTTCTTGCAACCTAACCAGCTTTGCCTGTGATTTATTTAGACACCAACAAGACCTGTGCCAAGTTATATTCAGAGACCGGACTATGCTGATCACCCACTAGGTAACTTGAAACAAATCACAGTTATGGAGTTTGCTTTCTATTCTTCTATTTTCCTTTTAATTGAAAAAGCCTATAAAGCATGAAAGAGATACTGGAGAAGGGAACCTCTTCTATGTGTCCTTCTCACTTTACTTCTTCCCCTTGTTAACTTACTGATTTTTCAAAAGTAATGGTTACAAGTATTTTGTGAAAGTCCAAAGTTTGTCCTGTGTTATCTTTGAGAGGTGTTCAGGGAATTTAAAAAAACACAAACATACAAGTCGTAGTCCTTTTGTTGACTTCATAACAAACAACAATCAGTTGACTGTCACAGGTGAATTCTAAGCCATTCTCAGTGGCATCAGCGTAACTGTAGAAAATGTGTTATGAAATAACAAAAGCCTGCAATAAGCAAATCCCAGAAGAAAACTCATGTATGAGTTCCAGCTATTTTTGGACACAGAGGGAATGCATTACTTGCTTATTGGTTTGTTTTGGTATTTTCCCCTTTTGAGATCAGTATTTGTACTTTGTATTTCCCCAAAGAGCATCTATGAAGTATGTTAGCATTATTTTTTAATCTTACGCTGTTCTTCAGTTATTCTTTACAGAATGTAAGTATTTAAACAACACAAAATACTGTATTTTAAGGGGTCATTCATCTGTAAAGCTGAGCTTGCATGGAATTTGCTAGGAAGAATTTACATGTTTTTGTCAGATGATTACTGCAGTAGTATAAACAGATATATTCACAAGCTTATATAATCTTTTATGGCTCTTTTAGAATATTATTTATTACTATTTATTTTCTAAAAGCAGATAAAAATAATTTTCCATGAATAAAATAATTTCCACATAAATCTGATTTTTAAGATTGTGCTTATGCAGTAAAGTGAATGGGCCTTCTGAGTACATGTGGGCATTACAGTGTTGTGGAAGGCTTATGAATTCAAATTAGTCTGGATAATGATGATAATACTATGGTTTGGTGGGCTCGTTACTTTAATCTGTGGTGAGAAAGTCTGTACGTCATTGCCATTGGTAAGCTAAGGAAGTTGCTTGATTGGACATGTGTAGTGATTAATCACTTCTCTATATATAACATGGGTTTCTTTCTTTTTTTTTTTTCCTCCCCCTTTTCAGGAATGTCTGAATCAGAACAGGCTTTAAAAGGAACCTCTCAAATAAAAATACTGTCATCTGAAGATATAGAAGGGATGCGAGTAGTGTGTAGGGTAAGGGGGTTTTGATTTTTGTTTCTAAGTGCCTTTGTTCTTTAAAAATCTATAGTGATTTTACCAGTTTGTGACAGCACATTTGAGAGTACCAACTTTCAAACCACTGTAGAGCACTGAAAAATAGTTAGGGAAACTTGATATTTTCTTGCTTTTTCTCTCCTTATGGCTCCTATTTCACAGTATGCTGTTTTACAAGCAGAAAGATGACTTTTATCTGCTTCCTGGCTTTGTTAATAATGGTGAAACAGCCTGTGGCTGAGACATCATTTCTGTTAAGAATATGTTTTATAGTGCATAAATGAGAAAAGAGCTTTTTCCTCTCTTAGAGTACTGAGTAAAAACTAAAAAACAAAAGCAAAACAAAGCCCTATCCCTAAAAATTTTTTAAAAAGAGCTGTTCAATTGTAATCACTTACTTGAGCATGAAGACAAACTTTGAAATGTATTTAGGTAATCTGATTTAAGATTATGGTATTCAAGGAAATTGTGGCCAAAATCTTCAATGGGATATTTTCAAATCTCACAGAGGTACTTTAGTAATATAACCTGCAGACATCTCAAGGCCTTTCTAGAGCCCAACTACACACAGCTTCCCTAGCAATCTCAGTGTAGCTGTCAAAATGGATTGCTAATCTTCTGGCAAGCAGTCCTGGTCTATTTTAAATAATTTAAAATAGGCCAATAGATCAATTTTAAATCTATTTTAAATTGTTTAATTTGCAGCTTGCTAGAGAAGTATTGGATGTTGCTGCCATGATGGTGAAACCAGGAGTAACTACTGAAGAAATTGATCATGCTGTCCATTTAGTAAGATTATTTTATTTTTCTTCTGGTGTTTCCAAGTGCTTTACTGCTGTCTCTGTTTTTGAATTATTGTTGTGTGGTTTTCTTTGTTGCATGAATTTCTTTATTTTGAACTGTTTCCCAATTTGAAGGTAGTGGGTAGTGCAGATGGTAGAAATGTGCTCCGGTGCAATGGTAGGTTCAAAATGAGTTAGGAGCTCATGGACCTCTCTCTGTATCAGCTGCTTCCACGATTTCTGGCCTCAGGTTTCTTCTGAGTTTCTTCACCTGCTTTCTCAGTTAACATCATATAATTTTCTTTCTTATAAACCCTTTTTTATCCTCCACAGATACCATTATATAAAGAACATCATTTGTAGGCCACGCACTTCCTGTGCTCTCTGTTGTTGGTTAAAATGTACAGAGGAGAACATTTAGTTAT
Organism: Platyrinchus mystaceus; assembly: GCA_035041135.1. Lineage (NCBI taxonomy): Eukaryota > Metazoa > Chordata > Aves > Passeriformes > Tyrannidae > Platyrinchus > Platyrinchus mystaceus. The sequence goes on from JAWWLV010000144.1 coordinate 22,758,600, forward strand.
TTATGATTGGGAATCAAAACTGAGGTGCCTCAGAGAGAACTGAAACAAGGTTTTTGGTGCAGTCAGACAAACTAAAGCCACAGTCCAGTGAAATACATATTCAAGAATTTTCCTGGCTTAACTGTTCATAGATATTTGAATTGTGATTTTTTTTTTCTTTGCTGTCTTTTCTATGAATCATGTAGTCCAATAATTGAGGATGCTTCTGACCACTGTGGGGAAGTCAATGATTTTGTTATGGTTAAGTTCCTTAGAGTTTTTTTTATCTGCATTTGCAGCTGTTGAGCCAAAAGATTGTAAGGAACTTACTCTAGTTTCATTAGGCTGGAGATTTCTGTTGAACTGCATTAAAAACCAAATTATTTGCTGAGGCATAATGTCTGATATGAACAACTAGTAGTTAAAATGGTGCTACCCCTCCTCAGCAGTTTCTGGAAACTTTTGCTTGGCAGATTGTTGATACTGACTGATATCCTTAATTGGTACTTTGCAGTTTTTAAACAGTATTATTTTTTTAAATTAAAAAAACCCCCACAGTATTTTTTCCCTTATTTTTCTCAGTATGTCACAAAGTGTATGTATGTATGTATATGTAAGTATATATAAAATGTGTCCATTTAGCAAAAATACCAAAAATGTTATTAGAGTGCCAGGAGAGCAGCTTAAGGTTTTAAAGCTAGGGGTGAAAAAGTGGTGCTAAATGTTACTTTGCTTGTGTGTCTTCCAAAAATACTTAAGAGTCTTAGACCAGGTGCTTAAAAACAGTAATTGAAAATGACTGTTTTTTTGACTAAATAAATATTGCCATGCATTGTTTTAAACCTGAATATTTCAGCATTTGTAGTTGAACATAAAAATGAGCAGAAACAAAATTGAAGTAGTTTTACTTTCTTCCTGGTAAAAAATGCAAAGCATAACAAAATACTGTAATGCCAAGAAATGCTTGATGAGTCTTATTTTCAAGAGTCACTGCTTTTCAGCCTATCATTCTTACCGTAAAGCCATTGTTTATGTTTTTTCTATCTTTTTTTGTTTGTACAGAACTTACTAATGTAAAGTGTAAATTCCTCTATTTAGGCTTGTATTGCAAGGAATTGCTATCCTTCCCCTCTGAATTATTATAATTTCCCTAAGTCGTGTTGTACGTCAGTGAATGAAGTGATCTGTCATGGAATTCCTGACAGGAGGCCATTGCAGGAGGGAGATATTGTTAATGGTAAGTGCTGTGAAAATCGACCTTCAACAGTTCTACCTTCTGTCCAGTTAAAACCATGCAGTGAGGTGAGGTTTCACTAGCAGGCAATGTAACTGAAATAGCTTCTTAAGAGAGGCTTTTGTTCTTATTTAGCGGTTAAACTCTGTTTTTGCATACTTAAATGCATGAGTTTATTTAATAAAATAACTTCAAAAGTTTGATCCACTTTAAGGGCTTTATAATTCTTCTACCCAGTTGTTCCAGGCAGTATATATAGTGAATAAAATATGTACTGAATTATTCAGCTGGATTAGTTCTATGTGAATTCTTAATTAGATGGCTCTAGATCCTTATGGTTTTGCTATGGACATGATGATTATGATGACCGTAAAGGATCCTAACGGTGAGACACGGTGTAGGTGTGTATTGAAAAACATATCCTTTTTTTTTTGAGCATCCTAACAGTACCAGTTGCTTTCTGCTCATGGTACTTAAGGTACTTACACCTTCTTGGATGGTAAGGGATACTTCTATAAATTATTTGACCCTTTTTTGTTTTCGTTTTCATTTCTTCCTGGTTTGGCAGTAAAAATTAATGATGCTTGTTCCGTACAAACACTTGCACCTTCTTTTATTGCATTGGTTTGCTTTTCTCTTATCAATAAACAAATATGCAGCATGTCCTAGGCTTTGGCCTGTCTCTAGAAGCAGGTTGGAATCATTTTAGATCATCAGATATTTGATATGTATTAGCATGTAATAAGTGGCCAGTCTTCGCGAACGAAGATCTGGGAAAGGTCTTTTTACCTTTCAAGCCTGCGCAATGGATTTTTT
>JAWWLV010000144.1:22760728-22788960 GCA_035041135.1 Platyrinchus mystaceus
GGCCTTAGGGGCTGACGAGCTCCATCTGCCCGGGGGACCTGGGATTCGAACCTGCGGCCTTGGCGCTGAGAGACCAGCATCTTAACCGCTAGGCCACCGGGGGTCCCTGTTAGCATGTAATAATAGCTGCTAAGTCTACATCTCAGTGCTGTGGGTACCAGCCTTTTCAGAACAAGTCTCGTGATTGCTGCCCCTTTCCAGGGAAGGTTTGGTCTGGCTGATGGCTCTGAGCTGTAATATACATGTAAGAATGTGTGCCAAAGGTCCTTTTATCTTTCTTTAATTTCAAAGATGATGCCTTTGCACAGGTCTCTATTGTTGCCAGCTTTTCTGGCATTGCTGGAGTCCAAACTAAGAACACCAGTTTATAGAGCCATAGAATGGTTTCTGTGGGATGAGACCTTAAAGACCATCTAGTTCCAAGCCTCGTGCTGTGGGCAGGGACACCTTCCACTAGACCAGCTTGCTCAAAGCTCCATCCAACCTGACCTGGAACACTTCCAGAGATGGGGCATCCACAACTTCTCTGGGCAATGTGTTCCAGTGCCTCACCACTCTCACAGTAAAGAGTTTCTTCCTAATACCTAATCTAAAACTAGTAATTTCATTTTGAAGCCATTCCCCCTTGTCCTGTATCTACATGCTCTTGTAAAAGATTCCATCTTTGTTATTGGCTCCTTTCAAGTACTGGAAGGCTGGAATTAGGTCACCTCAAAACCTTCTCTTTTCCAGGCTGAACAATCCAAATTCTCTCAGCCTTTCCTCAAGGGAGAGGTGCTCCATCCCTCTAATCAACTTGATTGGCTTCATCTACACAGTGCCCTATGTCTCCACTATTTGCTTGCCAAGGCTGTACCTCAGCCTTAGAGAACACCTTCTGTAAGGGGGTTTAGTCATAACTTTGTCCACATCCCTGCCCAAGCTTGGAGCCTTCTACTTTGTTTTGATGAGAAAGAAGTAGGCTTCCTTTTGGTAAGGTAGTGGCTCAAAAGTCTCTTTAAAAGAAGGAACAGAACAAGTAGGAGATAGAAAAAGTACCTTGGAGGGAATGTAACCAATCAGCAGTTAGAGGGAAGTGCCCATCTTTCTCTTTATTTAAAATGCTTTCTGCTGCTGCAAGCCATGCCAAAGTCCAAACAGGTTTTTGGAATCACAGGAAAATGTCATCTGGAACGTGGTAGTAGGTGATGTCTACTCCAGCCCCCTGCTCTGAGCAGAGCATCCTAATATCCTGTTATCCTACTGTTGCCTGGAAGCCGATCCTTAAACAAAGCTGATCTGTCTGCAAAAGTGAGATGTTCTGGCCAAATCTGACAGCGTCAAAGAGGAAGTCTTGTAATCACGTGACCTATAGAGATAGACTCTTTGGAACAAGTAGTCTGGACTCTGTGCTAAGGAGCCCTGATAAACACTTTTATCTGCCTATGTTACCAGGGTGTTGTTCTCTGTACAGTCCTGTTGTTACCAGATTTGTACACTGGGCATAATGTTCCTGTAGTCCCACACAGTCATGCAGGGAGTATAGTATAACCCTGCACATGCTTCCATCCACAACAGGCAGTATTGTTTTCATGGGGTGTTAATTTGAGTCCTAAATGTTTGCCAGCAGTACAGATTTACCGTTGACACCAATATGTGGTTTCCCACATTTTCCTATGAAGGTTGTACTGGTCTCTCTCAGTGGCTCATATACCATATTCCTAAAGTACTATTGCTCAATACAGTTTCCTTCAAGACTGTTGACCTGTGAGAGGGTCTGCATCTTGATTTCTTCATGAATAGCAAAGCAATAACTATTCTAGTGGGTTTAGTGCTCTAGCAGCTATTAGACCTAACAGATGACTGACCAAGAAAGACTTAAAAACACCAAAGTACCCATTCTACCACAGGAGGTCAACTTGATATGCAAAAACATGATTACATACCTTTATAAATTTAATTTCCCCCGTTAGTGCTGGAATGAATTCTAAGAAGGTCTTTTAACTAGGTAAATCACCATGGAGCAAAGAATTTCTCTTTCCTGGAATACCAATTGTAAGCTTGCTGTCTCTGTGTTGCTTTGGCGTGGGATTTTTTCATGAGCCCCCCCCCCCCCTTTTTTTTCATTACATCAAATGTTCGACCAGTGAAACACTTATCTTATTAATTAATTCCATAGAATCTACAGGAGAAGCATGAGAGAATTGATTCTGCTGGAAGAATTTACATCTGGAATTCTTGCAAAGTAATCTTGACTCCAGAGTTAGAATACTCAATTTTCACATGTTTGTGTTTGTCCTTTCACAAATCAAGAGGTGAGGAATACAGTGCTGATATTCCAACATGTCTGGTGTTCTTTGCAGTGGATATTACTGTCTATCGCAATGGCTACCATGGAGATCTGAACGAGACGTTTTATGTTGGAGAAGTTGACGAGGGTGCAAGGAGACTTGTCCAAACAACTTACGAGTGCCTAATGCAAGCCATTGATGCAGGTAAACGCTCTGACCAGAGCCTGAGGCATTAAGGTTTTAGTTCTCAAACGTGATTGCTCGTGTTTGCCCCTGCCCAGAGTGACTTCTGTTGCCGCACGCAGAAGCACTGGTGTGTTGTCACCAGCAGATGATGGATGTTGTATAATACAGTGGTCCTTCAAGTGGCACAGTTCTGTGGGCAGCGGTTGCAATTCCAATTCTGTTTGGAATGTGGGTTGATGAGAAAAAGGTACTTTATGCTGAGCTGACCCACAGATGATGGTATTTACATGGAAACAGCCTTTTTCAACTGTTAGTTAGATGAATAAGACATCCTTGATCTGAGTAGTTTAGAGAATGTGACAAGCAAAGTGTGTTTTGGAAGACCTTACTTTTATAATTTGTATGGTGTTGCACAGTGGACCAGTAAGGTAAAACACCCTTTGAACACTTAAGCATATCTCTTTACCCCAGCCAAACACGATGGTTATTTTCATAAAGCCAGTTAGGAGCTCTTGATTTTCAGCTGTGGGAAAGTGCCAGAGAAGGCAGATCCATATCCTTCAGTACCCATAGAACTTTAACTGTGTTGCTTAGTTATAACTCAGGACAGCTGCACTGAGGCATACAATGAGAGGGGAAGGTAACTCAGTCATGCCCAACTTATGAAAATAAAACCTAAAATCTCCGAAGTCCCTGGAAATACTTGTATCATCTGTATCTTTTATATCCTGCAGCTTCTTAAAATCCCCAATAAAATTTACTTCCTTCAAGGCCTCTAGAGACTGAAGTTTAAGGTGTTGTATAGGAAGGCTTTAAACTTGCATTTAATCAAAAGTAAATGAAAAAAAGTTATAATGAACATAACTTTGGTTAATAATTTGGAGATAGGTAGCCAAGCTGAAAAGACAGAAAGCCGTAGGAATGATGTGTTGTGTATCCGTTGTACGATCCAAAAAAAAAAAATACTGCAGAGTTGAGCTGTGAAGAATATAGATTATCTGTTTATGTGGGATTATTGTTCTGAAATGACTGCTTTGTTTTTCAGAGCTAAACCAGAACAATGTTTATCTTTGCTCCTGTAGCTTTATTTTCATAGCAAATGTTACATGTATTGTCTCTTATCTTTTTATTTCCTGGCTTTGATGTATAAACTATGACAGAAGTTCCCCTTTGTGATCATTATAATGAGATTTAAATTCTCAGTGTAAGTTTTCTTTACCATCTTTTTAGATGCTGTAACAGATTTTAATGGATTTTAGGCATTGCCTTTGAGTAGAGATTCTGGCAGCAAGTGTCTCAGCTGTTAAAAAGGGTCACCTCTCCCCTCTTTAAATCATCTTAATTTCTTGGCATTGGACCAGCAGAGTTTTAACTACGAGAGCTGTATGAGAGAGAAGCAGAGGGCTCCTTGCTGCACTGAAATGAGTTGCTTGTACTGTCAAGCCCAAGGGAGATGGTACAAAACCAACAGATTAATCTCTTGCCCAGACTTTTTTTTTTTTTTAATTTTGGGAAAAGCACGCACATTTCAGTAATCTGATTTTCTTGTTATTTTCTGTAAATTTACCATGGGGATTTCAGTTGTAGTTGCTTACATTAGCAGAGAATTGAACTAAATGGTTTCTTAAAGTTTTAGCTTTATGTGAACTCTGCTTAAGATGTCTCCACACAACCACATGACATCTGTCTCCTGAAGGAACAGCAGATACTCAGGGAGTTGTGAATGCTCTTGAAAAAGTATTTACATGATTTTTTATTTTTAGTGGCTCGAGGTTGCGTTTGGTATGAATCTTCATTAGCTGATGGATGAAACATTGCTGCTTTTATGATCTTATTACTCCCTTATCAAAGTGAATTTCTCACACCCATTTTTATGTGTTTCAAACTCTTTAAGGCTTCTTAAAGGGCTTGTCAAAAAAGTTAGCCCTGAATATGAACACACTTATTTGCTGTAACGTTGTCACTGAGAATCTTGTCTAAGAGTAGATACCCATTTTCCTTTTTTTTTTATTTTTATTTTATACATTCTTGGTCCTTTGTGTACGTTTTTCACATAGTAGTAGAGGGATAAGTGTGTATTAAAATGTAGTTCATACATTCATTGCAAAAAGCACTGCAGCTCACGGTGCGAGAGTTTACCAAGTACTTTGAAAGTTGTTTTTAATTTCAAACTTTGACATCCTTTTAATGTCAACATTTGCATCCGTGAAAGGAAGAAAATAGTGTTCCTGTGGAAAAGTTTTCTTCTTTCTCTCTTGTTTTTTCATTTATATGAGACCATTTCCTCCCTCTCTCATGTTATTGCACTCATTTATATACTTAGTGGATTAAGTGATCATAGGAAGTTACGTACTAGAACAGACGGACATACAAGCCATGAGATGGTGTTTGATGGTTATGTTGAAGGAAAGCTCTTTAAATTTCCATCTGTATCTCCTTAATTTTGCAGTAAAACCTGGTGTTCGGTACAGAGAACTGGGAAACATCATTCAGAAGCACGCTCAAGCAAATGGATTTTCAGTGGTTCGGAGCTACTGTGGGCATGGAATCCATAAACTTTTCCATACGGCCCCTAATGTGCCACATTATGCCAGTGAGTATTCATTCCCTTTGTGCTGTCCTGTGGATAAGAAGGGGTTTGCAGTGAATGCACTCAGTTTATTTCTTGTTTATATTCTATTAAAGTAGCATGTTGCCTGACAGCCATTTTGGCATTTGGGAATTATTTTTTTTTTAAACTCTGTACCATAGCATCCTCTATGAACCTAAATAAAGTGATCATATTATATAACGAAACAGTCTGTGCCTACACCAAAGGTAAGTGTCAGCTCTTATCTGTACTAGTTAAGTGCTCAAAGGTTTTGCCTGAATTCTTAACTGAATGCTCTTGGACATTCTTGTCTGACATGAACAGGCAAATGTTTCTCTTCTTAGAAGGTCTGAGCAAAAACTTGCTCCCATTTCCAGATGTAAATAAAAACCCTCTTGGATAGCATAGATGGGTGTTGTGTCTGAATCCAGATCCTGTTTCTTTACATTTCCTCATTTGAGTGTTGTAATCTGGTGCTCCTGGAAGCTTCTTTATAATGTGTGGCAGAGGAGGAACGACCCCAACAGTGTTGGTTTTTGGAAATACCCATGGCCCCATAACAGTTTTTCCAGCAGAACTAAGGAATAACAGCATCCACAGTGGCAAAGGAGGGAAACTTAAATGCCAGTGGACAACTAAGGATAGAGTAAATATCATGAAGCTATGATGAACAGTTCACACTCACTTCAGCTGTAGAACTTCCCTGACAGGTCACTTATTGCCTCAAACCTGACAGATGCCTCCATTTTCCCATCTCCTAATGAGCTTTAACACATTATGTTTATAGACTATTGATTGCTGACTTTCCATGTCATTGCTTCCCTAAGTTATTTTTTCAGAGAACATCTGAAAAAATTTGTTAATTGTGGGGTAGAAGGGTATCAAGATTCCTGGTGTGTACTATTTGTTGTGTAAAATGAAGAGAATCTGGATTCTTTGGAGATGATAGCATTTTATACCAATTAAAATTCAAGCTGAGAAAAAGGAAATTCCTCTCTTTCCTGGTTATTTGGAACTTTGAACTTTTTTTTTCCCTCCACTGAGCAAATATGCCTGTTCCTAAAAAGAAAGGTGCAGTGTTTGTGGTTTTTTCTGGTATTTTTAAATATAGATTCACAGCAAAAACAAAGTGGAAAGATCTGAAGGACTTAAAGGCTCATGGAGAAAAAGAGATAAAAAAATGTTGCTGCTTATTTCTGGCTTACTATGAAAGGAGTTTGAAAAAGCAAAAAGCTCATTTTATAAGCCTTTAAATTATTTAACAAAAACATGAAAACTACAGGGAATAAAGGACAAAATTTGTTCAGATGCAGAAGACCAGAAACTTAAATGTCAGTGTTCAGACAAGTAATACCAGCAGATGATTGAGACAAGACCTTTCAAGTAAAAGAAAAATATTCTGGTTGCTGTTGTGGCAGCTTGATGTCTGAGATTTTTAAAGCCTCTGGGTGGTTGAGCCAGTTTACTAAATTTACACAATTAAGAGTTAGGGGGATGGGGAATCTGTGTGTAAAAATTGATGCAAATTGTCTACGGAACCAAAGTAGCTTGGAGCTAATTGTTCCTGGGCACTCCTGGAGTCTGTTCCAGCCCTCAGGCTGAGTCACATGTAAGCTGCACTGCAATTCTAGGTGAAACAGGGCAGTGGAAAAAGGCTGAAACCCTTCTTCAGTTGAACTACACTCCTAGAGTCATGCTGTGCATCAGTTCATGTGCCTCCACGTAAATATTTTTGGTGCATGTAACATCAAAAAGCTTCTGTCTTCTTGTCCTGGGTGTCTTGAAATTCTTTGCTATTTTATGTCAGCTAAAGAACACGGCATTTTCACTCTGACACTGTTATGACCCCATTACCCAGAGTAATGAGGGGGGCAGTGTGTCTTCCATAAATAGAATCATGGGAATCATGGGATTACTTAACCACTGTCACATTTTGACCATTTATTGGAGCTAATGGCTCAGTGGAAACAAATAAGGAGGTTTCAAGCCTTCTCTGGGTATCTTAAGTGCTTCTTTTCATTGTTTTTTTTTTTAGTAATGTTTTTCATTATAGAAGTGTTCAGAAATTCCTGTATTACATTTGTTCGGTGTTCTTACAGAGCTAGAGTTGAAATTCTAGTTGTTGGAGAGAAAGACAGCAATTAATTTTAAGCTCCTTGAGTAAATATTTCAGTGTTGGAGGATGGGGGGAGAAGGAAAGAATTAAAGGAAATTTTAATGTAAAAGTAAAAATGGACAAGTGAACAGGTCATCTTGGAAGGGCTTTTCTGACTTTACAGTATTGCCTCTGTATTATTCTAGGGCAAGGATTCATTCATTTACTAAGATGGTATCCCTTTTTCTAACTTGAGTGTTTATTTTATTGCAGAAAATAAGGCAGTTGGAGTCATGAAGCCAGGTCATGTGTTTACAATTGAACCAATGATCTGTGAAGGTGAGCAATTTAGCAATAGAATAAAATGGTTACTCTTGTTTACTCCTTAAGTAGTGATGGAACAGGATGCTGGTTCTATTCTGTATAGTTGACAGATTTTTTTTTCAGTTCTCTTTGGGGAACTGTTATCTTTTACTTGAAGACTGGCAAAAAGTCACCATTTCTGTTTTTAGGTGGTTGGCAAGATGAGACATGGCCTGATGGTTGGACTGCGGTGACGAGAGACGGAAAGCGATCGGCCCAGTTTGAACACACGCTCCTGGTCACCGACACAGGCTGTGAGATCCTGACCCGGCGGCTGGATAGTATTCGTCCCCATTTCATGTCCCAGTGAGAGTCCAGGCTGAGCAGGGAGATTGGAACAATACATACTGATATTTTTTTGTCTCTGTACTATGCATTTTTTTAAGAGTACAGAATAGAAAGATTTCATCCTTTACTTTGTTCTCAGTGATTGTAGATAAGAGGATTATCTTGAAGAACCTGACCCAATGTCTGGAAAAGCAGAGAAGAATTTAAAGAACTTTCTGCTTTCCTCCTACCTACAACACTCACACTATATTTTTCTTTTTTCTTCAATTATCTCTTTAGCACCTTTCTTCCAATTAAACACACAATTGCTTCTGTTGCTGCCATGATATTAGCTAGAAAAGCGTGGGTAACCTTTCCCACCGGGACTTGATATTTTGGGATCCGGGTTTTTTTCACCACTTCAGTGTGCCCTGTTGCTCTTGGCATGAGTGGCACCTGAGACTTTAAGCATTTCTAGTTCCAAAGACTTGCTCCTGCTTCTGCAGATACTGTTCTAATGGGCTGGGCCTTGTTTATTTATCAGTTGAGAAGGAGGCAGAAGGGAGAAAGACACACACATCCGAGAGCACTCTATCTTACTTCTGTCCCCATCTCTCTGCTGATGGCTTCTGTGGTGATTCCAACTGTAGGTGACACACTGTGTTAATGGCAGGACTTGTTTCTCTTGCTGGAGATTTGATAGTATGGGCTTCCTACAGAGAAAATTAATAAATCCTGGTTTATATGCAGCTCCTTGGAATAAGGTGCTTCTTGGCGAAGCAGTACTTGCAGGCAGCCTCCCGCTCCAAAAGCTTGGCGAAGCTGATGTATCAGACTCGCCTAGGTAAAGGAATGAAACCAGAACCAAAAAGGTCCCATGATTTATGGGATCCCTACGTGTGTTAACTGTGGGGCGTTTTTTAAAGGTACATCCACAGTAGCTGTGGGGGAGTGGATTTGCAAGACTTACAGTGAAATGAGTGTGTATCTCAAAACCAGTCTGAGTGTGTGAAAATGAAACGTGTTCAATGCTGTATTTGTTTTCTTTTGGTAATTTTTAAACGGGTCTTTTTTTTTCCCCCCTCAGTTGAGTGAGTTTCATGCTTTTGGAAAGTCTTAGTGGGGGCAGCTCTGAAAACTGATCTTTTTTTCCTCAGACTGGGTATGGAGTGGGCAGTGTTAGTATATATACCCCTTTATTTTCTGTTAATGGGTCATGATGAGCTGGAAACTGTTATGTTAAGGAGAGTGAATTGATTAGACTTCTCTCTATCCTTTTTTTTTTCCATGCTCTCTTCCCTTCCGTAATCTTTAGTTTCTCTGCTGAGGGAATTTATTTTTTCTTCTGAATTGTAATGAAAAATTTTTCAGACCCCATCGTGGACTTAGTTTTACACCACTGTAATGCAAGAAATAAACCAATGCAGACATTAAATCATACAATCATGGGCACAAAATACACCTTTTACAAGGTGTACTGTGGATTTGTTGCCACAGACCCAAAACCGTGAAGTACTGCATACCCTTGGCTCCCCTTGGCGCTGCAGAATTGAGGTGGGGAAAAGGGGTTAATTAGTGCTTCACAGAACTGGACTCTCATACTCTCAAATTTGCCAGAAAATGTCTTCTCTACCCTGAGTGCCTCAGACCTCTGTTGCTGTAAGAGTATTATTGCGATGTTTTCATTACCTTTATTATTATTTTTAATTATGCAGTAAAGTGACCTGAAATGATGCATATAGAGCGTGTGTGTGTGCATGTGTGTGTGTGTGTGTGTGTATAGATTTTTAACAAAACAGACTGTAGTACTTGAGTGGAATTACCTGTGTTGAATGAGATGTCCTGGGGAGATGACTGTCCTGGAGGTTTGCCCACCATATCATTCACTTGAATGGCTACAACAGTCTTGCCTTTTCTATGTGTGTGTGTAAGACTGGGGGGGGGAGCTTCATTTTTGGTCTATAAAATAAAAGTTGCAGCTGCTTTTAACAGAAAGATTTTTTTATTTTTTTTTTTTTAATCCAAAACCAGACATAGAATTTTCAGTTATATCCAGGTTTGCCACACTGGCAGGTGCGTGCAACCAGATGCAACCAGTTAAAACTCACCCTTAAACCCACACATGTGCCACTCGAATACCTCTTTGTTGTTGCACCAATACAACCAAATTTAGCACTGCACATTTTTAATACAGGCCATCTATGATGCTATGCATTTCTGCCTATAAATGGAAATCACAGCATGATACCTCCTTATACTGAGTCCATACTACTACAGTATTTTTGAAAGAGTGGAAAGCTTAGCATCTGTACCAGTTCTTTCAATATGAGATGGCACATCAGCCTTGAGAACAAAATATAAAAATATTGTGAAAAGCTATTTTTCACCTATCTAGCTGTGTCTTTGCTTGTGCTGACATATTAGACTTGTGCTGACTGGACTGGGGAAATTAAATACTTTTGATTCTTACATAAGTTGCTATCCACTTAAACAAATACAAACCCCAACTTAAATCTGGTTTCTAATGCCATTTTTAGAAATTATTATGTAGAGTTTTGCCAAAAACATAATTCTGCAATTAGTTCAATATCTTAAAGTATTTTCCCTTTACTGTCACGTAAGAGACTGTGGAAACTCTTCATGCTCTTTCTGCAATTTGACATGAATATTTAAGGATGGAAGGTTTGATAGTATTGAATAAAAGTAACAGCATGAGGGGGAAAACTGCATATTTTACATGACAGCCAGCAGAGTACATGCACATTTCATGTACAGTCATTTGGTGGAAAATTTTTGTCAACTGAAGTTCTTACCATTGTCTCGATGGTGCAGTTCAGTACAGTACCTTGACCATCAAACATGCAGTACGAGCTCTTGTGTTTGAGTCCTTCTGTTTGCTCAACAACTTAAAAAAAAATATTTCAAACATGCTCCATTCAATCAAGTGCTCTGCAGGACAGAGTAGTCTGGAAGCTCTGCTACACCGTGGCCAGGACATCAATTCTTCAAGCTGGGAAGAAGCTGCGTGCCCTTGACCCAAGTGCTCTGGTATCACTGCACGTCTTTGTTGTTCACTTACCGTGACCAGCTTCCCACAAACACTCTCAGATGCAGATTCTCTAAAGTAATAATGTAATGCAGACATGGTTGTGTGGTCTTGATCTAGTCTGTGCAGCATAGAGGAACAACTGTTCCAGTATAAGTATTTTAAATCTGTTAGATCCAGCTGGGGAGTAGTTTGTCAAGATGCTGGGCTAATATTGTATTGATCCCATCTTGTATTTATGGAGTACTCTTGCAGGAACAGCTTAACAGCAAGTTTTCTACTGAACTTTCTGATGTTCAGTCAGCCTTTCTGGAGCTACAAGGCACTGAGAAACAGTTCACTGCTGTGTTGGAGGGCTCACTTTCCTGGTACAAACCCACTTTTTATTTCTTCCTGATGCTCAAAATTGAATTCTTATGACATTCACATATGCTCTTTACTGTCTGCAGTGAAGTTAGAAGTGCAGCTACCTCAACTATTTTCAGAACGCTATAGGGATATCTTTTTAATGACAGATGGAAAAAGATGTAATTGTCCCTGTTGTATACCAGTGTCTTGGGGTAAGGTAGTTGTTAGTGGTGAGAGGGAATTTCTTCTAATAAGATTATGGTTTGCATTCAGCATTCTGTGTAGCAGTTGTTTTGACCAGGCTTCTATAAAACATGAAACTTCTCTTTTAATCAGTGTCCTTGGTTCACTGAAAAACACTCAGTTTTTATGTGTCTAACTTTTCTTTAACTGGCTGGTCTTGCAATCTGTTTTCTGCTGTTCCTCTGTGTTTTTCTGGCTGTGAGGCACTGCTTCCATGTTTCAATACGAAGAAATTTATCCAGTCAGAGAGTAGAGTTATGAAAACTCCAAAATTAAGACTTAACTCCTACCCTCCAACAAACAAAAAGAAAACACAAAACTCTGAAGCCTTCATCACACAGTGCTCTATACTGTTGTTCCCCTGCACCCTCTAGGAGCATATTCTTGCTCTAACAGTAGTAGTTTCTGCTTCAGTGGAATGGATACTGTTTCTAACTGGAGGTAACAATTCCACAGTTTTTGCAGTGTTGGCTGCAATGTTTGCTTCATTTCCCAGTAACTTTAAAGAAATGGCAAAACTGCCCTACTGCAGTCTTGGAGGACACTACTAGAGCAAGTGACTAGAGTAGTTTATGTTATGGTCTTTACAAGAGGCCTGCCAATGAGACAAATGGAAAATAAGGCAAAATATGGACCTCCCAAGAGAACGTGGGTAGACCTGGACACTGAAGCCACACATCCAACCACACTGCTCTATGGTTGGCTTCAAGGTTGAGCTGGATGCTGCAATCCATTGTAGTCCTAGAATAGCATCAGAAGCTTGAGAACAGCTGGAGTTCTGGCCCCTTTCAGCACAGTTGCAGCAAAACAGTGCTGCTTCTCACCCCAGCTGTGCTCAGCAAATTGCCTTGTGCAGTGAATCCCACATCATTTGCTACTGACTCTGAAGAACACTCTTCCTCTGTCATGTACACAACACACTGTAAATCACTAGGGGAAAACAAGTGGCACACAACAATCATAGTCAAACTCTTAATGCTCAATAATTCCAACACTGTGTTTAGAAATAAGCTTTTATTAAGTAGATTGAGTTAGCCACTACTGAATTGGAAGGAGTACAGAAATAGAAGTTCCACAACCAGGACTGATTCTGTAATACTATTCAGCGGTTAACAATTTTTTGTTATTTAATACTCAATGCTCACCCTAAAATACGTAGTCTTCCTAGTCCCAGTGAGTTTTCATTTGCTTGATTCTCTCCTCTATCAAAAATTCCATTATAAAAAGGCAGTTATCATCGTGCTGGACAGCTAGTTCCACATTTGGCTCTAAAGTTTTAAGACAGTTCGAATGCTTAAAATGGAAAAGAAAAAGAAAAAAGTTACCATTAAGTCCATTTTCTTCCTGTCTCTACTCTCCCTTTCATTGCTGAGACATTTTAACTTCTGTCTTTTGTAAGAATGAAGTTATGCTTATGCCTATAATATTTATGAAAAATCCTGGTTAAAAATGGGTTTGTAATGCTTGTTATCAAAATGGATGCTTTTTCAAACTATGGGTCAGTTTTCAGTAGCTAGCCAAGAAGATTGATCAGGAACAGTAATATTTACAAGCATTCTCTCTTGGCTCCTTGGAAAATGTTAAATAACTTCCATTATTAATTTCCTAGGATGTGCTCATGTAAGAATAAAGCACTGAAATGATACAGAAGTTTGTAATGGGGAAAGGGGAGCAACTGCTAGATGAAATTTGTGTAAATGCAGTGTTTCCAATTGTAACAAATGCAGTTATGTTAACTGATTTACCAAAAATAGGAATCATGAGATAAAGCTAAACAGGTAAAAACCAAATAAAGTTACTACTTTTGAGAAAGTCATACTCAATACATAGATATACATTGAGATCAAGTACAAAGACCATTTTGGTTTCTGGAGATAATGCTCATAACTATTTATCCATCTGCAGATGAACCTAAATACAGATAAACGTAGTTGCCTGCATTAGTGCAAACATACCCTCTGATTAGAACACCCTACTTTGCACTGCTTTTGCAGTTGATCAGTACTTGCACCGTACACTGCTGTAAGTGCAGCAAAGCTCATCACACATCCAGCAGGATTTTTATGCAGGAATAGAGTCAGTCCAATATGTCATGGAGTTGGGCCACACTAGGAAGGTTTATACAGCTATGGCTCAAGTCTGCAGTATGAACAATCCAGTTTGCCATTTATCTCAGTAAAGGCAGGAACTGCTGTATGTGAAGAAGTACAAACCCATCATATGAACCTTCTACCCCAGTTCAAAAAAAACTTTTACAATGTAGCATATTAAAAGATCATTCCAAGTGACTGACAGTGCTGGTAATCTACCCTAAATAATTTGAAAAATATACTGAAATCTGCTACTTAATTGAAATAGACTAATAGCTTAATGACTAGTAAAAATGTATTAACGTGAATTCTCCTTTATTCTCCTTACGTTTCTTTTCATGAGGAAGACTGTTTTAGCAATGTTGAAAGCAGTGAGACTGACTTGTCCCCTTTATCAGCTTTACACAGGTGTGTATTTCCCTTATACACTGTTGCTTGCTTTCCACTCTCTGCCTGTGTTTGGCACATGCCTGTAAGCTCAGAGAAAGTGTCCTTTTCTCAGAATGAATGTGCATGGTGTATGTCACCCTTTAGCCTCACTGTTTAAAACATGACAGTGGGCAGGGAACCTGTATTTTCACAGTGTCTCAAGAAATGTCTTCTACACCTATCAGTATTAGGAACATTACCTCTTTCCCGAATGCATCAGCTCAAAAGCCTCATTAATTTTGTCAAAAGGCAGGGTGTGTGTCACAAACTCATCAACCTTGATCTTTTTGGACATGTAGTCAGTCACCAGTTTTGGCACATTGTCCACGCTCTTCCAGCCTGAAAGAAAGCAAGCATGCCTTGGTTTTTCCCCTTTCCACCCATCTCAGAAAATTAAAAATACAACCCTTACACAGGCACTTGTGTTATCAATATGAAAAGGAACCGAGATGACTGACATGTTAGTCCATCCTGCCCCAGGAATGCAAGAGGTCTGGCAAAAGCACACCTTGGCCAAACATACACAACTGCACAGATCTTTCACCAGCTATTTCAGCATGCAACCTAACAGCAGCCCTCACCTAGGAAAGCATACACTTGGCATCTCTATCAGCCCCCATGTGTATCTTTATAACCCAGTTTTGTATTACTTGAACAAAGAGCAGTGTAATAATTCCAAGACTGAATACTTTCATGAACTTCAGCAATTACTGAATCCCCAAGTTAGCAGCAGCTGTAAAAATCTCAATCTGGATTTGGGTTGACAGCAGAAAATGTGTATCAAGCACTTGTTGCTTTTTATTTTAAAGGTCTTTATAGCTCATTCTCATGTTATCCCCGCGATTTGTTTAGTGGTTAAGCGACACAAACATCCTGATGCAAGATGCCATCTCCCCAAAGACTAGGTCCTTTCACTGAACCAAACCTTCACTTGGTGATAAAGCAGTCTCTCTATACCACTCCTTTAATACTGAATAGCATGTAGATATATATTCTCCCTTCAGAATATGTGAGATATCATACCAATGTGTTAATTTGTGCCCTGTCTGTAGGAATAACAGATTTTAAAAGTCAATACATCATTTATGAATAGCCTGTCAGTAGTACATTTCTTGCACAAGCAAAAATGAGGTGGTGTGTTCTTCCCAGCTTTAACCCATAGGAGATTTATTTTATCCCCATACCAAAAGAGAGTTACCTCCAAATGCAGTCCCTTTCCACGTCCGCCCAGTTACCAGCTGGAATGGCCGTGTGGAGATTTCCTGGCCAGCAGCAGCTACTCCAACAATCACACTGACTCCCCAGCCTTTGTGGCAGGCTTCCAAGGCAGCCCTCTTCACAGAGGAGACAAGACAAAGCAGAGCATTTATTGCTTATGTCAATGCTGCCTTGACAGGTTGCACTTCCCTTCCGCCAGTTAATTAATCACATCAGTATTTAAGGAACAATAAATACACTGAAAATTACATTAAATTTTCCATTGGTTCAGATTCCTTATACTGTTAAAGGTTCACTTTGCACTTTTTATATCCCATTTGGCTTCAGAGAAGTCACTCAGAACTCCCACTGAGAGTTGGGATAAACTGTAATCACAGACCATGTTACTGATGGTTAAGAATGCTGTTGTAATTCCTGAAAACACAGCCTCACATTCAGTAATACTACTGTATTTCCAAAAGTGAAATTAAATCCTTGAGGAATTACGGAAATACTGAGTGGTCCCTGAGATTTTACTGTTCATTGTACAATATATTTTATGTGAGTTTTGTTAAGTTTTCAACTGGCAACATACAAAAACTTCAGGATTTCAAAGAAGTCCCATTAAAGGAAAAAAGTAAGTTTTAAGTGCCATTTTCAACCCAAGAAGTAGCAGCTGCTTTCATTACATAATTAGGATTGAACATAAGTTCTCCTTTTTAGTCACAGCAGTTATCATTACTACTATTAAAAAATTTAATGAGTGTGGCATGTTATCTGTAAGAAGAAAGTGGCTCATTTTGCCACGTGGCTGAGCAGCCCAGTGGCAGCTGCCTCGTCCCTCCCCCTCGGCACTCCTGTCCGGCAGCACTCACCATGACTCCGACGTTGCCGATGCACTCAAACGAATAGTCCACACCTCCGTCAGTCATCTCAACCAGCACCTCCTGTATGGGCTTCTTGGAGTCCTGAGGGCTGATGCACTCAGTAGCTCCAAACTCCTTGGCTTTGGCATACTTTTCCTTGTTAATGTCGATGCCAATGATCCGGGACGCTCCTGCTATTTTACAGCCCATAATAACTGCCAGCCCAACTCCTCCTAAACCAAAGACGGCACACGTAGAGCCAGGCTCCACCTAGAATAAGAACAGAGTTGTGAGCAGCAGAAAAAAAAATCCATCCTTCCAGGTGAGTGGGAAAGATAGGTTAAGAAGGAAAAAATGGAAGCAAATATATACAGCTATGAGACTTTACCACTTAGATAAGGAAAACTATGTAGAAATGACATCCAAAAAGCTCTTTAGGTACTAAGCTTTTCTTTTTCCCGAAAGACTTGGCTCCTGTAAGCTGCCCTAGACTCATGTACTCTACCAGCTCTGTCTCACCCTGAGCTGCAAACTAGCAGAATGAGTTGCAGCAAGAGGAAGGTGAATTGGAAAAGTAATTTATATAGAGATGGTGTCAAAAGGGATGTAAAATTCTCTACCTGTATTTCCTCTAAAGAGCATCAAGGTTCTTCTAACCTGATCTGGCCTCTATGGAGAAGTTACAAATGCTTAGCTAAACTTCATCAGTTGAAGAGGAAGAAGAAACAGATTTGGTACCTGATGTTTACAGTCCTAATCTAGTTCCTAAGCTATGTAACAACAACCACAGCCTTTACCTTAGCAGTGTTAACAGCAGCCCCATAGCCCGTGGAGATGCCACAACCCAGCAGGCACACTTTATCCAGATGTGCTGCAGCATCTATCTTGGCTACTGAGATATCAGCCACCACAGTGTACTCCGAGAAGGTGCTGGTCCCCATGAAGTGGTAAATCTGCTTTCCTTTGCAGGTGAATCTGCTGGTACCATCAGGCATGACTCCTTTCCCTTGAGTAATTCTTAAGGCAAAGACAGGAAGGTGCAGTCAGAGTTTGAAGCAGTAAATACTCTCACCAGACAGTATCCACTAAGCAGCAGAGAGGCAGCTGCATACTTGCACCCTTATATTTTAACCATTTCAATAAACCTAGGAGTTCACAGAAATTAGATGCTAAACTCCCAAAACTTCATGTTGTTAATTCCTCCATGGAAGCAGTGGAGGAAAGGGAGTTTATTAACATGCTGACCTTGTTAGCTACCAATGCTAACTCCTTGTGCCATGGTACCACACCACAATCTTCCCCTACTTCAGTACCCTCCCCTTGCGTAGCACCTGTCAGTGATGTCACTAGGGCTTTTGTTTGGGTTTGTGAGACTTTTTCTTCAGAATAGGAGCTGGAAATTCATCTGGAAGCAAGTGTTAAAGAAAAAAGCATTGTCTGTATAATTTTGTACCACTTGAAAGCTTTGGTGTTCACTACCAAGAGCTGAATTCCCTGAAGAGCTTCCCTTAAGAATGGATTAAATATGGAGTCACAGCAGTTATGTTTTCAATATTGTGGACAAAAGGTAGCAGTTTGCACCTTCACATACAATGAAAAGAGAGAAATTTATTTAAGGGGAAGAAAACAAAAAAAAATTAAGGAAGAATGGAAAATAGTGCATAACTGACTCCTAAAACATGTACTTTCCAAGTCATTAAATGATGCATCAACAGATTTATTCTTTGAAGAAAATTCCTGTCAATTATTTTCGATAACTAAAACAGGTATACATTGTGCAATTGACATTTTGTGTCAAAAAAATAAAAAAAGCCATACAGACCTTATCTTCTGGCACAAGTTTGTTTTAGGATTTTTACAGAACTTGCACTCTCCACACTGCGGGATATATAGAGGGATAACTGTGTCCCCTAAGAAAAAATATCACGTGACTAATTATTGAGTCAAGTAAGGCATTCTGAAAAAAATGAAGTTACCTGGTGGTCATTGTTTTTATGTGAGCTTCTGTTCACTTAAAACATTTGTGTATGAAAAACTGTTTACAGTACACAATAGTATAATTTATAGACTGTTAGATAAACCACTTCAATCATGAAATTCATCATTCCAGAACAAATAGAAATGTTATGATAAAACAACCCTAGATCAACAGTGACAAACATGATTAAACACTTTAAGCCCTTTAATTAAACCAACAGTTAAGAACTGTCATTTTAAAAAAAAAAATCCCAACCTTTTAACTACATATCGATATGATTTTGAGCAAGAAATTGCTATGCTGGGCTCTTTCAAGCATTAAACCAAGAGCACATTGAATAGATTAGTATTGTATCTCACAGACAAGGGAATCCACACAGGCATACACCACAGAATAAAACATTATATTAACCCCTGCCATACAGCATTTCAATGGCCCAGTTTGACAGCTGGCCTTGAAATAAAGTAACACTTTTAAGACAAGCAGAAAACTTGTAAGATATTTTCTTACCCTTTTTTACTTTTGTTACTCCTTCTCCAACACTCTCTACAATTCCTGCTCCTTCATGTCCCAAGATCACAGGGAAACATCCTTCAGGATCAGCACCACTCAGAGTATAGGCATCAGTGTGACAGACAGCAGTGGCAACTATCTGTGAAGAAATTTACAATCTGAGACACCTTGAAGAACAACAGTAGCACAGAACTAAGTAATTCTACTTGGTTGGAAATTCAGAACAACGGCCAAATCAAATTTACCAGTTCTGGCAGCATTGGTAATATGGCCAACATACTTTGAACTCTTGGCAAGGCACTTTTTCTTATTTTCAAGAAATAAAGACATGAGAGTACCTTTTTATAATTACCATCAATTAAATTCTGACACTGAAGGGGGTAAAAAATGACAAGTGGTTTCTTAACTCAGGAACTCCCAAGTCATCTCAAAGTAGGTTAGCACCTCAGATTTGAATTAAGTTAGTCTCTCAAAGGTAAAATTACCAGGGAGACCACACAGGACTCTCAGTACTGCATTAATTCACTTTAAATAAAATAAATAAATCCACGGTCTTAAGCACCATGCAGAGACCCTTTCCACAGAAATAAGTTTCACCTTAATGTATACTTTTTGGCAGGTATAGGCTACTGGAAAATCCTGATGAAATCATAGACTTGGGTATAGGGAATCCAAGAGACCAATCACAGCTCAGCAGCCATAACTTATGGCCTGACTGAAGTAAAATCCAGCTGCAACAACACAGCTGCAACAACTCACAAGGTGCTGCCCTTCAAACAGGATCAAAGGTGTTCCCAATTCAGATGTTTGTGTGTGGGAGCTTGGTCTGTAACAACTGGAACTGATCCCCAACATTGGCCATTATCTTTAGACCAGACTGTGAAGTGAGACCACAGAAATTAAAAGTATTTTTCATAAACAGAAGATCTAAATACTATAATTTTCTTATTTGTAAGGCCAGCTGAAATACTAATGAATTAATGCTATCCAACATTTCTTCTCTTGTCAAACAAATTGTTCAGCTTTAATATTTAGTCTCCCAAAATAGCTAATACATATAGCTAACAAATGATTTCATTACCTTGATACGAACTTCATGAGCTTTTGGTGGAGCAACCTCCACCTCCTCAATAGAGAGAGGTTTACCTGCCCCCCAGGCAACAGCAGCCTTGCATTTAATAACCTAAAAGACAAAAACAACAACAAAAAATAGGACATCTGTTGTATGGTTCATTTAAAATAATTCTTGTTCAGCCAAGTGAGAAAATGAGAGAAACACTACTGGCTTTTGGAAAGAGTCCCAGATCTGAAATTCATAATTTCAACACAAAGGTTTAATTGCCCCACATTTGCTTTCAGGAAGCTAAATAATAACGAGCAAACCAAGATCTGAAATTTGGATGTCATTCTCTTATTGAGCAAAAAATATAATAAGCCCGGGAGTGCTTAGGAGACACTCAAAGACTGCACTGAAGTGAGCAATAGGAATGCAAAGATTATGCATAATGAATGTATAATGCATAATAAATGTAATAATGCATAATAAAAATGTTGATTTAAAGTAAGAGACTGGCATCCATTTCATGTATGTTCCTTAAGCACAGAGTGTTCGAAGTTAAGAAAGTTCATAAAGGAAACTGGAGGTCACATAATGGTCCAAGACCCACATCAAGAGTGAATTTCTTACGGTTTCCAAGCAGGATTTTGGCAAGGAGATGTGTGTGTATGCAAGCAGAGTCCTCCAATGATCCATAGGGACCAGAGAAACTTTGCTATAAGGCTACTGTCAGCGAGTTACTGTGCACCAACAACGCTGCATGGATTCACTGTTAGCAAGTCTTCATTCGCTGCTCTTGGCACCTGCTGTGACAAATCCTGCTCTGCAACCATACCAAACATCTCAGGAAGCTTCTGAAACCAAACGGTGCAGAGCCTGGATGAAAGAGCAGAACTTCTGGATTTGTACGCCCTGTTGCCAGGTACATATGCACAGCTGACTGAGAAAATCAGCAGGCATTACAGCTTCAGGTGCTAAAAGGATAAGCATCTGGAGTCCCCTTAGAGGTCAGTTTTATGAAGATGACTCCAGATCTGTCCTTCAGGATGAAATGGGCAGTGTATCAATCTGAATTTTGCTTTCTGACAGGAACATCTTTCAGCAAATATGGTATTGAATAGCTTCTTAAATGACACACAGACAAGTTGTGAAATCAAATTCAAGACCTTACCTACATAAAACTTGATAAAGAATGCTGTCACAGACTAGACTGCTTTGGAATGCAATCTACTCCAGAATGGTGTGCATGCATTTTGGAATAATTCAGTTACACCGGAGACCTGCACTGATTTCCTTCCAGTTAAACAAGGTCTAGGACTTGCTATTGGAAATATGAAGCATTTTATAATGTGCTCTATAAACCAATAGAAGAAAATGACATTTTGTGTGTTCAAGATAGCCGTGGCATTCCCATGGAATCACTGAAAGGGGATTAATGCAAATTCCCAAGACCAGACATACAGTTACCCAGCCTTTTTGAAATTTCACTGTCTGGAAGAAATAACAGTGCCAAGACCACCTGTTGCACTTGGCAGGCCTGATTCAGCACCTGTGATCAGGAGAAAATAATGGCTAGTCTATTACCTTCTGTAGTATTTTTGTTGTACAACAAACAATATTTGCCAGAACCAGTTAAAATCTTCACTGTACCTGTAACAGCAGAACTACAGATGTTTACCCTGGCTTAAACTTGGTAAAATAAATACTGTAGGCCCTAAAAGCTTTGTAACAGAATACAGGTACACATTGCTACAGCTAGCAGGGTCTAGATTAGACACAAACACCCTTAACCTAGAAACATGAAATCTCCTTGTCCTGCTTTTTATTACCAGGGTAAATATTACAAAAATGCACAGATTGTGCCAAAGTAACCAACTGCAGAAACACAGTGTGAGCAATTGGTCATAATCTCTAAATCTACCAAAGATTTTGCCAGAAAATCTAAATTCAAAGCACAAAGTACAAGAGGAGCCATCATGCAGTAAATCATTTACTGGTTTTTAATCCATCCCTCATCCTCCCCCTGTTAAGTCATCACTTGCTCTTGCACAGAAGACTGTGCATTCTTAAAATCATTATTTCCACGAGCTTAGTTAAACTCGAAATTAAAGAGGAGAGGAAAAAAGTCTCCTTACAGGTTAAATTCTGATCTTAAAACCAAGACTACACATCTGGAAGCACATTTTGAAACAGTAACTTCTGACTCAGAAACTTTTAAATAAGCTAGCTTTTGAAACAGTTCCCACAGCCACAAAGGCCCCTGGACTATTCAGAGTGGATATCAGGAAAGCCCCATCTTCTGCCCTCTCATTATTCAAATCTCTCTGCTTTTGCTTTGCTGAAAATCTTGAAGCCAACAAATGGAAAAAAACCCCAAACCACCATTCACCAGGTCTTCATCTTCTGTATTAACAGGCTAGTCCAGGAGCACAGCTGTTGGGTTGCTTGCAGCTACACACACGATCAGCTCTCTCTCACTCGAGATGAAACCGAGCTGCCCTATCTGCTCCAAAACCACTGCCAGCCTGGAGCGGCTGGCCAAGCGAGGCCACCCATCCCGCTCGGGCCCAGGGCACGGACCCGCTGCAGGAATTGGGAGCAGTATTAGCAGTAGGTCTGGACTACCGCGCTGTTCGTAGAACAGTGCAGCGAACCTGCGATGCAGCGAGCCAGGCAATGGCTTTGTGAGCAAGCACCCCCTCCTTCGAGCCGACTCGGTCACACCTGCCCAAAGCCCACAGGAAACCACGCCAAGCTCAAGGTCTTCCGCTTGTCCTTCCGTCGCCGCGACCCTCACATCCACAAAACTCGCGTGCGTGGGGCGGGAGCGCGGAAATACCGGGACACCCCCCATGTCCCGGCTGCTGCTGGCGGCAGCGCCGGGGCGGACGGGGAGGACGGAGCGGGCAGGGCCCGCACCCCCGGCCGAGGGCAGCCCCCCGGCACGGCTGGGCACCGGCAGGGAGGGCAGGGAGGGCAGGGCAGGGCTCGCCCGCCTCATCCTGCCCTGCGCGGCAACCCCCGCAGGACCCCGGGCGACATTCCCACCGCGGAACGCATATCCGCAGAACCCTCCTTACCCCGCTCGCCATCGCGCACGGCCCAGGCTGCCGGCGGAAGGGGAAGGGGAGCCCGCCTCCCTCTCTCCCGCCTCTCTCCTCGGGGAGGTCGATGGAAGTGGCCACTCCCTCCCTCATTTCGCTCCTTTCCTTTCGCTGTCCGTTTCCCCTTCGTCTTCCTTTCCAGGTTGCTCAGATTCTTCCCGAGTAACGGGAGGTCGTGGAGGTCTCCTGCACCATTCCTTGAGGAATTCAGCCGTGTGTGCATGTGCCTGCCTTGCCTCTGCGGGGCAGTCCCGTTCGGGAGATGCTTGGTACCTTCTGTATCTCACCTGGACACAGGCGGGAGCTGCCTGTATCTCCAGTGGAGGTCCTTTGCATCTAAATCTATTCTCGGCTGGCTAAACTGCAGAGCTGGAGGCTTTGCTGGCCAGCAGTGTGTTTCCAACTGGCTGAAGACAGCCCCTTTCCAGGCCAGGCTAAGGGACCTGCAGTGAGTTTTGGCTGGGCCTCTTGAAATTGCATCTGGCAGCCTTTGAAGCAAACAGGCTATTTCTACAAGACAGGATTGTTAAATTCCTCACACTGTTGTTTAGTTTTCTGAAGAACCTTTTTTCTCCCAGCAGGGTAGGAAAGGCTTCTTATGAGGTCTACAGACATGGGTGTGTAAGATCAGGGGAACCGTTCTGCCATGGGCTGTTGGGATTTTACATGAGATGTGCTGGTTGCTTGAGGTATTGCAGAGTATGACCAAGTCCCCCTCAGTAAGAAATGGAATTTTTATTTCCCAGTGACACACTAACAAAGCTTAGCAAATACCACAGTTAGACAATAGCCCCAGCTTGGGAAAAATTAAACTTTAATAACATGACATAATTATAGCACTTAATAAATAACATAAAAATAACCTAATGTTTAATAACATAACTAAAATTATAAACTAAATGTGTAGGCTCAGGAAAGATGACACTGAGCTGGAATGTAATTTGGGCAATGAGAGTATTATATAGGTTTTGCATACAGTGAAAGATGTTGAGAAGGAATGCAAGGATGTGAGATTAGGCTTTGAGAAGGAATGCAAGGATGTGAGATTAGGCTATCTGTCCCATAGCCTTCTTGAGGCTTCCCCTGGCTTCTTCAGTTTGTGTTCATGGGCTACCACCAAATCCTTGTTGTTCAAATCATAGCAGGCCTTGTCCATTTCCTTGGTTAAATACAGTTTTGCCAACGTCGCCTGTGAATTTTGTGCCCTTGGCCACGCCTGGTTTGTCAGTGCTTCCAAAAAGTCTCCAAGCATTTTATGTGTAGCTAAACTCTGCAGATGCTCTGTTTTTGTTGACATCCTGGAAATTGCAGGCACTGATTTTGGTAGACAAAGGGACAGATACATAAATCATAACTCTTTAATGCTCACTGTCCAATTTCAGCAATTAAAAGGGTTGCTTTTAATTTTTCTTTCCTTTGCAGTTTTGTAATGCTGCCTCCAGTGTTGCTGTGTACTACTGCAACTTTCTTTCTGTTCTCAGCACTGTGCACTTAAGTTACCATTCTGTGCTCTTGATTGAACTATTTATGCTTTTTGTCATGTGTGTTTCAGGTTTATGTACGTAAGTTCTGCTGCTCCGGATTTTACATTGGGTTGGTTTTGATGTTGTTCTAGCAGATGTTAGGTGCTAATTGGGAATATTAATTTGGATTGAGAAAAAAGGAGGGATTAGAAGCACTGTGAGAGCACATGTAGAAGAGAGCCCTGGCAATCATGTTTTTGCTTGGAGGATGTTCTCTGTTTCTCAAAACCAGCCTTTTGAATTCTGATATACGTTTCCTAGATTTTCCTGGGAAGTACCAGAGGATCATACTTCCATAGCATAAAAAAAAAAAATCAGAAATTCTTTTCATTCTTCAAGTCAGCATAAATTTATTTTTGTAAAGTATAAATATAGCTGGTTGAAAATTTGAAACATTAAAAAAGTCAATTTTCTTTTAACTTAGAATTACAGAATCAATTAGGTTGGAAAAGACCTCTGAGATCTTTGAGACCAACCAATGACTAAACACCACCCTGTCAACTAGACCATGGCACTACATGCCACTCCAGTCTTTTCTTAAACACCTCCAGGGCTGGTGACTCCACCACCTCCCTGGGCAGCCATTTCAATGTTTAATCACCATTTCTGTAAAGAAATTCATCCTAAAGTCCAACCTAAACCTCCCTCGATGCAGTGTGAGACTAAAATGCTCAAAGCTGGTTGATATTTTCTTGGATAATACTTAGGTAACGAAAATACTCTGGTTTTGTAAACAAATATAAATTTAAAATATTATCTAGTAATTCAAGAAATGATTGGTTCCAAGGGAAAAACTTTAGGAATAATGTCGCTAATTAACCCCAGTATCATTCTGTATAGTAAATAACATTTCAAAAACAAAGGCCTATATTCATTAGATGAATTCAAAATAAGTGTGAAAGTGACCATGATAGTTTTCCAGTAAACACATGAAGCTGGGATACTAAAGGATTTTTAATATTTTAAATATGGAAATAAGTAATTTGGGGAGTTTTGTGATTAAATATTTTCAAGTATCTGCTTTCATTGAAAATCATATAAAACACAAAAAAGCTGATCTAATATATTCTGATTCTAATACGTTAGTATTAAACTAATGCAAGGAAAATTTGAAAGATAAAAATGGGGAAAGGGTTATGCTGTCACCTCCTTGTTTGCACGTGACAGCATTTTCTTCTGGTATGCATACATGTCTTTGCTTTTAAATGTAATTACTTGGTCAGCTGTGGAGCAAGTGATGTTTTAGGAATCAAGCAGAATTTGAGGAGCTCTCTAACTGTCGGCTGGAATTTGAAGTCCTGCCCAATTATTGATCGCTATCAACGGGGCAGGAGGATCTCCAAGTTATTGGAAATCCAGCAGTAACGCATCTGCTGGCTCGAGGCAAGGGCAGCTGAACAGCTTCCCTGTGGCACCTGTCGTGTTGCGGCTGGGAGCAGAGCTGACAAGTGAAGGGTGGCAGGGCGGCGTGCGGGGCTGGGAGCTGCCCACGTGTGCACTCTCGCCCCGCTGTGAGCTGGGCAAACCTCGGCCACGGGTGTCTGCTGCAGGCAGGGTCCCGAGCCCTGCAGAAATCCAGTTCTTCCAGCACGTTCAGAAGCCGGTGGGACAGCATGCCCAGAGAGCAGCACCAGGCGGCCACCAGGTGGCCTTGCTGGAGCGACAGAGCTCATGTAGCCACAGTGCAAAATATTGATAAAGTGCAAGTTACAATTGACTTAAGGCAGAGTTATTTTATAGTGATCGAATTTTGTATCATCTAGGTTTAGAATTTTTTTCAAAAAAGGATTTTTTTGCTGCCGATCCTGCACAGATCTGTTTATATGTGTTTATATTTATTACAGAAATACTCAGCTAATTGATCGCTTTATGTCACTCACATAAATTACGACTCTGCAGATGTACCTGCAGTGTTAGGGAAACATTGTTTATTGGAAGAAACTTCTTGTAGTGTTTTCTCAATAGGTAAGTGCTGGAGCTTAATTAATTAACATCTATTGATTTATTTTGGTGTTATCTCCTTACCTGCAGTTATAGTTTCATGTTTAAAAAGTAGTTAAGAGAATTATAGGTAACTTTTATGTCATGGCAAAGTGATATGTGCAGTTACTATAATTTGGCAGACAGGATGGGATTTGTTAACCTTTGGAAACTTGTTTGTGCATTTATGATATGCCGTGTAATTGTGGATTGTGCTGAGGGGTTTCCAAAAGTTCAAAGGGCTATGGGCTGGGATAAGAGTTGCCTAAAAGAGGTCAAAAGGCATTATAGTGTTATGGGTCCAATGTTCAGCACCAAAAGAAGGGTCCATTTGGCAGAATGACCGGCTTAGAGTGACAATCTTCTGGGGAATATTTTGCATAGTTGTACTGTAATATTCTATGGAAGTTGGTCCTGAAAATGTATTAAAAGTACAACAGCAGTTTCCAAAATTAAACCACATCCATGTATGCGTGTGTAGGAGTGACACAATAATAAGAAAGTTATCTCCTGCTGTATAAAATATGCTTCAAATCATATAGTGCTAGTTACTGTCCCTTATTTCTTTTCAATGGTAACCATTCCATATTTGTGTGAGCTGCACTTTATTAAATACACATTCATTCTTAATACCTATTTATTAAATATTAAATAATTTTGTTAAATAGTAAGACCAGCCAAAAATCAGGTTTAAGTTCAAGTGAGAATCTTCAAAAATTTGAGATCAATCCTTAAAAAACAAGGACAGTTTGATTGCTGCAACAAAGAACATCCACCAAGTTGTCATGGGTTCAAGTGACTAGATTTTTAGTAATAGGGGGCCATAGAGATGATTTCAATTAGAAGCTACGAGACGCTTTTGCTGTTCCATGAAAAAGCCAACAATAGCCAGTTCCAGGATGAACTTCCTACTCCTAGCCAATGATACTCGCTCCTGTGATCACATATTTAAGAAAAGAGGAAGAGGAGGTTTGTGGTGCAGAAGAAATTCCAGCTCAGAGGAGAGCAGAAGAGAACATGAGATAGCAATGTAGACTACAAGGTCAGTGTAGCAGGAGGGATGGGGAAGAGGCCCAGGGAGGCCTACCTCTCCCTCTCCAGCAGGGGTAAGACTGGAAGCCATTACCCCCTGTAACTGTGGTGACGACCATGGTGAAGCAAGTTGCCTCCTTGCAGTCCATGGAGACCATCAGAATGCAGAGAGAGAGGGACCTCTGCACCTGATGGAAAGGTGATCCCACAGAACAATGGATTGGAAAGGGTTCCTGTCTAAGAGATGGATTTGAACAACAGCAGAAGCAGCCACTGGCTGTGACTCTCCCCCCTTTTCTCATCTCCCTGCACGTCTGAGGAAAGGGGGGAGGAAGGGGGAAAGCAGTTTTCAGTAAGTGTTTAAAATGCGGCCAGGGTTGAAACCCCGACACATGTGAAAATTTGTTTGAAATGAAAGAAAAAAAGCCCAACCCACAAACACAAACCAGCGGTGATAAGGAACCTGGATATATGTATATTCACTCACAGTCTTAAATGTTCCTGTTCCATTAGGGCTTTGGGCAATCCTATCACTGTGGGCTGTTTATCAGCTTAGTGGCACTGCTCTCCTTTGGCAGGCCTTGAAAGTGTTAGTTTAATTGGTTGGCTCAGTAGCTTTTTTGGAATCCCCATGGAAACTGCCCTAATGCAGAAGAGAAATTTGGGCAAGTTTTCTTCCCTTGCTTTTTGCTAAACTGCTCCTGACAGAGATAAAGTCATACTAAAGGAGAGTATGACAAGAACATTTGTCCAGAAAAGGGCCATGAAGACGATTAGTGGCCTGGAGTGTCTTTGCTATTAGGAAAGGCTGAAAGGTGCTGGAGTGACAGGTTTTATGTGGGGATAACTTCAAGTAGCAGAACACACTGTGGTCCTGCAAGCGAGACCAGGGATCGGCAGCAGCAGCAGCAGGAGGAGTGGTGGTTTCCCTGCTGGACTTTGGTTGAGGCTGCAGCATTCACCCAGCTGAGATGGGGACAGAGAGGTGTGACAGAGATGGGGACAGAGCTGTCTGAGGTGGGTGAAGGTGGGAGGCAGTGGCAGTGGAAGGGCAA
>JAWWLV010000144.1:22808649-22832353 GCA_035041135.1 Platyrinchus mystaceus
CTAAAAAATCCATTGCGCAGGCTTGAAAGGTAAAAAGACCTTTCCCAGATCTTCGTTCACGAAGACTGGCCACATTTTTTTTCAAAAGCTATGAGGGAAAACTTAATAGTTGGTAATAAGTATTTTTACTGGATTTTGAGTGGAAGACTTCTGAGTACCTTAGAGAATCTGAAGTAAGCAAAGAACTAGTGTCTTCTTTCCACTCTGTTGTAAGCAGAGTCTATACCTCCTGGCTGCCATCCCAACAACCCACGTGCAGGCCACAAAATCCCGAACAGACCCCATGAAATATATCAGAAACACCCACCACAATACTTACCTTGGCAGTCTGCAGAGCAGCCCCATAACCAGTTGAAAATCCACAGCCAATTAGACAAACTTTTTCCAGAGGAGCAGCAGAATCAATTTTGGCCACAGAAGATTCATGCACTACTGTGTACTCAGTGAAGGTACTTGTACCAAGAAAATGGTAAACTGCTTTTCCTTTGCAGGTGAATCTAGTGGTGCCATCAGGCATTAATCCACCCCCCACAGCAAGGCTGTTTGAAAGATGACCAGAAAGAATGGTAAGTGAAATCTATTGCGTGTAATCAGTTTTGTATCAAGAAAAATCAAATTAGGGTTGTAAGTAACCAAGGAAAACTCACTCATTTTTACTGCACAGGTTACCCTTGGTGCCTAAGCAACTCTTGCACTCCCCACACTGTGGAATAAAGAGTGGAATAACCTTGTCTCCTAGAAATAAAACAGTAATGACAGAGGATTAGAAAAGGCAAACAAGAAGCATGCAAGTAAGAACATGAAGCAAGAGTATTTAATTGCTAGGAAAATGTTCACGAGGAGTGCAATTTCCTTCTGCTGCCCTTGGAAGAAAAAATTTCTCCGTGTTTTATATAAAGGGCATCCTTAGGGCAAAGTTATGACAACTAATTTTGATATGCAAAATTCCTGGTGTCTTTCCATAGAACTGACTCTGACTTACGTCATAAAACCATGTTTGCTAATGATATTCCTGAAGTACTTATTGAGCAGTTTATTGCATCTTCTGTGTAAAAGAAAAATAGTAATACACAAATAAAGAAACTGAAATAAAAATTGACATTCCCTAGACTGCAGTGCCAAGATAACAGGGCTGTAAACTGTGCATACAAAGAATGAGGAATTAAGCATTAATTTGCCAGTCCTCTTGAGCCTCTTTGCTATTAGGAGTCCTATTACTGTTGCATTGGAGTAAAGGTAGGCAAAATATTTGCCAGAGAAGCAGTAACACACACAAACTAAGCCAACATCTCTAATTCTCTAGAACAATTATATGATTAGCAAAGTAGCACATAGCTCCCCAGTGCAATTTTTTACTCCTGCACAATTTCCACAGCAATGATGTATGGTAAATCCCTAATAATATCTAAACAGGCGTTTCATAATACAGGTCAATTTATGATTTGTCAGTTTTAAAATCTGGCTAATCCTTGACACATTAAAAGTCCAGGGAATTTTTTTATTTCCACAGAAAATGGAAAATGCCTACAGAACATGAAATGCTACCATGACCCTAAGCCTCAGTTAACTTAGAAATGTGACATGGACATTCTCCCAAAGAAACTTTGCACATCCTGGAGCCTTTTTTAGAACTTGAAGGTGTAAATTAAGCAACATCTCAGAAATGTGATTTGGTACACTTGTGTGTTCAGGCCTGCTGCTTCATCTCACCTGGAAACACGGGGCAGCTAGAATGAGACAACAGAGTGATTCATGAACCCAGACACAAGCGAAAAAGCGTTAGAGCTACTGCTGAAATTTGCAATATGCATATTTGTGTGGAGTTAAAGCAGAAATCTCTAATAAAATCTTTTCTTATACATACCAACCTGCTTTGGACAGACTTCTTACTCATCGGTATGGACAAAGACACGGGAAATACGGAGGTGTTTAAAGTGAACTACTTGGGTATCATACCAAGCTGCCTGGAAATTGAGCATTTCTATGCAGATTTTTTCACTGCATATTTTCTCTTTATAATTTACCCCTTGTTAGAATTTGTTCAGTTCTATAAAAGCATATAGAAATCCCACCTCATCTTGTAGCAGTTGGAGGAAAACTCGCATCTTTCACTGACCATCTACCCACTGTTGCTCAAAGAGAACGTAGTGAGAGGAGCAGCTGGTCCAGAGTGTCCTCAGTGCTCCTCAGGGAGCAGCACTGGTTCACCTGCACTGGCACTGCAGTAGGGTGGG
Source organism: Platyrinchus mystaceus (assembly GCA_035041135.1). Taxonomy (NCBI): domain Eukaryota; kingdom Metazoa; phylum Chordata; class Aves; order Passeriformes; family Tyrannidae; genus Platyrinchus; species Platyrinchus mystaceus. Next base: position 22,810,884 of record JAWWLV010000144.1, read on the forward strand.
CACTCCAGTTGTGCCCTGATGTTTTTAAAGTGAAGTAATTGAACATGCAGACCTAAGTTCTGGTTTACTGAAGTCAGTGGATTATTTAGCTGTTAGGAGAATTAAAAGGAGATGCTTTGACTTGTCCAGGGCTTTGCTTTGCCTTATTCTTGAGATTAGCTGTATAAACTGTGTTCAAAGAATCTGCAGCTAATACGTGATTTCCTACGACCAACAGCAAAGAATCTATGTTCTTAGTGCCATGACAGGAAAAGCACGCTGTAGGTGGAAAGCAAGCTGCAGGTGTTTTTCCCAAAACCAAAAGAAACTGAATAGAAAATCAGAAAATAAATCAAGATTGGGAACACAGAAAGACCTAAACACAGGTAGGGTCTTATAAGGTATCCTTGAAAAGAACTGAAGTTGGAATATTTTCCTCAGCAATACAAAAACTCACAAATGTAATAATATTTGACTTGAAGAGGAGTCAGGAAACTCAGCACAGGGTTTGTGTTCAGTTGCTGCTCCATACCTGGTTTGACTGAAGTCACTCCCTGCCCAACACTCTCCACAACACCAGCTGCTTCATGCCCAAGAATTATTGGAAAAGGCATAACTAGTGCACCAGTTATCACGTGGTCATCAGAGCGACAGATCCCTGTGGCCATGATCTGATTTACAGAAAAGACAACAATATTTCAGCATTTAACTATGCCACGTCACATGTGGAAGTGAAATGATATCTTGCATATGGAGAAGTCACTTGCTTTCCTCCCAAATCCAATATGCATACAATAAAACTACAGGTAACACGATTTTGGTTGTGTGATTCAAGATTTTCATGGTATGTATTGGTCTTTACAGAGCAAGGCTCCTTTGTGAATGTCTTCTCTGCAGTACTGAGCTGTATAGGGAGTCACATTGACTATCTGGCAGAACCAATGTTCTAGCAATACAGTTACATAGGAAGAACAGAATAAATTAAATTATTCCTAATATTTATATATAAATACATAAAAAGTTTGTAATATTACAGAAATACTACAAAATTATGTAAATTATGTAAATCAACCACCACATATTTATAAACATAGAAATATTGTGTATATTGTGTATTTATTGTATTTAGGTTAGATTACACTAAATAATAAAATAGATGTTATATAAATTATGTATATGACACATACATATATTATATATGTATATATATAATATATGATATAGATAATTACATAATAATTATTACATATTATTAATATATTTTAAATATTTGTATATGCTACATATACAAAAATTTAGGCTACAAGTAGTATTTCATATCATGTTTTGCCTTTTCTTGCAGCTAGAACAGCAGTATTTCCTTTGAAACATTCAGGTACGTATTTACAAGTTTTATTCTGACAAATGGAGTTGTCAGCCCCATGAGAGGGTTTTCTCACTTCTGCAACACTTGAAACTGCTCTAAAATGAAAACTTAAAACTGCTGCTGAATTCCACTGAGATCAATATCCAGGTGAAAAAGGAAGCTCCTAGCCCTACTGGGCTATTTCCTAGCACAGCTTCAAACAAAGTAAAAGAAAATTTCTTGCTCCACTCTACAGAAGATTCTGATTTTTTGCCTTGTACTGTAATTTTTTCAGCTTATTAGAAAAACAGGTGTCAGTAAACAAAAAAGCCAACCCTGAAAAACCTTTTTTTTTTAAAGAAACTCATTATCAAATTTAGGACTTTAAATATGTTCCATAGGAGCTCACTGATTAGTAATTGCTCACTAGTAGAATGTTTTATGACTGGATCTTTAAAATTTATAAAAATAATTCTGATAAAAAAGCAAGATAGAATGTAAATGATAAGAGTTGCTTTAAGTTTTATTTTTAGTACCTTTATGCGAACTTCATGTTCTTTTGGTGGGGCAACTTCCACTTCCTCAATACTAAATGGTTTATTGGCTTCCCACAGTACTGCTGCTTTGCATTTAATAACCTGCAAACAGAGCAGAGAAAACAGGAATGGCACTTGCATTTTCAATTCACCACACAGACAGATTCTTACATTTCTGCATGTGAAACTCCTGTTCATATCTGTGGAGAAGAGAGGGAAAACTACAGGAAAAAAACAAACAGTACATAGCAAAAGAGCCAACACCAAAGGACAGTGTAATTTTTTAGCTCCAACAAGATCATGTCTGACTTTGCTCGTATTTCTGTCACATCAAGTTTTCTGAAGCATGTATAATAGTCTCCAGGATAACTGGATACCTTGTTCATACTCATTGACCCTTCTCTAACTTTCTTGGAGGATTTTTTTTTTTTGCCATGTTGGAGATTACTTGTGTATATTTGTGTCTTCTTGGAGATGGCACACTAAATGATGCCACATATCAGGTAGTGATTAAGTCTGTGTTGCCTAGAACTGCCTGTGTTGGGAACTGATAAAATTGCTAAAAGTGGAATTCGGAGCCTAATACAGGTCTATAAATGTTTTAGTAGAGCCCAAATTCAGCCATGAGGTGATGGTTGAAAGGACACCTATGCAAAATGGTGCAGCAATATGCAGAGGCAATCTTGAGCAGTACCTTCAGCACAATATTATCCATGCTTAGGTACCTTCCTTCTCAGAAGGGATGTTTAACTCTGGTGGGGTTACTACCCAAGACTGGTTTTGGGTGGTTTTTTTCCTGTCTGTTAGGTTAAAGTTTGTCCATTAGTTCTTCAGGTTTTGTCCAGGTACTGACAGCTCTGATTGTCTGCCACTGAGAGAAAAATGCACTGAGAGGAGCTCACTCCCAGGCTCTCAAACAGAAGGTTTCCTCCCTGCAGTCTCAATCCTAGTGTATTCAAAAGCAGTGCGGCCTCTCTGTCCTCATATCTATTCCTGTCCGTCCTTGGTGGTCTCAGCCCATCCCAGATCTTTAAACAACCCCAGGCCCTGGAATATGATTTTCTGTGACAACCTTATGAGTGACACAGTATTAAGTCCTCAGTCACTCTATTGTCTACTGACTGCAAGTGTTCGGGTGGCATTATTTTGAGAGGGAAATGGAGGGGAATTGAGTCCGTGATACAGGAAGTTTAGCACATGCATGAGTATCGTGCACCACTGGGCCAACTTAACTCCAGTGTGCTGCAAAATTCACAGGGGAAAACAAACAAACAAACAAACAAATGTTTAGTATCAAAACTATTGAAGTAGAAGTAGAAATAATGTCTAATTATCCACAAAGTGTAAACTGGTAACAAAGGAAATAATTACTAAGAAATACTAAACATATGAAATAAAGTAGCGCAATATCAGCAGCTAGACACAAAGTGGGATGGGCACAATGCTTTGAAAAAAACTGCCTCAAGAGACATTTACACAAAATGTAATATTTCATGTGTCAAATATGTGATTAATATTCGCAAGTGAGACCAAAGATCACATTTTAAAGGGCCACATTTTCCAGGAAACTTATTAAAAAAAAAAAAAAAGAAAGGGCGGTTTATGTATTTATATTGTATCACACAGCACAATAAAGATTTCATGACTTGCACATGCAAAGAACATGTAGTGTTTCCTAGAACAAAGGTAGCCAACAACTGTGGATTGCTGAGAACAAACAAATCACTCCTATAAGACATTGGTTAACTGTGTGTTGTTCTGGTGGTTGCGTCCCTGTGAATGTTTACGGATTACGACAGAATCCCACAGATGCACCACGGGCACACTATCACCCACTTCATCTGTCAAGACAAGCACAGGCTGGAGTCAGTTTTTTTTCTATGTGTTCTAACAGCCCTGCAAGTTACTGTGGTGGGGGAGGGTAGGAGCAGAAACACACCCTTTTACAGGGCATGAGGATTATGCTGCTTGGTTACATAAAATGCATGGTAGCTCCCACATCATTCCAAGATAAACATGGTGAAATCAAGGCAGTTAAGTTACATCACAACACTTCATTTACTACGCTCAGTCCAAGGCTGGGTAGAGAACTGAACTTGGTGAATTTATGTACAAGTGAGCTACAATTAATTTTTTTTTTTTTGCCTTTCTCTTGTTTTATTTGGTTTTAGAATAGTGAAGACAGCTGGCAGTAACAGCAAATGATACTGGTACTTTCTTAAGGCACGTTCCATCAAGCTACATACTTTCAGTTGTTTTCTATTTTTAGGTTCCTTGTCCATCAACCTCTCTTAAAGGTCTCTGGGTGTACCTTAGCACCTTGGCAGTAGTGCAAGAAGCAACAGGTACTGGTATTAACCTACATCTCTCTTGTCACTGGTTTTCTAGCAAAGATGTAACTACTCATTTCAGTCCCAGCTCAGTAGTGCATTGCATGTGAAACTTATTTTTGGTCTTCATTAACTTAAGCTCAAGACTTGTTATATATATATATATCCAAATTTAATGACTGTCCTAATGTCAGCACAATTACACCCCAAAATTTAACACATATTACCTATGTCCTTGTTTTAGAACACACACTGATATGAATCATAAATAAGCTAAAAATAGTTGAACCACTGGGGGATCTCAGAATGGAAACTGATACAGCAGATAAATACATTGATCTGAACACTTACTACATTCTATCATATTTTAAACTATCCAATCAGAGATTAAAAATAGTTTGCTAACCAAGAGAGGAAGTTATTCTCGTGCTGTTACCTCATGTTGCCTCAAATAAACTATTGCCTTGAAGAGTTAACAACCATTTTCTAGGAGAGTACAGTGGCCTGAAAGTAAAGGCAGTTCTCCTGTACTAGCTTCATCCTAAACTCTCATCTGGTGCTATAACACTGGAACTTACAGTGTCCCTGCAAACAATTTGCATCTAAAAATGCATTACTCAGCTGCAGCAAAGAAACTATTCTAATATAAACTTTTGCTTACTTTTCCTGCTGTGCTCATGTTGACTGGTGTGTCTGTTTCGAATCTTGCCACCAAGAATTCAGTCAGCCTCAAACTCAGTCGAGTTGCTGGCACCACAAGTCCTCTCCAACACACTGGAAGCCGCTCTTACGAAGTGCTCCTGAAAGTGGAGCTCCGATCTTTTAGCCAAGCCTCCCAGCTCGGAGTCCCACCCCTTAATCAGAAAAAGTGCTCGAATGAAAATAAACCACTTATCTGATGAAACCTTACTCTCTACATTGCTTTCGTCTTCCTGATTCCTTTGTCACGAACGTTCATCCCTACCCTTTTTTGCATCCCACTTTTGGCTGCTCTCAGCATAACAGGAAGAAAGCAAAAGCCCTGGCTGAAAGCTCTTTCCCTCTTTCCACCTCCCTGGGAGTTGCTCTTCAAACCCACTACTCTCAGTGGCACTGTATGTGCAAAGAGAAAATGGGGGAGTGGCTCTTGAATTCACAGTGACAGGGACACAGTGAGAACATGAAGGCTTTGCTGATGAACTTTGGCGACACTCATAAGAGTTCAGTTGATATATTAAAACGTGATTGTGCAAGCTGCTTAAGAAACATACACGCACTGTCTGGCTGCGGCTATACCAGCTCCGGAATTCTTAGTTTTACAGTCCAGCTACTCATTAATCTGTTGGAATGGTTTTCACTTCACAGTGTCCAAGGATAATGTGCCAATCATGCTGATGGGATAACAAAAATTAGCAAGGATTTTTGTAAGTCAGCAAGAACAGCTGGGACAGAATGCGTGTATCTTACCAGACACAACACCTTGCTCGATTTGCGAGTGCCTGACCCTTGGTTCCATCAACACCCACAAGCACAGGCCCCATCACTGCTCACATGCCCACACAGCCTCTGCTGGCACAATATGCTGGTGCAAGAGATTGGGTGGAGGTCAGCACTGCATGCCTTTGCTGTGGACTCCTTTTCAAATTATGCCCAGCATTCTGAAATCAAGATTTTACCTTCAGAAACAAGCAAGAAAGAGATAAAATGGTGCATATAATCTGACTAGTCCTGCTGACCGCACTGTTCCTGATCCAGGCCAGGATGCCATTGGCCTTCTTGCCCACCTGGGCACACTGCTGGCTCATGTTCAGATGGCTGTCAAACAGCACCCCCAGGTCCCTTTCCTCCAGGCTGCTTTCCAGCCACTCAGCCCCCAGCCTGTAGCGCTGCGTGGGGTCGTTGTGGCCCAAGAGCAGAACCCAGCACTTAGCCTTGCTGAAACTCTGTGCTGGTTTTGGCTGGGTTAGGGTTAATTTTTTTCCCAGTGGCTGGTATGGGACCTTGGTTTGGTTTTGTGCTTAACACAGTATTGATAATATAGAGATGATTTTGTCCTTGCTGCGCAGGGCTTACACAGAGCCAAAGCCTTTTGTGTTTTTCGTACTGCCAAGGTGACAAGGAAGTTGGAGGTGCATTGGAGGTTGGGAGGAGAACACAGCCAGGACAGGTGACCCAAACTGACCAAAGGGATATTTCAGACCATATGGCATCATGTTCAGTATATAAACTGCGGGTAGAAGGATGAAGGTGGGGACATTTGAAGTGATGGCATTTGTCTTCCCAAGTCACCGTTATGCATGATGGGGCTCTACTCCTGTTAATGTATTTACAAAAACATTTTTTATTGTTGTCTGTGGCAGCAGCCAGATGAAGTTCTATTTGGGCTTTGGCCCTTCTAATTTTCTCCCTGCAAAAACTCACAACACCCTTGTAATACTCCTGAGTTCCCCTCAAAATTTTCCTCATCTCTTTAGCTATATGCATATCAAAGCCATGACTTTTTTTCCAGGGAGTGGAGCTGAGGCCATCTGGAAACGATGTCCTTTGGCCAGAGTGAGTGCCTTCAACTGAGAACACTGGACAGTGGATCCTGTCTGCAGCCCACACAGTGGTAGGTGGCATAGTCTTCAGGAAGAAAGTGGCAATAAAAGGAACTGCACGTGGTGCCAGCGAAGCATGAGCCAACTTACATAACTGTATTGCAAAAGCTGCTTTATTTGCCTTGCTCTGCCCAGCTTCTAAAGACAGTGAGGGTGAGGCTCCAGTGCGAGGGGTACAGTGGCCCTTGCACGCAGGGTATCTACAGTGCTGCCCCTTTGTGACTTGCTGGCACAGGCCCACTGGCTCAACACTTTGCTCTAATACTTGCCAAAGGATACTTACCTGATCCCTAAACCCATCCTCTCCCCTTTTAGGGCAGGTCACTAGGGAACGTTCCTTTATGCTTATCTACATGTTGTATTCCTTCTTATGCAATTAAAATCCCTTCTTTCTGGTGAGCAGTGAAAAGATCCGAAGGAATGGCAGGAAGCTGTGTCAGGGAAGGATTAGGTTGGATATTAGGAAAAGGTTTTTAAAGGTTTTTCACCCAGAGGGTGGTTGGGCACTGGAACAGGGTCCCCAGGGAAGTGGTCACAGCACCAAGCCTGACAGAGTTCAAGCATTTGGAGAACGCTCTCAGATGTGACTCTTGGGGCTGTCCTGTGCAGGGCCAGAAGTTGGACTTTGAGGCAGGTCCATTCCAACTCAAGATATTCTATGTTTCTATGGAAATACGATACAAAATTCCTTTATCAGCTTTTTATCCCACTTTATCCAACTGAACATGATGGACTGATATTCTCTCTTCAGTGATTTATTAACCTCAGCAGACTACAGTGAAATGTTGTGCCAGAGGCAGAAGAGAAAGAACATGTTGGAGGTGTTCATGGCTGGTGAGCTTGCACACAAAAGTTAGAATCAGTGGACAAAGACCTGTTTCATGCAACTCCAGTCCATCTTTACCTGGGGACTGCAACCTGGGCAAATGACACGAAGCATCAGCCATGCTCAGCAGATCGTAGCCATAGCTACAGTTTCTGACTACCAGGCACTTGTAGTAGAAGGTGGTTCCTCTTTACTGACCCTTCACAGGCAGTACAACCTGCTTCCCACTCCTCACTCCTACCAGGGTTGAGCAGCCTTGCACTGCTTGCTTTCCTGAAGCAACACATGATGTTGATTCCAGATAAGGAGAGCGAGGGGTTTATGAAACAGCCTTCAACATAAAATTATCTTCTGCCCCAAACCTGACTCAATTTAACAGAACACTTTAACCACAGCTCAAGTGACTTAACTCTTTACAGAAATAAAGCTTTAAGGGCAGTTACGCATCACAGATTTTAGTAGCAACTATACATTGTGCCCTACAAATTATAAAATGTATGTTAGCTTTAGCTAAAACTTAAGCAGTTTTAAAAACAGGTTACTTTTCCCTTATCTACACTGCTAATTTTTAAGCTTACCAAGGTACATACAGACAGTGATTTAGCTGTTAAAAGATAAATAAGCCTTCTGTTTAAATTCAAAATTCAGCATTTTTTCCTACTGAGTGATAGCAATTTTCAAGTTACTCTTTATGAGTCCCATGTTCAGAACTTGGTAACACAAAGGATTCGGCTCTGGGATTCACACAGCAGTAGGAGGTAGGAAAAAGCCCAACAACATCTCTGAAGTCCTACCCTACACAGTACAGAAGCTGTGACTGCTCCAACCCTTCTGTATTTTTCCACTTGCACATTTAAGGATGTCCAAAAGATTAGGTACACAAAACACTGCAGGTGCTCATTAGTATTGAAGAGCAGAGATAACACTGAGCAGCAGGTAGGATTCAGAGCTTGCAGGCAAGGCAGGTTAAGCTCTTCAAAAAGCTCAGGGGTCATATCTGAGTTTATACAAATACGCATGTCAAGACAGTGGAGCTGAATTAAACACATATGGGATGATGACATCCAGTTTTGTGAGAATGTAAACAAAGACATCTAGAAATAAACACCTTTTCAGAACACACAGAAAATAAGTCAATTGCTCATGGGACAATGTTTTATTCACTTCAGTAAGCTGAAGAACAAAAGTCAAAGGTGAAAGCTGCAAATTAGCTAAATAAATGGTTCTGAAAGTTTGTGAGTTTAGAGAAAGTATTATTTTGAAGAGAAAAATAATATCTAAGGGGAGTACTGAACCAAGTATGAACACCCCTTTTTTAAATAATGCCTTTTCTTCCTTTTAGGTTTCTGAAAATATCACAGGCAGACTAGGCAAACAAGAAGAAAAAACCCCACATCTTACACTTCTTGAAGTAAAAATGGACCAAAAGGGAATGAATATGACTCAAACATTTTATTATTTGGCTTTAGGATTGTCAGTAGTAGATGCTATTATTCCAGCTAACACAGCCACCTTCTTGGAAGAGAGACAGTTAAGCCACACATTTCAAAGATGGGCCAAAGTTTATTCAGCTTCAGATTTGGAAGTCAGACTGAAGTCCATCTCTGCTTTTCAGAGTAACTTATGACAAGAATATGGGCCGACTCAAAGCTCATTTTGAAGCCTCCTGCAGAGTAATGGATACTTTACAATAATATCAATGAGCACCAGTAACTGTGTGGTGAACCTATAATCTGCAGCGTGATCTACAACACAGCCCAAGCAATCTAAAGTTCTGTTTAAGTCAAAGAAACACTGGAACTCTTCAAATGTCCCTGACCTTATCCTCAAGCTCCAAGGACTTTAGGAATGCCACATCCTGCACTCCTGCAGCTGGCAGTCACACTGCCCTGAGACTGCCCTGAGCCCAGGTGGTGATTTTGGTCATTGTAGATCCCCGCAGCAGCTGCATCCCCGTGCAGCATGCCAGCTTGCACTGCAAAAACCACCATCAGTGGTCAACTTCTTGACCAAAACCTCTAAGATGGGGGTATTCAGAGAGGCTTTTTCCCACTTAAATAATTCAGGTGCCCACCCGCAGAGTCGTGTCTAGAATCAAACACTATTGCTCCATAAGCAGAGAGTCAATGAGCATGTATGACATGGGACACATGGAAATCAAATCACAAATTGACCTGAATCCAGGAAAAGGACTAGCAAGGGGATAGTACACTAACCTGCAGTAATGTAGTGTTTGAGAAACTGTCACAACACAGATGCAGTTGAATGCTGCATGACTTCAGAAATCTGTCATCTCTGTCATATCCCACCCATAATCAGGGGGGTTGAGGCTCAGTGGAAGGGAACAAGACAATAGGCTTACTTATGGCATCTTCTTATGACCTCCCCACTGCATGCCACCAAAAGAAAGTTTGCCCATTTCTGCCTGAAGGTTTGACTTTCTGCCATATCCCCTTCATATTTTCTGAGACTTTCTTTTCAGATTCATTGCACTATACCTTCTTTATTGCCTTTGTAATACTTTACTAGACAGGTGTAAAGATCTCTGGCTGTATTCTGCTGTTCAGCACCTGCTCAGGATTGCTAAGCAATAGTTCTGGCAATACCCAAAATTTCACAAAGCTCAGTGATGAAAATCAGAGCTTTCCTAAGCACAGCAATGACACCTGGTGGTGAAACACAGGGATCATGTTCTTCTAGAGCTTCTCTGCAGCTTCTTTTTTCATGTCCTATTCCTCAACTCCATCACGGTCAGACAACAAATCTACCTAAACTGAAAAAAGGAAGATTCAAATTACACTTCAGAAAAAAATTTCTCTGGGCACAGATGGCAAAAATTGCTTGGAGATTGCTTGGAGATGGTGTGGCACCATCACCTCGGAGGCCTGTAAGGCCTCATTAGACAAACATGTCAGAGCTGATCTTCCCTGAGGAGGGCACAGCGAAGCAGAGAACTTCCCTGCATGTTTTTCTACAGTTTTGTTACCTTTGTGCAGCTGAGGCTGGTTCAAAGAAGGACCTTTCTTTAAGAAATGCCTGAGAGCACTCCATGTAAATATTTATCAGAAACTAATTCCTTGTCTTTTCCTATTATAAAAGAGTACAGTGATTTGTCTCTGTTTACAGTGTATGCATTAGTTAGCCATGCCTAAAATATGCAAGTGTGTCCATCTTGAAAATATTGAGAACAATACAGCCAGGTCTGGAGATTGCAAATGAGGATAAACTTGATCTGATGCTGGGCTGATTTTCATGTGCTACAACCAATTCAACTGTTCTCATCAGTAATTTTATACTGAACTCAAAACAAGAATGAGACTTCAGGGCTTCTTGAGCCATCAATTCTCCACAGAGGACTTCTGCACAGCTGCCTGAAAGCAAATCACCACTGTAGTATGGTCGTGTCCAGTGCTGCTGATTCCACCAGTGAACAATTGAGCACCTAGAGCATTTAGGAGAGGGTTAGAAATCTCTTCAGTGTGAGTCCAGGTCTGCCAAGAACAGCCTTCTCTAGACAGCTGAAAAACTGTAGGATATGAAAGGTTGAGGATGGCAGTGGTAGTCAGAGGGCCATGCCCATCAAAATCCCACTTGTTTACTGCTCCACCTCACCAGTGAACACATCCCAAGGACAGCATCCAGTTCATGGCAAGAGGCAGGAACTCCAGCCTCGTATGACCTGCTAAGGTTAGTATAGACAGAGAACAGGTAAACAGCAGCAACACCAACTACGGGCTGAGGCACCACTGTGGACCAGAGGACCAGGTGACTGAGACAAGGCAACAGCTGGCCACCAAGCTGTTGTGACACTGTGGAATTAGCAGGAGCAGCCTACAAAGAGCAACATACCAGATCATCTTTGTCTTCTCTGTCTCCATAAGCAGGTAAGCTTCAGATTTACAACTTAATTTAGAAACACCTGCATGCGCATGGGGGTGTGCGTGTTTATCCAATTTCACTGGGAAAGATGTAAGACAAGCTGTGTTTTAAGCTGCACAACAATTCCATAACAGGATTTCAGCACATCCCCAAGTCCCCCCAATCTGCTCCTGCACTCTCAAGCCTGAGTAAACGGCACACATGTATGAAATGGCCTTAAGGAAATCTTCAATAGATTAGTAGTCTTAGATCAAGTTCAATAGATTGGGAGTCTTAGATCAGGTTCATAGGCGCTACGTGCATTATCGCACCCACTTCAGCTGTAGAAGTGTAACTCCTTCCAAATTTTACTGCTTTACACATTTCAATCGAGAAATCAGTGTAATACATGCTGGGTATACTTATGCTGCCTTTTTTGCTGCAGAAAGAAAAACAGCAATGCTTTTATGAAAAGGCTGATCTCGTTTCTGGAACAAAGCAATCACTGTTTTATAAAGCCCAAAAAAAACCGCCCACGGTATTTCACCAACAAACCACAATCCATATTTTTAACAGAAGAAACTTTCCTCCAGTTGTTTAGAAAGTAAAGAGAGACGTGCACTAAGTGTGTAAGTCATAACCAGTTGGTTGCCAACCCTTTACAGGCCATAGGGACCCCGCTTCTAGTCTCCACTTGAACGCAGTAACCGCAAAGGGAGGAAGAAAAATGGATTTAAGCCCAGTCATACTTGAATCAGCCCTCTGATTCCAGCTCAGCAGATATGAACAGTTAGGATGCCGTGTCCTCATGCTCTTCAGCCAACCAGTGTGAAAGCTGTACTTATTCAGGCACTGCAGCTACCTGGCTAGTCTCGAGAGAAAAAAGGGATGGGGCAGGCTCATGGGGCTGAAGTGAAGCCTCACTTCCAAGGTGTCCACTTCACTACTTTGCAGAAGCACTTAAATCAGTTAGAAATAAGATGAATCAGAACATCCAGCCAGGACTAAGATTATGACTTGTTTTTTTAAAGGAAAAATATTTGACAGACAATACAATACGAACAGGATCATGTGATTAAACAGGAATACTGAATCTGAGTAAGTGACTTGTAAGGAAGAGCTCCTGTCTCCTGGGATTGTTCTGAGGCTGTGTGATAAATTTTGCTAAGAAGATGAAGAAATAATTAAAGGTCATTGTGTCACCTAAACTCAACATGCACCATGTACCAACCAAGGCACATGATTTGTGCCTGTGCTGATACCCATCCCACTCAAGCGCAAGTGTAAGCACTGGTTTAACCCCACACTCATATTTCATCTATTGACCCCACCTGATTAAACACAATATGCAAACTGGGCAGTTCAGTTGATTGTGACTGTCTGTTGAGAAGTTCGGGAAAATTAGAATGTTTGTTGGTTTTGAGTGTTCCTGCGCACTCTGCAACAGGCACTGGTGGTGCAGGTTTTGGAGTCACAGGAACGCTTGTCATTAATTGCTGTTAAGTAAACTTAGAAATTGAGAAGAATGCATACATTATTAACTACTCATGCTCTTGGCTATTACACCCAAATTTGTACGTATAAAAAATAATAATATTAAAAAATTAAATTAAACAGCTTCCTTGGGAAAAATAAATGCTGCATTTGCCATTAACTTCTTTTTTTCTAAAAAAAAGCTATTAATATTGAAGTTTCAGGGTAAAAAACCTGCATTTAACTTTACCCTTCACGTACACAAACAGCTTTAGGCAAATGGAACTACCAAGCACTGAGACAATTCAGTATTACAAAGACAGCAGGTGGTCTTTGGAGTGTAACTACTTCATGTCCCAGATTTATCCCGTGAATTGTATGTCTCATCTTTCCCATCATCTCCTTCTGAAGCCTAGTCACTGTCCGAGTCATTGTCTTCATCTTCTTTTCCTGACAGAGCATGTTTGGATGAATCACTGGCTTCTCCCAAAGGAACAGCCCCTTTCCTCTGTGGCAGGACACTGAAAAAGGCCTCCTTCCAGTCTCTCTTCTCCAGGTATGCAAGGATGATCTCAAACACTGCAACATCAAGAAAACTCATCAGCTCTCTCGCAGGGAGACAAGTGAACTGCTGATAGGAACACCCCCCCCAAATCCACCTTTTACAGAGGCTTAGGTACATTCTGTTGTGGCATCTTCACAGTGGAGCTGATCAAGTGCAGCCAGGGACAGACAAGGCAATTCTGCTACTGCTGCAGCCCACAGAAAAGCGTGATCTGAGTCTCCAGCTGTGTGACAGTACCTACAACACCGCTTTTCTGCAGCAGCTCCAAGTTTGAATGAATGTCTCTCAGAGACAGAGAAATGTCCCCCCCCCACCAATACTTCAGGTCTCATCAGTGCCTTCTATACAGGCACCAATGCTTTCCCATGTTTGACAGGAATGCTGCTGTGGATACACTTTAACAAAGATTTTGACCCCTCCCTAACTCATAGACAGCCAAAAGTCTTCCTAAAAACTCCTATAATTACCTTTTTTCTTTCTATATAAAACAATTTAGAAACATGTAAAATCTTACAAACATATGGGGTTTGATAATTTTTAAGTCCAGTGACATACTATAGTCTCCTCCATGTTTAAGTAGTCTTTATTATCATGCAAATACACACCTCACCAATCAATGGCACTTAAAGGAAACATAAAAAAACATAAAAAAAAACCAACTTGGAAAAAAACAAGGTATAAAAATAAAATAATGTGCAATGGGGCACAAAAAAGCCTTTGACACCTTTGTCAAAAATTTCCATAAAGGTCTGAGTAGGCTCCCTTTTACATGTATTTTGTTTAACGACACTGAAAGGTGATCTAGTAATAAAAAGTTTAAAAGGAGTGGGATTCAAGACTTGGTTAAGCAATTGAATACTTCAATCAGAACCAGGAAATCAGGTAAAAATAGTTATGAAAGCTCAGCAGACTGAGTACCACTGATATCAACTGTGGTGAGTCCAGGTACCGAGGCAGTTGCTGCTGAACAAAGCTGTCCAAGGAGGTGACAACATTACAAGTGTTTATCCTCCTCTGACATAAAATACATGGAATAATTTCCAACACTTATACATTAAGCCTGGAGACAAGACCAGGATGATAAGAATGCCACAGGTATTCATGAGAAAAGCCAACAGGATAGGAGGTGCACTCCTGAGTCGCTAAGGCACCATCATTTACATTTAACCATAACTATAATATGGTTAAATTAAGGTCAGGGCAATTACTGTATCCCAAAGGCAGTATCAACATAATAAAACAAGGCTGAGGTACCTGCACTACAGTGCACAATTTGAGGGTTCAAACTGTGAATATCACAGGTATATTCTACAATAATGTCATTATTTTATGATTTTAAACTTACCATGATTGACAGCTAACACTTTCCGACTGTTCATCTTGACAAAGTTTCCAAGTGGGAGCTGTGCATGACCAATGCCCTGCTCTACAGCTTTTTTATAAGTTATTCCCTGTGGGAAAGACACCTAAATGAGTGGATTCAGAATCACCATTTTGGATCAGCCTATGCAGATTTATTACAAGTATAATTTTGTGGCATGAGTTTTGCTGGTGCTGCCATGATCTTGCTTTAGAACACAGTCGCAAAAAGAAACTTACCCTGGTTAGACTACCTGCCTCGAAAGAGCTACCTTTTGGAAAACTCCCTACTTTCTGTATATGTCACACTGTGACCTATGGTCTAAAGGATTGTAATTAAAACTTCACGCAGCTGCAGCTCTAGAACAAGTCACCCACAGACTGTCTTAAAGGCAACCTTATGCTTAAGCACAAAGTTACTCACGTTGCAGTCACTGTGTATTTTTTCAGAGGAAGAGTAAAAAGGATAAAAAAATTTTGCTTGCTTTCTCATACCTGACAAGTCCTGTGCCCAAGGTGGGCAAAAAAGGAGTATTTAAAATTGTGTAAACACTTTATATCACAATGTCTATGTAAAGGATCTGCTTCAGCTCCCCCTAAGCCTTTCACTGTGGACTAACTGCTGAAGTATCATTTGGTACAGTCAAAGAGACATCCTTTTCTTTAGCATCCCACCAAAATATTAAAGCAGTATCGGCACTTTGATTTTGCAGCTGCATTCTATATGACATCCCAGGTCCAGACAGAATGATCCCACGTACAGGTATGGAACCAGATCCCTGAGGCACATGTCTTACTCAGCCAAGTTCTCCTGAGAAGCAAACTTATTAAAAAAAAGGACACCCAAGATGCAAGTGTTGCTGTTCATCTATCTTTGGGCGTGTGGGGATCCAAGCATGCATGTGCACTTGTAAGTTTATTCATGGAAACCAAACCCTTCTGTCTGAAACTGTGGCTCTCAGTAAGCTGAGCACTGTTATTAATTCCATTCCTATATTTAAAATGAAAGGATAAAATCCAAAAAAGCTCATCATGCCTGCACCCTGGAACACAAGCTACTGCTACCACCAAAAGCTTTTTTCCACATTTCTTCAAAACTTTTTGAAGTCTTTTTTTGAAGAAGTTTTCTTATTATTTATTACACACCAACAGTATTTATGTCAAATAAGGTGCTAAAAAAGAAAAAAAAAGCTATTAAGAAACAGATCCACAGTTTACCTTGTGGTGATTGTGATCCACCAGTCCTCCAATCACATAGGCTTTCTTCTCATCAAGCTCTCTGAGAACATCTGGGGAATCTGAGGTAAGATATACTAGGTCTTCTTTCTTTATTAGCTCACTGTAGTGCTCTGTTCTAATTTGGATGTCCTCAAAAAAAGGTAGTTAAAAGAAGTTACATTCAACAGATGAATTGCTGGCCAAGCTTTACAGACCCAAGATGGGACCAGCAAAAATAAATCCAATAGAATTGTGGCCATTCCACGTCCCTCGTTCATGTTTTAGGATGTACCACACTGCAGACTGATTTCCACAAAAACAACCAAGTCCCTATGGCACTGACTTGTAAAAATCAACAGGAAATTTTCTGAATCCCCCAAAGAACCTTACAAATCCTTAAGTTCTTATGATTGCCTTCAAATGTGACCATATTTCTCCTAGGGATCCAAGTAATTTTCAAGTCCACCTTTCCGAAAAAGGTGAAACCAGAAGTAAATGTTTAGTTAACATTAATTGTTCGTTAAGAGAGATTCATGCTATGCTGTTGCAGAGCAGCTATTGCACAAGAAATGCTGAAAATAGGTCTGGTTTTATTTATGCAAAGTGCTCTTACTTTGATATTGTTGGAATAGTGGTTTAACAAGCTACAAGGAAAACCAATGTGAGTTTGACCGTAAGACAAGCTTCTTCTCTAAAGAATACTTCAATACTGAGAAGCAATGTGATGAAAGCAAAGGTGTACACAAGAGAATCACATTATGATATTCAAAATATTATTTTGGCCAAGAAAAAAAGAGCACTGTCAAAACTCCCTAAATCAAGCAGTCTTGCTTAGTCTATCAGAGAATGGAATTTGTCCAATAAAAACAGGTGAAAGCAGATGTATGTGTAGTTTGTCAAACAAAAATCAAATCGAGATTCAAGATAAGCAGTCTTTGGCTTATGCAAATTAAATCAATTCAAAAGCAGAAAGAGCTACACTATTTCCAATATGCCATTGCTCTCATGTGTTAGAAAAACCCACATGGAAAAAGCACATGTCCTTCACAACTAAAGACCTAGTTAGCAACTACAGTGAAGACTTTGTCTACCCTTATCACAGAAATACTCAATTACTCACCTTCCAATTCACCCATCCCTTGTCATTTTCATTCATGTTGCTCTTCAACTGTCCCCCATGGCTGGTCAAGTAAAACTTCAAACAGAACAAAAAAGAGGTACAAAATACAGAAATGTTAATATGCCACAATCTGTTTTCTCTCTTTTTACCCTTAACTCTGTAAGACTTTTTCTACCCTTAACTATTAGCTAAATCTCTTAATATTTTTTAGATGGAAGTGATACTAGGACCATATTCATACAGTTAGTGATACATTTAAAAGACAAGTACACATTTGTCTTCACTTTTTTTTTTTTTAAATCTGACACAGATAAAACTGAGTATCAACAGGATCTTAAGAGGAACACACCAGTACCTGGCACTCTTCACCTGCATGCACATACTTATTCATATATATGGGGATTTTTATTACAGAGGTTGGAATTTAATCTGTTAAAATAGAAGTGCTTTTCTTATTAAAAAGAGGCAGCTTAAATAATTTTTTTCTACTACAGCTCTCACCACTTCTCATATGTTTGGTACATGGCAGCAGTCAGTTTGTTTAAACATACCTGCACAGGATGAAATGCCTTGCGGTTTTCTGCATAACATCTCTGAATCTGCTTGTGAAGCTTCTTAACATCCTGTATACAACATAATTTGTTTTTACTTAGTCCTTCATACAGACCATCACAAAATGCTTTACCGTGAGCCAGTCAGAAGCTAAAGAGAGAAAAAGGAAGCTTTTAACTGGCAAAAGTGACTACTGAGAGAGTGTGGACATCAGATCCTGAGAGAAAAAACAGCCATTGTGCAGGGATTATGTTGGCAAGAAAATACATCTTTTCATACAAGTGTGTTTAGACACCTCTGTGCTTATGATTTGCATTATTCTAGGAAAAAAAGCCCAAAACAAACATCACAGGTATTTAATTATATAACACACAAAATTAATCTCAGGAATCAAACAGATTTATCACTGTGACAATACTCAGCCTTTAATCCATGAGAAAATCCTGAAAATATACAGTGTATATTTAAGAAAATTAATTATGCATAATTAACCTGAAGAACTCCAGAACAATGCAAATAACCTAGTGTCTGGCTCCAGCGTTTTGAATGACAACTTGGACAAGAGTTAAACTATTACTACTTAAAATGTAGCAGACTTATTTTTGAGACAATTATGGCTTTTGTAAGGCACATTACAGAGTTTTATTCTCAGTGTCCCAAAAGCAGTGTTTTGCAAATGTAATTGATTCCTATTTTAGAAGGAAACATCATTATATTGCTTTGATATTTTTATATCTTCAAAGGATTTCAAATAAACTAGACCTGCCAAAATACTGCAACCCAAGTTTTACAGACACTAGAGAAAGCCTCTAATTTACCTCACTGATAAAGACCACAAGCACTGTCACCTACAGGGCTTCACCCTTCCTAACCATCTGCAGAAGTGCCAGTTTTTATATCAGGCCTAATGGGGCTCTGCCTGACCAAGGAAGGAAATGTGTTTCACAAAGGATGAAGCCAGCAGGAAACACCTGGTCAGCATCTCTCAAACTAGCAAGGCGGTCCTCTGCTCTCTTCTGGGGCACTGCTGAGGGGAATGAAGTTCCAAAATGCCAACTGGAGCTTCCCCAAAATTCTGTGGTGAGTGGCACTAGGCTCCATTAGTGCTATACATGCTCGGCATTACACTCCCCAAGCAGCCAGACGGGCTGTGCAAAAGCTGGAATTCAAGCTCTTACAGGGCAGTGAAGTCCTGGCAGCAGCAGAAGGGCTGGGGCACAGGGAGGCACGAGGTCTGCCTCAGAAACCAAAGGCTGCACTCTTACAGGATTAGGCTGCAGATTAACTTTCCTAGTACAGTTAGAGCTGCTTTCTTCTCAAAACACCACACGAAGCATCCTGACCCGTGGCTGGGTATCCCGCTGATCTTTCCCATATTTATCCATCCTGCGTTCATTGCACCTGTTAAGATAACTTCAGAGATGGGCTGAAGAGTGTCCTCCTCTCCCAACTACCTCTCAAGTGACTGTGAGAACAAGCCTAGTATCCTCATAATACTCAAAATCTTAATTTCCACAGACACTTACTAGGAGGGTTAGGATCCTCATGACCACTTTGAAAGAGAAAGCAACTCTTGCACGTGGCATTTGCAGTCCCTTTTAGCAAAACCATTTTGAGGTAGAATTGCATCCAACATCATGGTGAACACCTAGCACAAACTGTTTCCATATTTTTGCTCTTGGAATCAAATCAACTTACTGCATCCCCATGAAGGCAAACAGAATCTCTGGCAAACTTACATAAAGTATGGCCCAAAGCCTAACAAATTCAGCAACTGACATGAGCAGGTCTGGGAGCTGCCACAACATGAAGCCTGCTAACTGTGCCCTGCAAGCAGCTCTCCAGTTTTTGCGCTCTGACATTGCATCAACACTGTCACTGGAGAACCTCTCAATGATGGGTGAGTTCCTTTTACCTTTAACACCATCAGGTCATCAAAGCTGCAGTCCACAATGAGGCGAAGCGTGCTAGGAACAACTTCCCTGCGCATGCACTTTCTGTCATTCCCTTCATTACTGGAATCCAATTTTGACTGACGTTCTAGTTTTCTCTTCTGGCGTTTTTCTTTTCGTTTCTGCCTAAGCAAACAGACAAATCAATACTCAAAAAGTGCTGCCAGATCTGCTGAGGTACATGTTATGACCGCAAATGCAGACTTCTAGGACCGAGGTGGTTGTCCTGTGACAGTGGTAGTTTAAACTTGTTAAATGTTGCCTGCATTTGTGCTAGGCTGAGACCAGCACGAAACACACCCCCACCTTTGTGAAGTTCTGTATGTACCTACAAAGACAGATATCTGACACAAATTCAGTCAACTCAACTACTGGGAGTCTCATGGATTTAAGTGTGCTCTGAGTCAAGTCTCGTCAGAGATTTAACCAAAAAGATTGACAAAAATCGCAGTATTGGAATCAGAAGGTGGAAGGCAATTCACATCCTTCTTCACTGAACAGTTTTTAAAAGGCTTCTGAAGCAATTGTCCCTTCCCCAGTTCCCGGATGGGAGCAGGCAGTTGGGAGATGAAATTTCAGAGACAGCAACAGTCACTGTCTTGGGAAGGAACACCTCGCAGTCAGCAGGATAAGGATAAACCACCATCAGCTCATTTGCAGATACACTTTCTCTCAACACAACAGAGGATCATCATCTTTCAAAACTATTCTAACAGACTGTAAGTCAACAGAACTTACAGCACTGCATTTTATGTGTCAAAAGTATTTGCTTTTGCTCACTGTAAGATTCACCAAGTCTGACACCACCTGGGAAAGAGGGCACAGCCCATTCAGAAGGGAACAAGGCCACAGGTTCTCTCTCCTCTCTGACAAATCAAAACCATGCATGTTTGAACACCTCCTGACATCCTCTGCAAGCTGAGGAACGCTTCTAGTAGGAAGAGGGGATGCTTACCTTTACAGCCTCTTCAAGTGCAGATGGAGTAGCCTGCGGCTACTGCTTTAAACCTGGTGTGGGAGAGAACTGGTTCAACTGCCTTGATTTGCTGAATTTACAAGAAAATGCTGCTGACACATCATTATTATTAGCACTAAATATTACACGTGAACCTAGGAAAGCTATTTTGCAAACCATACCTCCGTAGGTCTTTTTGTTCCTCCCACTGTTTCTGCTTCAGTAACTTCTTCCTTTGCCTTTTGGACATGGGCTCAGGGCACTCTTCCTTGTCTGAGCTTGCCTGCTGTCTCTCTACTGGACTGTCATTTGACTTCACCTTTCCTTTCACATCAGGAACTTCGGGGAAAACGGTATTTTCCATTGGCACCTCTGGACTGTCTGTTGGCATTTCGGATGACATTAGCTTTTGGCCGGGTTTTCTGACTTGTTTCTCAACTTGTTTCTCAAATGTGCTAAATATTTCATTAAAAGGAAGTCTTCTGCTCACCAATTCTCTAGGAAACAAAACAATTGTACGAGTGTTATTAACAAGAAGCTCAATTAGAGCAAGTATCACTCAACACCTACCATAAAATAAAGAAAAATAATAGAGGCCTTTTTTGTTTGTTTAAAACGATGTTAGTTCCTCTGCACACACTAATATAGAAAATAGTAGAGAGATTGTAACCTGCATTGAGATAGTCTAAAACTCTGCCTGTCACATCTGCAACTAGTCAATAGTTTCCAATTAAAAACTTTGTGACAACACAACTGCATAGAAGTAGGGAATCATACTGAATCTAACGTAAAAGAAAAATTAGCAGTACCAGTATGTGTACAC
>JAWWLV010000144.1:22832453-22842819 GCA_035041135.1 Platyrinchus mystaceus
AGGAAACAAAACAATTGTACGAGTGTTATTAACAAGAAGCTCAATTAGAGCAAGTATCACTCAACACCTACCATAAAGAAAAATAATAAATAGAGGCCTTTTTTGTTTAAAACTACGTTAGTTCCTCTGCAAACAGTAACACAGAAAATAGTAGAGAGATTATAACTTGCATTCAGATAGTCTAAAACTCTGCCTGTCACATCTGCAACTAGTCAATATTTTCCAATTAAAAACTCTGTGAAAACACAACTGCATAGAAGTAGGGAATCATACTGAATCTAACGTAAAAGAAAAATTAGCAGTACCAGTATGTGTACACAAACTGTTCTCAAATACACAAACAGAAAAAATTAAACAGGTATCTTAAAATGTAACTATGGCAGCACTTAGAAAAATGTAATTTTAAAGACACTGAAGTAATTTTCTGGGGAAAAAAAAAGAAGTGTGAACGTGCCGTACTCCTTCAAAATTAATTTTTATTTCTTTTGAAAACCGCAGTCACTAAACAGTGTCAGAGACTTGCCGCTGTTCAGTGGACAAACACAGCAAGTAAGGGGACAGACTGTTATTCAGCAAAACATTCTGCGTTCAAACCAATTACAATTACAGCCTCTCCTTTCCAATAGCAAGCATTACTTTTCCATCCTCGCAGGTCCCCTGCGCTCGACATCCCTATCTCTCCGAAGGTAACCACGGCAGAACACTGCACCTACATCCGGCAGGGAACAGCAACCCCCGACTCCTGCAGGGAGGGACAGCAGAACCAGGAAACACACGGAGCACCACAGAACCAGCGGCGTTTTTCCCGGCACACCCCGACTTTCCCGTCTGAGGGCGTGCGGACGCCGAGCACTGCGCGTACCCCGGTGTGCGCGTACCCGGGCGCACAGACACACACACACACACACACGCACACACGTGTATCTGTATCTAGCCACGCGGTAAGTCCCTCACAGCTGCGCAGGGCCGGCCGCAGCGCCCGGGAGGGCCGTGCCCCGCTCCCGCGGGCGGCGGTGAGCGCTGTCCGCGCCAAGCGGGCCCCTCAGGGCCGCCATCTTCCCCGCTCCCCCCCGCCCCGGGGGGGCCGCAACCTACCCGCCAGCAGCCCCGCGCGCGCGCCCGGGCGTGGGGAGGGGGTGGAGCCGCAGCCCGCTCGCGCGCAGGCGCGTGCGCGCCCGCCACGCCCCCGTGTCCCGGCGGGCGGGGCGCCCCCGGCGGCGGGAGCTGGGAATGCCGCCCCTCAGGCAGGGGGCCGGGGCTGCCGCGGGCGTCCGCGCAGCGAAGAGCAGGAAAACCTTGTTTTTGCCTGATGGTTTTGACGGTCCCGCTGAGTTCACGCAGGGGCCAGCCGAGTATTTTTAGCCGGTGGCATTCCTCAGGGCGGATTTCGAGCCCCAGGGGTCCCCCGGCCCCCCGAAAAAGGGTGCTCGCCTCCGGGCTTCCTATTTTTAAAGGCCACCGACAATGAGCTTTTTAAACTCCGGTGTCAGCACCCAGCGAAGGGCAGCGTGCTTTCGCCTCCACATAACTCCATGGAAGAATGCTGCCCTATAAGTGCAGTCCGTTCTGGAGACTGGAATTGTGTTGTATGAGAACAATATATTTTGGGCAGCCCAAGTATGTAGATATCTGTTTGCCCCTGGTTAACGAGGCACACAAAGTTAGCAAACACATGAGTGCGCGCTACCATAATACCCTTTTCATCTGCATCAATGTTTATCTCAGGTTTCGTTGGTTCCAGATATACACACACTTACAGTTTTAGTGCTGGTTTCAGGTTTACTACAGCTGTGTTGAAGTCACAAAATTGTACGGTGTCACTATAGTAAGACACTGACCTTTTAACTGCTGTTGGAATTCAATATTTGCCTTAATATTTGATTTAATTTGTGTTTGCTATTCTGTACATGACTTTAAAAATAGCTAGATTTGCATTTGCTAGGGTCTATTTAAAACCTTACTCGTGTTACTATTATTATCTAGCTTGACACACCAGCATCACACAAGTCCAAATGCTCCACTGTCCCTATGGAGAATCCTTCATTTTCTTCTGGTCATTGAAAGGCTGCAGAAGAGTTACCAGTATAAATTCATTTGCTTGCTTTTTTAAAAAAAGCAAAAGACATCTAACAAATTCACATAATAGTTGTGCTTTTTCCTAGAATGAAGAAACTGCTTACGCGTTTTGTTTTTCTCATACTGCACTTTGCAAAGCGTCAGTACTGTTAATCCAGACCCCAATGTCCTCAGACACCGACACAGGGTAATGCAATGTTTTCTGAAGTCTGCCAAGTGCCAAGTGGTGACAAAGCCAAATGAAGACCTGAGCAGTTGCAAATATTGAGAAAGAGCTGTCTTTCTGAATTTCATTATTTTGATAGAGCCTTAATGTGACTTTTTCAAGATGCTCATCCAAATGGTGAGTCACTGTCTCCCCCAGCAACAGAAAGAACTGAACACCCCACATCTTAAAAGTGCAGGTCAAGAGGCAGAGTATGGAGAGAAGACAAAAGATACTCAGGAGGCTCAGGTGTGGACGCTGACATGATTCTCTGTGGGCCAGGTTTGACTGCAGCACTCTTGAGGAGGGACTTAAGGTGCAAGTGGCAGGCATAACTCACCTTTGGTCAGTGGCGTGGCTGGGTATCTCCAACCCCCTGTCATAGCAGAAATGGGGCAGTCTTATTCACCCAAACTCTGGGAGCTGGGGCACACAGGCACCAGCTGAAGGGTGAAGATGAACTTGGGTACTTTGGTGCCCATACCCAAGGGTTTGAGTTGAAAACCAAGATCTTCACACTGATGCTTGCAAAGAAAAGACAGAAACATTTTCTTGGCCTCAGAACTTGGGAGGAAACCTCATTAGTTTTATTAGGTTGTATAAAGATATAGTTTGGACTCTGGAAAATGTGCAGCAACAGAAATACTTTGACCCCAGCACATATGCCAGCATGGCGTGAAACGTACATTGGGGGCTGATCCTGCAACATCTGCGTGGTGTGGACTTTGGTGGGCGCAACACTTCTTTCACTGGTGTAATCTCACTTAAAGGAAGTCACTGCTGATTAACTCCAGCCATAACTGAGGCGAGGCTCAGTTAAATGTCTTTTTTTTAAGACATTTGAAGAACATTTCAAGTATGCGTTGTGGAAATGCATATGGGTGTATAAACATTTATGCGTGTGGCAATGTACGTACACAATTTCTCTATATGATGGTTGCATCCTTAGTTCTGTAATTGGCACCACTACAGTGGTGTCCAAAAAAATATGCTGATTTACATCAGCAGGGGGTCTGTCTCTGATATTCTAGTGTCTAAGAGAGCCCTTTTTAAAAAGGACAATTTTAAAGAGGACAATTTCTCTTCTCCAGACTTCAGACCAACATCAACTCCTCCTTCTGAATCAAGTGTCAATGTTGCATTTCCAGATCAGGATCCATACCTTTGGTCTCTTTCTAGCCAGAGTTGGTTTTGCACCAAGAGAGTGTTCTTATTTTTTTTCAAGAAAGCACAGCAAGCCTGGCAAAACTCATTGTTTACTAAATGCAGCAAAAGGATTAGCTGGAGTCCTCTGCCATAGTCCCTTGAATTCAGGAGTGTGTCACAGCCTGCGCTGGGGAAGCAGCATAAATAACCACAAATGGGGAATAAGCAGTAGCAGACCCTAGGATTTCCTAATTTCCTTCCCATGTGCACACACACACAAAACACAGGAAGATCTCCAGGGGGAACTTCCACAAGGTGCAGAGAGATGAGCGTGAGGGAGAAGCATTGGCATGGACCAGTTGTTTCCCACTGCTGGGCAATGATTGACATTCATGCTGTTCAACTTCTCTTTTACCATGATCCCTTATTAATACAGAGGATCTGGTGGCAGAAAGGGCCCATTGGGAGAAGCTAAATGCAGCCTGGGGTGGCACTTTTTCATTTGGAGTGTTTGTAGATTGAAGTCTCGCTAAAGCAGCCTGTGGAAGTGGAGTGAAAGGGTGTGGTGATGGCTCACATGTGTGCTTCCTCTACAAACAGGAGCAGATTCTTCCTCCTTGCAGAGCTGGGGAGGCTTTATATGCAGGGGGAGAGGCATGCCCCCCTCACAGGCTGTGACACCCAGGCTGTGCCAAGAAACATGGGGGCTTGGCCCATGGGACACTTGCCCCAGTGACACCTAAAAGAGATCCTTTAGTGAGCTTGTGGCCATGAGGCTTAGGGTGAGATGGCCTGGGATTTACCCTCAGAGGAAACAGGGAAGCCAGGGGCATATCGAGGGAGGTGGTGAAGTGAGCACAAGAAAAGGGGAAAATAGGAATGTGAAGCATGGCTTGGTTTGCCCTGCTCTCAGACCGTGTCAAGCAGGTATTCATCACTAAGAAGCGACAAAATGGCTGATTTTGTCTCATCTGTCAGTCTATAACCTCTGCCACTGCAATGATGTAAGATGGGGGCTGGGGCTGCTGAAATAAAAAAAAAATTATTTGGTATGGTACAATACAGCAGATACATCACATCTGAGTCTCTGTAACAATGTACCATCAGTTTTTGGGATGGCACTGATAAATCCCATGTACTTCTGCTTCCAAGAAGACCCTTAAAAAGCATCTGCTTCTTGTGTTGCTCATGGAGTTGATGCAAGTCAGTAGAGACAATGGTCAAGATCTGGTCCCTGGCAGCAACGGACCTGATTGCCCTTTCGTTCAGGGAGAGGAGTGGTGGCAGAATCTCCTGGTTCTTCCAGGACTGGAGGTGGGCTCCCCTGCTCAGAATTGTGTCTCTGTGGGCTCAGTATTCAAAAATGAAAGCCGAGATGATCGATAAAATGGGGTAGAAACCGCCAGTTACCTTAGTTCTTAATAATTAACTGGAAGTCCTTTCATGAACTTAGTACCTGAGTGTGGAATTTGGAATCTGACCTTTACTACATCTAGATAAACAGTGTGGCCGAGCTGGTGGCTCTCTCTGCAAGCTCCCCTCCACTCAGCAGCTCAGTTCCTGAAGGCTCTCACACTTCATGCTGCAGTCAGGAGCTTGGCAGAGTCCAGCATGATTCTTCTTACTGTGCTGTTCCTTTGCATCATTTCCACCTACTCAGCCTCTGTTAAAGGTAGGTCTGTACCGGGCTTGGTTCAGCTTTTGCCTCAGCGAAGGCATAACCAGTGTGTGTATGCGGATCTCTTTTGCCTCAAAAATTATGAGCTTTACTTAGCCATCCTTGAGTAATGTGAAATGCATTTAGTAGTTAGGTTTGAGCACTTGTGGCATTCATCTCAGCAGAGGTGATGAAGGAGAAAATGTTTTCAGGTGCACAGGGCCAGCAGTGTGAGCCAGGAGACCAGAGATCTTGACCTTGCTTAATCAGGACATGTTGTGGGGGCACCAACTTGAAAGGGACTGTTCACACCTCAAAAGTTAAACACACAGAGTGCTCTGGTGGAGCAGAGCCAGGAAGTGCTCAGGGCTCTCCTAGTTTCAGCTTCTGGGCAGTTGATTCAGCTACCACTGAAGTCAGTAATAAGCATCCTGTTAACTTCATGAGAAGCTTGCTCTGTGGTAAGTCTTGAAAATCTGTATGTCTGCAGAACCCCCATGAGCAGGGCTTTACTCAAGTGTCCTGTCAAAGTCAAGGGTATGAAATCTTGGAGACTGCCCGCTTCAGCAGTGCCAGGCCAGGAAAGGTGTCTATAGTAGTGATTCTTCATGTGCAACTTCACATTAAATTTAGAGGAACAGCAACCTTAAAACATGAGCTGAGTTTTTAATTTTTAGATGTCCTTATCCTGATGAGGAGCAAGAGGGACATCCTAGGTTAAGCTGTTGAAAAGGCTGTAGAGGTGCTCTCAGCAATGCCACCTTCTGCTCCCTGCAGGGGGTCCAGGACACTGTATCTGTGTAAGCCCAGAGCAGCAACCTTCCTCCCTGCCTCTGTACCCTTTTACAGCAGGAGTTATGAAGTGGAGAGGTCTGCAGGCAGTGCCTCTACCTGTGAGTGTATTTCATGAGACCACCAAGTACCGTTTATGGCTAGATATCAGTGTGCCACATTTCTGGTGTCTGGTCTTCCCAGCTTCTCCTTTATGTCAGTTAAGCAAAGCTTCTTGATATGAAGTAATATTTGCTTGTCGCTTTACATCCCCAGGGTACTAAGCAAGCATTTTCTCTTTAATTAGTCATCACCCTTCAGCTATGCCAGGTCTAATCTCTCTCTGTGCAGAGAGATTGAGAGCTAAATTACTGGCCCAAAGGCCACTTAGGGCCTCAGTGACAGAGCTGGTATTAGGATGAGTGTTCTACCTTTCCATCAGACAATGCTGCCTTTTGGAAATATTGAAGCATTATTCTTTTCAAGTCGGGTAGGTCGGCACACATAAAACCCTCCTACCGCAGTTCCACTTGAAAAACGTTTTCAAAGAAGCGGATGGGGTTTGCTTTTTAAAGCTATCCAGTATCAGAGACAGTGGCAAATATGATTTATGAAGGTAGAGCTAGCAAGTAGTTAGAGACACACATGCTGTGCATGCCATATGTATTAATAAAAGGCACAGGACTTGACAGCTGTCTCTACTCATGCAGTGTAACCTTCTGTATTATACAGTATCATGATTTAATTATAGACTTGGCATGTTACCCTTAATGACAGACACTTAACATTACTAGTCAAACTATGTGTTATGCACTCCACCTTGAAAGCAAGCACTTCTGACCCCAAGAGACCATGGCTGATTGCAGTCTGTATGTCCGTCTCTCCCCCCTTCTCAGCTGGTGGGACACTTGCCATCAGCTGAAATGTCAATGGCTGTACAGGCAGCAAGGATTCCAGTGCTGTGCTGAATACAAAGGGAAGATCTTATAAAGGGAGGGCTTTTTATTAAGAAAAGTTTCAATCAGAAATGTGTAGGGATATTCCTCTTAAAATAGTACTGGTGTTTTCTTAGTGAAAGATGGCATGAAAATTTATTTACGCTGTTTTGAACACTGGCTCTGGTCAGTGAAGCTGTGTCTGTTTCTCATCTACCATTGCCTCTCAACCTGACCATGCTATTCAGTTATCTCTCTTGGCTTCCCCATTTCTACTGGGGTAAGTTCTAACTTCTTGGGACTGCTTTCAACACTGCCTCATCCCTGCTGCTTCTATTATCAGTATCCGCTGCTGGCTCACCTTTTCCTATCAGTGACACCAGTCTTGCAGCTAAAGGTCTTCTGTCCTGGCTCTTGCAATGTTTTCCATGTATGAAATGGTGAAAGCTTTCGGAACCTAATATTCTTCTAGCTCCCAGGAATACTTTGTGATTATTAATTTCTTCCATGACACTTGCAAGAAGCTGCTGCACCATTTGACCATCTCTTTTAGGAGGGAACAGCTTATTTGTATGTGGGGACAAGCAAATGCTAAAAGGGAGGAAGAGCAAAGGAACTTCCGCAAAAGGAAAAAAAAAAATGTATGGGTTCAATTATGGGGAAAGGAAGAGAATAGGTGAAATGTGCTTTTAACTGAAAACAGAGAGCAAGCAAACCCACAATATCCACCTTAACTTAATAAGGCACTTGTCTCTCAGCACCCAGATAAATTTTTTTCCCCCACTTTTTATCCTTAGATGGGATTGTGTCACCCTCTGTGCTTAAAATGCACCTAGTGGGCAGTGTTCATAAAATCTCAGCCGATACTAGGTCATTTGCACTGCCGTTTCTGATGCACATGAAGGGCATTTTGAACCAGGAAGCAACCAGATCCAAGGTACTGCAAGGAACCGGGGGTGTCCATGAAAGGCACAGCTATCTCTGAGCGGGCACTGAGTACCCTCTGCTCTCGAGGGCAAGGTATCTTCAGAGCTGGTAGGAGTGAACGGAACTGGGAAAGTGGCTAGGAAACTCACAGTAACCCCAAAGGAAGGGTTGTATTCCTCTTGATCATTTTGTTTTGAACCAGTCAAATAAGACATGCAAAATCAGAACAGCCCCATTGTGCCAACATTACTCCTTCAGCCTCCATGAAAAAAAAAAAAAAAAATCAATAGTTACAGCTTTGGCCTCTCACATGCAAACAGGCTGCTCCCCCTCTGATTACCAAATTTGCTGCGCCACATCTCTAGCTGGCGTAAAGTATAAGTCAATTTAGTTCTGTGTATCTTTGCCAATTTACACAACTTGCAGACCGAAGTTGGTGGAGTGGCTGTTTTGCTCAGGGAAAATTCTTTGGAACTGACCTCAATCTGCTGCTATGGCATCTAAGCGAGCAGGGGAAGGAAGTAAGAAAAATCTTAATAAAATGGGGGTTTTGGACTCTTTGAGGACTGCAAAATATATCCATCTAGCCATGATGGAACTACCCTGTGCACCTAAAATGAGATTTAAAATATGAGAGTGAAACAAGACTGGTTTTCCTTTTTGCCAATCCTGTGATTTGACATTTATTCAAGTGAGTCACATAAAACAGAGGGACCTGATACAAATCAGGATAGCCTGCTGATTCTCTGCAAGGGACTTTGAACACACTGATTGCATTACAGCATGCTTAAGAATTTGTCTGAGATGTTTTGATAGATTTTTCTTCTTTTTTCTCCCCCTGCACTTGTAAGACTGAGATGCATGTCCCCGAGGACAGCACTTTGTTTTGTTTAGATTAACTGTGTTGTGAACTTTTTGTCTCTGCTGTGTGCCCGCTGGACTCCATGAAGAAATTCCTAGTGGATTCAGTGGAGCAGCATTGGGGTGTGAGGGTCTTTTGCAGGGCTACTTACAGATAGTACCTGAGGTCACTGTATGTGTATTTGCTTTATGAATCTTAAGAGGACTTTATGTACAGCCAGCTTCCTTTCCCTTGCCTTGCCTTGCCTTTCCTTGCCTTCCCTTGCCTTGCCTTCCCTTGCTTTGCCTTCACTTTCTGTGCCTTCCCTTCCCTCTCATCAGTTTTTCCTTGTGTGGATGAGAACTCTGCAGTGACCCACACCAGAGGAGTAAAGCCCTTGAAAGAAGTGAAAAGGGATATTATGTATAACCTGTGTGACGATATGTTTGAAGGGTATTCAGAAAGAGATTTATTTTCCTTGATCACAGATTTAAGGGTCACAGTCTTGACTCCTGAGGCTGGGTAGAGAGTTGTGACACTGCTGCCACACATTCCCCACCTGGCCGTGCATGACAGAAAAGAAGAAGATAGGAAAGGGTATAGTACTAAGTATTTATAAAGGAAAAATAAAAGTAATTTATGTAGTACAGATTCAGTTTACACAAATGAGAGTGCAACTGAATCCCTAGGGAAAGTCTATCTGAGATACTAATGCAGATGGAAATGGCACCATAAATTGGGCATGCATGTTGCATTTATGCTAGAAATTGGCTTTTATATTCCTTAAAATACATCAGTTAACAGCAGAGACACAGCTATGGGGACAATTATTTAGTTTAAAGAACAAGAGCTTAATTATTTAATCTAAAAAATATGTTCTCAATGTTTTCATTACAATTATGTCACCCCTGGGCCAGACTCTCAATGGAAAGATTCATAGTAAAGGTACAGGAGATGCAGAGAACAATTTCTGTTGGCTTCAACAAATTTCATCAGTGCATTTCACATTGCTAAGCACACAAATGCCATGATTAATTACAGTATTTTGAGTTGCAAATAATTTTGGAATAATTTGTGACGCTAACGTATCCAAAGAAAAGATCTGACAATCTTTTATTATTATGTGTAGATCTAGAACAAAGGATTTTGTGACCATTCTTGTCTTAAATATGTAAGATAAATGTCAACTTAATCACAAACCCCCACCAGCTCTGTAATCAAGGGTAGCAGGATCAGTCCCATAAATTTCTTGTTGGTTATTGTATTTTTAATTTTTCTATAGATGTTTTTAGAGAAAATGATAGATTATGTTAGTCAATTCAAAACACTGTTTTTGCTTTCCAAACAGGGCACACTACTGGACCAAGCCTAAATAATGACAAGCTATATAAGTTTGCTTACTCAGCTGAAGTGTATGTTGATCACGTGAAAGCATCACTGCAAAAAAGTGCAGGATATCGGATTTCTTCTGGTGTGGATGTCAACCTCTTATGGAGAAATCCTGACAATGATGATGACCAGTTGATCAAAATTATGGTAATTAATACCATCAGACAACTTAAAACATGCACAATCTTACCTGCATTGACCCAGCTGCTAATGTAACATCAGAGAACTCACTTTCAGAACATAAGCTAAATCTTTTATACTCTCATCTGATCAACTAAACCCAGCGTCTTTGATAAGCTGATTCCTATAGAGTGAGATTTCACAAGTATGTAGCTAATATCATAAGCCAGAACTTCAGAATATCTCCTATATTTTGAAATTGCTTCTATAGCTTCAAACAACTGGTGTGCAAGCACATA
>JAWWLV010000144.1:22842919-22890526 GCA_035041135.1 Platyrinchus mystaceus
TAAGCCAGAACTTCAGAATATCTCCTATATTTTGAAATTGCTTCTATAGCTTCAAACAACTGGTGTGCAAGCACATATCCAAGGGGCGATAGGTTGTCTGAAGTTCTCAGTTCTAGCTACAAATCATGACATTTGCTAAATACAAATTGGGTTTGGTACTTAGCTTTATGATGAGTTTTTGTGCCCCTTATTTCCCCAGTGGAGAGAACTGGTTTCTTTTGTAAACGCAGACATAGTAATCATGGAGGATTAATGATCAGAACCAGAAATGAAGAAATAAAGAATACTTATGTGATTTAGTCTATCCAGCCTACCCCAGCCCAATGCTAGACTGTTCTCTACCTGAATTTTCTCTGTTTTTACTTTGCTAGATAAAAGATGTTCAGGTTGAAAATGTGAATGAACGTCCAGCTGATAAAAACATCTTCAAAGGAAAAAGCACAGAGAAGATCCTTGGAAAAGAATATCTGGAAGCTTTACAGAGGCCCATAGTGCTTGAGCTAGTCCGTGGAAAAGTAAGACCCTTTATTTTAAAATTCAATCCCTCAGGAAACTTGAGTCAAATCTTTTCTTAGAGACTTGGAGAATTTACCAATTCACTGTCCTCTCAGTGTTTTTAATAAGCCATTGTGTTCTATCTTTCTGTATGAAATACAGTAGTTTAGAAGAGACTGTGATTTACCTGTACAAGGGGCCCTTCTAGTCCAAGCCTACTGTGTTGAGAACACCACACAGTGTGGAAGTATAGAGCAGATTTGCCACAAATATATAGGCAAACGTGGATATATGCACAGCTGCTGTGTAAGATTTGTGCTATTGATTTCAGTGAAGCCAAGATTGTGTCCAAAGTCTGAAGGCAGTAAAGGAGATATAGTTTGCATGAGGGATGTTATACCAAGTCTGTGAGGAACAGTGTTAATCACTTTAAACCCTTATGAAATATTTTAGCATGATTGCTTTTCCCAGGTCTCTTATTTACTTATTTACTTCTGTCTCACCTGCAGTTTCAATGGTCCCAAGTTAATGAGCTTGGTGCTGAAAGAGCTACAGCCTTACATGTTTTCCCCCTCTGGGAAACTGTCTCCAAAAATCAGAAGAGAAGGGTCAAAGAGCAGGTGTATCTCAGCATGTGCCTGGGTTTTATAGCCTGCCCTGAGAGAGCACCAAAGCACTGTCCCATGGCAGGTGCACCAGTGCCTCTTTGTAGCTCTCAGTTCTGCTGGGAAGGGGATCCAAGTACATCCATCTCACCCTCTTTTTCCCTGCAGAGCTGCTCACGTGTCCCCTTGCACTCAGCCTACTGTTCTGGCCAGGGAGTGGCAAGACTTGAGCCATGGCTGCTCCTGCCTCCTGTCCATGGTCCTCCCTCCAGTTGCTTGTTGCATTAGGCCAAGAGCCCCATTCTCCTCTCTGCAGCCTGAGCAGTGCTCAGCAGGTGGGGCATGGGCAGAGGGGCTGTGAGAAAGGAGGAAGGTTGAAGGTCACACTCCCTTTTCTCTTCTGCAGAGCGGAGCGAGGGCTGTGACACTCTATCCCAGCAGGATCTTTACCTCTTGCTGTAAATAGGCACTGAGCACATACCCTGGCCCCCAGCTCAGCCTGCTGAATTGCAGCTGCTATCAGACCTGCTCAGTAATTTTCAGACTCAGCCTTGTCATCAGTTTTACACAACATAAAAGGAAACAGGAGGGCATTGGCTCCGAACTGTACATATCCCTAAATGAGAACAGAGGTACCAGAAGATAAGTCAGAATGGTCTGCTCCTAATACATTTTGCACTTTCACATGCTAAGGCTGAGATGTAGTATTAAAAACTTGGGCTTTTTCTCGGGTAGTAGGGTCTGGACACTCGTTTTATAATTTCTTTGTGGTGTCATACTTTCATCCCTGGCACAGTGATTTCACTTGCCAGAGTTGCCCGGAGATAACACACTGATTGTACTTACAGTTCCTGAAGAAAAGTGCACTTTTAAAGCACCTTGAATGCAAAGTGGAGGTGCAAAGTCTTGTTACCAGAGGAGAGGCTCAAGCACAACAGTTGACCCATGAAGTGCAAAGGTTCTGATATGTTTGGCACGTCATTTAAGTCATTCTACCTGTGATTTATCTATGATTCATTCTGGGTTTTTGTAACCTGTGATTAAAGTGCAACAGATATTATGCCCCTGTGGGGAGGGATTATCTGAGGATTGTGTAGAAAAATTAGTTGTTTGTGAAATTACGTGAACTTTCCCATTTCCCTTCTGAATCCTACTTTCAGGAGAAAAGATGCTCACTGTAGTTAGGTTCAGCTGAAGGCCAAAACATGCTTGTACTGTTCTTATCAGGCCCTTCAGCCCCTGGAGTTTGCTTAAATAAGGGAAATAGATCCCAATTCCGCTTCCTAATCAGATAAAAGTAAAAGGAGAACTAGAGCAGATCCTCACTATTCCTTTCTCATTTAACTAGATTTGTTATACACTTTTGAATGCTTTTTCTATATACCTTTTTTTTTATTCCTACAGGTCAAAACCTTTTACTCGTATCAAAATGAACCTGCTTTTACTCAAAACATCAAGAGAGGTCTGGCTAGCCTTTTCCAGCTACAGCTGCACTCTGGTTCTACCCGTGAGGTATGGTGCTGTATCAGGCAAGATCATCACCATCATCAGAGAAACAGGCAGAGCCTGATCTGCTCTGGGAGGCAGACCTGTGGGTCCTGCTGAAGAAGTTCGCTTCAGAAGGAGTGAACTGTGACAAAAATCTGCCCTTTGGTCATGTTTGAGGTTGGGGACATAAAGACAGTCTTCTGAGGAGTTGGTGACACAAGTCAAGTTGCTGCAATTAACGTAAAGAAGTGGTGAAATCCATTTGATTTAAAATGCCTTTATCGATTTAGCAGAATTTGGTAATAAACCAACTTAAACCACTTCACTATAAAAGAGATTGTACTGATGTTTAAAGTTGGTTGATTACTAAATTCAATTCAGTGGATGAGGCCATTTTAAATCAGAATATCCACTCAAAATCAGCAGTGGTTTAGCTGCATCCATTTCAGTTGTGTTCCATTGTTAAATTTCTACAACTGTCCACTTGAGCAAAGCTGGAATTTAACTCAAATTTGTGAGTGTAGTGTAAGCTGCCAGGTGCTTACTACATTTTTTGTTTAAACAGCCAGCTATTGAATAGTACCCCTGCCAATCCAAAGCAGGCAGCTAATACACTGATATCCTTAAAACTGGTATATTAACCCAAACACTGCAGCATCTCAGTTACAGCATTCCAACAGTGGAGAAAATGCTTCATCTCTGGGAGGTGTTCTGGGGTCCCAACTTAAAATTCAAGAAACTGCCCTAATCTAACTCTTTTTTCCAAGGTGGACGTTTCTGGGAAATGCAATACTACTTATCATGTACGGCAAGATCAAGTGACTAAAATAAAAGACCTGGACTCCTGTGAAATAGCAAAGGAAGGATTTACCAGCCACAACCCGGTATGATTTCTTTAACAAAATAAAATCTATTCTTCCTATTTAAAATATCTTCTTAGCAGCTATTACTCAACTTCTCAAAAATCCTTCTTGCATTACGGAAAGCAAATTCTACATGTAAACTTTGTAGTTTTACTAGCCTGAGCTTCATATGTAGTTCCTCTGGAGAGAACGGGGAATGGATTCTCCTTTTGTATAAACCACCTTGACTCAGCTATCATTGAGTACATCATACTAATTCACATAGTTTTTGAATCTCATTATAACGTATTTTAGTTTCTATATGGATTTACAGCACTTTTGTACTGAAGTTTTAAATGATGAGAGGCTTCTTTTTTTCTTTGAAGGAAAATCCTAGATACAGACACAGCCATAGTGATAACAGTAACCTTCTCCACCTGCTGTAAATTCCAGGCAAGATGGTGACTCCTCAATGGAGCCTGGTCAAGCTTCCCTAATGCATAGGTGTAATACAGGAGATGTGCTATAGAGGTAACTGAAGCCTTACTACAGCCCTAATGGTCCTCCACTACTAGTAAAGTAGTTACTACTGAGAGCACATGCTGAAAACACTGGGATTCTCCACATCAGAACGTGACCTTTCTCTGCTCAGAGAAGTGCAAAAGCAGCACACACTCTCTTAATAAATGGCCTCAACACTATGACTGAATTCCCGATTTTCACACTTACCGTAAAGACTTCATCTTGTTTACAAAACTGATCAAGCAAGGTATCTGACTTTGCTTACCGAGTGTGAACATGACAACCTCATTTCTCTGGAAAAGCTTCTCATCTTATTTAAAGTGTATTTGAAACTAAATGTAGTACTGGGCATTTTCTCAGTTGCTGCCTGCTCCATAACTTCCTCCCATGCTCCCTCTGTTTTTTCCTGCTGTACGTACTGAATTTGAAACACGTGGTGCAGAAGTGAGTGGCTTCTTATTGCAGAGGGACTTCTTGAGAACCTGGTTTATAGGCTTAGCTTGAGATGTCAGCCCACATGCCCCTTCCTCATATGACCCTGTTTCATTACAAGTCTTGCCCTGATTTGAAACTGTGAGCTTTTTTCCTATTTTGTTGTTTATTGAATAGCCCTCTTTCTGTTTTATTTTTTAATTATTTTCAGATCTTAGATATTGGTAAAAAAGTCACATCTGCCACAATCTATGTGCTGGAAGACAGTTTCATTAAATCCATTAAGGCAGAAGAAAATTACGTTTTCCTTCTGAATTTCCGACGAAAAACAGGTGCCAAAATAGTTTCAAAGTAAGTTGGGCAATTTGACTGTCATTGACAGCACTAGTGGTTCAAGTTAGGTTATATGTGTATGTCTTACAGAATCGAGACCTAAGGCTGTAAACTCTCCAGGTAAGGAGTCAGATCTCTTTTGTATCCATGTGGTGCCTAGTCCAACTTTAAGGGTTCTGCCATGCTACAAATAATAAATAATGGCATTCATAAAAAATTAATGGAAAACAATGGAATTGTCCAAAGCATTTAAAGCTACCCATTAGTGCTATAGGTGTTCTTTTCGTGTGTCTTCTCATTTCTTAAGAAATACTTCTGATGGATCTCCATTTCTGGTATGTGAGAGTTTGAAAGTACAGAAAACAAAATCTGCTGCATAGAAAGAAAATACCAGTGAAACTAGATTTGTGTTAGACTCCAGACTCCAAAGCACTGAAAGTTTGGAGATACTCATACAAGAGAAACAATTCAGGCTTCTCGGTAGTATTAGATATTAAAAAAAAAAAAAGGTACATTCAAAATCTCACTTTCCAGATCTTCTTAACAACAACTGTATGAAACATTTCAGAATGCATTTGGTTACTGAAGTTTCTTTATCAGGAGCTATAAATCCATGCTTTAGAGAGTCTCTTATTTTGGTATTTTATTCCACATTACTCTAGCAGTAATTCTGCTGGTATCAGATATTTCTGTGACCTTCAAAAAACCCATAGGTTAGACATGTTCTGAACATTTTAAAATAAGTACTTCAGTAAGACTGTGTTCTATATTTTTTGCCCATGGAGGGTTTTTTTTTGTTTCTTCTTGCTGTGATTTCTGCATTTGTGCACTACTGAGCTCTAATGGTGTCTTCACTGTCTGGATGCACAGGCAGAAGCTGGAACTGAAGTCAGTACAGGCTGGCCCTGGACTGATCGCTGGGAAGCAAGTTGCCGGTGTGCTCAAGGCCTTGGACTCCAGCTATGTTGCCATGCCACTAGAAGCAGAGCCGGTGAAATCCGAATGCAAGAAGTGTCCTTCAGTAAGTAAACACAGCTTCGTTGGACGTCAGGTCGGCTGGCTGAGCAGAACAAGTGTGAGAAGTTTCTGTCCAAGCAGCCCACTAGGAGAGGTCTAAGGCAGCAATATAAAATACAATAAAGTGATGCAATTGGGTGCTCCACTCCACCAGGGTGTTTTAAGGTTTACCACTGAAAGTACCAAACTTTTTGCTCTCCTTCAAAGATTGAGTGCGCTATTTCTCAAGACCACTAGAAAATACAACACCCTTTTGTTTTAACTCACCTTTGCTGACCATGAGTTGGCAGAGGCTTATTTCCTCTGGGTGATGGAGTGGGAAATGACTTTTAAGATGGTTGACTGGTGTTTATAAACTGTTCTGTCATGGAGGAGCTGAACTGTTTTTTGCTGGTTTTGCTTATTATTTGGAAGCAGCATTACACTGTAATAATTTATCTTGTTTAATGCTTATTGAGCCACAAAGAAGACAAACAAATTATGTTTGGAAAAGTGATTATAGAAATGATGCTACATGTGAGCTGGAGCAGTTCTGAGCAGGGAACATTAAGGGATCTCAAACAGAGTAGGGACAGCTGTTTGTCCCTGACTCTGCCCATCGGGGTTTGTGCTGACCAATTTGTCACTTGGAACTGAGTTTGTCATAACAGTTAAAATTTCCAGATCAAGATAACAAACATGGGGTATAATTCCAGTGCACTGCCTGAGGACTGAGCTAAGTCATTATAAACTTAGTGGCACGATGAGAATTAAGTCCTGCTTTCTCACTATATTTTTCAGTAACTGCTATGAAAAGATAGGGTCTATAAACAGAACACTGTATCCAAAGCAGCAACATAACATATGGTACTTATATATCATAGTATGCATTAATGCCCTGCTGACATGCTATGCCTTGGAGTTTTCATTTTCAAAGACCTTTTTAAATCATAACAGGTCTCTCTATGAATTTAGTATAATAACCACTACTATCCTCATTTCACAGATGGCAGCACTAGCTTCTCTGAGGTAATGGCAATTGTTTACATTTAAATTCAGGCCTAGATTTCTGTGTTTAGACACCATAAAGCATGTTCTTTTCAGAAGAGCTCATGCATCTTACACTTTTTTATGCTCATGGTTCCTACAGGAATAGATTCTTACCCCTTTTTATTCTGAGGTGGGTTTGTTCTGTCATGTGCAGCCAGCCTTTGTGGGTTGGTAAACAGCTGTCAGGACTGACATTCAAAAACAGCTCCTCTGTTTAGAACCTCTTGGTTTGGCTGGAGTTTTCCTAGGGTGCCCACAAGACTTCTGGTCTGATCTTCCTGTTAGGGAAGCTTGACCAAGCTTGCTGAGTTGCCATGTGGAAGTGCATGCATCTTATACCTGACTTTTTATTATCCAATCCAAACTGCCTGACATTCACATCACGAGAATGAGAACCCCTGCAAAAGTCAGTTGTGAATGCTGGTTTTTATGCCATCATCACTGCAGGAGATGGAAGCTGCTCCTTGTAGCAGTTGAATGGTTAGAGCACTCTGCAAAGTCTCCATTCTCCATTCTCTTTTGCTTGAGATGGCTCCAGCTTTTATGTTTCACCTGGCTCTTCTCCAGCATGAGGGCTAAACTGGCTAAGAGCAGCCCACACAGCTGGGCTCTGCACAGGAGAAAATATGAGATTAATGAGGTTGGAGATTTTTTGCTGGACTATGGTGCAATTTCAACAGGGGGAATAGAAAGTGCCCCATATGATTATCCAATTTCAGCTTGTAATAGCAACACTGACCTTGGTGCTAAGCACTAATCACCACTTGAGGTTAAAAGACCCATCTGTGCCTCAGAACATGAGCTCCTCCCAGCTGGTCATTAATCCTCAGGAAATATCCTATGTCTCAATCATTGTTGCCTAATTATTGTTTGTTACAGTCGATAGAAGTTGCACTCTGTACTGATGAATGATACTTCTAATTGCCAGCAGGTTCAAGTGCTATTGCCCAATACAAAATCCACAAAGAGGGGAAGTATTTTAGTAAAGGTCAAATGGGGTGGTAGTGTTATTTCCCACTCAGGAAAACTGCAGTAAACACTCCTGCAAAGAACAGCTGAGTTTTCACCAAGGAATGTTCTCGATAATTTGAGATAACAGAGGCAAGGCAAGTGTGAGAGGAAAGGTCAAAATACCAGCACCAGTTTCTTGTGGGAGTGTATCTGGAAGGACAGATATGAGTGCTTTGGTACCATGTTGGCTCATTCGGGTAAAAAATGTGGTGTGAGAATAAATACAGCAGCAATGTATGAAGAAGCCAATACCTGTTCTAATACCATATTACCTGTCGTTTTGTACAATATCTACAAATGCATCTGTGTGCAGGTTTATGAATGAAAAAATGGGAATTACTTATTGATCATTTACTCCTGTCCTACACTAACCACTTAAAAATTACCTTCTTCTTAGAAAATATGATTAATTTGTGTATTGGGGATTTTGCATCTCCCACTTAAAAAAGAATTACTTAGGAGAAAATGGGAACAGAAATAAAACAGCATACTCACCAGACAGCACAGTATATTTGCAAGAGAAGAGAATTCACTTTATTCCAGTTACAGTATAAATAAACTTGTTTTGTTCCAAATTGGATTGCAGGGAAATACTGAAGTGTTAGAAGAGAGACAACTATAGAAATGTTTCAAAGATATTTGTTCTGGGATATCATAAACTAAGTAATACTTAGTTAAAGGATCATGTCTATTGAATTTCAGCTAATTTGAGCAATAGCTGGCCCATGTCTGCATTTTGTAAGCCTGATTTTGAGAACTGAAACCACTGTCTGAGAGATTTGACATAATGTGAATTGGTTTGCAGCTTTCTGAACACTGGAAGAGCATCAGAGAACATATGCATCCTGAAAAACTTTCCAACGCTGAAGCTGCAAAAAGCTTTTTGTCCTTCATTAAGAGCATCAGAAAAGCTACAAAAGAGGAGATACTGCAAGTTATTAGAAGTGAAAATAAAGAACTTCTGTAAGTTATCATAAACGAACTTCCAAAAGGTTTGAGTTACTTGAAACTGCAGAAGGGCAAATTACACTCAAAGAGATTGAGTTCTACTGGTGATGTCCTAGCAATGCAAACCCAGTGGTCAGTACTGACTATAGGAAAAGGATTTTTTTAAAGCAGCTGTGTTTATTTTTGTAGTATAATATATTTTCAGCACACCCTTCAGCCAACGGGATCTTATCTACAGTGCAAGGCCAACACGGTTTGTAGTTTAGCCAAAGCTTCTCATCCTACCTGCTTGTTCTGAAACATTCTATAACTTGTTCTTGACTTGCCCATTTGTTTCCTTCAATCAGAAACAGAGCAAAGAAGGGAAAAGTTCCTAATATTAGATTGTCCTAATCTGGATATTGTCCTAATATTGATTTTGATTGTGTACAGTATGCGCACCGAGACTTGAGAGTTGAAAAGGATTTCTGAGTCATATGGTCAGGATCTTTCAAACAAATTATAGCAGTCGTTAGCAGTAGAGATAAACATGAGAGTAACTCGGGCAGCACAGAAGCCTTTTCTCTACGTGCCATTCTGTATGCAGTGCTAAACCACTGTTCTGCATTTACAACCTTGTCCTGTAAACTTTAATACACTCGGGATAATTTCATTTTTTTAATACTCATTTTGGTCCCCTATTTGCATAAATTTAAATATTACCCATGGATGTGATTTATTTCTGGATTTCATGAAGCAATTGAGGGATACACTTTTTCCAACAAGAGTAGAAGATTCTTTTACCTGCAATGAAGAGATCTTACCACATTAGCTTCTTTCTTTCAGTATGCAGAAAAGTCTTTTCATATTGTCTAGCTCATTACAATGATACGTTCATTTAATTTTCACTTCTTTATAGTCCACAGGTTGTGGATGCCGTAACCTCCGCTCAGACACCAGAATCACTGGAGGCCATGCTGGAATTTCTTGACTTTAAGGATGCAAGCACTTCTGTCCTGCAGGAACGATTCCTGTATGCCTGTGGATTCGCTTCTCACCCCAGTGAAACGCTCCTGAAATCTTTAACTGTAAGTTAAGGGACAAAACAAACACAACGGAGTTAATACTCAAAGCAGAAGGGAAAGAGAAATGACTGTTGATGTTTCCAGATTTCCTTTCCTTATGCCTTCCAGGGTTTCCTTTAACTGTGCCAGTAACATAGAGCTTGCAAACAACAAACATTTGTAGGTCCAGACTGAAACTTGGAAAAGGAAC
Organism: Platyrinchus mystaceus; assembly: GCA_035041135.1. Lineage (NCBI taxonomy): Eukaryota > Metazoa > Chordata > Aves > Passeriformes > Tyrannidae > Platyrinchus > Platyrinchus mystaceus. Next base: position 22,852,896 of record JAWWLV010000144.1, read on the forward strand.
ATAATACTGAATGTTTGGAAAACAATTTGAGTGTTGTTTGATTGTTGCCTTATCGAAGTCCTGTGACCATTTAAATACTCTCTTCTTTTTTTTTTTTTTAAACATAGATCCAAAATGAATATACTATTTGGGATATTGAATATAACACAAGGGGAAAGTGGCAGTTATTATATGTAATGATAGAACTGTGCTCTGCTAAGCCTGAGCCCAGGCCATTGTGGTAATCACTGCCTTTGCACTGTACTAATGTTTACAGGAAATGAGGGAGTGTATTCAAAACACTACAGACTGTGGTTCATCATATTTAGACCAAGAGACTAACAGCATTGCTTTTGCATAACAGGATAAGTTCAAGGGTGATATCGCAAATGAAGAAATCAGAGAAACTCTGGTCATTGTCATGGGAGCACTCATCAGAAAGCTGTGTGACAGAGGAGGCTGCAAGCTCCCAGTGAGTATCTGCTGTGCACTACTGGCTAAATTCTGGTCTGCAACACAAGTGAATGATCCCTGCTGACATTACTGGGAGAGCATGAGAGACATGGGAAGCATATTCTCCCATTTTTAAATAAGCTCGTAAACTCCTATGTTTGATAGAGAGAGGAATACTTTTTTTAATAATGATGTCTACTTTGTCAGATTTAGGCTTTGATCTGGTTTCTTCCCATTTCTTTAGATTTCTCTAGTTTTCCTTTGTCTGACAGAACTTTTTTCTCACTGCTTAGTCTGTCAGCAGATGCAGTACTTGTGCTCCCTTGTCCAAAACCTTTGCATGTCTTCAGAGAAACACTGGCAAACTCAAGATCTATTATAATATATGCAATCACCTAAGTTAATTTTACCTCTATGAAGGAAATTCCTTGGTTTAAATACTCAACTGTATACCAAACATGCATAGAACAACCCAGGAGGAAGACTATTCCCTTGAGCATGGACTGAGTAGATGCTGGTGTTAGAGGATGAGAATGATCAGATAAGGCACTGCTGCCTGCTATATCTGTGCTATTTGGGACTGCAGCACACTGCCAAAAAGATACAGAGCACCTGAACAGGCCCTAGGAATACCTTTTAATTTCCCTTGTTAACTGCCAAGCACTCTTATAACATGTTTTGAGGCACTAAAGAACACTTCCCTTGTCTTTTTCTGTGGGGACATGTTGGCCCCACAAGGAAGACCTGTGAAGCCCCTGAATCAGGGCAGGAGCAGCTAGCAAGTGATAAAACTACCAGGTTTATCTGGACTACAGGAGCAGGTGTTGCTGTGTCTACAGTCACTTTGGTTATGCTTGAAGGTTTATGCTGGAAGGAAGCCATCAACATAGAGTTTACAAATGACACCTTTGCTAACCCTGTGCAATGATACTTTCCAACAAAAACATGCTAGAACCCAGCCCTGTCCCTCATACTTCTGTGGAGAGAAAGAAGTAGGTTTATAATCACCATTTAAATGTGCTGTTGATTTTCTTTAGTTTGTTGTGGAAGCCAAAAGGTTGATTCTAAATAGACTGGAGAAGGCCAAGAAAGATGACAATGTGAGGATGTACCTGCTAGCACTGAAGAATGCACTCCTTCCCGAAGCAATTCCGCTGCTTCTGAAGTATGCTGAGTCAGAAGAAGGGCACATTAGCAGTCTTGCTGCCACTGCCTTACAGAGATATGATCCTTCTTTTCTCACCAAAGAGGTAAGAAAATAAGCTGCCCAAGGAAAGAAGTGCAAGAGACTGTATTAATTAGTGGGATTGAGCGTAATCTCAGTAAGTTTGCTGATGACACCAAGCTGTGTGACACAGTCAATATGCTGAAGGGCAGGGATGGTCTTGTGTCCCACATGGCCATCAAAGGTGGCATGCAGTCTGCAGGGAAAACTGGGCTCCCGTCCCAAGAGGGAGCACTTGGTCACCTGTGCAACCCTTAGTTTTTTTGTGCTTTCACAAAGCTAGGAAGAATGCACAAGGATAAAATAGCTGCATCCCACCCTGCAGCCTTCAAGAGTAAGAGAAGACATACAAAATAGTGGAACATGAGGCCCTGCCTCTGCTGCTTTACCCTGCATCTCATTTCATACCTACTGCTAGCCACCAGGACCAAGGTTGTCAGGGTGCTTCTCTGCAGTTAACATGCTGGAGGCCATTCTGTCAATGGGGTAACATGGCTTTCCATGGACTTACCTGTAAAAAAGATGTGTCACAATCTTCTCAGGGATGTGAAGCCACCACAGGCACTATCTATAAAATTAAAACCACAAGATTCTTGATTTTTTAAAAGTACGTATTTCCTTAACTGTCAAGGAAGTCTCTCTCTTGATCTTACCACTGCCACATTAATTTGATCTTACTGCTGCTGCTTATTTACAGCCCCGCTGTGAAAACCAGTGTGGAAGGCTGTATTTGGTCTGTGGCTTGAGAGAACATAACAGATGTCCCACTTGTCCTTGTGGTCACTGAGCTATACATGTCTCATACATTCCAAAAGGACCATGAAAAACAGGGTGCTGAAAATATATCCTTATGTATTAGCCTTAGCTATGGAGCTAACTTAAGCTAACTTAAGCTGATATTATAAACGAGATTCCAACCTGTACTTTGCCCAGCCATCTGTATGAGCATTGAATGAATAATGTATTTCCTGACCAGGTGAAGGAAACAATGAACAGGATATACCACCAGAATCGTAAAGTCCACGAAAAGACAGTGAGAACCACTGCAGCTGCTATCATCTTAAACAGTAACCCATCCTACATGGAAGTGAAAAACATCCTGCTCTCCATTGGTGAACTGCCTATGGAAATGAACAAGTACATGCTCTCCATGATCCAAGACATAATTCACTTCGAAATGCCTTCAAGGTACATTAAGTTCAGTATAAGTAAATACAGCCTTTCCTTACTTCTTTGCAGAGACCCAAAGAACATACAGATTCTAATGAATTACTAAAATTTGAGGATAGTATAAAAGGATGCCTGATTTTCATGTCAGTTTTAGGTATTGTTAATTCAGAATAAGTTTAATTGACATTTTTTTAATAGTCACATTTTCACAGGTACAAATAAGAAATAGGCATCTAACTTGCATTACTGTGAAAAATGCCATCTGTTGGTCTTAACTGTCTCAGTGGATCACTTGTTTTTATATTTTAAGAACCAGTGAACTTTTAAAAAAATTTTAAACATCTCAGCATGAGAATGAAAATAATAAAAATATCTCTTATTTTCAAAACCATTAATTTTCAAGCAAGAACTTTGCCTGCCTTTCTTTCTGTGACGACAAGGAGTACCTAAAATTGGAAAAGAGACTCTGGGTTAGGGCAGATTTTTAGTTGGAAAAGGTAATGATTTTGAAGACCATCTTTCCTACTGGGAAATTCACCCTCTCTGAAATTTGATGTTTCTACAGAAAAATAATACATTTTTTATTGTAAAATTTTTGTATCCCAGTGGTTTTGATTGTTTGTTTTGAAATACCACAGCAAAACAGTTCGAAAAGTTCTGAAGGACATGCGTGCTCATAACTATGACCGCTTCTCCAAGACGGGCTCTTCCTCTGCCTACTCTGGCTATATTACACGTATGTAACCATGAAACTGCCTTTTGACCCTGCTTGTATTCCCAAACATTTGATTAATCCACTAGTTTAGTCACAGGTACCTTCTTTTTTTTTTTTTTTTAATTAAGGTGGTCCTGATGTATCATCCACATACAGCCTTGACATCCTCTATTCAGGCTCTGGCATTTTAAGGAGAAGTAACATGAACATCCATATTTTTGATAGAAACGCTGAACTTCATGCCAGCCAGGTAACTGCCAAACTGTACATAAAAACTAAGCCAGTATGTGGTCCTTTTCTTACAGCTTCTAAATCAATTCAGCTAATGCCCAAGACCCTAAGGTTTGCTGCACTGGGCAGAGAACAAGCCAACATTAGGAAAAAACCCCACAGTGTTTGCCCTAAACAAAAAGACAGGTGTTTTGTTCTGCATCAAGTTCTGTGCTGTTTATTTGATGTAATCAGTAAAAGCTTTGTGAGTTTGTAAAATTAAGTCCTGGTTCTGGTATGTCATAGAATGGAAAAACAAGGAGTAATCAAATGTACAAATCAAACAGATTTTAATGAGATGGCCGTGTTTTAGATTTTTCATAAAGTTGGCAAGAACCTTCAGTATTATAATGCTACTAAATCTATGCAGGACAAAAATTGTGCAGTGGGACATCTCTGGGTTTTCCTCCTAACTGTCCAAGGAAAATAGCCATATGATGAAAGGGAAATTTGTTCGAAAGAAAAGTAGTCTCAGGATTGTGATCTGCATGGGGGTAAATCCTGCCTGCACCTAAAAACATGCCATGAAATTATTTTATTTTCTGTTTTTCTAGCTGCTCAACCTAGTTCCATTAAGTCTTAACCTTCATCTACAGCTACACAAATTAGAGTTAGGCTCTTGGACATTAAGAAAATATGTAGGATTGTTAATAGTTTGAGTCAGGCAGAATTTTTTTCATTGATTCTATATCACTGTTGCATTGTAGGTGGTGATTGAAGCTCAGGGTCTGGAGTCCATAATAGCTGCAACTCCTGATGAGGGCGAGGAAAACCTGGACTCCTTTGCTGGCATGTCAGCCATTCTGTTTGATGTCCAACTCAGGCCAGTTACATTTTTCCAAGGGTATGGTGATTTAATGTCTAAAATGCTCTCAGCAACTGGAGATCCCATGAACGTGGTGAAAGGACTTATCCTCCTGACAGATTACTCACAGGTACTAATAGTACACTATTTGCTTCTTTTTCTGTCTCTTAAGCACAGATGCTCCCTCCCCCACGCTGTTATTGTAGGACATCTTATTTTCTTCCTTTCAATGCTGATAAACCTGGCCAATGTTACACAGGCTACTCTTACTGTGGGAGCTATAAGAAAGTCATGGGTATTAAAAAACAGAATTAAATTACATTAAAAGCAATTTAGAACAAAGATGAGAACACATATTCTAGAAAACAAAGTAACACTGAAAAAAAGGAAATCCAATTGAGTTTCCTGTTGAAAACTCATATGGCTATTAGCTATGACCTCCCCTCCCACAGTTTCTTGTAATACAGTACTGTCCCATATGACCACCTAAGTTTTCCTCTTCACAAGTTGTCCAGGGACCTTATGTCCACTTAGGCAATAACTGTCAGGTCAATGAATCACTAGTACTCAAACTTTCCCAGATAACGAACATTCAAAGAATAATGCTAAGAGGTCCAAATTTCAAATATTTGTTACTAAGCAAAACAAGGAAATAAAATGAGGGTTACACAGTTTTTATGCAACTGTCACCCCAAACGGTATGCTTATTTTATGCTTAAATAAATTCACATACAAATATAACCGGCTACATAATGTATTATTGCAGGACAAGAATATAGACATCTCTCTCAAAGTGCAGGGTCAGCACTTGGTTTGATATTTTTGCTCTTCTTGTGTGGATTTAACAACTCAGATTATGAAACATCTGCAGTCTCAAACTTTACTTTTTATTTTTCCCTTTAATTTTTGTCAAAAGAAAACGCCAAAAGCAGATGATGAGGCAATCCACTCTGATCAAAATTACACAGAAACACCCTCTGCACATGACAGCTTTCCCCATCTGGAACCCAGCTCAGGCCCTTTACGATATTATAAGTCCAGAGGGCTTCCTAGGTAGGGCACAAATTGACTAACTAAGCTCATTCCAGCAGTGCTTTACAGTTCACACACAGATTATGGGCAAAAACTTTACTGTGACCTATTTAGCAAACAGACTGCAGAGGTGAGAAAGATAATCATGTCCAGCCCTGAGCACAGGAGCATTTAGAGAACTAAATATTTCCAACTGCTGTGCATGCACCAAGCTCCATACATACTCTGGCTGAATCAGTTGGCCGGGCACCCCTAGAGCTCGGTCAGGCAGCAAATTCTCCACTCCTTGCCTTTGGAGAACCTCACAAAAGTCTGGGGCACACCAGGGCTGGGACTTTGTGTCATTTTTAACAATATCAGGGTGTAATATTTTCAGTTGGTTGCTGCCTCTCTGGAAGCCTGGGCAGCAGTGTGATGAGATGGGATCTCACCCTGCTTTTTCTCTTTGGTTGCCACTAGCACAGTGGCTGCCTGAGCTCAAGCAGCAGACATAACCAAAAGTGCATGTTCACAACCAGAAAGGTACTTGTTCTTACCTCCACACCCAACAAAGGCAGGGATTGTTTAGAGCACTGTTGAATGCAGCTTCAGGAAGAGCTGTGTTTTAAGCACAGCCCGTCTTTCTAAGCATGGCCTTACAGCCACACTCCAGGTCAACAGCACATCAGCATGGTTTCAGCACTTCCACGTGGCCAAGTTAAGCTTCACTAGAAACACTTTCACCTGCAGATTCTTGAACAGTGTTTACATCTGTACCAGAAAACACTGTCAGAATGGAAGTGCGAATGGCCTAACGCTGGAACTGAGGAAAAGACAGTGCAAGAGAGCCATAATTAATATAGTTTCTTGATAGTTAAGTACTACCTCCACTTTTCCCTGGCCAGCATGGACAGGCCTTGCCCAGAACATAAGCCCCTTTACAAATTCATACTGTAGACAACCAAGTCAAATGTGGGTTTATCTTCTTTCAATGAACAAAACAAGGCATGGGAAACAGTGCTCATTCTGTAATACCAAAACTCAGTGTGCCACAGCTGGCCACACTGATTTCAGAACAGGTGAAAACCAAACCAAAATGTTAGACACAGACAGCACAGATGAAATCAAACATCAAAAGGACAGCTTGGAAGCCAAGACTGGAGCTTAAAAATGGGGCAATAGAATTGTCATAAAAGAACTAATGTAATATTTGGGTTCCAATTTGTGCATTGGTACAGCCTGGTTTTGAGAGATAAGATTTTTAAATAGTAGGAAAGTTCTGCTCCCCTATTGCTGCTTATAAGGATCATTTTGCATTGAAAGACCAAAACTGGGTTGTACTCAAAGTGCTGTAAAATCTACCAAGTAAGACCACCTCCCCCAAAAAATAGCTTCCTTTCATTGACCTTACAACAAGTAGTAGTCACAATAGGCTCATTTAGGAGAGGTGATTTCCAAATTAATAATATTTCTTCTAAAGCTTACACTCCTGCCCATCATCTGTGACATATTTACTCACATGACTCCACAAACTGAAATCAGAGTGTATTTTCCAGCCATTGCTGTGTTGTTTGAGGTCTAAGAATAACTGCCCAGAAGTTATACTCTCTCTATGAAATAAACAGCTCTCGTAAAACTGTTTTTGAGACTCCTAAGTCACCTGCATTAAAGTTCAGTAGTGTTAATAGTTCTCCTAGGCAACAGACCTGCCAGAAGCACAGAGAAATTAAATACTATATTAATAGGTCAGAGAAACCATTTGAAAGCTAGACCCCAGTGGAAGATAGCCAGTTTCCAAAGAAGTGCCTATTTCAGCTGTCTCTGCATTGCATTACAGTGCAGTACATAAAGATTTTTTTAAATTGAAACATAGCATGTTTGATCATTAAACCAGTAACAAACGACCAATTCTGATCTTTTGGATCACATTTTCCACTGCAAATGAGACACAAAGCTTAAAATAGGAAGGGAAAGGAAAATACTTCTCCTGAGGAGGCTGGGTCTCTGTGATTTACACCTCCCAACAGCCTGGATTGGATTTGCACATGAGACGAAGGACAGGACTGAACTCTAAATAAGGAAATAGATGAGCTAGTAAAACACAAGACAAGCACTCCTTAGCTTCTCTGCTGGTTTCAGTGACAAATATGACTTAATTCTAGGTAGCATTTAAGCCTTAAACTGTGCAGCCTGCTTTAATGTTATTGGGTGCAATTTGACAATGCATCCAAAAATATCTGCTCCTCTGGTTGTGTGTATATGTCTCTGCCAGCATGTATACTGTTACGTCCTCACTCACTAGTAGCTATTCATCAATTCAGTCCCAATTAAAAGCAAAGTAAAATAAAGTAAAACAAGCTTTATTTCCACACCTGAACAGACTGAAAAGGGAAATATTTTATGCCTCATTGCAGTCAGTAGAAAAATTCCCTTTGATTTCAGCAATCAAATGATTGTTATTTGGGTGAAAGTAAGAAATCAGAGCATCATATGACCACACTTGCTGAGGGTGTGCTGGATTTATAAGCCATAGCCAGCCCACTGCATTCTTTAAATCTCAAGCCCACTTTAGCAGCAGCTGACAGCCAAGTTGGTTCTGCGAAGTTGGTTCTTTCAAGGAAATAATTTCAAAGATATTTAATTTACCCTAAAAGGTTAAGTAAACATGTGCAGCCACTGTAATTATCCAAGTCTTTGATTACAGTAGGAAAACTCTAATGCCCTGAATAAAAACCTTTCCCAATGTTGCTCCTTGCTATAGGGATTAGGAAGCTAGACTGCCTGTCTCTGCTTGCTTCCTCCTTAAAGTTTGGGACAGCATTATTTGGAGCCACTGGACTACTGAATAGCTAAGAAGACACAAGAGACTTCTAAGGTGCCTGGGCACCAGTGGAGGAAATTGAGTATTCACATGCCTACAAATGCCTGCAGCATTACAAGTGCTGAGAATACCACAGGCACAGAAACCTGGGAGGAGGAGGTGCCCTGTAAGTGAGGCACATGATCAAAATATACTTTCCCAAGTTAATGTTTCTTTTAAAATGGTGAGTTTATCCACTAGTTCTTAGGGAAGCAGAACAACTGTATAAAGTGAGTTAGACCCTGAGCTATATTATCACTTCCGAAGTGGACTTCCACGTGATGTGTTTCTAGTCCATCTGCAGAGGCTTCACAAAGCCATGAGCACACTTGATGGTTGATGGAAAATGCATTAAATGCAAATTCATGGTGGCAATTAAGGTGCATTAGCTTATGGGTTTGGCCACCCAGCCACTGAAAACATAATTACTGTCATGTGGTGGGCTTGGAGCCACTACACACGGCACAATTGGTGACAGCACTTTGCATCCTACTGCCAGTATAGGGCTGCCTTCAGGTGAGCTCAAGAAGTCACACTGCACCACACCATTGCTGGGGTTCCAGCAAGGAGTTTAATGTGAATAAGCTGGACTGCCATCAGAGCCTCTGTGAGGCTTGTGTGGTAGCTCTTGGAGACATGATATTCCTTGCATGATACTCCTTGCAGCAATTATGCCGGCTGGCACACAGGGGAGAGGGGAAGGATGCAAAGCACCTTGCCATAGCTTCATCCCATTTTTGAGGGAGTGAGGTACATCAGGATATTTTGTCCACCCTTCCAGAAAAGCACTCTATTCCTTTCTGTTCCTGAAAAATGACAGGTGGTGTGATTGCAATACAAAAGGGCATAAGTAAACCTCTGAGGTCTTCAGTCAGTAATCTGTGCTTTTTGATGGCTGCAGGAGATTCAGCTGCAGGCTGGGCCAATGGCCAGTGTGGAGTTCCTGGGTGGACTGGCCATTGACATCTCAGGAGGGATGGAGTTCAGCCTGTGGTACAGGGAATCCAAAACCAACGTCAAGAACCGGTGAGACACTCCCAGCATGTGCTATAGTTGTAGACAGCTCAGGCTCCTGAGCCTTGGTAGTCCCAGTGAGAAGGATTTAAATATAAAAGATCTTGAAGATGAGTTAGAATTAAATAATTAAATAAATAGAATTAAATAGTTATGTGCATATATATATTTGTATGTTTGTAATTTCATTTCCTATTTCTTTTTGTGTTTTGAAATAGTTGTAATGCCTGAATTTATTTGTAGGGTAGCCGTGTTTCTAGCTGGTAACACCGAGGTGGATTCCTTCTTTGTAAAAACTGGCATGGAAACCACTTTGGAAGTAGAAACAGCATTAGACTTCATCTCCACGGTGCAGTTTTCACAGTACCCATTTTTAGTCTGTATGCAGATGGACAGAATCGAGTCTCCATTCAGGTAAGAACTAAGAGCACATAATTTCTGATGTGTCCTTCCAGTCAGCTGCTGAACCTGGACATTTTGATTTACAGAGCAACAAGAGATTAACAAGTGAGGCCTAATTTCAGCCTAACACAATCAGGTGCTGTGTAGGCTGTTACACACACCAACCTCTCTGCTAACCCATTCTTCCCTGTCCCTCTCCCCTGAGATTCAGAGAGAACCTGTCTGAAGATCACAACTTGCTCTGAGTGTGCACTTGTCAATTTTTTAATCTAGCTTTGCAAGTGAAGTAACTGAAGTAGAAGGACGCTGGTCCCCTCATGTACAATCAGTTCTGATGGTGACCTGAAACTTTGCCAGCAGTAGTTCTCTGTTACGCTGTTGAGATAGGAAGTGCGTAGCTATAAACTGGCTGAAGTGGAAAGTTTTCTTCGTCATCTGCTGTTTACAACTGTCAACAGAATTACCTGGTGTGTTAAGCTCTTGCATCCATTGTGTTCTATAATATTTTATTAAGGCACCAGTTTTCCTGAAAACTAAACAACTGTGCAATAAATTTCAAAAGATACTTTCCAGTAGCCAAAGAACAGTAATGGAATTGGTTTTAAGGGGTTTACTACTGCCTCCTGATTCCTGTTTACTAAGACCTCAGGAGGGAAACATTTTTTGCAGAGCCTGTACCAGATATCCACTCAGGCTTTTCTCATCCAAAACATGTTAAAAACCTGAAAGAAATTAAAGACTTGAGGATCTTCAGGAAATCCAAAGGAGACAGTATCTGTTATTCTGCAGATACTAAAACACCTTCTGATTATATCTGCACATAGTCTAAATGTAATCTCATCTGTATGCAAAGCGTTTGGAACAGGGTGTGAATTTTGCATGAATTTGCTAATGCCAGACCTCTGTGTTGTGTGTTTACAGGAGTCATGTGACTAAGTATGAAAGTCTGCCGTCTGGCAGGCGGTACACTGCAAGGAGAGGGAAAGCAGTAATGTTGGCAGGTAACGAATACCCTCTCCATCAAGAAAACTCCAACATGTGCAGGAGGGTTTTCGGCGCAAAGTCTGATTCCGGCGGCGGCTGGTTTTGAGAGAGGAACCTGAGCTTTTGCTTTCCTGAATCCGTGGCTCCCTCAACAACTTAGGCTTGTACGTACCATACTAACGTGGAGCTTGATCTTGCACTGCTGCAATTAATGGGAAATTTGCCATTGATTTCAGTGGGCCAGGATCAAACCCTCAGTGCGTGCACAGTGTTTACATGTTAACCTATATTTAAAACTTTTGTAAAAAAACCCCTAAGACAAATAAAGACCAATTTGGTAGCATTCCACGCACTCCCTTAAGGGTGGTGCTTGTTCTTTATTTTTACCTTTTTTTTGGTGCCAAAAGCAAAAACAATCCCTCATTTTTCTTTCTTGGGGAACACAGAAGTCCGTGTTTTTGACATTCAGTAAGGACAATTATGATGTATAAAGAATGATTATTTATGAATATATTTTAAAGTATTTAGGTGTTTTAGGCCTATGACTAATCCCCATTCAAATATTCAAGTACAATTAACACCTAGATGGGACCATGAACTCCTGCTGACTCAGTATTGCCTGCTTACAAAAAAAAGCAGGTTTTATTTTACATGATTTTAAAGGATTTTGCATTTTTTTAAGCAGTCAGAGTCTGATTATTGTTATTTATCTTTTGGAGTTTTTTTATTAACTACTGTAGTTAAATACAATTGATTAACAATGTGGGGTAATGTTTTCAGAAGTACTTACAGTTGCCTTAATTCTGTTCCCATTGCAATCAATGGTATAGTTTCTGTAGTTATCACCAGGAGCAGAGTTAAGCCAACATTGGTTGCTCTTCAAGGTTGCCTCCTAAAAATCTGTGTCACTGTATGTAATCAAGGCAGGTGTATTTCCAAAAAATGAGCACCCACTAAGGCAATTCTGAACTATGATGAAGGAAAAGTCTTGAAAGAAATACATTTTGAATGTACAGTCTAGCAAAGCCTGTGCCAAGACAGAACATTTTTTTCTAGGTAAGTTAGGCTTGTAGTTCAATGCAAAAAAGTAATCACTACTCATACAAGTCCTCTGATTAAAATTACTTAGACACTTCAAGTAGTGTCTTCACAGGAACTGTGAAAAAAAAAAAGTTTTATACTTACATCAGCATTGCAGATTAAGAAAGAATATACTTCATCCCAGCTCAGCTGATCTCTGATATTATCTATCTGATTTAATTTTTATAGGACAAGGTGGGTGAGTGCTGGTCACAAAAAAATAAACTAGAAAGCCAGGAACAATTGTTTAAAAAAAAAAACCAAAACCAAACATAAAGCAGGTGGGAAAAACTCACAGATTGTCATGGAAAAAAAAAAAATTATTACAAAATTAAGAAAAAAATCTAAATTCTTTTGTGTTATAAAACAAGAAGAGTGCAGAAATCTGCAAAAATCAAACTGTCAATGGGATGAAACAGTCTACATGTTGTCTTTCCTGAAAATGCTGATACATTTCTAGTCAAAGCATAATAAAACTTGTAAAAATACAGTGTGATGAAATAGTTTTCAGTCTTGTTTCTTGTCTGTTACTTTCTGGGTTGGGAAAGCCTCTCATTGGGGGAAAGAATGGTGTTGACAGGGGCAAGAGGAACCATTTTACTCACCTTCACATATGAAGCAATAACATAAGTAGGACACCCACTTGTCCTGGGCTCCCCCTCTAATCAGGAGACAGAGGTATCTCCTGAGGATGGTGTAGAACCCGAGCAGGATGCAGCACATGCTGGAGGTGCCTGCCCAAGTCCTCTGCCCAGAGGAGAGGTAAGACCAAGGCACCCCTCTACAGTGTCAATACTTATCTCAGTATCCGCTCTCAAAGTCTGTACCCTCTATGTTGCAGACACTCTTTGATACCTCCACTACTGTTTTAGGAACAAAAGGGAGACAAGCTTTTATGCTTGTTATTACTGGTTGCTATTTGTGTCATATAAAACAAAAATAAGACCAGAGCTAAGTATTCACACGCACCTTGAAAGAGGCAGTCTCCTCCTGCAGTGATCTGACACTCTAAATATAGGAGGACAAAGAGTGGCACAAAGGAATAGCTATCATCACTTCTTCACTTGTAGAGAATTGAGATATCAACAAAGTGAAAACCTCAGCTCTGCAGCCTATAATTTGCTTCAACAGTCCACCACGCTTGCCCATCAGTTTACAACCCCGAATCAGAATAAAAAGGATCTAGATAATGCAATTTGTACCTGTAAGATCTGTGTCTAATATCAGCAATCCCGCTGCAAGGCTTACCCCCTCTCAATTTTATCAAATCAAAGAACCTCTGAATGGGTGCCTGCAAAACAGGGCCCTTTGGCACATGAAAACAGTGTAACACCAGTAATCACTTTTAAAAAAGCGTAATACAAAACAGTTTCCAATTGAAAAAGATAATCTGGCTACTGCCAAATATCTGGGCAACACCGCCAGGTGTGCTTCTCTTTCAAGTTAAGTGTTTAACATAAATCTCTCATGTCTTACGGAGATGCTGATTCTTGTCTTTTGCTTTATTTATTCAAGCCCTGGCACAGCTTGTTGAGGAAAATCATGTGCCCATCCTCACTACTGAAATCTGGTCTTTCAGAATGGGACAAAACCAGCCCATAAGGGCAATGGTGGGGCGTCCACAGCTTTGACAACATCCCTTGAAACTTAAATCAAACAGAACCTCTGAGACCCACATTGCTCCTTCAGGAGTGATATGTGTCTTCGTGGATACCCCCGGCATGGCAGCAAGACACTTGCTTCTGAAATTATCTGACCCTAACAGCTGGACATAATGGGGATTCCGGGAGAGGTTTAGTCCAACAGCTGGGTAATGGAAGGCCATCTCTTCCTTACTTGGGCTCCATAGCTACGGAAACAACAAAACTAACAAACTTCTAAAAATAAGGTGAAATTAATACATTGCTCCAGCCTGCATTTGAAATGAAAACACACTTAGGGTTACAACCAAAGCAAACTCTGTAAGTGTTTACTGAATCAGCGGGGGTTAATCACAAAGATGAACATACATCTTTGATAATGGCATTATGCACACTTTTAAATATTCAGCAATGGTAGCAATTAAACAATAATTCATATGTGAAGTTTAGAGAAGCAAATAAATTCTCAGTTCTTTTTAACTGGAAGCTCCAGAAGGAATGATACTCCAGCTAAGTCCAAAAAGCAACACACTTGAAAAAGAAACTTTGAAACTTTCCTCTTAAAGTTTCATGGAGCGCTAATTTTTAAGGATTATTTTTCATATACTCTTAAAAAAGCATTCAAATGCCAGGATTCAGTTTTTCACTCAATTCCTCAATGTATTTCGATGTGGAAAGCACAGGGAAATACAAAGATTAAAGGTTCTTCATGCGTTATGAATGAAGCCATTTGTGCAGTACAGTTTAGCAGCCATTGGGATTAAGTCATTATTTTTGTAACATTTGACCAAAAATAAGTGCTGGTAAAATGCTTTGTTTCCTACTAGTAATGGATAAGAGTCAGAGCTGCATGGGTGTAAATCAGCATAATCTCACAACAGCCTGCAATCACGCTGACAGCATCTTCCTTTGCCTTTGTTAGGGGAAACAGGATCATCAATTATTTTATTTTTAATAAAAATTGATGCGTGGTGAAAGGTGCTAGGGTTAATACATAGGCAACAACTTGTGAAATACTTAGCCCAGATTTCCAATGAGTAGATGTTACTTATAAAGCAAATTCTGACTTACTGAGAGCATCTGGTAGAGAATTTGTTTGGCTGGACATCATAGAAGGAACTGCAGTCCTTAACTATGGATATGTTTTATGAGTTACAAGCCCATATAATGCATGCTGCAGTGCTACCTTAGAATACAGGAGGATTTGCTAAAAATAGCAAAATAAACAGAAGCCCTGATTAAGCAAGATTTTAAGCACATTCTTAACTTGAACTGTGTGCCTTGTCCAACAGAGGTCAATGGAAAGCCATGCAGTGGCAGAGCTGGGCTGGCAGGAACTACTCTGCAGCATCAGATTCAAATATGGTAAATAGGTGATAGGTACCTCAAAAATAAAACAGCTGGATAAACTAAGATTACAGTTTGGGGTTTGGCAAGCAGATTACATGTTCTCAATAGCAACAAGCCAAGGAGGTAGCAATTCTAAAATAGATGCTTCTTTTCTCTTTTTTCTTTTTTTTCCCAAGTGCTATGTTTTATCCTGGATAGCTTGCTTAGATCTGACATCAGGGAATTACCTACTTCTCATTTGAATTTGTTCCCACTCCTTCTGACAAAAGAGTTGCATTTTTACCTTTTGTCATTCCTACCAGTGATGTTTTAAAGAATATTTAGAAACTGGTAAGATTTTCTCCAACAATCATTGAAAATCCCAGATATTGCACCTGTCAGTTTATTTAAGGTATCACAGTAAATCCTCTTATTTTAATTTCAGTGGATTCTTGTGGCATGAGGCACGTTGCTGCTGGACAAACACTGGTTGCAAGACTAGGCCCCTCCTAAGGAAACGTTAAAATTCATGTCTGTCTATTTACTTTTGACTTTTCTTTTGTAGAGTTTTCAGGTTAAATTTTCCATCTATTGTGACAACCAGCAGTCCTGTGAAGATCTACTTACAGAAGTCCACCAAAATCAGGTTCTAGGAGCGCTCTTTAGAGAGAGTTCCCCAGTTTTCCTGTTGTCTTTTTGCAGGTCCCTTTGCAATTTCAAACTTCTCTAATTTCAACAAAGTGGTGTAAGGCCTTTCTCTCCACTCTACACAGCCACTATTAATTTGTTTCTGTTTTGGTCATCCTCTGATCTCCTGCGGTCACCCAGCTTGCTCCTATTGAGCTAAGCCTGTGTGCTGTGCTCTTCCCAGTTCATCCTCCCCTTTCCCCATTCTTCTTTTCAACATCTATTCTTGTTCCAATCTTAAGTCTTCTGTTCCAATCTTAATCTTAACATCCAAGATGTTTCAATCTTAAGTTTTTTGTGTCTGCCATGTAAATCTCTGTACGGAAATCACTATGTAGACATTGGCAGTGAAGTCACTGATGATGTCTATCCTAAATACAAAGCTAAGGTACAAATTTCAAAGAATCTGAAAAGAAAAAGAAAGTCACAAACACCAAACCACTGTTTTACCAGCAAACCTGTGCTTCCAGCAAGGTAGGAAGACTGTGTAGTCGTGTCTTGGAGTGATAAAGCAAATTCACAGCAGATGTCTTCATTCTGTATTACTTGCAGAAAAATAATGAGATGCGAATCTGTTTTCCTTTAAGCATCTAGGGCACATGGTTGAAAGAAAGATCATTATAATGTGCCCCTTACATACTGAAAACTGAGAAGTGAAAGTGTTCTTTCATATGGCAAAAGTAATCTTTTAGTTTTCAAGTCTGTTTGGGGATTTTTCAGTGTTTGACTCACACTTTTTTAAACACTTGTTCTTAACAACAGAAGGCTACTCAATCTCCATGAGTGTAGCAGGAACACACGAAAGCAGCACAAGTTTTTTCTTAGCAATAATTCAAGCAATACTGCTGTCCACTAATAAAGTTATCTTAGCTCTTATAGCAATATTAGACAATGAAAATAACGTAGGGAATGAGCAGAAAAAAACCCATTTTTCACGCCACCACTTGCCCCCTCTGAACATATTGCAACAGACAAAGAAGCAGTTCTTTGGATAACCAAACTCATATACCAGTCACAGTTAGTCCACTGAAACTGGGGAGTTCTTTTTTCATGTAAGTTATACCGGGACAAAAAAAATAATCAGAGAATCAAATGAAGCAATGCCCCCAGCTTCCTTTTGTCCTAAGAGGGAAGAACAAACAGTGAGATCAGGTAAGAAAGAGACTCACAACACTGGGACAAACTTGGGGAGACTCTGAGTGGGAGGGTTTTGATCTTCTGTTACTGTTTAAATGTTGAAACAGGTAACGCCTCTATTATCACTTCTTCTGCACAATAGCCAAGGTAACTTTGCAAATGTACAACCAAGCAAGGAACTCCAGGCTTACTTGCAGTGTGTCTTTTACTGAAAAATACATTTTATTTATCATAACATTCAAAAAAAGAAAAAAAAAGGAAAAAAAACAACAACAAAAAACCCCAACATAATACAAATGCTAACTCATTCAGTTACAAACTTTGGTACTTGGTGGTTTCAGGCAGTTTGTTCTCACGTGGTTGTGATGTACTGAAATGTTCCCAATGTGCAACACGCTCCTAGTGCAATTCTGAGAGACTCCGCTGTCCTTCAATCCCAGGCTCACGGCATCCTGCAGCAGGATCACTTCTTGTTCTGTCTAAGCACTTGCCCAAGTGTTGTCTACATTGAGAGCAGCTCAAAGAGTCCAATTTTCTCCAGTTATATATCTTCTTTTTCTTATTTTTTCCTCCACAGGCAACAACCATCAACACGTCGCATTCATGGCATTTTCCCCTTTGCCTCATAGCCCACCGCTCTCTCATCAGACATACTACCCACATCCTCTTAATAATCATTATCTTTACTTCACATTTGCACTTTTAAATATCTTTACACTGATAACTAACCCACCCCCTTAAAAATTGGAGGAAAAAGAAAGGGAGGCAAAAGAAAAAAGAAATAAAAAAAGAAAGAGGGGGAAAAAAGCACAAGCATTTTTAATGTATGTGTTCTCAGGCAGCCACAAGTTAATGGTAATTTATAAGCATAAGGAATGACACTTTAGCCATCAACACTAGAGAATAAAGGTAGCTTTGAATGCAGACAAGGGGGAAGAACACCCTACAAAATCCATAAATACATGTTAAGTCATTCACCAATTGATTCACCAAGTGTTAAATTTGACTAAGTGAAACCAACCCTGCTGCAAAAGACCAGAACAACATCTGGTGCATCACTTCAGTCCCACTCAAACTTTTAACTGGATCCTGACCTAAAACACTCAGATAGTTGGCTGTTGCAGCCCTTGAACCCTGACAGCAGGGCTGGGAGGGAACTCGAGTGGTGCACAGGATTTTGCCCTGCTTTGCACATGGGGTGAATTTCAGCTGTAACATATTATGACTGCACCGTGAAACATATAATACCAGCAGCTTGTGAACCCTGACATGGAGGGCTTGACTCTAATCCAAGATATGTGGTTACACATCACCCCATCAACTGGAGAAATTCACCACTGTGTATACATAGAGGAGCACTATGTTACTAGTTTGGTTTTTTTTCTGGTGACCTTTTGTGTTATTGTCTGCTGGGTCCAGCTAGATTCAAGCCCAGAGCTCTGGTTTTATATGTATAAAGTGAGGAACCCAGTACTTGGGTCTGCAAGGCACTCAGCACTCTGGGCCGACTTCAGCAAAGCATTGTATTGGTGGGAGAAGGGAAAAAAAGGATGGGGCTTCCACTGAAGTCCCCAGCAATCTGCTCAGATATTTGGAGTTAGAGATGCACGTGAAAGCTTTACTGGACTGGGTCTGCAAAGCGAAGCACCTTCCAAAGCTGACCTCTTGATGCAAACACAAAGTCGCTTTAGTAATAGACAAAATTAAGTAAACACTGTTTGACATTATGACTGACACACTCAATCAAATCTCCCCTGAGAAAAAAAATAGCTGTTGGTATTCCTTCATTTCATTGCTTTCATCTCCACGGGCAGTAAAAGAAAAACCCTGCAAAATTTCCCTCCAACAAACACATGTTGAAATCCTGGGCACTTGTTTCCTACGCTTTTTTTTTTTTTTTCCTTTCAAGTACACCGGGTGAAACTGTAAACCTGAGTTTGTGTGTGCAAACCTATATCTTGTAAACTGCAATGTGAAACTTCACTCCGAGCACCGATACAGGAAAAGATAGGACAGAAACACTTTTAAACACGGATGCTAGTATTATAGTGTACGTACTGTACACGTGTGTGTCGCAGTGGGCGACCTACGCTGGTACCTGCACTGTCCTGCAGTCCCAAGTACTGTTTCATTAAACACTGATACTCTAGTCACAACAGACTTATCAGTCATGAAAACGGGGAGGAAGCATTCATTTCCTTTAAGAGGCACTCAGCCTGAATCCCAGTGGGAAGTTAAAGCTTGTGACTGCAGACTGTACAACTGAGGAGCACAGGGATTAAGCTTACACGTTATATGCTCTAGCTGGGCATGCCAAGCTCTTTAAAAAGGGTTAGAATAATATTTTTTCATTGGATTTCCACAATGATGAAGATAAATGAGAAGACACATGAGAAATCATGAGAAATCACTCACTATCTGTATACTTGCAGTGCATTTCATCCTGAGGGCAATTTCAATTTGTGCCTGTAAACAAATAAATTGCATTGAAATATAATCTCACACATATGGTTAAGACAGTTTTAACTGAGTTTTTTGTACCTTGAGAGTTACTCAGGAAAATTAAAACTTGGGGCTTATTTTAAAAATGGAAAACACTGAAACTTCCTGAGCATCAGGAAACCTCAAAAACAGGCAGAGGAAAATTCTGCTTGTGGACAAACGTTTAAGTATAGACTTCTGGGTTTTGCCTTTAGACTTTAAAACTACAGTCTGTTACCTCAGAGAAGCTTTATGCTAAATAATTTAGGCTTGCTCATACATTTATTTGCTTCCCAAAGTGCTTCACTGAACTGACATTTTGGGCAGGGAGCAGACTATTGTAGTTTAGTTTTACTGTCATGATAACAATTGTCTTTTGCTGAGACAAACTAGTTACTGGTAACAAAACAATCCGTTTGAGCTCAACATATATATCACTGCATTTTGAAAAATCTTATTTTATATTTTCTTGTTCAAAAGATAAATATTTTCTTAGCAAGTACAGATAGTGTAATTGTAGCCCTCAGATAAACCTGTCAAACAACAGCTAAAGAAACAACTATGTCATATTGGGGCTGTACATTAAAAAATTCCTTTCCTGGGGGAATGGCTAGGATTATGTTTTTAGCAATGTTGCAATTTAAGGAAGAATAGGCTGCAGTCTTAAAGAAAAATAAATGCTGTTCTCTCCTTTAGAACCAGGATTTTAAAATATTACATTCAATTTCTGGTTTCCCAGCATTTAAACACTGTCATAATTAAGGCAACTTGTGATGTTCAACACAGTACAGAGGAGCAAACAAAAAACAAAGGCAATCAAATGTGTTTTCTCTCATTTACACAATTTTTTTTGAACCATGCCAAAAAATAAACACGAAAGGTAATTTTACCACTACAGCTCTCTCCGTTTGCAATTCTAAGTGAGAAGTACAGAGTACAAAAACCCATCTGATCACAAATTGTCACCAAAACCTATGGGGAAGACCCTCATTTCTGCAATGGGAGAGAGCTGAGGGCTTTAATTTTTTTTCTTTTAAAGAGCTGCAGGGCTGCACTGGATCATCACAACACATTTGAGGGACCTGAACAAATCTGTGCATCAATCCACACCAAAACACTGCTGCTTTACACCCTGCATTTTATAAACAGCTGTAGTGGCACTACTACCACTAGCTACCAGCATGGAGGCAATGCCTAAAGCCTGCAGGTTGGCTTCAATACAAAAACAACTTTGCACAAAATAATGCAGTAATTTACTGTTGCTCACATAATTAAATGCAGGCATACTCCAAAACTGGGGGGCATTTAGGAGAAAACAAGAAACTTACACACTTGGTTCGTATGATGAAGCAAAAAAATTGAGAAAACTGTAGAAGCAGTTTTTAGGATGAATGTTTAAGAGTTACCAAGTATATTTCAAATTAAAGCAGCGTAATTCTTCTTCCTTATCCCTGTGAAAAAAACCAAAGAAAAACATAAAAAACATAAAGTAGATTTTTAGAGAGATGCCACAAACATCTGAACAATCTTTACTCTTCTAAAGAAGTTAATATCTTTGTTGTCAACACCATTCCTGCTACTCATTCCCTAAGCTACTGCCAAGAATCAGACAATAGCACCCAACTTTTTAAACTGTCAGTGGTCAGACACCCTTATTTTCCGAGCAGAACTCATCCTTGCTGCTCAAGGTGTGCAACACGTGGTGCCTCACAATGCCACAGTTCCTCATGGACTGCTACTCAGGAACCCCATGAGCACAGGTGGAAAGAGGGCAATGTGATCTATCCAGGATTTAAACGATCCATCTGCTCAGGTAAAGAACTGGGCACTTTACTTACCAGCACAGCATCCAGCATGGCATACATAAGCAAAAGGGAAACAACCCACAACCATGTGTGGGGTTTTGTGGAGTTAAGACTTAAATGCTGGCTCAGGAAATCATCCTGGTTAAGAAGAGTCATTAAGCTCACCATTAACTTTTACTGGTATCAAGGTTAAGCACTATTTAAACCTTTCCTAAGTAGCTATGGTTTTGAACACAAGCTCATGCTTGTTTCCATTCATAGTCTGATTTACTAGATCAAATTTTGAAGCTTTTTTGGTTCTTGGAATATTCCTGTACTTCCCAGTAAAATTAGATCAATGCTTTACTAAATTCTCAGCAAAAGCATCAGCATAAGTAAATCCTATGTACTGCATATTTCCTTGTGAGTTGACATCTTGACTTGATAATGTAGAACATACATTCTTCTGAACGGGTAACAATTAAAACAAAATTTCAAATATCAATTTATGAGCCTTTAAAATTATTCATATATGCTATCCAAACAAAATTAATTTTTAAAGGCAGGCATAGATTGTCTGATAGTAGCTAGAAGAAAACACAACTGATAAGTATCCTTGTATACATATTCCTGTAAGGTGGTCATGCACGTTTGAAGGGAACAATGAAAAATACCCTTCTAATATTGGCACATGTACTACAGTTGCTTTTTACTTTGCTATCTGTTATTTTCTTGTTTATTTACCTAACAAAAGGCAGAAACTCTACAGAGTATAATGTGAGAATAGATACTAAAGTTATAACTACATTTTCAGTCATCCAGGCTGGGAATGAGCTCCCATCAGGCAGTTTGCACACTACGGGATGGTGCTGTCTAGGTTTGGATGCAAGCAGATTGGAAAGTTTACTTGAACTGAAAATTAGCATAATTTTTCCCCTAGATGAAGAAAGAAGTGCAGCAAGCAAGTACTATGTTGCTAAAGCTCCCCAACTACTGTGAGTGAAGAAGAGATGGAGGAAAAATGACCTTACAATATCTCTGAGAAACGTGCACATATTCTCTAATATTGGCCATATATAAACTATTTAAGTTCAGAAATGGCACTTTGGATTTTGCCAGAACACAAATTGATGGGATCCATTTTATCCCATTGACTATGCAGAAAAGAGCACCGGATAAAGAAAGAAGTCCTGGAAGAGCAGCGAATATGCAGGACTCGGTGCCAACATCACCACAGGCATCACACCACCACCAAAGCTACAAGTCACCCTGGTCTTCAGAAGGTGACAGAGATCAAGATGGAGAAGTCCAGTGGTACAGTTTGTGAATGAAAATGTGAAAAAAACAGGGCAAAGAAGGAAAGAAGATATTATTTGCAGTGCAGAAAGAACACAAGAGTGGAAAGAAAGCATTCATTCAGCTTCTTTGGGCCAGTAAAGAAAAGGAACCTGAAAGGACAGTACTTTATTCAGCTCTCACTGATGAAATCTGGCTGGTCTAAAATCTGGTTTAGGATCTGCACAGCATTGCTGCAATCAAAAAAACCTGTTCTGATGTGAAAGCAACTGGAATGAAAAAATTATCAACAATTCACCCTCTGATTCATATGAAATTATATTGCTCTTCCTGTTAGGGGAAAAACACGACCCCAAGCAAACAAATGGTTTTAATTAGGAAAGGAACAACAAAAGAGATAGAGGAAAATAATGGAAAACAAAATAAAAGGCAAATAATAAAGGAGAGAAGAGGAAAAATTATCCGCAGGGACAAAAACATTATGTAGGGGAATGAAAATAATGGGAAGAAGGCTATAGGTGCGATTCCCCTCTGGCATATACCCTATTTTCCACTGAGAGTTATATGAATAACCAAAGTCTAACACCAAGCTAGATGCATCTTGCAGCACACAATTAAAGTTACTTGTTTTACTGACTTTCAGAACAGGTCAAGGGAAAAAACCTGTACACCTTATCCATCATACGCCAGCAGGACACCTACCTCAGCGGGTCTGAGACAGCCTGGAGGGGGCATCCCTGTCTGTACTACACAACATGCACCTTGGCATGTCAAAAGATTAAAAGAATGGTAAAATCAACTTAAAATCTTTATACTGCTGAATGACTTTCTGTAATGAGTACACAAGTTTTTTGCATCACCAGTCTTTTGGGGCAGCTTTCACACCTGTGTTGCAATGGTAGAGCTCTGATGTATCACAATCAAGC
This sequence comes from Platyrinchus mystaceus, assembly GCA_035041135.1. NCBI lineage: Eukaryota > Metazoa > Chordata > Aves > Passeriformes > Tyrannidae > Platyrinchus > Platyrinchus mystaceus. The sequence continues at coordinate 22,876,144 of JAWWLV010000144.1, forward strand.
AGAGTATCGATGCAATTATTAACTTCACCACCGAGAAACAGCAATTTGCCAAGAGCATCACCCACCTCACCAGGGACAGGTGCAGTAGGCAAGCTGGCTACATGACATGGCAGGATAACTCCTGGGGAATCGAGGGGCAGCTCACACCAGGAAATATGTCGGGTTTCACTTTTAAAGAGTGATACAAGAAAAGGTAGAGGTTTTTGCTTAAATAGCTGCTGTTAGAAATATGGGTACTGTATACTACACCTTTTCAAAAACATCAAGCCTCTAAACTGAAATCTCACAAATTCCTTCTGATGGCAGTCTCAGCTTATAGACCAAATGGAAAAAAAAAAATCAATTACTTTTTGCCATTTTCTTTAGATACTTTATGGAGACTTTATTGACAAGATGAACTCAAGTAGAACAGTAGAGCTCAAGATAAATTAGCACTTTGCCTATCCTGAGTGACCCATAAGGGCCAATGAAAACAACCTCACTTATAGCCAGGATAAAAGAATGGAACTTTCAAGATAAAATATTTACAACCAGAGACAAAGTAAGTGTATAAATCATGTCAGTAAGGTTTCATTCAACAAATAATCTACTATGCAGTAATAGGTGATGCGAACTAAAAGAACTGTTAAAACAAAAAACATAACCCAACTGCTGGAAGAAACCCTCAAGCATCCAACTGGACAAAGCTCAACATAAACTGGTGACAAACCCAAACTTCTGACTCTCTGTTGCTGCTCTTTCTCTTTGCCTTTTCAAATACACCAAAAAACAGCTCCATGAGTCTTTTGGTAAGAGACAGAAGATTTTGGTAGCTCTGGCCAATACTGTACTTGATAAAGATGAGCCATGCATTCTAATGCAAGAGGCAAAAGGTCCTGAAGGCACTTGTGCAATATTTCGGGTCTTTTAAAGTGAAATGTCATTGTTCCCTGCTTATTTTGTGCAAGACATTCTGGACCATCCCGCACCATGGTTTCAATGCATGCTATATGCCCAGTCTCATGCCCTCCTCCTTGCTCCAGGACAGGTACGCAATGCCCCTGCACGTGCATCCCTGAATTTGAAGGCTGGCCCTGGGTTATAGCCCTAGGTAACTGGACACTGTTAGGACAGGCCAAGCTTGGAGTAGCTGTGCAAAACTGTGCTTAGCAGCGGTGCCTGTGGGCTCTTCTGGAGCTTTCTTGCAGCACAGGCCACTGCCAGCAGCTCTGTGGCTCTGGGAGAGCACACCAGGGTCCACCCCATGCATCCCGCTCTCTCATCCCACTAAGAAGAAGGACCTGAAATAAGGGTTTACTTCCATCAGACCCCTCTTCCACTCTTCTTGAGGTTGGGGAGAAACAGGATGGTCAGGGCAAAGCAAGAGGTGCTCATCTCCCCTTAGGAGGAAGAGGCGAGAGGTGAGAAAAGGGGAGGATGTGTTGCTGAGGTGAAGGGACTGTTTCATGGCTTGGAAGATGGTTCCAGAGGAGATGCCCAAACGCACTTCCATCTCCAGGAGCAAAGGGAGGTGCCTCAGCCCCAAGGCTGCACAAACACAGTCTGTGTGACAAGCAGCTCTGGCATGCTTCTCCTGAAACTGCCTCCAGGGCAAAGAAAGATGGTATTTACTGCTGGGTAAGGTGTGTGTAACCTTTGTGTTTCTATCTTATGCCTATATTTTAAGCCTTGGTGAGGGCCCATCTGTGGACCCTCTCCTCCTCCAGAAGCTGTGCCACAGCTGTCATTTGGCAATTAACTCAGTCTGCCCTTAACCATCACTGGTGACTGTCGTGCCTGACAGCCAGCACTCTCACCTGCGCCCTTCACCGGTGCTCTACCACAAAGCGCATGGTGGTGCCGTCGAAGGAGGGCGGCGCGACGATCCTCGGGCCGGTGGCTGGCGCTGTGATGCTGATGACCGGCTTCGCCTCGGCTGCCCCGTGTTGTGGCGGCGGCGGGCCTTTGCTGGTAGCCACGTAGTAGGGACTCTCGGCAAAAGCTGCCTCTGCCGCTGCTGGGCTGCCAGGATCTGCCGGAGCACTGGCATCGCTGCCCGAGTGGGACAGCGGGCGCTGCAGAGCGCCGGCAGGCAGCACGGTGGCGGTGGGCAAGAGCCCGGGGTAGAGCATGTACGTGGCGCCGTAGGCACCGGCATTGAGGGCCAGGGGCGAGAGCGGCAGCGGGACGGGGGCGACGGCCGGCTGCTGGGGCACCGGCACCTCCACGTACTGCCCGGTCTCGGGGTCGAAGAGGCGCCGCTTGAGGGGCTGCTGCACCGGCGTGTCCACCAGGTAGTACTGCCCGGTGCTCACGTCCAGCAGCACCTTGCGCTGCGTTTGCGGGAAGGGCTCGGCCGCTGCGGCCGCGGCGGGCACGGAGGGCGAGAAGCAGAGCAGCGGCGGGGCGGCGCCGGGCAGGGCGGCGAAGGGCAGCGGCGGGCGGTACAGGGCGGCGGGCGGACCCTCGGCGGGCGGCGGGGCGGCGGTGGGGGGCTCCTCGGCGGGCGGGGGTCCGGGCGGGGGTCGGGGGCTGCCGGGGGGCTTGGCGGTGCCGAAGGGCTGCAGGCTGCACAGAGCCGTCGCCGCCGCCGCCGCCGACACCGGGCTGGGGCGGACGCCGCCGCCCGCCCCCGACACCGGCACCGGGGAGGGCGGGGAGCCGGGCTCGGTGGGCGCCTTTAGCGGCAGGGCCAGGTAGTTCCCGCAGTCCGGGCCCCGCTCCGCATCGCCGGCGCCCCCGCCCCCGGGCAGGCGGGGCGAGCGCGGCGGTGCCTGGCTTGCCGCGGAGGGGGGCTTGCCCGGCCCTGGGGCTCCCGCCCCTCCGGCTCCCCGGAGGGTGAGGAGGGCACGGGGAGCGGCGGGGGGCTCGGCGCGGGCGGGCGGAGGGCCGCGCTGCCGCTGCCGGGCCAGGCTCTCAAAGGCGGCCGCCTTGGCCGAGACCTTGTCGGTCGTGTTGTTGGAGGGGCGGCGGGGCAGCCGCTCGCTGTCTGGCCCCTTGCTCGACGGCTCCTCCGCCTTATCCGCCGGCTGCGGCGGGGGTGGAGCGGCAGTGGCGGCGGCGGGCCGGGACCCGGCGCCCCGCTCCTGGCTGGCGATAAGGGAGAGGACGTGGCTGTCGGTGATGGGCAGAGGGTCGCTTTTGCGCTTCCACTCGCGCTTGTTGAAGCTGTACAGCTCCTCCATGCTCCTCACCGCCGCCGTCAGCTTCTCCAGCGCGTTTTGCACGGGTGCCGCCTTGCTGTCCTCCCGCGGGTCCTCCTCCGACCCCCGGCCCCTCTCGGCGGGCGGCGGCGGGGGCTGGTGCCTCCAGGGCGCGGAGGATTTAGAGACGATCTTCAGCACGGCTGGCTGGCGAGAATCGCTCTTGTTGGGGGCGATGGTAGCCACCGGCAGCCTGCCGGAGGTGCGGTGCACCAGGACGGTGCCTTCCGCAGGGCAGGCCGGCGCCTTGCTCGCCGCCTTGGCCCCCGCCTCGGTGGGCTTGGTGCCAGCGTGGCCGACCGCCTGGCAGGTGATGACCACGGGGGAGAGGGACCGGGGGACACCGGCGATGACCAGTTGCTGCCGGGACTTCTGCTCCGGGCCGCCTTGCTCGGAGGCGCCGCTGCCCTTGTCGCTGCTGTTATCCCCTGAGTCAGCGCTGTAGGAGCTTTTGATGAGCTTCCGCACGTCCCGTACCTGGTGGAGGATCCCCTGGGCTCTGTACTTGCTGTCCCTCACGTCGCGCACCAGGAACTGCGGTACTTTGTCGTGGCCGTCGCCGGCCTTGAGCGGCTTAATGTGCTGCCCCCTGCCCTCCTCCAGCGGCCGGCCTGCGATCTGCGGCGTCAGCAGCTGGGCGATGCTGAAGGCGGCGTCCCGAGGCTGCTGCACACTGCCCAGGCTGATCTTGATCTCGGGGGGTTTGGGCTTGGCGGCGGAGGACGAGGTCGTGGTGGCGGTGGGCGAAGTGGTGGCGATGGCGGGCGAAGAGGTGGCGGCGGCAGAGCACTTGGTTGCCCGCTTGCCGGGCTCCTTCTCCCGCGGGGTGTGCTGAATCGCCGGGACGAACAGACGGGACATCTTGGTGGACTTGCCGGCGGAGATCTCGCCCAAGTCGGCTCGCCAGTCCTGCTTGTGCGGGAGCTTCAGCTTGCCGACGGGCGCCCTCTCCTCCTTCCTTTCCGCCTCCCGCTCCTTCCAGGACCTGAAGGCGCTGTTCTGGCTGCGGAGGAAGGTGGCCTTGATGGCCTCTGAGGCGCTGCGCTTCACCTCGCACAGTTCATCCGACAGCGCCCGATCCAGGCTGCGGTTCCCCTCGCGGGGCGTTGATGCCTTGGAGACCGGCGATCGGCTACTGCCGCCCTCGCCCGCATCCTCCGCCGCCGCCGCCGCGGTGCAGTCCGAGCCGCCCTCCGAGTGCCGGGAGCTCTGCCGCTGCACGCCACCCTCCCGCTGCCGCTCCCGGCCGGCGCCGCCGGCGGGCTCCAGCTCCCGGCCGGCGCCCGGCCCGGTGTAGGAGGTGTCGGTGATCTCGCCCCGCTCCATCTTGAACTCGTGCTCCAGCTGCATCTTCTTGGAGATGACGTTTTTGAGGAGGCTGGAGGCGAACTTGGACTTCTTGCTGGATCCTTTCCCGCCGCTCTCCGCAGCCGGCGGCTCCCCGGCCTCGGCGGCATCGCCGAGGTCCAGCAGGGTCACCACCCGAGAGCCCGCTCGCAGCCGCCGCGGCGACTCGACGTGGGCGATCTCCCCGTCGAGCTTGCTGACCACGAACTCGAGGGCTTTGGTCTGCGAGCGGCCGGAGCGCAGCAAACTGTGCTCGGCTCTCGGTCCCAGACTGCCACACTTGAGGTCCAGGTAGGTGGACCAGCGGTTGATGCCCAGGGCATTGTCGGGCAGGGAGGCAGAGGAGGCTCGGGAGCCGGGGCGCAGGGTGTCGAAATAGGGGTACGCCAGGCTGCGGAAAGCCCTGGCCGTAAGGTTTCGCACCTCTTTGTCGGCATCGTCCAGCTCGCTGACGGCGCTGGAGGCGCCGCTCGAGTGCTCCCCTGCCCTGGCGGCCCCGCACCGGGTCTGCAGCCGCGCGGGGACCGCGATGAACTTTTTCGCGTGGTCGCGGACCGCGTCCTGTTTTAAACTCGCATTGCGGTCGGGAGCCGCGGCGACACGGAGGCTCATGTCGCCTTCATGCTTGGCAGCGTAAACAGTGTTTTGCTTTCCACGCACGTTGCTAGACTCATTTATAGCCCGGGAAGCGGCTTTGATTGATAGGAGAAGCTGGGCGGCCGGGCTCTCGCCGGGGCGGCCGGGCTGCTTGGACCGGCTTTCCCCCGAGCTGGCGCGCTTGTCCCCACCGGGGGTGTCGTGTTCGGAGGTAAGGCTGACGATCTCGGTGCTGCTGGTATTGTCGATGCTGTCCGTCTGGTTGTTGGGGTCGCTGGTGGTCGTGCTGAGGTAGCAGCTATTCTCCTCCTCCTCTGTCAGCGTGTCCCCCGGGGTCTCGTCGCTCCCGAAGGAGGCGTAGTCCACGAAGGAGTAAATCACGTTGTTATCCTCGAAGTCCCAGCGGGCGGCCAGCCCCGCGTCGAAGTCCATGTCGTGGTCCACCTCGCTCAGTTGGATCTCCTGCGTGCTGATATAGTGCGCCTCGTCGCGGCCGCCACCGGGGGGGGTGCCCGGGGGAGGTCCGGGGGGGGTCGCCTTGCGCCCCGCGACCTCGTCCTCCTCTTCGCTTTCGTATCCGAAGGAAGAGGAGGAGGTTTTGCCCTCCGTTGACACCGGGTCGCCCATTGCCGGAAAGCCGTCCGCCTTAGTCACTGGCGAAGGGCAGGAGGAGGAGGAGGACTCCGGGCAGCCCCCCGGCTCCGGCGGCCCGCCGCCCCCTGACGCTCCCCCGGAGCCGGGGCCGGGGCCGGTGTCAGCTCCGCATCCCGCCGCCGCCGCCTCCGCTGGGGAAGGCGGTCGATCCCTCCCGCTGTCCGAGGATGCTGGCCCCGTAGCCTCCGCCGGGGATCCACCTCTCGTCGAGCCTCCATCCTCAGTGCCGCCGGCTCCGCTGTCCGGTGCGGGACCGGCCGCTCGCTCCGCGCCGCCGGCCGGGGCCAGCTCGGGGCTCTGGTGGCTCTCCTCCGGCCCCTGCGGCGAGCCGCGGATCTCCACATACGCCGCCTCCTCCACCTCCTCGATGGCCTCCTCCGGGCTGGGCTTCGGGCTCGGGCTCGGCTTTGGGCTTGGGCTCGGGCTCGGGCTCGGACCCCGTCCCGCCGCCGCGACCTCAGGGCCGGCTCGGGGGCTGGCGGGCTGCTGGCCGGGCGCGTCCATGCCGGGGCCGTCGGGGCGCGGCAGTGGCCCGAGGGGGCGGGCAGGCACGTGCTGGCGGGGACGGGGGGGCAGCGGGCCGCCCACCCCCTGCCCTCCCCTCCCCTTCCTCCCCTCCTCCGCCCGGCGCGTCGGCTCCCGGGCCGGGCGGACATCGCCGCCGGGGGGCGGAGGGGTCGGGCCGGCCGGGCTCGGCTCCCCCCGCAGCTCCGAGGGACACCTCTTGGTCACCGCAGGAGCGTGACCCTGCGGATCCCGGGACGGGCCCAGATCGCTCCCGGTTTTTCGAGATGGGCTTCACTTGGCCGGCCCCAGGCGCTGACTATATATAGCGCCAGCATCGTTAGGACGGATGAACAAAATCTTATTTTAAACGTCTGTGTTTGCGGGAATAAAGATGCCCGGACACCCGTTGGAAGAGGAGAGCTGTCCGTGCCTCCAAAGATGCTGCCGCTGACCGACTCCCCCGGGAGCCGGCGGCACCGACTGGAAGAGACAGCTCCCAGGACACCGGCTTGCAGCAGGCTCCTCTACAGCAAGTGCACCCTCGTCCCACATGCAGCAGTGGCTAAACAGCTTTTATCTTCCTGCACCCTGTGTCCCCACTCGCAGGAGGTGTGTTTCAGAGGGACACCCCACGGATGCTGGTCTGGCCCTGCGCCTTCACAGTAGTCCAGAGAGCCACCGGTCAGGGGACCCAAGCTGCCTTTTTCCAAGAAATTCAGGTTTAGACATAACCAGCACTTAAGACCTATTAATAGTCATTTCTCTGGCATGCCTGACCTTTGGTGGCTGAGAGCTTTACTGAGCGGTCCCCAAGATGACACACCAAAAGTCACTCCAGCACCATGGAAGGAAAAGGCAAACTGTTAAGCACTGAGGACAAATGAAGGAAAGCAAGCAATGCTGAGGAGGAGCCCTGAGGTATACAATGAAGATAATGTCCTAAATTTACAGCTTAAAAAACGAATAAGCGCCTGAATGCTTGGGTGAGCAAGTTGTCATTTTGCTGGTAACATTGAACTGAGTTAGGGGAGGGTACCAGGATTCATGACCCTATGGCTGCATGCACTGGCATGGTGTGCAGCTCTGCCAGGGATGCCACAGGGATACAGGGACCAAGAGGCAAAGCAGATGCCATCCCAGACCTTTCCCCAGAACTGCCTATGTTAAAACAAGGGTTTCCCAGTGCTTCCAGCTCCTCATTCTGTGCCATAGCCGGGATGCTCTGCTGCCATCCTCCCAATGGGGCTGCATTGTCCCTGTTGTCTCCAGGAAAAGTGAGTTCCCTCCTTTAGTGAAGCCAGAAGAGTCTTGTGAGGGTCTCTGCAGCAATGGCAGGTTCATATCCTGTTTCAGAGAAGGATCTATGCTGCATGGAGGAAAACAAGTGAGGTGGCACCAGTTTTTAGTACCTTACATAGAGACATGGTAGTTTGCTAGGCTGCAGATTGTCAGCATGGAAAATATTACTGAAGCACCAGGTGATATTTTCACAGACACGTTCTCCAAACTCAGAAAGTTTGGAACAAGTCAGGTCACGTGCAGTGAGGCTCTTCACATGCAGCAGGGATAACTGATTCCCATCCTTGCTGAGGTTGTCCTGCCTCCAGTGTGCTGTTAATGAGAAGCTGGGCACCAGCTGTCAGGAGTACTAGGCTTACCCAGCCTTAGTCTTAGCTCAGGTTTATGTAGCTTCAGCTCCTCTTGTACACACGACCACAGTTCTCCACAGAGCTGTGGTAAATGGCATCATCATCCCTAAACACAACTTTGCTGGGTTTTGTGTCCCATCCACACACATTTTAGACTTGCCCCTCTGTCCCAAGCACCCATAATAAAAACATGCCATAACAAGAGAAAGACAGTATTTTAACACATTATTAAAGAGACATCTTGGTTTTAATTGATGATGGGACAAAAGTAGATCCTTGAATACATTCCTTTCCAAATGCTTGGGGTGCAGAGGAACACTGTGTTTTAAACCCCAATTATTCATCATATTTGGGTGAGTCCTGGCAGCTGTAACAGCCCAGCCTTCTGCTCTGCCTCTGCCTTCTACCAGTTGCCTCCTCTCAAGCAAGGTCTCCACCCCGTGTTCTCAGTGCCCCCACCCTCTGATCCCCCAAACCAAGGTCTCAGGTGTCAGTCTCTCACACCTTACTCTGCTCTCCTGCATTAAGAATACATAATGAATCAGATCTGTGCTCCCAAAACCTGCACAATTAAAAGTGGTGGTGGTTTTTTGAGTTGTAACAGTTGTTCATATACTCCTGCCAAGAACCCCAGACAAGATCCCCACCAAAGTGAGCATTGAAACTTGACTCTTTATTTATCTATTTTTACAGTCTACTTTCCAGCTATGCTTCAGAGATGGGGTTTTTTTGCTATTTTCCTTTGATAATATCTTGAACTTAATCTACTCAGTCTTACAAAACCAGGCAATGACTCTCACAACTGAGGCTGGGACGATAATGGGGCACTCATACATGTATGTTTATAAAATATTTGTGTCTCCAGCACAGGGAATTTATGCCCCTGATGACAAAAATACATACATAAAATCCACACCTGTTCTTCTCCACTTTCAGTTATGGCTAGCCCTGGAGGCCTGCATGCCTTAGGCAGTCAGATCAGGGTATTTCCCATGGCACTAAGACATTGCTACAGTGTACAGAGCCACACAAATCCTAATGTCCTTTGTAAAAAGTGAATCTGTAACATCCAGCTTAAGTGCTCTAATCACTGTATGGTGTTACGGTAGGGAGGGAGGGAAAATGAGAAGGATTTCCTCCTCACTTTTTTCTATCAGAAATTACCGCACTGACATGGCGCCAGCTCCTGAGAGATGCTTTGCTGCGAGTCTGGCCTCGAGCAAAGTGTAACATTCCATGGGGGTTTAGGCTTAATTCCTTCTCCTCAGCCTTTCCTCTTAGCTACCTTAGTGTCAGCTTTTGTAAAGCCTGTTTTGGAGGTGTCTAATAGCCTCCACACACGGTATCCAAAGCTTGGGTGCACAGCTTGAACTCAGGGACTGACTCCGCAGGACTGATCCCATGTAGTGGCGCCTTACAGAGGGTTTGCAAAGGTGCGAATGGTTTTGTTTTCAGTCTTTTTCTATACTTACTACTATCGCCAGAAAAACCCTGCAACAAGGAAAGTAAAGTGATAGACCTGTTTAGTCCCAGCCGAAAGCACGCAGGAAAACTCTGGCTCTGGTGATATAGGTCAGGTCAGGTAAAGGTGATGGGAAAAATGCAGATAGGCTGAATTATCTGTGCACCTTAAAATACTCATGACAGTAGCAGGGAAATGGGATTTAAAAGGGATTTGAGAAGAGGCACTTGAAAGCAGAATCAAGACATTAAGGATGAGGTTAGAGAGGCTGTAAATATATCCTGCATGGGAGACCATGCAGAAGAAGGCATAGGGTTTTTTTTTCTTCTAACTGTGACAGACAGAAAGGTGAACAACTGGTGGGGGAGGATTTAGTTGAGCTTTCTCTGAACAGGGAAAGGTAAAATATTATCCTCTTAATTTAACCTTAGGAAATGTTGATACAATGTTACATATTTTAGTTCATACAGTGTTGAGCCATAGATTTTAAAAACTGAAGTAGGAAAAACAATCACAAAGGAGTTATTAACATCAGGCTCATACAGAAGGAAAATCAAAGTATTATTTTCATAGAGAAGACAGACACAACCAGAAACGAGGATGGTCTGCAGGAGAGGTTGGAAAGAAATGATGGCTTTCACAGAAAATAAGGAAACCACACAAGGATTCTGCTGTATTCTGTGCACACAGCAAAACGTGTTTGCTATGGGTTCAGAGGGAGGTGAAGAATGGTAGTCATAGGAAGAAGCTTAAATTTTGGCTGATTATTCTCTTGAGTAGTATTTGAATACTGCTGGATTCAATTTTTCTCTCAGTTTTCTGATAATGTTGCACATTGTCAAAATGAGCTCTGTGGTAGACATCATCTTTGAAGTCAAAGCAAATAAATACTTGATTGGAGTTTAGATGTGTGTGTGTGTGTTAAGGGGAAGGAAAACTGAGAACAGCACCTTGATCTTCTCTCAGACTAGTACCTGGGAAGGAGAGAGAAAAAAAACACTTTGGGAAAGAAGAAGTGTACTTGTGGTTTAGCAATAAACAGTGAAGCCCAGCAGACACTATAAATCTCCAAATGCTACCAGATATACTGAAAGGAAATACAATACTGACACACGTGTGTTGTTATGGAAGCTTTATAGCAAATCCCATGGAACTAAAATGAGATTTTTTTTTTTAGCTTGCACTAAAATGGTGTCTCTTCTGGGATTTAGCAGGGAACTGCCTGAAAAAGTACTGAGTCCTAAGTGAAAACCAACACCTGGACGGCTTGATCCTTTATCTCGCAGAGACTATGCCAGTCAAAGGGATCTTTCCTTTTCCATCCTGAACCTTCTGGAGAGATGGGGGAGCTCTTCTAAACACAACCAGCAAATGTAAACCATATGTGGGCTCCTTCCTGGCAGACTTCTCCTTTTCAGTGAAAGTCAGACCTTGCAAAAGAAACAGACTCCAGAGCTGGGTGGATTTCAAGACCCCAACCTGAGTGTTTGAACTTGCAGGATTTGAAGACCTTGGCATGGCCCTCCAAACCGGGGGCGACTTTTCCTTCCAGGATGAGACGGGATCGGGTTCTGGCTGTGGCCTTACCCTCTGCAGTGCATTCCCATGTAACTGAGCCCCTGTGAGAATCAGTGGCTGCAGTGCTTGCTGAACGACAACCCCGCCACCCTCCCTGCAGCTCTCTCTGGCCCTTGCTATAAGCAGCTCCTGCTGGATGCCTTACAAGGTCTGCAAAAGATGCATATGTTTTTCAAATGTATCCTCCCCCTTGCTACCCATCCTTCTCTTTCAAACCCCAATATCTCATGCCAAAATAAACAGGCAGGAACATAATACCAGAATGAGCTTAGATTTCTTCCATACTTTTCTGTCGTGCTGCAAATACAGTCTAAATATGAGTTCATGTATTTATATGGGGAGTCGGCTACTCAGACAAAATAAATTAAATACTTGCTGGATTTTGCATATGTCAGGTTAAACAGTGTCTACAATGTCATTGATACAAGAGAATATTCTGGTGGCTATTACATGTAGACAGCAATAGCACATGCAAACTGCAGTAACATGTTGAATAAGACTAATTATAAACATTTTATTGCCTTCATGAACATCCTGGCATGTGCCTGTCCAGCCTGTCCTGAAAAATTTCTGCTTGCAGAGAATTCACGGCTTCCCCAGGCCATCTCCTCTACTACCTGGTTATCCATATACAATCAGAAAGACAGTCCTTATGTCTGTCTGGCTTCTTGCTGTAAAGCCATTATTTCTGTCACTCTATGTTGCAGTTTTTTTTTCATAAGTAGGGGTGACCAGTGTGTTTCCTTCAGTCTTCATCTTTCACTAGGCCTAACAGCTGTAATTCAGCTACGCTTTACCCATGGGACACACCAGGTAGATCTCCCATCACTGCTCTTTGGATGTTCTTTAGCCCATCTGTGTGTGCAGTGTGAAGAAGTGCCCACAGGATGCCAGGTGCAGCCTTCCCCCTAGTAAGAAGAGGGAAGGGATAACTTTGTGTCCTGCTCCTCATACACCCCAGAGTAACACCCATTGTTTTCACATTGGCACTGCTGTGTCCTTCAACTCCGGCCCTACTGTGAGCACATTTTCCATTCTTCCTCCACTTACTAATGAAAATACTGAACAGGCAATTGTGTTGAGCCCCATAAGTTCACTACTAACACAAATAATGCAATATTTGTAACGGACCTTCAAAAGCATGATCCAAACAATCATTTCTCACCTCATAATTTCACCTGCACAATGCTTCCCTACCTGGCTAATAGAATCATGCCATATGAAAGGTAAATGCCATTTCTGCTGTCTCTGCAAAGCCCATTGCCCTGCTTTAGGACTTTAGAGGGACTCATCAAGAACAAATCCCATCAAACTCACACTTGCTGTTATTTATCTTCTCTTTATCTTTTAAGGGCCTACAGATTGCAAGTTCGTTCATGCCAATATTTTTCCAGGAACTGAAGTTACACTGACTGATTTAAACTTTGCTGCTTCTCTCCCTGGGTGTCTCAAAGTCCTTCTGCCACAGGACCACCTCTTCCAGGTGGTTGGGTCTGTTCAAGTCTCCCATCATGGACTTGCCTTTGGAAATGAACTTTCTGCAGTGAATGTGTTATTTGTACAGTATTATTGGGTAACCCGAGAACTGCAGATGTATCTGATTATTGAAACTGTGGAGACCATTGCCACAAAATCCAAAACCGTGACCTTTCCTTGTGTTGTTATCAGCCAGGCTGGTGGGGAGAAAGAGAGCTGATTTATGACCATTCATTAAAATGACACAAAACTTGCTATGAAGGTAGACTCCAGCTGAAAAGTTCAGGCTTAGAACATGTCTTCTTCATAGTTCAGGGTGTTCGGACATGGGAAAACAAGGAATGATCTCTTGAAGCAATCTGAATGTAACTGGATTATATTTTATTATGTTTTGTATTATATTTTAAAATATATCTAATTATTTATAGTAAAGATTTTAATTAATTTTTCTCACAGCTTTTTCATTTATTATTTTATTAATATATTTTGTTAAATCTAGTTTTTATTATTTTAATATTTTTAAAACCAAGTTCTAACTGGCTAGGAGCCATCACATGAAAACATAAAGCGGTACCATTTTTTTACCCACTTACTTTAGAATTCAAAATGCAAGCAGTCAGTCTAGGTTTTATATAGGATAGCACCATCCCTTTATGCAATCAACTGCTTTGCAGAAGGGTTTTGAATTCTGGCAACAAGTTGTTCACATAGAAGAGCTCCTAGATGAATGTGCACTCTGGCAGTACATCGTGAATCTGGTATGAGAGTGTAACATGAAATTGCCATGCTTTGGAGAGCAGCCAGCGTTGGATTTGGATTAATTTGCTCGCAGCGTTCAATAAATAATGTTGGGAGGGCCATGTGAAAAGCGATCCCTGTTGGCTATGCACACCTCCCTGCCACGGGGCCTATCTTTGGTCACCCAGCCGAGGTCCGTGCAGCCAATGTCTTGGAGATATTTCTCGCTGGGCTTACAGTAAAAGCCAGATAAAGTGCCTCCCACCGCCTGGCAATGGAAAAGGAGGATCAAGCAGCCCTTGGAGTGAAGCCTCTCTCGGGATGGAGTTTCTATATATAGGGGAGCTCAATAAACACCATTATGAACCGCATGCGATCCGCCTGCCCAGAATTAAGGTCACATACAGACTTTTGTGTATGTTTCTCCACTGGCTCACTTAGCTGACAAATAAAAGAATTGCAGGTAGAAGCCAGCTACATAATGAGGAGTTAGAAATCCAGCCAGTTTCCATCTGAAAAAGCCTTTAGTCAGTACATGAGGCAGCTGCAAGGGAAAGTAAGAATAAGATTTTTAAATCCATGTGTAAAATCCATTGTAAAGGTCAGGTTTATAAGAAGATCATCCCAAAACGCTAATGACATGACAGTTTTATAAGGCTGGAAAATGATAGCTTGGCAGAAGCTGAGTAATACTAGAGCAAGGGATTTATTTAAATTGGACTACCTTTTTTTTATTTTATTTTTTATTTTGTCCTTGATCCTTCCAGATCTCACTGAGACGAAAAATGTGTAAGTAATTCTCCATATTCAGCTGAATTATCAGCTGATAAGTGAGGTAAGAAAAGGTTATTTATGTAAGTAAGGCATTATTCTGTAATTTTATCTTCCAAAAGTTTTACATATTTTTCTGTAGAATATATACTATTGAAAGTTATACAATTTTTAATGCCTATACTTTGCAAAAAATACATAAAACATCAACTCTTAACAGCTAGCCTCAGAAACAAAATAGTAAGAGTTTTTACACAAACCTTAACACAGTTTTAAATTAGAGAAGCTGCATTTCTCTGTAGTAGTACAGGAGGACAACCTGTCCAGAAGAGCTTATAGTCAAATGTAAAATGGCCAGTCTTCGCGAACGAAGATCTGGGAAAGGTGTTCCCACCTTTCAAGCCTGCGCAATGGATTTTTTA
>JAWWLV010000144.1:22898464-22962430 GCA_035041135.1 Platyrinchus mystaceus
AGAAGGCGCAGTTTCCCACTGAGGGATTGGAAGTGGCCTCTGCCCAAAAGCCTTGACTACTTTTGCCCAGAATGAGGCAAAGCTGAGCTGCCTTTGCTTTTGAGGGGTAAGAATGGCAGCTTGCTTTATTTGAACCTTTTCAAACTGATCTGATAGCCCCATAGGAAGTCCGAGAGAAAATCAGGTTGTTGTACATTTCTCCAACGCCACCTTGTCTCCCACCTGTAACTTAAGGCTTACACTGAGTTTAAGTGTTTGCCTCTTACCACAATACTGCATGATGTAACCACGTGTTAAACAACCTAACGCTTGACATTATCCAAAACGGGACCAGTGTCTGCAGGGACCTCGCAGAGTCCCTTGCTAAATAGCAACAAGGGAGATGCACTTAGGGGCACCTAAGGGGCAGATTGGCATCTGTGGGACAGAAGAGACATCTGTTGTGCCCATATTTTAGCAGCGCTAATCCATGTCAGGAAGAGCAGGTTTGAAGCCCTCAGGGTTCAAGTCAATCACATTGAAATGCTGTGCTCAAGAGGATCGGGGGCGGTAGATGGTCTAATCAAGGTCTAGATGGGTCATGTTCATTCAAGGCAGAAGACATTTGGGAATTTTAAGGAAAGCTAAACCCTTGCCAGCCGTGCCTTGCTGCCGTAGGTGGCAAAGGGAAAGAGAGATGAGTTGCAGCTGTCTTGTCTTACTGCGGGAGCTCAGGATGCACGTACAGCTCTCAGGGAACTATAGGAGAGGCTCCAGCTTTGGGAACAGCATGCATGATGAAAGGTACACAAGGACACCCAGAACTCGCCCATCCTGTGCAAGACAGTGCAGGATGAGTGTCTCCCCCCCATCCTCACAGATACCCCATGATCTTGATGTGCAGCAGCACAGACCCCAGAAGCAAGACTGTATTGCATCTCAGCCAAGGCACCCTCCTGCACAGTGCTTTGGGATGGTGTCTGTGTTGCTTCTGATTTATCTCTTCACTCATAGGAAACTCTGAATTTATTGCCAATGCAAACAGCCACAGACAGGCACTCAAACACATGGAGTTTATGCAGCTTTTCTCCCTACATCCTGAGAAACTATGTCACATCATGACCTGCCTTCCACTTCCATTCCTAAGGGACTCATAGTACCTATATGTTTCTTAACATGCCTGTTGGTGTTCAACAGGCCAGCCTAGTTGAGTAAATGCTGCTATAATAAAATTTAGTGCCCACTGTACAGCTTTGTTCATATCCAAGGGCACTTAAAAGTATTGAGTTTCTGCAGCTCTGAGGTAAAGACATTTATGATTCTTACAGCTCTATGGTGTAAATAATTTTTGAATATGGCAAAATGCATGCAGAAAGAATTAGATTATGACTACAAAGTCACTGTCAGTTTGAGGAAGAATGTGACACATACAAGTTCTCTGAAAGCAACAGACCAGCTTTCACCACGTTTTTGATGAGGAAATTTTGTATGTCTTTGTACAGAAATATCCTTTTCACTGATGTTATAGTTCAGGGATGTGATCACATTTCATTAATTTCCTTTACAGACCACAGGGTGGCAAAGAGTGCTTGGTGCTTGGCTTCTGCACAGCAAGATGACAAGCTGGAAACTGAGGTCCTCAGCACCTGGATTGGTAGAGCCGTGTGGAGCACCCACTGCCCTTGAGTGAACAGAAACTGCAACAGCAGCAACATGCACTCCATCATTTAGATAGGCAGGTTATAGTCCCTTCCCATGGGAGGAACATAGAGGATGAGGAACAAAACAAAGATTCAGATGCTACAGCAGAAGATGGGCTTCCAGGTGAAGGCCATAAAAGGCCAGGTCTTCATGAGTTCCAGGTCTTCAGAGCCTAAAATAGACAGATGGCACTTCAAGGCCCCACTGATGATTCACGCTGGAAATAAACTTCAGAAGGCAGCAGGTGCCAGCACTCATCAGAGGATGAAGTGCAATTGTTTTCTAGTGAACAGAGTAATTTGAAAAGTATTTGTACCATCTTGCCAAAAACACAAACTGTGTCACATTTATTTTTAGATGCAGATATCCGTCCAGGAAGAAACCACAACCAGTTATGTCACACATAAATCAGAGCTACCTGCTGATACCATCACAGAACTTACTATGGTGCTTTTATAAATGGCTAGCTACTCAGATCCAAGGCTATGTTTTTCCTTGTCATATGGCAAGGTATCCAAACTTTAACTTACATCTCAAACCACCTCTGTGCTTTGTCACAGAGCAAAATACTCACTGGGATGGAGGTGCTGGGCAGGGAAGACAGACAATGGGGAGCAGGGTTGCAGCTCTCTCCGTCTCGACACCTTTCTATCCCGCACTTTTGGGTCCCCAGGAAATACTTTGTACTCCCTCTAGAGTTTGTTTTTTTTAAACATTTCTCCTGTTGGATGAATAGCACTGTGCTGTGATGTCATTTTGTCTTCTGGAACCTCTGCTGAAAGTGACTGTTCCTCCCAGATAGGCCCTTCTGCAGCGTGGCATGGAGCATGATGGGCACTGTTCATGTTAAGATAATGCCATCCCTGTCCTGCTTCCCAAGACTGCAAGCAATAAAGCTTTGTGTAGTCTCTGTGTTTTCCAAGGTACAGCCCATCTTGGACATGTAAACTCTAAAAATAGCAAAATCTCATGTTCCAAATATCCACCAATCTTATTACCTGGCGAGCACCCAAGCAGCACTTTAGAGGTAGGATGGTATGCCTGGACCTTCCTTGGATGACTTTCCACAGCTCGTGCCTACGGGTGTAGGCACCTTCTCCTGGGTAGAATGCACCCACTTCTTTGTTACACTACATCACTTTGTAAGCTACAGATTGCACTGGAAGCCCAGTTTCTCTACCACAGACTGTATGCTATTGCAAAGACACTTAGTGTTAAGATTAAAGAGTTATATTGTTTTAGTTAAGCCTAAGATTAGGATTTCAACTCTTATTCTAATGGAAATATATATTCCCTACTACCATTCTGGAAATGATAATGCTACTCCTTACTTAAAACCAGGAGCAAATTCTTTAGATATTCTTAATATATAGGTTGCACTAGGAACCCCCAGATTGACATGTTTTTACAAATTCCCTTTTCTTTTTCTTTCTCCTCAATGACATTAGCTTTGAGGAGGAGGAGCTGTTCATACCATGACCCACTGATACTTAAATAAACTCTGGAAAAAGTACTTCCTAGAAGTACAACTGGGCTCTGGGCTTACTCTTTTGCTATCTGCCTCTCAACTCTCCACTCTAGGCTATTTCTTTCTTGCATCATTTTTTCTTCAGTACTTCTAGTTCCTGTCTACCCTGTAATTACTCTGTTGATAGCTTGTCAGGCTCCTGACCATTTGCTTGCAATTTGATGGTGCATGTTCTATGCTGAAAGAAGACATCTGAGCCTTCCTTTGCCCCTATGGTCCACACCAGTTAACAAACTGCTTCCAGCACCCAAGCCCCCCCAAGTGAACTGGTGTGCTGCTTCAGGACCTGGGTGGCTCTCATCCACCTTTGCTTTGCTGGCATTATGGAAACTCTTGTCCAGAGCATCATTTCCACCCCTCACCTCAGAAAGCTTCAGTGATTTAAAGTCTCTTTCCTCATGGGGTATCTCAAAGGATTTTTTTCCCCCAGTGGTATCTCAAAGCATAAATCAAATGCACACAATTTTCCTACTCAGCAGTTCCAGAATTACATATATTTTATCTACTCTAAAGTAACAAAAGACAAAATACTATTCTGATGCTTAGTTTAACAAAAAGTATGCCATTGCCTGCATTTCTCTTTTGGTAGCAATTTTTTCTCCTTCACTACTGCTTCAGCGCAAGTGGTAAAAGCATTTAAAATACAGTGAAATTGTTGGCTGAGAAGTTAAAAGGTAAGAAAAAGGAGTGTGTTTGGAGACTATTTTCTGCCCTCCACTTTCTCTGATGGTATTATTTTTTTCTTACTGCCACAGAAATGCTCAAAGGCTTTGGTTTCATTGTTTCATGCTGTCTTCACACAAGTCAGGGAGGACACCTCACCCTTGGTTTCAAAAGGCCTGGTCTCTGCTAACAGTTCAAAATGCAGTTCTTTTTTAAAGTAGTGGCACCACCTGCAAGCCAGCAAGGCTGCAGGAGTTTGCAGGGTCTTGTGAGCCCACAGGGAAAGCCCAAGAACCAGTGAGAAGACACTGAGATGAAAATATTTCAGTGCAAGAGGAATGTCTCCATTTCTCAGCTAGGGGAAAAGACTGATTTTTTTAAAGCTAAAATTAGACGCTATAAGTGTTAAAAATGTTACCACCTTTTTTTTTTTAATCAAAATATGTATTCTACTGTAAAACTGTGACTGAGCTGAAAGGTCTTTTTGATTCCAGTGCCTCCTGTTCTTTCTCTCCAAACATGAGCCCCTTCAGCCAGCTCAGCTCCACAGGACTGTGAGAGGAAAGATTCCTGAGCTCTCTTTGTAGATGCCAACCCATGCAAGCTTTATTGGGGAGCAAGAGAAAGAGAGAGGCTCCTGTGAGCCCTGCTGACTTTTGGGAAGCAAGGTGGAGAATCCTGTGCTGGCACCTGCTCACTGTGCTTTCCTGGACACCTTCTCGAAATGCCTGTCAGGTAGTTTTTTCTAAGAAAATCTTCGCACAAAAGCAAGAGTGTAACACTTTCCCCCTGCCTTGGCAAGGCTGGTGCTTGTGCTGTTTTTGAGGAATGACTTATGGTGGCTTGACTTGGAAAGCATGCTTTATCTGGTCTTCAGGGAGAAGGAAGGGGCACAGCCTGGTGCAAGCAGGACTGCTCACCCTTCATTAAAAAGGCAAAGCAGAAGTCCCTGGCTAATGCCCAAGTCATGGATGTGATCCTCTGAACCTCTCATTCTTTCCACTCACCTCATGGCCCAAAGCAAGGCAGCTTGGAGGTCTAGATGAAAAGCCGAGAACAGCATCAGCCACGTTACATGTGTTTGGGCTGCAGTATGCATCCTTTATTTTCTGTTCCTGCTCACAAGATGTTGGGATGAGACGTGGATGCTGTGATATGACAACTGCACAAAGAGCACAACTGCTAGCTGTCTGTGTTTGTCTCCTTGTTAAAGCATAAAACAAAACAAAACAAAAAAATCCAGACTAGGTGATGAGAAAAACTTGGCAAATCTGTAGCTGTCAGACAAAGACCTGCCAAGAAGGACAATTTCATTTGACAACTCCTCTGGCTTCAGACATCACATGCTAACCCCAGATGCAGAAATTTAAATCTGGTCTTTAAATTTAAGTGACAGGCCACCTGGACAGCTGCGAGGCTATCCCAAGTGAAAGGGAAGTATTGCCTTGAAGAGTTTCAAGACTTTCATAGCCTTCACAGAAATTAAAAACTGTCATTGCTGTCTCTACTCTTTGTCTTCTCCCTTTAGACTTACTTTATTTCATATGGCTATATTGAAGTTATATTCAGGGTCCCTAACAAAATAGCAAGTGCCTTCATCTGTGCATACAGTGTTTGCCTTTCTGATTAATGCTCCCCAAAAAGGAGCTCAGAGAGCTCTTGACCATCACCACCACTGTCACCATCACCCATCCAGAAGCCTGTAACCACTCTCCTGGGCTGACTGTCATTGGTTTCCCTGCTCAACCCCAGGTGTCCAGTTGCAAAAGCAGCGGTGGATGAAGCATGACTGCCTCAAGACTACACTCTGCACCGCCTGGAAAGAAGGCAGTTCTGGACCCAAACTAAACAGCTATGTAAGCAGGCCCATGAAGCCCTATGCTCTCCTTCAATGTAAAGTTACTATAGGAGCAGCAAGCCTTACAGTTCACATCTATCGTGGCACAGCTCAAAACGGTGCTATCATTAACAGAAGAGGTTTGTCCCAAGTTTGTCCCAGCTTCCCCCAATGTACACGCAGGCACTAAGTCCCAACGTGGGAGTTCAGCAATGGAAGAAAGAAGTCATGGTGTCAGAAAGCAGCTCAAAATTCTCCCACCACAGAAACCCATTGCTAAATCATATTTGTGCCATACTGGGAGCTCTCAGTGACAGGAATGATATATAGCTGTCTAGCAGTATTTATACCACAGCGGGCACTGCAGTATCTGGGGAGCGCGGTATAAATACAGACCGAGCAATAGCCAGGAAAGCCCAAAGAGTGGGCGAGGAGGATGAGTGGCCAAAGCAGCTGAGAGACGTGCTGATTCAGTGCAACTCCTTCAGCTGTCCTCAGCAGCAGGTTGCCATGGATTAGAAGTTGGGAAGATTAAAAGAACTGATTTTTCTTTTTTGCCCTCCCCTTTGACAGCTTGTTTCTCGCCCTTTGCTTGAGCCCATAAGGTCCTTCATTTGAGTTTCCAAGCACAGCACTCTGTGTCACTACATAAAGTACAGTAAACAAGGAACTATTTCCTCTAAAGAGATGATCTGGCTCATGCCTGCCAGCCTGCAGCACTCTGCAGATGAGGTTAGAGTTGTCACCCCTGCCTTACAGACGGGGAAATCCATGCAAGGAGAAACTACCTTGCATCAGATACCCATGGTTGTTCCCAAAGTAGGGAGGCTCATATTCTCACTCAAAAATCCAGTCACAGGGCTTTTAAGACATCAGGTTGAAACAGGTTTAAATACAAGGCAAAAGGAAATGGTTGTTTAAGAAAAACTCCTGGATGTGCATCCCTCAGTCACACATTTAATTTCTTCCCAACATGCATTAAAGGCAAGTATTTTCAAACATTTGAACAACTGACTTTCAGCAGTAAAATCAGCGAGAATCTGAAATATGAGATTTGCATGTTGACTTCTTTCTTCTTGATAAATCACAGTTCTCTTTTCCCAAATGAAACCTTTGAAATAAAATACATGCAGGGCAGAATCCATCACAAAAAAAAAGGGGATTTGCAACATTTTGCAAGCACGTTGCTGGCTTAGGGGAGCTTCTTCCCATCTTTTCTAACAATGCTTGAGTACCCCTCCTTGCTAGAGAAATAAGGGCACTTTGCTCTACTTTTTCCATTCAGGATACTGTATTTTTTTCTGAAGCAGTATGACTGCTGCAGCAGCATACCTACTTGCTGCAATTCTGCAAAAATGGTTTCTTTTTGGACTTTGCTGCTCTGCAGAGAGCTGGACTTCTTAGCAGCACCGCAGCACACAGATTAAATAATTAGCAACTACCTTTCGTAACTCCTTCAGAGCCTCTTGCACAGCTGAAAAGGCTGGAGTGAACTGTTCTTGAGGGTAAGACTGGATTTGGGACAGTAAGATCAGATTTGGGAGCCCCTTTTTGCCTGCAGCAGTGGAAATAGAGGAGTGCATGGGACTGCACTTACAGAACAAATCTTACCTATGGTTTTTTAAGTTATTTTATTATTAAATTTGAGTTATTTCTGCCCTTACAAAAGTAATATTCTATTAATTATAGAGTAATGGTGCTGGAAAGCACTATAATTACTACTCATCTTTTTGCATTCAGAAGGGCATATGGAAATTACATCTTGCAAACAGCATTTTTCAATCTGTCCTGGCTTGATTCACTTAACAACCTGGCTAAGGACCCTCTCTCCCTGGTAATCTGGCAGTCCAAACTCTTTATTAGAAGATCACCAAGGCAGTGAAAACCAAGCCCAGCTTTACATGAGGCCCTTGCCTCTTAGTGTACAGTCAGTGGGAGAGCTCTTTGGAGGAGCTCTCTGGCAGATAGCTTCTTAGCCCACTTTTCTAAGATGCCACAACACCAACTTGCTTTGCCTTGGTTTGATTGCAATGCATCCTCAATAATATTCTGCAAGTACAGGAGAGCTTTTCAAAATATCTCAGTGCCAGCCATCTTCTGCCCATTTTTGCAGCAGGCATCAGAGGCAATTTTCACAGTGACTTTGCTGTGGATGCTACTTTTTTTTTTGCAAGGAAAAAATCTGTAATAAGAAAAATCTATTTATCAGCCTGGCAATACAAGGGCTTCCTGAAGCCATGGGATTTGATAATGAAAGGTCTTATGCAGCCTTTATTTTCTTTGCAATTTACAATCCTGTAGATAACGATGTGCTCTGAATCAGTCTGAAGGACCTGACAGACCCACAGTACTCATAAGAGGAATGTTCCAGCTCCTCCTGGATAAGATTTCTTCTTTCCTCCCCTGTTGCTGCTGCTCACCAGGGGTGTTTGTGTTTATGCTTGGACATCCCTGAGACAGCTTTCCTTTGATGCATTGTGTTTCTATATATTTTTAATGTTAAAAAAAATGGAGCTCAAAAGCAGGGCAAAAAAAGATAGGGTTTCGTTTTGTGTCTGGCTTTTTAACTTCCAAGGAGGATAGCTTACATTCCCTGTATTTAGATCCTAAAGGAAGCTTAACTACATGCTGGTAGCACAGAGCAGCCAGTCAAACCTTCCCACAATGCGAGGCAGCCCAAAAATGTGAGCAGAACATGTTGCTTATAAACCCAAAACAAGTTTTTACCTTGAATCTTGAACAAGCAGAAGCTTGTTTTTCAAAGTGCTAACAGAGGCTGCTGCTGCCTGGGTTATTTCATGTAACCATGATAGCAGAGGAAGAATCAAAGTGACATTTTCCTTCTTGGCATCAACTAAACTGCCCCCACCTTCACCCCCGCATCTGACTCCACAGGTTTTTTTTTTCTGGAGATGCTGAGTGAGATCCCTATTTGTGCACTGGTGAGACATCTCCAAGGTATGCTGGATGTGCATCTCTACTTTGATGAACATGATTATGAACATGCAACTGTTATTAAAGTGGATTTTTATCACTTGTAAAATATGCCACAGAATAATTGCTGCTCAGCTTCTTGGACCTTTGCTGCATCCAGCTGAGTTGCTATAAATTCCTTGTCTGCAGCTTTTCCAGGAACACTCTGTCATGACCTGCAACAAATACAAAAGTCAAAATATTGGTCACTAACTCAGGCAGATAAGTATTTTGCCCTATTCTGAGATCTCTTCATCGATTCTGTATCTTTTTATGCAGTTGCTTTGTTCAATGGACTTTTACAGAGTGTCGATTCATTTCTCTCACCTCAGGACTGCTATTAAACCTGCACTAACCCAACTATGAATTTCATCAGCATTTCCTACACAACTGAACTTCATTTTAGCAGTTTAAAAATAGTTTTGACCTCATCAATACTTTTCTTTGCCATACCATTTCCTTCCCTGAAGTCAAAGACTTTCAAACTTTCACTGGTGATACAGAAAGGGATTTGGTTGTAAAAGAACTTAGGTTCTGCTCCCAGCTGTGGTACGGGTTGCTTGGCCTCACCAAACCATGCAGATCATCTTCTGACTATGCACAGTTTTGAACTGTGCCACAAGTATAAAAACTCACAGACCTCTGTCTGGCCCTGTGAAACCATCAGTTGGCATATTTCTGGATCCAATAAGTAAAAGAGCAACGTATATGCGGTGCATACATTTACGCTGCAGTAAAGCCTCTTTGCTTGGGTGTACGTTTATTGATTATAATAGAGTGTGACTTTTATCTTGTTCTCAAGACTGTGAGGATGATTCTCATGGGCAGAATCCTATAACACGTACAGAAATATGGCAAGGAAGCCTTCTGCTTTCTATATGAAGCTCTTAGGCTTTTTATAGTAACTTAAACATGTGCAATATATAATTTTTACACCAGTCAGTAAAATGCTTTCTGTGGGTATAGCATACTTACTTTGGCTGGCACCAGCTGAAGTGACAATCTATCAGGTTTTTTAAGTCTACAAAGATCTGGGTTATTATAGACAAGAATTGTAGTTTAAATAACTAAAATTTCCTGGATATAAGGTGGGGTTTTTTTGCCTTTGTGCATAATTCCACTTCTCAATAGATTTCAGACCATAGGGTTTTTAATTCCATGTCTGGCAAACAGACTCCCAGACCATCAAATCCTTTCAAAGCAAGGAAGAAGTTAATTAAATTTTAACATTCATAAAAATAATTATATAGAAGCTAGCATCTTATGAATTTCTTGTCTCAGACTTAGGATTTCCTGGGAGCTCATACATAGCTCACTCCCCCTCCAACCCGTCATGACCTAAATGTAAAAATTGGAGAAATGCCAGGAAATAAAAGTGGTCAACAAGAGGTCCCAAATTCTGGTTTCAGGTATTACAACTTACAGTATGTCAGAATGGAGAAAGAAAGCAGACTCCTTGACTGAATAAACATGCAAATTGAATTTCTGAGTTCAAAGAGGAGATTCTTAATCTCCTGAAACCAAACCAGGCCATAATAACAATAAGTCACTCTTGTATCTAAGAGTCTCCTCCATTTTCTTTGCTGCATCAAGGCTGTGTCTCAAATCTCAATTTTCTTAGTTCTTCCTCTTTAACCAGAAAAAATCCTCACTGGTTCATTCTTGGGTCATACACAAATTGTCTCTTTGTTCAATTACAGCTTGTATTTCAAGCACCTGTATGACAGGATACAACTGTCTTTTGATTAGTTTTGCCTATCTGCAATGAAATTAGATCAGTGGCTGTACTTGGAGCACATCCACAGTGTTGACAAGGTCTGAGCTATATCAGCTTTGCAGCCGTTAAACATGAGTGAACCCTGCTCTGCTTTAAGGCAATATAACCAAAGAGCACTACCTGAAAGCTGTATTTCATTCAAACCAGAGATGGCCCACTCTGCCAAAGTCACAGTGACAAGGACACATCAAAACCAAACTCTCCAGCCCCTCACTACATTACTTGTTTATGTCAATCAGTTTGGAGATTTTTAACATTTGAGTTATGTTTATCTGCACTGGTTTTCAAGGTCTAATTATAACATGTGAAGTGGGGTGAGATTGCTGCTATGAAAGTCGCAGTATAAATAAGAGGACCTGACGGGCTGATATGTTGGCACAGACCAGACATGTATGTCACGTGGAAGCCCAGTGCAGCTGTTGGAGTCCGTGGTACAATAAATAGCTATAGGGAAGCGGCGCAGTCAGGCAGGATTTTTTAATACCACCTACTGTGCCACTTGGACAAATGCACTCACCCCGCAAAAAAAAAAAAAAAAGATCAGTTTAATGGCAGAAAAATGACTGTCCTGGTGCATGTCAAAGGCGCTGTAGGAAAGCACAGCATGGTTGCCCCCTCTCCTCTTTTCATACAATCCTCCACAGATCCTCCAAGCTCGACTTTCCACTTATCAAAACCAGCAGGGCACGTGCTCTCGCCCCTTTGAGCCAGGAGAGCGTGCCATGCACAATAACTTGCACAACCTCTCCCCTCCATTGCAGGAGAGATCAGCCCGTAATGGACATGCAAGGATCATGCCTGGCAGCACTAGCAGATGGATTTCTCAGGTAAGACTAGGCTTCTGGAGAGGATCTCTATTTATATCCTGGTCCCCGACAGGAGACTGGTCTTGGGTGTTAATGTGACAGAGTGTTGGTTTTTAAAGTCGCTGAAATGCCTGAACATGGAATGGAAGATGAAACTGCTGCTGGCTTGCAAATGGTCATTCATGCCATGTGCTGGTAAGAGAAGAAGCCATCCACACTGGGCATTGGCAGCACACCAAACACCAATTAAAACAATTAGGGTCAATGAAATATTAATCGTAGAGCACCTGCACCCTTTCTAAGGTTAGGTTTTATTTATTTTAGACAAAAAAATTGACCTGCCACATCTTTAAATTTGCAACTGGCAGTGAATTGTGCTTTTGAAAAGGCACTGGAAAATGCCCACCATAATTCCAGCAAAATGCCTTCTGGTTTTCTATGATGCAGATGTGAGCATAACATATTATGCTCCTATTATGATAACCTATTAACCCATGCTTCCCCAGCAAGGAAAAGGCACTGTAATTGCAATCATTGTTGTCAAAAAGTAATTTGCATCCTCTTTTTGACCCAGATTCTCAGTATCCTGCTAATGCACCAGCAGTGCCATAAAATGCAAAATGATGCAACATTCAAATGTTTTCAGAGCTACTGATGTAATGTAATTTTATTTGGGTAAAATAATTTTCTCCTTAGCTCCCTCCTACTCAGCTCTCGGTGTTACTCTTAAAGTTCATTCCTGTATCCGCAAACAGTTGAATAAAGTGACAGGGCTATCAAGTTTGATAGTGCATGTATATATCTCATATGTTATTTGAATGCAAACTTAGAAGTTGCAAAAAGCCAAAACTAAATAAATAAAAAACTTACAAGATGTAATAAGAAACAGTTTTACAAAACAGCAAGTAAAACTATTCCCAGCTTTTTTCCCCTAACCTCCTTTCTAGTTTAAACAGTTTCATTCTGTATTTTAAGACACTTTTACCTAAGCCTAAAAGCATGTGTTGTATCTCCATCAATTTTATCACATATGGTTGGGCACTGGTATTTGTGGTCAGTTATGCTCTGGATGCACCAGCAGTCTCTAGCTAAGCTTGTCAGATAGGTACTGTAATCCCACGTATGAAGGGGTGGGAGCCATAAGAGAAGTGGAGCTGGAACCCTGGGCTCTGCTGCAGGACAGAGTTATGGGTTGGCTTCACATGCAAGCAGAAGAGGAGCAGAAATCCCTGGAGGAACTCCGGGTGTGAAGACATTCAGGTCTCCAACCCTGAAGCTGCTCCCCACCCCAGATCACTACAGCACAGACCCAGATTTGAGGGAGTCTGGAGAGGCTCTTCCTCTCTACATCTTTAATTACTGGGTAGTCATAGTGCACAGACATGCCAGCCAGGTCTGATTCCTCTTGGCCACAGGCTTAACTGCCAGCAGGTCACTTGGCTCAAGGCTCCACCTGGCCCACAAGAGGAGCTGCCTGTCCCCAGCCATGTCTCTCACCCTGACCTTTGGCAACAAGACCCACTCTCCTCTACCTCCCCATGTGTGCTGCCAGTAATAACCACTGAAACTCACATTTTCTAATTTAAAGATAATTTCCAGATGTTTGGGTTTATTTCTTCAGATTAACTTGGGGTTTGGCTGGACAGAAAAAGCATTTACAACACACATAATCTACTCAGAGAGAACAACACTGCTCTAAAGGGGGGAATTTTAAAGAGACTTCGTGTCTGAGGAGACCTGATAAAGACGTCGAAGACTTCGAGCACACATGTATGTTAAACAGTGGATTGACAGAGTTCCTAGAAAGTTTTCCTTGTGGAACTGAAACTGGAAACAGATAACCTTCACATCATTATCCACATTATTGAAACTGTGAAAACCAAACCACGTGCAATAACACAGCTGTTCTAGTTAGAGGCATTTAATCTCCCACTATCATCTCAAAATATACATGTTCCAGCTCCTGGTTTGCACACAGCAAGCAAGGATTAGGAAAAAATTTAACAACCATCAAGGGAAACTTCCTGTACTTATTCCCATGTCCCTGTGTAAATTCACAAATCAGAAAAAAATCCTCCTTTGTTTAGAATGGTAGCTGAATTTCCTAGAGCAAACAAGAGGAGAAAGTGTATTTGGTTAGAAATGCTAACTATGTTTGGTTCCAAAAGTCACATCCTTAAGAGTATGGAGAGTGCTAGCATTTTTACTAAGGATGGAGTTAAGAGATTTAAAAAGCTGAATTATTAAATAAGTATCTCTGGGATCCTATATGTAATCATATTCATATATGACATGGCTGTGCCCATCCTACTTGGCAGGAAACTCTGCAAAGGCTTGGGAGGACATGGTTGTTGCATCTCTTGCTGTTCCTGGGTGGAGACATGTTCCTACTCCACATCTGGGAAATGAACCTTCACAGCAACACAAGATGATCTTAGGTATAGAAGCACTGGCCAGCCCAAACTGTAGGAGAAAATGGGGCAGGAACAGCCCTTTCTTTTGGAATTTTTGCAAAATTGGTCTTCAAGCCTTTTTCCCTAGGAACCCAGGTGATTTCAAATCCCTTTTCTCACTTCTGTTCTGTGTTTTCTACCTGAATAGATTGCAGATGAGGCTAGCTGGCATGTTCTGAAAATTTGTTGATCATGGAAATTAGAAATACATTAAATAAATGTGCCTCAAAATCCACAAAGTAAACTTATCACTATGCCGATATCCAGTATGTGAAATGTTCTCCAACAAAAAAATTGTTTTCAATAAACACTCCGAGACAATCTGTGACACATTCAGAAGGGAAGAATGAGGCTAATTTCAGAAGATGATATTAGTGCATCCTGTGTGTGAACACAGTGGAAAGATTTCTGTAGTTGCTTCAGCGGGCTTCACAGTATTCAGAGTAGGGGGTCATACCTGAGCGTAATAGGGATGAGATGTCTTGGACCCTGCAAAATTTTCAGATGCAATTACCTTAAAGGGAATAAATTCATTGGCAACTCAGTGTTGTATAGGAAACCTGTGCTCTGCAGGTGCCCACTCTGCTCCATCCCGACCTGGCCCTCATCCCAATAGTGTTAATGATGTTTTGTGATATTTCCATTCCTTTTAGTTTCATTTGGATGAAGCCATTCCCTTAAGGTTAAAGTTTGGATGGTTCACAGCTATCTATAATCTATTCAGGTTATCAGAAGGTGGAATGGTAAAAGGAAAGAAATTAATTTTTCAACTCTTTCCTGCCAAATTCTGTCAATTATCTGGAGTTGTTTAATTATGCTTTTGCAACAGTCATGTCTATTTATTAGTCACATGTCTGTCTAAGCCTAATTTTCCTTTATCAATTTAATATATCTTAAAACTCAAGTACAAAATTACAGCTACCTGAAAAAATTAAAACTTTCAAACAGTTTTAAGCAATTACTGCACAAAAAGTTGAAAACCTGGAAGAACTATCATGATCCTGGGACCTGACCACTTGCAGGACACATGTGATACAACCTCGCCTAGCAATCCCACAGTTTCTGCCCAAACAGAACACATTATCTCCAAAAGCACTGTCATAAAAGGAAGCACCTGCTGCTCTGGGAGACCTGGTGGCTGCAATGTAGAGCATTTATTGGATTTTAAAATCTGCTGGCAAATACGTCATTCTGGAATAACCCAGTGTGACACATAAGACAAGGAATAATGGCACACGTATCAATCATTATTGTCCTTCCCCTTCCTATTTTGATGGCCATAGTTTTCCCTCTGTTTCTTCACGACCTGAAATTAAAACGAGAGGGTTTGTTGTCTGTGTGTTTGTTTGCTTGTTTTGTTTCCCATGTGATTCAATTATTGAAGCAAGACTTCAAGACACCGGGTTTTTTTAATTAAATCACACTGTCGTGATAACTGACAGCTTTGAGGGGATGAGTAGAAAGCCCAAGTGCCCACCGATTTTCAAAAAGGCATCTTATCCTGCCATTTCTGTTGGGGGTGCTTTGCGCTCAGCAGCGCTCCGGGCTGAGCAGTAAGCACTAGAGCACTGCTGCTGCCTACAGGCCTGCTGGGTGCAGTGCTCAAACCGCACACGGAACCAAGTCCTCCGGCGGGGATGCTCCTGCTCGGGAAAGGGACCGAAACCCTGACGTTAAAGTACGTTGGCTCTGCCGAAATGCAAGCTGGCAATCTGTAGCCTCTCTTGCCCTGCGGCTAGGTTAACACACTCCAATCTGTGTTAAAGACCCCAAATCAAGAGGACTTCGTTAAAGGGAAAGCTGCACGAGAGTACAATTTCTGCCCTTTTTTTTTTTTCTTTTTTTTCTTTTTTTTTTTTTTTTCCTGCAATGAAGAGGAAACGTTGCACTCTCAGGTGCAGAGTAAGAGGAAGCATCTGCTCCCAGATGGGAACCCCCTCCCATCACAACACACTGGTGCACAAAACATGTACTCATCTGTACATGATGGTGTACAGAAGGGCTGGAAACCACCTTTGAGTCTGCACTGGTGAACTTTTAGACCACTTGTGGTGTAATTAGAATTTACTAAAATTTAATCAAGGCTCTTCATTGCTTGGAATTTAATTAATTTTAATTTCTCTGCTTTTTCCTCTGTGACTCAGGAATTTTGATAACTGCTTTTTTGCCTCAATCAATGACACTGACAAGATAACCTTCAAGATAACCAAGTTCATTACTGCTGAAATCAAACACAGCAGCTTCCAGAACAGGAGAGCAACAATAAATACATCTATCTAGCAAACAGAAGCAAACAGTGAAGACCTCCAAAGCATCTATTTAACCAGAAGTTGTGGATTTCAGGGTCAAGTTACCAAAGACTTTTTCAGATCACAAGCTTTCAATAAACAATAGAGGAAGGAGAAAACTCAGAAAGAGGAAAAATATTTTTCCCCACTAAAAACCCTATTTTTTTCTAATAAGGAAAAGAAAAGCCAGCTTATTTGCAAACTCTTTATCTACAAATGAATGTTTTGCTCTCAACATAAATAATCAAGTACAAGAACAGAGCACCTTGCAGCCACAATCAGAAGCTCAAACAACAGGATAGTCTGATCTGATATATGGAGTCTCTCTGAAGCTTTTCCCATTTAAGAGGCAGCACACCTGCTCCAAAGGACTCTTGGCTCCACACTGAGAGTGTGAGAACCACTGAGTAGTTCACACTGAGTGTGTGAGAAAATAAGTAGCTGTTCCGTCCCTTTAAATACCGTTTTTCTGGAAAAAAACCCACATTTTCAGTACTGGATACCTAGTGAAAACTTCACTTTGACTGGAAAACAGCATTCTGTTGTTTTTGGGGGGGTTTTTTGTTTGGTTGGTTTTGGTTTTGGATTTTTTTTTTTTTTTTGAGACAGTCCCTCTGTCAAAGAAATTCGTTAAAGAATTTGCCACACCTATAATAATTACTGGCCGTGAAGTACTGGGGAATACAAATAAATTCTAGTATTGTGGGAAATCGTTTTAAGCATTGGAAAGGGCAGATGGCAGACAACACTCAGAACTCATCTGCTTGATGCAACCTCATTCCCTTTTCAGAAGCATCTTTTCAGTTGATGTTCCTATCACTGTTTCCGAGAGGCAGCATGACATCTTCAAAGCCTGCATGGAGAGGGGTGACGATCAGAGAAATCAGTGGTCAAGGTACTTGCGGCAGGACAGGCCCCGGGCAGGAAGGATCCCCCTTCCCAGGCAAGCCAGCGGCATTACCACACCGCGGAGAGCTGCGCTCGGAGGGGCAAGCTACAAACAGAGTACGCCTCCACAGATTTCCTCGCGGAGTACTTTGTCGGACACAACAAGAGGTGAGGGACATTCACTGACTGCAGGAAAAAAAAAAAATGAACGTACAACGAAACACTTTGGAATGTGCACTTCAGGGATGTACAGATTGAAGCAATTGCGAATACGAATTATTGTAGGGATCAAACAAAGCATTAGTAGCAGGATGGGAGCGCAGTGCCGCTCACCGGCCATCGCGGGTGAGGCCGGAGGGGTCCGCAAAGCCTCGGGCGGGGGTCGTTTCCTTGGGGCCGGGGAGCCCCGCGGCGGCGGGGCAGGACGGGACGGGACCCGCCCGGGGAGGTGCCACTCGCATTTCCTCAGCGTCCCGCGGGGGCGGTCGCGGACGGGAGTCGTTCCCCGGCGGGGCGGAGGCGGCGGAGAAGCGGCGGCGGGACGATGACCCAGCGCCGGGAGCCGCGTCCCGCCGCGCCGCTGGACCAGGAGCTGGAGGCGCTCGGGTAAGCGGCGCTCGTGGAGGGGGTGGTCCTCGCACGAAGGACGCCCAAAATGACCGTCCTGCGGTGGTGTCGGGTGACGCGACTGGAGCTGAGGGAGAGGGAGCTGCTGGTTCTTGGATGCGGGGTTTTGGTGGTGCCGCGCCACCCGATGGGAGCTGACAGGGTGGGAGCTGCTGGTTCTTGCTGCTGGGTTTTGGTAATGAAGTGAGCGATAAGACAACTTGTGATATGTCTCAACGAGCTGGCCAAAGGGCTCCGGGCATGGTGTGCGGTCCCTCGGAGAAGCCTTGTCCCTTTGGCAGGTGTGAAAGGCTGGAAGGCCACAGGTGAGTGGGAGGAATAGATAACAGCCAGGAAAAACCAGAGCACAAGCAGGTGTTTCGAATGCAGTGGAGAGTTTGCGTCAGTTTCCCTCAGAGAATCTCTGTGATGTTGAAAGCTCCGATGTTGGGAAGAGCCCAAATTGTGCCGTGCCACTTTCCCACATTTCAAGGGAGCACCAAACCCAGAGCTTGGACTCAGCTACTGCCTTCCCCGTGCCCTCCCTTCGGCTGCCTCCCTGTAGTTTGGTCTGGGCCCTGGAGCAGAGGGCTGCTATCCCAGCCACCATGCCTGCTGCTCCTCGCTGGGCCCTGGGAGGCAGCAGGCTTCCCAAAGGTGCTATAATTTGCAGCCATTACAAGGACATCACACTCACTGACAAGCAAAAAACCCCAGGAGCAAAAAGGAAGGCTGAAGGCTGCAATAGACTTTCCCTGTCTGATGTGACACATCCATTTTGCCTGTCAGTTAGTTTTGGTTTTTACAGAAGAAAGGCACGTTGCCGTGGGTAAGAAGAAACACGGGCTGGAGGAGCAGAACATGTGGGTGCAGGGAGGGTAGGATCAGTGGCAGCAAAGGGGAGGCAAAGCAGAAGAAAGGCCAGTGGTGATTCTAACAAAGCAAAAAGGCTCCGGTGTCACCTCTGCATTCAAAAAGAATAGATGAAAAAAGTAAAGGTGTTTTCCTTCCTGAATACTTATGGATTAGGACCAACTCATTGCATATTTTTGTGATTAATTCACTTGGAGAAGAAATTGGAGTGCAACAAAATTACTTGAAATTACTATCTCCACACTGCTGATATTTTCCCATATTTAGAAGAACCTTTAAAAGTAACAGCCTGTTAATGGAAGCATCTAACAGATATGAAATTAAGTCACTTTGCAATGGTACCCAGGGTGGCCATTATATACTTTTTCTTTTCATCTGTAAGGTTATGCTCATCATAAAATAATATCTTGAGGGAAGAAGGAAAAAAAAATAGTTGCAGCTGTTGTGGGAAGCCTTATTTCCAATTACCAGATTTTTATTCATTTACACTATATGGTCTGAGCTGATATGTGCTGGTAACACCTGCCTAGTAATGGCCTCACTCATTGGTGAGGAGTTCATCCTCATGAGTGATCTTATAGCACTGCAGCTTGATGTGGTACCTAATGTGGTGTCCATAAGAATGAGAGGGTACAAATGAGTGATACAAATATGCATTTTTAAAGCTGTAGTTTCTTTATTTTATTTCCACTTCAATGGAAAACCTAAACTTTTCACCTTACCACAGAATACTAAACACCTCCTTCAGAGGAGTCCGTTGAGTTAAATGCACTAAAGGCGCAATGCCAGGCAAAGCGTCCCTTCAAATTATTAAACAAGGCCTTTTCTTTCCAGCTAGTACTAAAGTCACTTTTTTTTTTTGTCTTTTTTCTAAAGAGGAAAAAGAAGTCCTCACACAGGACTTCTTCATTCTTGTAGCATAGTCTAAAAGGTCTCTTAATGCAAATACTTCTTCAGCTGTGAGAAGTAGGCGTGTCACTCTCCAGACCATAAAATTGAGTTTTCAGTCATCACAAGGGTTTTCCAGCCTAAACTTAGTTCCTGACACTATCACAGTGCTGAATTCCCCTCGTACCCCACATAGTATGTAGCACAACTGAGACCCAGTTCTGGTGAGGAACATGTGTCATTGCCATAGTAAAGACCAACAGAGGCAGCAGTCATTCAAATGAGGAGCAGCTTTGAAATTCAGGTACCTTTAGGGGGGGAATTTGAAGCAGATTATTTTAGAGCTTCTGCTTTATGGTGCAAAAATCAAAGAAGTTGGATAAGAAGTTGAAGAAGTGTGAAGAGAGAAGGACTTTTCCTTTCCTTTTCAAGAAAGGAGGCTGAGTACTGGGATATGCTCATAGTTTAGCAGGTTCGCTGCTCATCAAAATGGAAAGTTGTCAGCAATGCAGTGAAAATTCAGCTTACAGTCAGTTCCACTGTGAGGATATGCATATAGGTGGACATAATGCCTAATGAAAAGGGAGATCAAAACCAAAACACATTGTTAAAAACTTGTTGTAATTCATTAATTTTGTCCCTGAATATATGAAAATGTTCAAAAGGGAACACTGAAGTTTGTCAAAAGAGACATAAACATCTTGGCTTAAGGAAAAAATGAAACTGATACTGGGATCCTTCTTTGAAGGTCTCTTTGGTTATTCCTGGAGTCAGCCCTTTTTTCACTTGCATTTATTGCTGTTACAGCTGAAAGGACAGCCTGTATACTGCAGTGTGAAGCTCCTGTAACTGATCACGTACTATGTGAGTCTGGGGAATTCCACACTGCACTTCACATTGTTTGCGCAAGAGATGAGAATGTGGAATATCTCGTCATCCGAGTAATTCCAGGCTGATCTGGTAGAACAGTTTCCATCCCAGTACAGCATAGTCTGGGCGACACTGTTTGCCTGTTGGAGGTGAAAGGAACAGGGCAAGAGGAAACAAGCTTTTGTAGCCTTTTTCCTTTTGTAGCCTGAGCTTTCTTTGTCACTCCTTGCAGCACAGCTTCTATGCTCCTCCAGGTTTGACAATACCATGACAGACAGTAAGTCTGAACAATACACTGTGCTTAATTTTCATAACAGAAGAGAAACTGGGCCACAGGCCTAGATCAGGCGATAATAAAATCTGGGAATTGAGTAGCGCGTATGACTGGAACAGGGTATACAGTCATAAGAATTTTTTCTTCATCTATATTTCTAATTTTAACAAAGGAAAAGTTAAAATGGCTAGAAAGTGGGCTGAAAGACCAGATGAAAATCAGAATGAAGGCAGTTGAAAGAAGGGGGAGAGAAATGGAAGCGAAAAGCAGAAGCTGAACTAGTGAAAGTCTACAGTAAGAAGGCAGGAACTTTAAAGCTGGATACACTGATGTTATTTTCTTTTATTTCTATTTTTAAATTATTTTTCTTATGTAATGGCATCCTTGTATTCCAACAAAGTGCCTTACATAGGCATGTGATTGTTTTGTTGTGATACATTGAAAGGATGTCTAATAAATACCAATTTTGGTTGCCTGCCACCTATAACTTCTGTCTTAGCATTCTTGCCCTTTTGTAGGTTCTCTAGAGCTCTGTCGACTTATGTACCATTAAAAACCTTGCCAAAGCTTTACTTTTAGTGATGTGAGGTACACTTGTGTAACTTTCAGATGGCAGGCAATGCTTCTAGGGTTTGATATTAGGAAAACAAGTTTAAGAAAAACCCAAAACAACTTAACTTGACAGATAACATCTGGAAGTTGCTGAAATCCAGAATGCCAAAAATAGAGAACTAGTGAGTCAGTTTTGTAGACTCATTTTTGGACTACAGGCGTATGAAGAGCACTGAATCCAGTCAGAGGAGATATGTCAGTGCACTCCTGTGCACTACATCAAGCAGTACTAGTGCCACTCCTTTAACCTCAGAATGGGAATACATTTTGAACCCAGTATATAGTTTCAAAGCGTAAGCAAATTCAACTGCTTGTGGAAGGAGATATTTTTTAATATTAAAAAAAGATGCAAAACTTGACATCATCTACCACTGCAAAAAAAAACCCCAAAACAACAACGCTCCAAACAAAAGCAAACAAACAAACAAAACCCCAAACAAAACAACCAACCAACTCAGGGTAAATAACTGCTATGAATAATACTGAAGTCCTACTGCAAGCACATCTGGACCATTCTTGTTACCCTTCAGAAGTGGCTGAGAGATGAATTAGGTTTGTTGTGTTTCTGCTTGGGTCCTTCAAGATGCTTTCCACAGGGATGGTCACCCACTGAGGAGCACCATCTGCAGTAGGGGAGGGAGTTTCTGGGAAGGAGCAGAGAATTCACCCAGCTGAATACCCAGAATCTCCTTCTTGCTTCAGAGAAGGAGCTTTAAATTGCCTGACTTTTTACAAAAGCAAGCGTAGCATGCACACACTTTCTAACTCTATCCAGGCTATAACCATCTGAGAACATAATGTGATAAGGACACAAAAACTAAGTGTGACCTCTGCCTACTGCATTTATCTGACAGCGAGGCATACCTGAGAGTTATCACTCCAGACACTAAAACCAAATGGCAGAACTTCTAGCTGTTCTTTCTTCTGGTGCTACTATCTTTCATTTTTATGAGGAAGAAAAGCAAGTGTTTGTAACGGGTGTTACTCAGTTTGCACATAGAAATGGCTGAGAAGAGAGTTATCCAAGTCTCTCAACATTCATTCTTGCATGAATGAGTATTTGTGCTCCTTGTGTATTCTGCTACTGTTAAAAAGTTAATCCGCCTGATGCCAGCTACAAGTTTATTCACTAGCCCTTATTTACACAGGCATTAATGTTTTGCAAGGTATCCATATGGTTTCTTCAAAAACAGCATTACCAGAATCAACAGATGCCATACCTAAGGGCTCTCTGATCTGCAGGGACATAGAAATAAAGTTTCATTAACATTTTTCATTGAAACAACTTGGGTTGTTAAAGAACAAATGGACATTTGGAGGATGGTGTTCTAACCCGAAGAGGGAATTTCCCACCTCAAACACTGCTGTAACCTATTTGTGATCATCACCTCAGTGTAGGTAGCTCTAGTCACTGCATGAACTCCACAGAGATCTTAATGCAAGAAGAGATTTTAGCATGAGTGTATCCTATTCTGGAGTTGTGAGGACAAGCATAGCTGCAGTGATATGGCTGCCAGCACAGACATGGCTTGCACTGTGGCAGCCAGCTTACTTCACAGGGGAATCCCACTGCTGACTGGATGGGCAGATCTTTGGGGCAAGGCTGTGTGCTCTGATGAGTTTTGGCTTTCTGGGGCACTGGTTGTCTCATTTCTTTCTCCTTCTTTTATCAGCCATGTTGGTAAAGTCCTTCCTACACTGTCACCAATATGCTTGGAGCTAAAGAACAGGCTAATTTTTGAAAATGCTTTTTTTCCCAAAGATTAACAAAAGTAATCTCACTAGGTGTGCATGCCTGTCCTAAGATGTGTTTTCATTGGCCTAGCAGACTCTTCTGTTTTGAAGAGCAGGAAGAATAGTTTGATCATTCAACAACATGCACTGATAACACAAATGTGCTTACATGTATGGGATTAAGAGATTTAATGTCATTTGGGACAAAGTTAAAGTAACCAGAATGGATAAATGACAGCAGCTCTGAGACTGAGATTGCTAGTCAAATTATGGAGAAGTAACCCCAAAAAGGTGAGGATGTGGATTTTTTTAATGGGAGAAATGAAATTATTAGAAAAGAAAAACCTCTATATATCAGACAGGAGGGTGTGCACGGCCAAGGGTAGCCAGCAGAAGTGGCTTTAAAGCAGGAAAGGACTTTCATCTATCTTTCTTCTTGTGTTTCTTCTGAGAAATCCAAATCAGGAACCCCACATAATCTTTACATTCCTGATGATTTTCAGTTTGAGGAGTGTCCAAGTACAGAGCATATATCTGAATTTTTTTGTAGTGAATACAGAAATCTATAAAGAATACTTTTGGAAGGAGCTTCAGAAACAGCCCAGTATGCAAGATGTGCAGCATGGTTCAAAATCAAAGACTGAAGCCAAGCTTTTTGAAGGACTTTTTAGGGGCTTCAAACAGATGGGTGTTTGTAAGGTATTTTGATTTCCTCATTTTAAGAAGGCAAGAAGGTAGATTCAGTATTGTGTTTTCTATCAAGAATTTCCTGTCCCAGGTATCACTCTGAAGACAACCAAAATTTAAGCTAAAAGTGACTACCTCTTACAGTGTTTTGCCAAATGATCCATGTCTCCCATCTTGATTTGCCTGCAAATTTCAAAGAACTGCTCAAATGATTTTTTTCTGAATCAGATAAAAAGAAGGATTCCCCCTCTGACAAATACGTAAATTTACCCCAAGTATACCTAGTAGTGTCTCACAACAGAACTGTTTGAGTTTATTTTTAGTCCTGTTTATTTCTATTTGTATTATCAGGCAGGCTTGATTGGGAGAGCAAACTGTTTGCACAGGTGTGTATTTGTTTACCTTTCTGGGGTTTGTGGTGCAAATTCTAAACTTTCCACAGCATTTTTAATTACCTATGCTTGTGCAATTGCAACAAGTTTTTGTGACCATTTTCACAGTGGAATATCCACGTAACCCAATTGAACCATCTGTGACAGCCAGGAAGAAAGAAAACCCCAAAATATGTAGAACAGTCCCATTGACAGTAAGATCTGCAGTACTGCCTCACATCCACTTCTACTTTTTAAGCTGAGCAAGAGGAACACAGTAACATTTGAGGGATTTTTGTCTGAGACAGCATATTTAGGCAAGATGACTGGTGCAACCTTGTCAGCAAAACTGCACTTTCAAACAACATTATATTTCCAATTAAGTGGGTGGGGTTTTGTTGTTGGCTTTTGGATAGGTTGGGTC
Source organism: Platyrinchus mystaceus (assembly GCA_035041135.1). Lineage (NCBI taxonomy): Eukaryota > Metazoa > Chordata > Aves > Passeriformes > Tyrannidae > Platyrinchus > Platyrinchus mystaceus. The sequence goes on from JAWWLV010000144.1 coordinate 22,922,697, forward strand.
TTTTTGTTTGAGTGTTGTTTTGGTTTTTTTTGCATAGTGGTAAAATTTTGTTAGTCACTGGCCTTCTATGTTTAAAGAAAATGTGGGTTTAAACATAGCACTTTCTAAACATATTTTAAACATAGCATTTTTTAAACCCTAATTAAAATCTTAGAAAAAGGCATTTCTGGAAATAAGGTAACAGCACACTTCTGAGCAACGTCAAACTAAATTCACCTCCTTCATGCAAATGACCACTTACAGGTTCTGTCAACGTATGCTTCTTTTGCACAGAAGTGAGAGAAGTGGTTTTATGAAATCCCACCCAAAACACAGTGTTACCTTTCCAGCTGTAGGTCCAGCCAAGTGTGCACGCTGATATGATCCTTTTCCCATCAGGACAGATCTGACCTTTGACTGTTACTTACTTGGGCAGTTAATCCCAAAGCGGATTTTGGCTGACAGGTGTTTCAGAAGATGACACTTTGATCTTTAAATATTCATTATATTATTCTACTGTGTAGATGGCCCATGAACCACAGTCTAGAGCCAAAGCAGCAATACCCTGTCGGTATTGAGTTTCACATGGATCTTGTCTTCCGCTGGGTTAACGAACTGTAGTCTCTCATAAAGCAATGTATCAGCCAGCTGGCCTTTCAACTAGGCATCTGTCCAAATTCAGAGTTAAAGCTTTGTGTGAGATGACAAGTTTAGTGGCAACTTGCGAAGAACAGCTAAGGAGAAAGAGTATACAATTGCACCTGGGTTCAGTTTAAAGACTGCCATGATACACATTCTGGAAAGTGCTGTGATGACACTTCTGCTTTCAGTGAAACTGTATTTCTCTGGCTGAAACAGTGATAGACTTTGACCTCAGTGCTACAGGCACACACAGTTTAAAGGAAGGGAAAGGAGACCTGTCACCACTCCACTCACAGACATAGGAATCTTGCTGCCTGCAGAACTGTGCCTTGGATGTAGTATCCCTCCCTCCTTCTGCACCAGAGGCTCTAGTGGGTATATACAGCTATTGTTAATATCTGCACACATGTCTAACAGGACTGGAACTCCAACCTTTTATAGCTGCAGCACTTTTTTGTATTCAGTCTCAGGTTCATTTCTAAGGAGATCCTTGGCTGTTGAAAGAAATTGCGTGTTTCTACTGTGGAACATTGAAATGAAATGGAATGGAAATGAATAGAAAGAAAGCCATAAACTACATTTCCTGGACTTCTTCGTAGGACTTGGGTTTTTTTCTGCTGAATTCCTTGCAAAATTTTTCACATAGAAAAACAAAGATTATTTTCACTGAAGTTAAATTGAAGCAGGTGTTGACATGTTTTCTTCCATCTTTCAGACCTCGTGTGGCCAAGTGGCAACAATGATGAGATTTCTTAATTTTCACTGAAATTTCGTCAGTTAATTTTGAATCCTGTAATTCTAAGCTTAGGCAAGCATGTTTAATTGCAGGTCTTAGTAGTGCAGATTTGTTGTGGGAAACACTGAGTTTCTGAGGAGTTTAAGTGCTGCCTGTTTGCCCCAGAAGAGGAAGTGTACCAAAGCGTATAGATATGCCAGGAAGTACAGACTCTGAAATTAGACAAAGGATTCTGTATACCCCCCAAAATTGCTTTCACCTTGTCAGCACAGACCTGGGTAACTTGTTGCTCATACAAGTAGAATTTGCAGGGTTCTTTAGATTCAAACTGTCAGCTGTTTGTACACAACTTTGCATTAACAAAAAATAGTTTTCTGAGCCTGTCAAAAGGCGGCTGCTGAAAGGGGAATGGATCTGTGTAACCTGTGAGTCCATGGTAACTCAAAATTGTAGCAGTGCTGTTGCAGTCCTTCCTCTTTCTGTAACCCTGCTCCAAAAAGCAGCAGCAGCTGTCAGTTAAGAGCTGAGAGAATGATGCTTTAACCCTTTGTGTCTTCCCAGGTGGTACCATGATAATCTTACCCGGCATGCAGCAGAAGCGCTGCTGCTTTCCAACGGGCAGGATGGCAGCTATCTTTTGAGGAAGAGTAATGAAAGGGAAGATTTGTACTCCCTCTCTGTAAGGTAGGGTATGGACAGAGTGAATTAATCTAATGCTGCACTTACTCCCACATTTGTTTGCATATCTCATGCACTGAAATGACCTACAGGTTTTTTCCTAGGGCTCGGGCTATTTTGAAGTATATTCCTAATGCTGTAATCCCACTGAGCAACGTTTTGTTGGAGGAAAACAAATAATTGATTGGATTTGATAGTTGCTCTCATTTTTCCAAATTGTAAATTAACTTTATTAGTAGAAAACATCATTCTATGGGTTGGCTGCAGATTTTCAGTCTGCATAATAAAAATCTGTATGGCATTTACAAGAGCTTAAGAAACAGCTGATGGGAGCAGAGAAGTTTTATGATGAGGACAGTGGCAAACTTACCATTCAACAGGTGCTAACTTCACTAGCTTCTGAATCGCTGAATAGGAACCACCATCTCTGAAGGATGTTCCAGTGTTTGACTGGATGGTTTTACTCCTCTGTGGTGGGCTAAGGTTCAGCTTTAGCCAGTAGTGCATAACTGTTTTGGACAGTATTTTGCAGTTACAGATGTTAGGCCCTTGAAGTCAACTACAGCAATTTACATGAGTTTAGGACACAACCAATGCAGAGCACAGGTAGCCTGGCCTGGGTACTTCACATTTAAAGACTCTCCCAAGAAGGAGAGAAGCCACAGGATTTTAACGAGGCAAGACAAAGGACATATGCATTAGACACACAAGTTGGTCCCTGCATGTCAGCTGAGAGGAGGCCCTAAATACATTCTTAGCCTTTGGCAACTGTATAAGCAGCCTTAGAGTAAAATTTTAAGCTACTGCATTCAAGCTCATTTCTGCCTCAAACTGAACCTCTGAACATTTAGTGGCCACAGCTCAGCTGAATCGCAGTAACTTTTTAAGCTAAAGTCACTTTGAACAGTGTAGTGATGCTGATTATTTACAACCCTGACAGGAACACAGCATACGCCCTTGAGATTGTGGCTTTCTGCGTATGCAGTACTACGAGCTGTTACAATTTGGAAGTACAATTTGCATATACCCTGTTCCCCAGAAAAGGCAACTATGAGCTGTTTCACCTGTTTCTGGTAGAAGGTCAGGAGCACTTGTGCCTATACATGCACTGTTGAAATTATTACCACTATAGACAGCTATTTATACAAGGAGCTTTAGGGATGCCCGACAGACCTGAAGGTGATGTTGCAAAATGAGTATTCAGAGTAGCAATGACTGAATTGAGTGAAAGTGTTAGGAAAAAGAATAGAGGCATTTGTAAGTAATAGCTTTCCTTAAAAAAAATTTTTAAATGAATTATTGTCTCTCTTGTTAATATTTTTTGACTTTAAAATGTAACTAAGCAGTATTTGAGATAATCTACCTCAGACAATCAAAAATATACATTCAAGCTAGTTTTAAAGGGCACTCAGGAATCAACTTATTGTAATAAAACAAAATTTAAATAGTTGCTCGTTTAACAGAAAACAAAAGTGTTAGTTAATGAAAATAAATTTGCTGCTTTAACAAATTCTAGCCTTAGAAGACCTAGAAAAGTCTGCTTCAGGCCTATTCCAACCTCTTGTTCAGCTCTTCATGTATTAACAAGAATTACTTGCTGCATTACTATGTGAACTGAATAGCCCAATCTGGAGTCTGATCTTTTATTTTGTTACATCAATTTTTGGTGGTACTGCTCCCTTAATACTGATTTTGATTTTAAAATGTTTAAATTATTTTCTATGTTTGTTTAATTTTACCTCTTTCTTTCAATTTTTTTTTTACTAATATTAATACTTAATTTTAGAATAAGTAATTCAGTTTTGTTCTGATCCATTTTTGTGGAAAGGATAAATTTAGCAATTCTAGCTGGCATTTTCTTTCTCTCCTAAAATGTCTTCTGTAGCTTTTTACTTTTTGCCTCTGCCTCACGAGGAACTTCAGTCATTATTATAGTTTTGGATTTTCTTAAAGGAAAAACTGCTTAGACATCCCTTGAGGATTTTATTGACAGCTGTAGGAAGAGAGATCATGTATTGCCCGAAATCTGCTCTCCCAGTTAAATTAGCCAATTTGAAAAGGAAGCAGGAAGCAGAGTAGAAGTTGCTCTCATTGCAACATTATATTTCTTATGAAATTAGAGGAAAAGACAAAAAGTCCTGTCATTGCAGCAGAGTTACAGCAGCTCTGTGCTGGTAGGAGCACAGGGGAGAATTTGCACTTGGCTTGTTGCAGGTGTTGTGCCCCAGCTGACTGTAGGGCAAAACTGTTGGAGGTGAGTAGAGGCACATTCTACAATATCATGAATACTGTTCAGAGATAAATATTCCAGTACCTGGTGATTGAAATCATAATCTTCAGTGGAAGTGGCAATAAACAATGAAAAAGACACTATAAATCCCTTTCTTCACTCTATTTTCATTATATTTCCTATATAAGTTTTTGCTCAGACAAAGTTTACTCCAAACTATTTCGAGTGCTAGTAACATTAACAAAACTAACTTTTTCACTGAAGAAATACTTTCATTAAGTGCTTCACTTTCTTTTGAGTCAAAATAATTGCCCACCCAGGAAGTGAGGCCTTGCACACTTCTCTAATACCGTCAGGTTTCACAAACAAATGCTGTTACTTCTTCTACAGCCAAAGGACCCTGGTCCACGTTTGATAGTGCCCATCATAGAGGAACCATTCATCCAAATAGAGACAAAGCAAATTGTAAAGCCTTAGGTATTAAAAGTAGGTTAGTAAACACTTGTTTGGGTGCAAAAAGGAGACAGCTTATGTTTGAAAGAGAAAGAAAAGACATTTTAAATTAGATTGGGATGCTTCCTGAAAAGTAAGACATGTCCCAAATAATATCAAGACTGAAGCCAGTACGTGAAGGGATATCATCCTGCTTAGGCAGAAGGCTTGAAATCTCTTTTGTGAGTCTTTTTACTGATGCTAAAGTTAAAGTAAGGGTTAAGTCACTTGGCATTTCTAGGCTTTCATGATCTCATTTCTGTAAAGCAGCAATTCAAATCTGATTCTCGGATGTGTTGAATATTAGTGGGGGCAGTAATGGCAGTAGTATTGCTGCTAGGACAGTGAGTGTCAGCCTGTGCTCTGGGCCAGATTTCCTGTAGTGAAAGCTGCTATTTAAGGATTGTGTATCCCAAAAGCCTCTGGCGTTTATACCTTGACAAATTTTCCTTTTTTATTTTAGGGGAAAAGATTCTGTGAAACACTTCCATGTTGAACATACAGGAACTTCATTCAAATTTGGGTTTAATGAATTTTCTAGCTTGAAGGAATTGGTCATGCATTTTGCCAATCAGCCCTTAATTGGAAGTGAAACAGGTAAGAAGAGCCGTATGTTTGTATGAATACATTTGTAGTCATGCTTCAAACAGATTTAAGTAAAAGGAGCTTTCAATGTGTCATGTCAGCAAGTAGATCTACTGCTGAAGTGTTCCTCTTCATAAATTCACATTTGTATTACCCTCAGGTTTCTAAAAAGTTCCACTTCAAAAAAAAATCTTTCAAGTACTCTGAAGATAAACCACATGTAAGTTTACTGGTGTTTTGCTAACCAGGGACATGAGCTGCTTTAATTACTCAGAGGAGGAAGTGTTTCAAAATGCTCCTGTACTGGGAGGAAACATTCTCAAAAATGGCAAAACCAAAGCAGGGCGTTTAGTGAGCAAATAAATACTTATGTATGAAGTTGAAATCCCCCTATAAGAATAAATGGAAAAGGGACTTGAAATTGTTTACCTTCATAATTCTTCATCTAAGGAAGAAGTCTGCAGTGTTATGTTCCTCTTTCCTGTAGGGAGTGTAGTCTGAACTAGATCTCCTGTTCTGTCTACAGTGCATCAGCCTGCTGATGCCATCTACCATCACAGTGATTTGTCTTGCTTTTAAGAGAGAAAAAGCACAGACTTCTTTAACAGACAATGTGCTGCCTGAATTAAAGCTCAAAAGATTAAACTTGATTCCTACAAGTGAGTTGAGCACGACCAGACTAGAACTCCTGGAGTAACAGATGTGTAATATCTTATCATAATAATGCCAGTTTTAGGTTTTTCTTCAAACATAGGAGTTGAAGATGTGTCAGTACAAGATAGTGCCAAAAACTTCAGTATCCTCTGTAGAAAGTGTATGCAAATAACTCAGAGTAGTACTAGTTATATATGCAAGAGACCAGTTAAATGATAGTTGGCACATGCCATAACTGTAATATGTCACACATTAAACATGCACCAGTGCTCTTTTAATGCAAACATTAAATTCGAGGGTTGCTCTGCAAATTTCTTCCCCCAAGAAAAGTGCAGTTGTACACTCAATAAGGCACTAGTATCTTTCAAAGTGTTCTCTTTCTAAATCGCTTTGAAGAGGGGTTTGAACACAGAATTCCTACTTGTATCCTCTGTGCCAGTAAGCTATTTTTCCTGTGAAATCAGATATGCATCCACAGGCCCAATTCTGTAAAGATTTCAGATGACATACAAATCTTGTATTGACCCATTCCTCAGTCCTTCACTGCACATATTACAGACATTAGTAAGCAAGGCCTTGGTGATATGTGATCCCTGTGGACGGCATCAACACTGCTGAATGATGGGCTCACTTGTCACTTCAAGGCTTCCTAATCAGATTCTGCTGGCTCTGTGAAACCTCCAAGTTGGATGTGCTACAGAATAAAAAAAAGATAAACTTGAATATCACATTAAGAAACATTCCATCTTACCTTACTATGGATAACAGTAGAGAAGAAGGGAGTGTTAGCACTCAGGCAATGTTCCTTCAGATACAGGTGTCAAAGTTCTCCTGGACAGTAACCGATTTCTGTCAAAAATGGGGTAGGTGCTCATCAGTGTCAGTTCTAAGCTATGCCTCAGTGTGGCAGAATGTCTGTCCCAACACAGCATCACAAAGCAGGTTGGCAGAAGGGCCAGGAAGAGAGTCTGATTTCGTAGGGAGCACTTTCTTTCTTTCTTTTTCAAAAGCAGCAAGCGACCTTTAGCTCAGACATTAGAAGAAAGTAGCTGGACCAGTTTTTCTTATTCCTTCTTATACTTGCAAACAATTTTCTATAGAAACACTGAGATCAGGAATGAAAGCGTAAAGCAAGGCAGCATTTTTCATCTTCTCCTTGGTTTTCAACAGGATTTTATAAGACAGAGACACATGAGATAGGATGTGTGATGGTTTCCACTATCTTCCACTTAAGTTTCTCTCACAGGAGCTAGTTTTGTGCCTGAAGAGGCTCACCAGACTCTCTTGGATCAGTACTTTAACCCACAGGCCTACACCCATGCAAACTGGTCCATGGAGTGCAGCGGTTCTTTTGCACTGGGACAGCTGCAGATTTGTTCTTCAAGACCAACCTTGTCCTTATTACAGCTTCATTTGCCACCACCTACTTCTCTGAAGTGCAGTGGGTACATTTCCTTCTAAACTACAGATAACTATAAGGAATGTGGGGCTACTGTGTTTTTTGAGATGGTTTATTGAACAGGCAAAATGGATCTTCATTCAAAGTAACAAGTTCAACATTTTATTCTTACCTGTTTGCTTTGTTTATCAGTTTTTAACTAAATGATTTTGAAAACATGTAAAAGCTTTGTAATTATCCAGACCAAAAAGCCAGTCATTTAAAGCTAACATTTCTAACAATGGGACTAATTTCATTCTTCCTTAGAAATTGATACCATGCACAAACATGCAAGAAGAATCTTGCTACAGTGCAGCTTTTACTAGTACTTGTGTATAGTCACTTGATTCTGTACAAGTCTCTTTTGTGGAGGAAAAAAAAGCCACAGAGAACTTACTCAGAAATAAATACTGTATAAAATGTTAAATTAGTCCTTCCAGTTTTGCAATGGGGCTTTTTATCCATGGTGTACAGATGATGTACTCTGATTCTGTGCAACAGCTTAAGAGTAGTTTCTGTAGAATGGTGATGGGTGTGTTCTCAATTTTATTTTGAATGATAAAGCATTATTTTTCTGCAAGACCAGAGAGACATAAACTAATTTTGACTTTTCACTTATGACAAGTTGCATATATCACATTTGCTTACACCCTCTGGGCCTCTGAACAGATTTCAGTTGGTTACTTCAAATATAAGTTTTCCACTTCACTTTTTAGCCTTTACCATTACAAAATTACAAAATTACTCATTCACTTGTAGGTTTCAAGTCCAAGTTCTTACCAATTCTAGCATCTCTCCTCTTTAAGACCTGCAAAATCAGCATAAAATGCAAATGGAGCAGCACCTGGTATGCTGACATTATTTTTAAAGAATGAAGTTAGATCACCTAGCAGTTACTATTTTAAGCAAGTTCTTCGTTATTTTGAATAGTGTAATAAATTCACTATTGAGAATGCAGCTTTTTTTTTTTTTCAGGGCACATGCAATAAATGTGACCTTATTTGGAGAACAAAGAATGGCCGTAATCAAAACATTTAACTGGAAAGAGTTACAGTAAAAACAGTTAAAGGTGATGGTAACATGGGCTTATTGGTAGAAAGTCTGTATTCAAAGCTCTGACAGATTAAGTGGTTTAAGCAGCAAGCAGTGGGTTGTTGGCAAAAACAATGGCTGTTACGGCCTCCTATCCTGTTTAGCATCCTTCCTACCCATCCAGCCAGCCTCCTTTGCAGGAAAGGAATTTAATGGGTCAAGTGATCCCTGCAAGCATTAGTAAGCTCAAAATTTTGAAAAGGGACCATATATTTACAGTTTTCACAGTTGCCTTTATAATTTTAGGAAAAGGTAAAGTTAACCATTCCACAGACAGGTAGCTACTGACATTTATTTTTTCAAATGGTCCCTCCAGATGAATTACTCTTGCTCTTTTTCTCTCCAGGAACCTTAATTGTACTGAAGCATCCTTACCCACGGCAAGTGGAAGAACCTTCCATTTATGAGTCTGTCCGAGTTCACACTGCAATGCAGACTGGAAGGACGGAAAGCGATCTTGTTCCAAATGCTCCCTCAGTAAGTTGTGTTCTGGTAGGAGGGGTGCTTCTGGCCTGAGAGTAGCATGATTGCTGGAGGGTGCAATGGAGTAAGACCAGTAATTCATCCCTTTATGGGTTTGTAAATGCAGGAAGTCTTTGCCAACCAAGGCAAAACAAACACACACTTGCTAAGTATGGTCCCGTGACAAAAAAAGCCTTTTATAATTGTTGTCATTGATACCTTCAGTGTCACTGGGAAAACGTTATCTGCAGCTGACCTAACTGAGTCTGACCATTCAAACAAAAAATATGTGAAAGATTGTCATTCTCCTGTTATCTTCCTTTTAGCATGCAATCTTAGCAGTAACATTATCATGAATTAAACAAACACACACACAAAAAATCATCATATCCATTTGGGCCACCTGTTCTGACATCTGAGACTCACTTGGACAGTAATTAGAGGTTCTAAATCCTCTGTAACTCATATTTAAGTGAGACGGGTGGTTTCTCCAGAACAGTTTGCTCAGAAGAGAGAGGAAGGTATTAATTATATACTATATTTTTTTGAGAAAAAGAGGAAGAGTTGCATTAATATGGGTTAATGAAGTCGATAAAAGAACCAGTTCTGATGTGTCTCACAACCAACCCTTCACGGCCAAGTTACACTTTAATCTCCAAAGAAGCTTGACTTCCACATACCACAAATAAAAAGACAATATTTTTTCAAGAACAAGTAGCAACTTGGCAAGAATTTGATTTTCAGAGGTCTGCAGTCTCGCAGGTCCCTACACAGAGTTTCAGGATCTGAGAAGCCATAAGGTCCAAGTGCCACTCATGATGCCAGAGAAATGGTTCAAATATAAATTTTTCAGAAAGCATATTGAACATAACAGGTTTTCCTCTCGAGCATGTGGTTGTTTGAGAGAAGAGAATGCCACAGTAAAACAGCACTTTCCCCTCTTTGCATCTGAGGAGCAATTTCTGTAGATAATTTCCCTGTCAGTTAAACCCCATGTGCTTTGGGTTACAACATGTACTGAGTTAGAAACATCTGACTTTACTAAATAAACTATAACTGCGACTATTTTGCTGTGCTTGGTTCAGAAGATGCAGGCCGGTGGGTTGCTGAGGGAGGCATGGTCCAGGAGGTTGCCTTCAGAGCCACCACAGGTCCATGTTTACCCTAGTGGTGGATCCAGCTGTCTGAGGGGAGCATTGGAGTGAGGACAAGGCAAGTGGCTACAGGGAGTTTCCCAAAGAACAGGCTGCTCTTTCATCTTCTGGATGTAGGCAAAGAGGGGAATGTGGGAAATAGAAGCAGAGCTCAATCTCTAACCCCGATCCCTTTCCTTTTTTACTTCACAGCTTGGTACAAAAGAAGGATATTTGGTAAAACAAGGCAGAATAGTTAAGGTAAGGAAAACTCTTACTGCTGTCTTCCACTCTGATCACCCACAGAACCTACAGACAATGTGGAGCTGAAATAGCTCCACCTGCATTCCCCTGCAGAGAGGAACAATCTGTGTTTTGACCAACAACAGAGCGTGACTGTAAAACAGAGCAAGTCAACAGCTTTAAAACATTTTTCTTACCTAAGAAGCATTAGACTAAATTCTCTCAAGACAGTTACTGTCCATTCTTGATCTTTCAGAACTGGAAGACGAGGTGGTTTACACTGCATAGGAATGAACTTAAGTATTTCAAAGACCAGACAGTAAGTAGCAGACACCAGTTTTACTCTTTAAACCTCTACACGTGCAGCTGTAACCTTCTTGTATCTCTGGCTTCTTGCTTCTGTATCACAGCTTCCCAAGCTAAAGCTTCTCGTACTGTCAGAGAGGTCAAACTTTTCAAGTAAAGTCAGAGTTTTGCTGATGACTTCAGCAAGAGAAAATAAGTTTTACATTTGGAAAACATTTACTGTGTTCTGTCAATCTTAGCTACTAAATAGGGTTGTTGTTTACAATGGGCTTTTTTCATAGAATCACAGAATGGTTTGGCTCAGAAGGGACCTCAAATATCATGTTCTTCCAACCATAGCAGGGACACCTTCCACTAGACCAGGTTGCTCAAAGTCCCATCCAGCCTGGCCTTAAACATATTGTTGGGTTGCTTTGTTAAGAGGATTTTAAGCTACCAGCACTACACAGCTTTTATTGGTAGCTTAGACACACAACCTAACAGATAGTGTGCTATCCAAATAGTTCTAAAAATACTAGCAGTATATTTTGCATTTTTTGATTTTGTCCTATTCTTTCAAGCAGTCTTACAGTATACAGTATACATACACCTGATGAAGGACCATGGGAACAGCTAAGGGTGTTTGGGCAGAAAGCAAGATGGTTTTCCACTTAAGCTGCCTCTTCTGAGATCTTAACAGTGTGAGGCTGAAACAAATCAAGGAAGAACTCTCACACCTAGGGAGAATGAAACTCTTAAGGGAGATGGATTGCAGTTATACACAGTCTATGTCCCTGCATCTGTGCATTCCTGGTCGTGTCCAAAGAAACTAATATATGTTTATATATATATATATATATATATGCATACACATACACACACACACACTGCTCAGGCAGCCAGATCCATCACTTTTGTTGCAAACACTACTTTAACTCTGCTTCTGCGTTTTTCCTTACCCAACTACATCCTTTTAAGGCACTTAGGAATTAATTAAATCTCCAACAGCTGGCTAGGTCTGGTAAGACCTGTACCCATCCCTTTGTCTCTGTAAACCTTAGTTGGAAGTGATACCAGATTTGCTGTTGTGCCAGTTACATTATAAGGCATAAGCCAAATCTTCAGCAGTCTGCATCTAGCTCAAACATTCCTGAACTAGAGATCTCCTCTGTTGTTTGTCCAGATCTGAACTGTCCTGGGTTTTTTATATTTAGATCAATTCATATGATAATACTGATGTTACATTTGTTTCTATTGTATCTATACCTGGAAAAATATAGTAAAGGTCTAGATGCACTGAAGATGAACTGAGATAGCCTTATCTTCTCTTTTCATGTGTTCCCATTTTAAAAACATTTTATTTTCAAGGCCACCGAACCAATTCGGGCACTTGACTTAACTGAATGCTCAGCTGTGCAATTTGACTATTCCCAGGAAAGAGTCAATTGTTTCTGGTAAGCTGCAGTACTTTGTTCATCTTGCTGGGAAGGTCAAAATAGAAAGGGAAGTTAGAAGTGTAAACACTGGGTGCTTCTGAAAGGCCCCTTGTTGGTTGTGACCCTGCTCATCCTCTAAGTCATGAGTCTCTTTCCATCAGCCAACCTCTGTCAGTCCTGCATGGCTTTGCCAAATTACTGCTGGAAAAGGTGGGCCTCTGTATAGTGGGCATTTCTTTTCTAATTCTCTAAGTCTGTATAACCATCTCCTAGACCCATGGATCTTGGGTTCAGACATTGCTACAGGTCACATGGTGACCACTTCTGTGCCCAGATGAAGGTCTTTTATCCCTATGGACCTGGGACAGCATCTCCCTGAGCTGTAAATGCCTGTCAGCCATTCTTGGTTAACCTCCCTCCTGGTGACTGAGCAGGAGCACAGCCTTCCTGCTCGGCTCTGTCTGACCAAATGTTGGTGCAGGCCAGCTGGGCTCAGTTTTAGGAAGAACTCCCAGTTGTCCTAGCAATCTAAGAAAGTTCTGTTTACTTACAGTTTAGTGTTCCCACTAAGGACATACTACCTGTGCGCAAAAACTGGAATAGAAGCTGACGAGTGGATTAAACTGTTGCGATGGAAACTGGTAAGGGATGTGCAGTGTTACATGGCAGGATGGCTCAGGCAGCAGCGCCCTTGGTACTGCCATCATAAACCCCACAGTACCGTAGCATCCAAGTACTATACTTCTCAGCACCTGCAAGAGGAGGAATATCTGTTCTGGCTTCCAGGCCAGCTAGACTGGAAATACATAGTTTTCTCATAATCACAAAATCCATTAGTCCAACCTTTGACGGATCACCACCTTGTCAACTAGACCATGGTATTGAGTGCCACATCCAGTCTCCTCACCACCTCCCTGGGCAGCCCATTCCAATGTCTTACCAACCTTTCTGTGAAGAAATTCCTCCCAGTGTCCAACCTAAACCTCCTTTGGTGCAGCTTGAGGCCATTTCTTCGTGTCCATCACTAGTTGCCTGGGAGAAGAGGCCAACCACCACCTTTCTACAACCTCCTTTCAGGTATTTGTAGAGAACAGTAAGGTCTCCCCTGAGCCTCCTTTTCTACAGGCTGAACACCCCCAGCTCCCTTGGCTGCTCCTCATAAGACTTGTGCTCCTTCATGAGCTCCGTTACCCTTCTCTGCTGAACTCACTCCAGCACCTCAATGATCTCTCTGAATAGAGGGGCCCAGAACTGGACACAGCACTTGATGTGTGGCCTTACCAGTGCTGAGTACAGGGGAAAGTGCCAAGTACAGGGGCACAATGTGTATGCTTGCAAACCCACTTTCACATTTTTAGGATGCAACTTTTAATATGCACGACCATTAGGAACAAAAAATTACTTCTATCTTTAAGGATGTCATTATGTGGTTAGTAAACATGGATCATCAGCACAGACCACACAGGCTGGGTCATGAAGGAAGCAATGAGAAGACAATGTCAAGGCTTGAAAGCACTACTTCCTAAGAAATATCAGTAATTGGGTTGGTCATACTCACCCACATCCGCATGCATGCCGACAAAAAGTAACGGATTGTCTTTCTGTTCCAGTCACAAATACGGAAGCAGCTGGAGGAGCGCAACGCCACCCTCAGTTCCTAGCTGTGCCGTAAGCGCTGCTGTTGGCAGGAATTGCCTCTCTGCCAAGGGAAGGCAGTGCTTACTAGAGGACAGTTTCACATCTCACAGTCGGTGTGCGCCTGCCTGTGTGCCCAGACCTTCACCCAGCTCTGCACACAAAGGATCCCCACAGCCGAGCGCTCCCAGGCTGCGGAGTCACACGTGGAGACTGCTGCAAAACCAGCGTTGGTTTGATATGGTGTATGCCTGTAATGCACTTAATTCAACCACCAGCTAACTAATCACAGAAGTAGTCGTTGTTGAAAACTTCTGTGGTTATTCAGAGCACTCTTGATAATTTATTGCAAGCTCCATCACAACTAACCATCAGTATCACATTCTGTAACCTTGAGCCTGTTATTTAAAACAAGTAATTCCTGGAGACATTAAATATCTTTTTATTATCTATTTGGCGTTAAACCAAAAGAAAAATGACAGAGGTAATTACATTTTTGTAAATAGTATCTATGTTGTAATCCAGAGAATATTTCAAGGCCCTTTTCAAAGTGACGGATGACTAACACTTAGTTCTGGTCAGATATGTTTTTATATGGTTTAGATTTATACCACAGTGATGGCTACAAGTGAATGCTTGTTTCAAATAGGTAATGGAGAGCAGCACCATGCAAGGCACGCTTGTTTGCAAACCAGGGTTACAAGAAACAGGAAGCTGTTTCCGGGCAGTCATACGACAGAGGTGCCCCAGGACCCCAAGGCTGGGTGACAGGGCTCTGCAGAAAGCTTTGCCTGTAGCAGCCACGAGTGTTGTTAGCAGCATTATGAGTCAGGCTCATTACAGTCCCCCTTGAAAATGCACCAGGCTTTGTATTTTTTTCATCATGACAAAATGCACCAGATTTTTTTTTTTCCTCACACAGAGAACCCAAAACAAGGTTTTGTCCAGAACTGTGTTTAGAATTAAGCACTGCTTGCTTTATATTGAACAAGAAGCACCATGTATGCTAGAAATACAAATTTAACAGAATACATCTTCTAAATAACCTGATATAAATTTACATCTGTATTGTGCAAGACTCATTAACAGTGTTGTGGCTCACTACCGGGACAAAAAGTGGAAGCCCAGGACTTCGATGCTGTGCTCAAAATAGATGTTACATTTTGGAAGCAAAGCCTGACACACTGGAGAGGCCCAAGACCACTTGGCCTGACCTCACTGGCTGACCCAGCTGCAAGATTCCCTGAGCAAACCTGAGGCTCCTGGAGGTGTAGGGAAACAGCAGGGAGGCCCTGAATCACTGCGTAACAGTCAAATTTATGCTGAAACAGCACACACAAACCTCCCACTATGCAAACACTGCAGCCTGTGTGGAGCACTGCTCACACAGCAGGTCAGTGTTACATAACTGCCTTTACTGTGAGAATACTGCAGAAGAGGAAGATTAAAACATACTGGAAGAAAGAAAATCTAGATTTGGACATAGGAATAGCATTTTATTGCAACTTAGAAATTCAAAATACTTGTAAATATTTTTATACAGTTTTCTGAATAAAATGTCATTATAAAACTACGACAGGTATCTGTATTTCTGTACTGTACCGTTAAAGCTTTGTCCTCCTTTTTCCTTTAAAGAAATGGTTTAACAAACTGGCATCTCCCATTTAGCTTGAAAACCTTCACTGAATTTGTGTGAGAGAGAGGCAGCGTAAGGGGAAGAGAGAGATGATTTTCTCCCTCAGCGTCACTGTTCTGGGAAAACAGCTTGGAAATGGAGTTTGACGTGTAACCACAAAAGCAGCCTTCCCTTTTTCACACGGAGAGCTGCTTTACAGAACGTCAGAAACACGTTCAGCACATGGTGTCACAAACTGAAGCCAGTAAAAGAAATAGTGCTCGGCTGGCCTTGGAAGCCAGCACAGACAGACGAACAGCAGGAGCAGGGGTTCGATGGAGCACAAATACACTTTGCCAGAAATACATACAGACACCTTGGGGCTCAATTTCCAGCTGCTTCTGGACCAGCAACAGAAGTCCCATTCCAGCTCAGATTAAGTGGAAAAGGGTTGACTGACAATTTGTAGTCTCTGCAAGAGCTTCTGAACCAAGAATTCCCAGTGCTCATTTGCAGCTCCACCATTTCCCCCTATCATGCCTGATGCTGCAGGTCCACGAGGTCTAAACAAGGGGCTGTGGCACCCCCTTTCCCAACCTGAGGCAGAGACTTGTTCAGAGCTCTCCCTCGACCTGCAGTGCTTGGCAGTTATCACAAGGGGAATGTGGGAGGGAACAAGGGGGCGGCAAAGAGCATAGGATTGACCCCCAGCAACAGGATCTCTGCCCCGGCACAGGACTCTGTATCCTTACTGCCAAAGTGAGAGACACACTGGTTAGTTTTCAACCTGTAAACTTCTGGATTTTGTACACTACAATTAAGAGACCTGTTCTCACCACAGAAAAGCAGATGTGCTGTGGGGGATTATGGTGCAACAGAAGAGTGGACCAGGCTCTGTCATTTAAAAATACTGCATTTTATTTATATTCATTTACTTAAGAAAACCTAAGGGTAAATGAGCTGAGAGTGTCACCAGTGATGAAGCCACACAAAGACTGAGACATGAGATCTTCACAACCATATTACACAAAAAAACCTAAGAAGAAGTGAGACATGGTTTGGGTGCTTTCAGCTGGGCATCAGGAAACCCCCTAAAGCAACAGCTTCCATAGAAACAGCTTTCTTCTTACTGGAAGCAGGATGCAGCTAGCATCCAGATTAGTAGCATTCCCTTGCCAAAGTATTACCCACGTAAGAAAGCCGGGATATTTATTGATTGTACCGACACATCACTGCTAATAAACCTGCTCTCCCAATATGCTTTCAACCACGTCCTTGATCACACTACACAACTGATCTGCTCTCCAACACCCAGCGGTGGCCGGCCTGAGGATACACCCTGCCCTGTGCCTGGTTCCCTGTAAAGCAAAGGATCTGTGGGTTGCTCATCTGAGCCAACAGCGTCGCGCCGATCTGGCTCAGCTAAACTCCATGGGAGCTATTTTGGTGGTCTCTCCAGTACTGCACAATACAAGAAGCACGGCCTAAAGTAACATCCACCTACAACACACTAGTAGATCATTTCAGATTCAGTACTATGTACAATTTACTCTTACTTAGTATACTAAGGAGCTGTGGTATTTCTTCTGAGACATGTTATTTGACTGACGATTATTGAATCCTTCTGTCCACTGGGCTGCAGAGGAATGCTGCACTCTGGCTATACCATCAGGTTAAGAAACTTCAACAACCTGCCTCAGTTCTTCAAACAGGGGAGTGAGCTCCTTCTCTAAACTTACAATCAGCCCTGGAAAGAGAGAAGAGACAGAACATTCCATCAGACAACATCACTGAGAAGCTTTTCTCTAAAGCCTGCAGCTCCCTGCCCCTCCCAAGTCAAAGGCAGTGTTTTTCAAAACATGAAACGTTTTACTTGAGCTGCTCACTCTCCATGGGAACAGTGTGCAGCACCCCCAGGCAGGGGGCCTGCAGCCCCCACCACTAGCAGAGGCACATCCCACACAGTGCAGCTCTCCCCCACTACCACCTTGCTGCTTCCCACAGCTACCGGGGCCCAAACAGCTGTGCCAAAATCCAGTGCCTTCTGCTCATATTCATCAGCCAGTGCCACCATGAGCAAGGCCAGGTGCCTGGCTGAAGGAATTCCCCACCCCACAGAACTGAGAAGACACAGCTGCACACTCTGCAAAATGTTAACCTGGACCCGACGGAAAGAGATCAAACAACTGGTTTGTACAGCACAGTAATTGCCAGGATAGCAAACGCTCTCAGGTAGCAAGGGTAAGGTTAGTCACAGGAGAAACATGCTTCTGGAAGAATAACTTCAGCAAGTCACCTAAAATCTCTGAATTTTCACTCACACCTTTCCCTTCTCACCTTCACAATATGCTGACAAAATTCATAGCAGGAGCAAAGTTAATACAGTTTGAAGTGACTTCAGGTAATTTATTTTCAATTACTTAAATACCGGGGCCTTAAAAGACTGCAATATTTAAAATACATGTGAAGACATACCAGTATTGGCATTGCTGCTAGCAATGAAACTCACTACCAAAGGCAAGCGATTGAACTGCACCACCTGCAAGGAGAGAGAACAGCGCTCAGACAGAAGCCAACATATGCTGGAGGTCAGAGCTCTGACACAAATTCTTTCAGAAAAAAGCAGCCTTCTCCGTTTAAAGGACAAGCAGGAGCAAGAGCTACAGGGATGACTTTTCAGTTTATCTGTTTTTTTAAGATTCACAGTTAAAAACACCAACAGTACTTACACCACAGTAGAGGGAGCTGCATGGAAAAAGCCTGGTACTTTCCTCCCCCTCCACATTCTACAGTGTGTTGTCCACCAGAAACCCCAATGCAGCTGCAAATGCTGCAGAGTACACCATGGAGACCACACTCTCCAGAGGAAACAAGAGGGCAGGCAGGTTTATCATTTTAAAATACTGTTCCCTACACAGAAGTATCTCTTCTTCCATTAACAGGGAACTGGAACCTCGGGCACAACAATAAGCTACAGAATCAAGAGAATCAAAGCAGTGTACTTCATGTGTGTAAAGTAACTCATTGACCCATTTATTATCCAAACAAAGCTTGATACACTGTAGGCTAAACTGCTGGTCAGTTTAACTGCAGTCATAACAAAAAGCTCTCAGGACCACTAGAATTTGAGAAGGAGCAGAAACAAAGCAGGTGATGGATCACACAAATAATCAGGTTGTGAACAACATGAGTGGTATTTCAAAACTTTCTCACCTCAAAGTCAACAGGTAGCGAGATTAGCCATAAAGCAGGCATGTGCTTAATTAACTTTAGGCGTCACTAATTATAAACAAATATTGTTTATAAAAGAGAACATAAACCCTTCATAACAAATTCTGAAGGCCATATGAGCAGTATCTGCTGCAAATTCATGATTACTACCTGCATAGAAAACTTTCCCATTTTCAATGAGTAAATCTCAGTTTTGAGAAATATAAGAGAAGTTTAATAAGTAGAGTGAAAGTCTGGCTTAGCCATTTAAGCAGAGTAAGAGATAGACCACAATTACTTCAACAGCAGCCAAGTGGATACAAGAGTTTAAACCACCCTCTCTCTCTTGCTCAATGTAATGTAGAAACAGCTCAGGTCACTGAGGACAAAGCACTCTCAGGTTACTCACCTGGTATGTATTGTAGTAGCAGATGATACTTTTGTTTTTAGAAAGTCCTAATTTACTGCCCTGATCTGTGGCGAGGGCAAAGGTGGACAGAAAGCCAGGTCGCAGTGCATGTTCTGGAGCATTATCATTGGCAACTAGAACAAAACAAGAAAATTCTTATCTTTGCATGGCATCTCTGACTGCATCCCAAGCCCTCATCCAGCTTAATGCTCTGCCAAAAGCAGATCTGCTGTTGGGGAACATGCAGCACATCTTGGGTGCTTCCACAATGAGCACAAGACAATCTTCATGAGCAATACATCCTTTAATGCTCTGTATGTGATGAAAGCTCATTACACCAAGCATCCTTCCTAGCGTACCTAAGAAACAGCCTTTTCCTTTAGGATGCAGAGCCTGTGCTGATGCCCCTTAGGTTCTGTGTCCCTTACTGTTTGCACCCATTCCAACCTTTGAATTGATTACTGCAACACAGTCACTTGACTGTGAACAGGTGAAGATGTGTGAGTTCTGCTGGGTGTTTAAGTACTTTTAGGGACTAAAAAAAAAAAAAATCTGCAATACTTGAACCTTTGTATCTTTAAACTAGTGTACTCATAACATAAAAGCATCTTGAACAAGAAATGCGGAAGATAAAAACTACAGTACCAAAAAGCAAACTAAATGTGTGCAACAGCTGGATGCAATTGCTTCTGAGCACAGACCAGCCCGGTCAACAGAATCCTCCTAAGCTCTCTCTAGTACTCAGTATCAATCAGCCTGTGAGTGACTTGAAGATATAAGGACCTTATAGCTTTCCAACCCCTTTTGCCAAGGAAAACTTCCACGGACTACAGTTACTGAGGACACAAACAAAAGGATGCATTTAAAGAGGTACATATTCAACTATTGAACTTGAAATAAAAGTCAAATTTAACTCCTCCATTTGGGATATTCAGGTATTTGGCATAAACAGAGAAGACTTTGCTGTACTTCTCCACCCCCTGTTGTTCAATCAGGATTTTAGTTGTACGGTACAGCAAGAAGCTGAAGTTACCTTTGATAACAGGCACACCATCTCTGTCTGAGACCACAATAGCATGAAGACCCTCAACACTGCATAAAAAAAAAAAAAAAGAAGGATGAAGAAGAGATACCATTTTAAAACCACAGTAATTTGTAGCAAAAATTTATTTTCTGAACAAATGTGCAAGGAAGGGGAAAACATGTTAAAAATTGATGCCTTCAGCAATTTAATATTTGTTCTGTGTGGTACAGGCAGTACAGTTCTGGTGCTCTCAATAATACAAAGGACATGTAACTGCTGGAGCAAGTCCAGAGGAAGGCCACAAAGTTGGTAAGGGGATTGGAGGAAGTTGGGGCTGTTCAGCCTGGAAAAGACAAGGTGGTGTGGAGACCTCACAGCAGCCTTCCAGTATCTAAAGGAGGCCTATACGGAAGCCAGAGATGGACTTTTTGTCAGGAACTGCAGTGACAGAACAAGGAGTTAATGCATACAAACCAGGAGAGGGGAAATTTAAGTTGGATATTAGTAAGAAATTCTTTACTGGGAAGGTGCTGAGGCACTGGGACAGGTTGCCCAGGGAGGTTGTGGATGCTCCAGCCCTGGCAGTGTTCAAGGCCAAGTTGGATGTGGAGCAGCCTGGTCTGGTGGGAGGTGTCCCTGCCCATGGCAAGGGGGGTTGGGATTAGACGGCCTTGGCCCCTCGCCCCGCAGAGACCCCGGGTTACCTCGGCAGCTTCTTGTACAGGAACCGCTTCAGGTCCTGCGGACAGACATAGGCACCGCGTTACTCACCCGTTCGGAGGGGGCGGGGGAGCGCCGAGCTGCCTCCCCGCCCGGCCCCAACACCCCCCGCCCCGAGCTGCCTCCCCGCCCGGCCCCGGCCCGCCCCCGCCCCCGCCCCGGACGGACCGGGCCCGATCCCCCCGACTCCCGGCCCCCGCCAAAAGCCGCCCCCGCGTCCCACCCGCCCGAGGAGCCACACTCACGTCGGCCATGGCTGGGGCCCGCCCGGCACTGCTGCTGCCGCCGCCACCCCCGCGGGCCTGAGAGACGAGACGAGAAGGCGCCCGGTCAGCAGAGGCGCGGCCGCCGCCCCGAAGGGGAGAAGCGGCGGGAGAGACGGAGGGTGCGCTCCCTCCCCGAGGCCCGCCCGCCACCCCCTGCCCCGCTGCCGTGGTAGAGGCTGCTCCCACCCGCCCCGGGAGGGCAGCGCGGTTGGGCCGAGACCACCGCGCACCCGGGAGGGGTGTGTGTGTATGTGTGTGTGGTGGGGGGCGCGGCGCTGCCCTGCCTGTCTTGTCTTGCCTTGCCTTGCCTTGTCCTGCCCTGCCCTGCCCTGCCCGCCCCGCCGTACCTGTGGGCGCCCCTGGCGTGTCCCGCCCGGCCCCGCTGCCGCTTCCCCTCGAAGCCGCTGTCACATGATGGGCGGTGCCGCCCTCCCGACCCCGGAACCGCTTCCCCTCCGCCCCGCCCCGGCAGCAAAACAAACCCAACCAAAACCGAGCCGTAGGACTGCAGTTAAAGGAAAACAACAATAAAGAAACGTCCCTTCCTGCCGCGTAGAGTCACTCCCAGTTTTACTCCTCATTTCCTCTACCAAGCCTATTCTTCTGTCTAATCTTCAAAACCTGAAGGCTGATGCCCACAGTGTAACAATAGTAACTGCACATCTGTTTTTAAAATCTTGTGTAAGAATTCAGGACCCTTCATGCTAGGTCTAAAAAAACCCCCAGCCCTGCTCAGCCTGTAACAGCGCTTTTTCTCTAAAAAAAAGAGCTGCTAGAGGCCAAGCACAGAGTCACAAAATCAATTAGGTTGGAAAAGACCTCTGAGATCATGGAGTCCAACCTATGACCACTGAGTGCCAGATCCTTAAAACACCTCCAGGGATGGCGACTCCACCACCTCTTTGGGCAGCTCATTTCAGTGTTTAATCATCCTTTCTGTGAGGAAATTCCTCCTAATGCCCAAACTAAACCTTTCCTGATGCAGCTTGGGCCTATGCCCTCTTGTCCTGTCACTGGTTACCTGCGAGAAGAGGCTGACCCCACGTGGCTACAACCTCCTTTCAGGTAGTTGTAGAGAGTGATAAGGTCACCCTCAAGCCTCCTTTTCTCCAGGCTAAACAATCCCAGCTCCCTCAGCTGCTCCTCACAGGACTTGGGCTCCAGACCCTTCACCAGCTTCATTCCTCTTCTCTGGACTCGCTCCAGCACCTCAATGCCCTGTCTGAATTGAGGGGCTTAGAACTGGATGTGGCCTCACCATTGCTGAGTACAGAGGGACAATCACATCCCTAGTCCTGCTGGCCACACTATTTCCTATATGAGGCAGGATGCCATTGGCCTTCTTGGCCACCTGGGCACACTGCTGGCTCACGTTCAGCTGCTGTTGACCAGCACTCACAGGTCCTTTTCTGCTGGGCAGCTTTCCAGCCACTCTGCCCCCAGCCTGCAGCACGGCATGGAGTTGCTGTTACACAAGAGCAGGATCCAGCACTTGGCCTTGTTGAACCTCATCCCTTTGGCCCTGGCCCAGCAGTCCAGCCTGTCCAGATCCCTCTGCAGAGCCCTCCTATCCTCCAGCAGACCGACACACCCAACCAGATAGGTGTCATCTGTGAATCTACTGAGGGTACACTCAATCCCCTCATCCAGATCATCAATAAAGATACTGAACAGGACTGGGCCCAATACTGAGCCCTGGGGGACACCACTAGTGACTAGAGCGCTTACCTGAAGATTTTGTTTAGATGCCAGTACTGCAGCATGAACTAAAATGAAAAAAAAGGTGCTCACACGGGAATTGCTGATGTTTCTGAATGTACAGGTCCAGTGAAGTTTTTAAAAAGCCCGAAACAGAGATAAGCCACTTTTTTGTAAGTAAGAGAGGAAAAGCTCATTCAAAAAGACAAATTTATTTGAATACTGAGAATCCATACCTCCTTCTTAATCCAAGCCATGCAGACACAGCAATTTGATAAGGACTTGGTCATACTAGAGAAATACTTAAAAGAGAACCCCATAAAATTATCTTGTGTGAGCTTCTGATAGTATTTTGAAAATGCTACCTGGGACAACCTTGGTCCCCTCATTTATTAAAATATTCCCTACTATACACTAAAAATGTTTAAAAATGCAACTAGCTTTCAATGATTTGTAGGCATCATGCTCAGTGATGAATTTTACTTGGTTCTCTGTCACATTATGAATAAAAGCTATGCAAAAGCATCAGTGAGATGGCTCCTGTATTGCTATTCATGGGAATTTAGTCTCCCATCCCAATGACAGCTTTTCTATACATGGAACAAAACAGTACTGAATGAAAATGTATATTCTGCATGAAGGATAACATTGTAACTAAACACTGCATTTTAATATTATTTCTAAAAATGGGGAGAAATCCAGTACTCAAACCTAATTCCTGCCAGACTGAGAAGTCTTACAATTATCCTGGAGAAGTATGCATAACTATCTATTACTGATATTTTATTTCAAGTATTAAACTGACCTCATCTCAACCCACAGGTTTTACCTTATTTCCGATTCTCCTCCCTGTCCCACTCTGGGAGGGTGTAAGCCAGTGGCTGCGTGGTGCTTATTTGATGGCTGAGGCCAAACCACAACAAATGGCCTACTTCTTTCCTATATTTATTGCATTACATTACATGTAAGTTATAACTTCACGAATTCATATATTACCTGTTTCTTTAAAAACAACATGTCTCCTTTAACTGTTACACTTTCCTTCTGCTTTCTTTGACAGAGCTACAAGAGAGAATAACAACTTCTCCTGGAATGAATGAAATTTATGGAACACACAACCTTAAAAAAAATGTTCCTGACCTCTCATTTTAATCTTTTTACAGCATTCACTACAAAATTATATTGAAAATTTTTACAATTTAAAGTTGTCTCTGCTATGTATTTAAATGCATCTGTTGCATTTTAGTGCTGTAATGTTCTACCTTTTCTTGGAAACTTACTAAAGAATCAAGGCTGTTTTTAAAAAAGTAAAAAATTCCAATTTAGACTTGTTATACCTAAACAGGGAACTTGTAGGGAAATGTTGATCCGATGTAAACACTGAACTCGCTTGTGACTCACGATGCTCCATAAATAGAACACGTACTGATGTTATATTTCAGCAGATGCAAATCATCTCCCTTTCTCATTGCATTATGTCAAAGAGTCATGCCAAGATTTTTCACTTTTTGCAGGACTTTCCTGCTTGCCCTTTTAAAGGGAAAAGTCAAGAACCCATGCTCGTGCTATCTTTAATTCTACATTAAATAAAAGGTAATGACTAAATAAAGAGTAAGGAGTGGGTAGCTAAAAAAGTTGAGGCATTTTTAGCAAGGCTGTTCAAATACAGTTTTGTTTTTTCTGAAGAAAGGTCATCTGAAAAGATTCAAGTACTCCACCCTCTTCAATTTCAACCATGAGAAAATTAATTCTGAACTTTCCAGCAGATTCCTTCAACAAGACCAGGGAAAATAATGACATTTTCAAAGAAAAAAACCTTCCGACTTGAGGAAAAAAGTAACAATCAAGAGAGAGAAACACCACTTGGAATATTAAAAGAATGTTTGCAGGTCACATTTAGAGCAGCTTAATCTTTATATTATCATAGCATCCTTTTGCACATTACTGCATATTTCAAAGCGTGCAACTATTTGATCTGTTCAATACTGAGTAGCATTTTTCCACCAGTATAAACATATAATTTCCTTCTTTGAAAATGCCAACTGCAATAGA
Source organism: Platyrinchus mystaceus (assembly GCA_035041135.1). NCBI lineage: Eukaryota > Metazoa > Chordata > Aves > Passeriformes > Tyrannidae > Platyrinchus > Platyrinchus mystaceus. The sequence goes on from JAWWLV010000144.1 coordinate 22,947,411, forward strand.
TAGTCAAATGAAATGTAGCACTTTTAAACCACTGAGATGGCTGTGTTGCCATAGGACACAGCCACTGCATTATTCCAGTTTGCTGAGGTACCGATAGCAATCTAACCAACCTCACACAGCTCAGTGTCTGTCCATTTACCTACTTCTTACCTGCAGCAGAAGAGGCTGCAGGGCAGACAAAGCCCATAGTATTATTACAGACAGCTTTGCTAGACCATCTCTTCACTCTGATTTCACTGTTCTGATATTTGACAAGTGTGTTATATATCCATTTTCCTATTAACTAAAATATCACCTGCAAGCTCAGGCTCATTTGTGAATGCGAAGGCCCAAGCACTTGTTAAAGCCTTTTGAACGATTTTCTTCTATTAAGGAGACACAGGAGTTCCAGTATGTACTTTGATAGTTTGTTTTCATTAGTATAATTACAATACATTCTGGACAGTTACAAAATCTGGGGAATCGCATTTTCTCCATAAATTTCTATTGCATATTTCAAACATTTGGATGCCTTTGCAGCACCCTTTTACTACAGTCTTAGAGAGGACATCCAGTACAGCAACCTTTTTTTTGTTGTTGTTTCAGCCACTTTTAGTTCTGCTTTGTGCCTCAGGCTATGATGTCCACCTTGAATGCTGGTTTAGCTGCTTAGTTAAAAGCCTGCAAGCCAGTCTCATGTTATACCAATTCAATAGAAGTAATTTCCGCTGGGACAGTTTAGAAAAGGGATATATGCAAAATGATTTCTGGGTCACTTAGAGCAATCACATTTAGCATATCTGCAAAGTCATATCCTGCTCTAGATCAGAAGAAATTGTAATGCAGTCAGTCAAAGTATTTAAACTTCCAGTTTTGGAGGAAAATTTGGCTCCACATAAACTGATAGCATTGTTTAAAGATACCAGTTTTCTCAAACAAAAAATAGTGCCCATATTACGAGCTATCTGGCATTCTCAAATACAAGAAACATTCCCCTGCATAACACTGTTAAAATGTAAAAAACATCAGCTACTGAACCTAAAAATGTTTTCAACACACTTTGATAAACTTTAAGTACATTGTACTCAGCCGCTTCAGAACACCTCTTTGCATCAGCAGGTGTGGCAACATATAGTTTCCACTTACAGGCCACTGAGTTACATGATCTTGTGTGTAGGAGCCAAAGGTAGGTTTGCTCATTTCTAGGAAGTCAGTCCAGCAACATTCTGGTCCCAAAAAATGCATTCCCTACCTCTTCTGCCTTGGGTTTAGTGACAGAGCTCTGGCCATAGGAGCACACTGCAAAGCAGCAAAGCATTTAAATAGTTGGCAAAAGGGTTGAAAGGCACGTACCTTGTCCTTAGCAAAATTTCCCTGTTCCACTTGCAGTGCCCACTGAGAAATTAGTGTTGGGACCTAGCTTGAAATAAAAATGCAGTAAGAAAATGGAAGCCTGCCAGGAAAAAAAAATAGGTTGCCTTTTTTTCATATAGTTTTAAGATTTTACTGTTGCATGTTTTTCTCTGCCTTTCCAGTGAAAATTAAGAAGCTATGGATGCATGTTAACCACACGTATGGATTTACTACTACTGGAATACCAAATGGTAGAGCAGCTGTAAACTGTTGCAAGTACTAAAAGCAATGTTTACAATGGTCTGTACAGCATTTGCAAATATTTACTTTGAAAAGAGATTAGTGTCGTTCTGAAGTTTTCTCAGCATTGCTTAGAAATGCTAAAAAACTACAACAGCTAAACTGCTACTCTACACCAGATCAATATACCCCAACAGATATTTAGGAATATATGCCATTATATTTAAAAATACCAAGTTCCTCTAAGCTGGCAAACCTAGAAGATTTTACATAGAGTTAGAGATAAAATATTAAAAATTATTGTTTCAACTCCACACACTTGACATCTGAATAGGAGTGATGTAATCATACTATTTATTCCATCAGTGAGACAAAATGTAGTATGGAACTATATTTCTGAGATTTTAAATAGAAAGTCATTTAACTCGTATATACACAAAGTGTTCTTTCCACAGATATTTACATGGCAAATATGTTAGAGGAGAACCACTATGACTAAGTCTCTACAAGTACAGCATCCTTTCTGAGCTATTCTCTCTGCTGAAAGAATTCACAGAAGCTTTGAAGTAAAGTCTAGACAATTAAAGTTACCTATATTTCACAGTAGGTAAAGAAGCCATTAAATAATATTTCAGCATAAGGTTTCTGGAAACAGCTACACAGTAGAGTTTTACATCCACCCTTCTTTTCCAGCAGCATTCATGGTGAAACTAAATCTCTTCTTAATTTACAAGAGAGATAACAGCATACATAAAGGTGTATTGTACAACTGTAGCTCATCCTCCTCGATAGAGGCTGGTCAGCCGTTCTAGTTCTTTGCAGTTCTCCATGGACATGGACTCTGCCTTCTTTCGGAGACGGTCATCTCGATATACTTTTGCTGCATAAAGTAAGTCTGTTTCTTCAAGGAAAAAAAGAGAAAAGATTTTTTTGGTCAAAAACTGGACACTTGGCACATGACATATTCCTGCTTATAGTTGTACAAACCACCTCAGCAACAAAAAATCCCCTACAACTTCTGTCAGACCTCATTAAACAATAAAAATATAGGCCACACTCAGTGATCTTGTATATTACTGATAGCTGTAACATCTTGTCTGTGCCCCAAAAAATCCATTCTGAATGTTAAGCCCTTTACTTCAACTGATACTGCTTCAGTGATTCAGAGGTATTAATAATTAAGAACTCTCTGTATTATATTGGTGTTCAGCAGCTTGACATTGCCAAGTGTTTTAATTCTGTAAAATCTTTTTCATGACTTCAACTAAAAATGGATTAGCAAGGCATTCTTAAATGTCAGTCAGTGCTGGAGAGATTTTTCCTGTCAAGAAGATCCAACGTACAACAGGTATTTTAAATCCATAAACCCACAGAATCAGCTGTTTTCTATCAATAGAGAAAATCCATTAGGGGCCTTTTACTCAAAATCAATTCGGGTAGTTTTCACAACTTGATAAATTACAAGTAGCAAACAACATGACAGTCACCACCTTCAGACTATTTTTGTTCTTTTTACTGGGGTCAGATGTCTCTGTAGCAATATCACATTTTTCCCAGTAAATATGTACATACAGAAGCATGAGCCCCCTTGCATTGTCCAGGACTCAGACCATGCTTAAAAAAGTAAGGACATAAGAATAACTGCTGAAAAATGAGAAAGGTAATCTCTCTCCTTTCCTCCTCAGACAGAACTACCTATCAACAAAGCCTTTTCAAATATATTTATATAGTAAATATATTACAGAAGACACAAATGTAACATGCCAGTAAATTTAAGTGTAATGATTAGGTCAATAAAAGCAAACTATCCTTCCAGATCTATACTCTGATGAAAAAATGTATAAATAATACATCCTCTTTTTATTGTGCTGGATTATATCGTGCCTTTAATTTTTTGTTAACAACCACCTCTCATTTTTGTAAACTACTTTTTATGGCTGGGAAAAACTGAGGAGCCATCTCAGCTAAAAAGCTTGGCAGCACTGGACTTCAGAGAGTAAAGCTGTGCAGGAACATGTAATTTCATGTGATTTCACATAGAGAAGAGCATTCTATTTGCCTCTGGTTAGTTTACTGACAGCTCATGAATTAATTATTTTTCCAGTAAGCCATTACTGAAGTTTACCACCTGAAAAGTTAAAAACATCTGGTTTCAACACTGATGTCTTTTTAGCAGCACTATTCTCATAGAGCATGAAAGGCTCACAAAATGGTCACAAATAGCAGAATAACAGGTTAAAATTGATGCTGATTTGAAGATGGCTGATGCTATTCAGCATTCTTATGCCTTAAAACTGAATTTTAGGCTTCTGAAAGAAAATAGCTCATTGTATAATATGAGATTGGAGAAACAGATGGTAAACTGAAAACACCCTTGTTTTTAGGGTCTGATATAGCCATGGTACCAAGTCCAGGGAGAAAAATTATTCAGCACTGGCAAAAGATGAAGCACTGATTTAGAGCTTATGATATTTTACAGGATATGCTGCCTGTCCTTGGTTGTCTGGAAAAGCAGTGTTTGTATGTACTGTGGTCCAAGGCAGATTATTTTTTCCCCTCTCTGGAAACACTTATGTAAGCTTTTGGTTTATTTATTTACAGGAAAATGAGATATTGCCATAATGAAATAATGTGGAAGACATTAGAATTCTTAAAAATCACCATAAGTTAAGAACAAAAGCTTTATCATTATCAATTGAGCATAGTCTTTGATTTTCTGAGAAATGGTCACAGATAATAAAGCAGCAGGTTGAAATTGCTGGTGATCTGCAGATGGTTGTGAGGTCACAGAGTAAAACTCAGAAATTAAGTGACACTGGGGACACCTCTGAAGTAAGAAACAGTAGAGAACCTTACACCTGTTTTTGCACTGAGATATTTTAGTAATACAAGCATTTCATTCTTGGCTAAGGTAATATATTTTTATAGTGATGCATGCTTTCATGGAATAACACATATTACCAAACTTACTTTGTTGTCTCTCCTTCCAACAGTTATTACGAATGTTGGACACATAATCCTCTTCCACACTCTTTTCCACTTTCTGTAATGACACTCCTTTGTACTCATTTCTGAAGTCCTTGTTGACATAGTAAATGACACCCAAGTTTTCTGTCTGCATTTTTATGACTTGCCCTGTACTTCTGCATGAAAGGAGGCAGGGGGGAGAGAGAGACTAAATATTAATTTGATTTTTTTTTTTTACACCCCAAAGAGACTTTTAAAAGATATTGCTATTACATAATAATACCAACATATTAGTGAATTTGCCATTTCAAGACAAAGAATGAAAGGAATGGCCGCATAATCTGCTAGGGAATAGAATTATTGCATTCACCTGAATTTCTGCCGCTTTAACACTTGAACTCAAAAAACCCCCCACTTTACTAAGACACTTGTTTCGTACCTCTTTAGGCAAATGTAAGCTTTGGTAATAGAAAATTACATTCAAACTCAACAGAAAGGAAATCAGGTCACTATTCTGTAGCAACCCAGTATATACAGGAACCTCCATTCTAAAGTGTTCGCTGCCAGCCCTGATAAATCCATTCTCCTGCTGGCATTCTGCAGATTAAAAACCAAAGATTGGACACAAACATTTTGGCAGAGAAGCGTTTCTAAGCGTCACAACAGCTTAGCTGCAGAAGGGAAAAACATCACAGTCCAGAAATAAAGAACTCTGAAAAACAGGAGAAAAGAAACCTTTCTGTTGTGGGACTGAGAGCTCTGCAAGGAACTAAGGACCTTTAAAACGATTGTGGCAAGTGGGCTAACTCTACTAGCTAGCTGCAAGCTTGATTCAAGTTATTTATTTCTTGCAAGGAAACAAGGCTTATATATCCTACTGTACAAAACAGGTAAGTCTCACTAGTGGCATTCCTCACAAGAAAATGAAAATAAACTACTTTGCCATCACCTAAAATGAAGTAAAAGAATAGACAGTTTTCCCAGCCCTCATTTAGTTTAACATTTAAGTAAGGCTGAGAGAGTTGCTTTCAGGTACATCACTTGCTGCAAACACATATTACCCCTAAAAGAATAATGAGCCTTAGCAAGTTTCAGTATTTGATTAAATGTGTTGGAGATGCAACTGCCTTTGCAACATGCCATGTTGCATGGACCCACTGCCTTGTACTGGACCTCCTAAACTCCAGGTGCTGATGACCTCTGTTCTCCATTGTGTTCTCACCATGTTTTTAGTACCTACATTTCAAGTTCTGTTCTGCTCTGTCTACACCCTCCCTCCTTTTCCTCACAGTGGGAAACCAAGGACAAACGAATGGTAGGCTCACTAAAATGTTTCTAAGTGTGAGAGGGTGATTACATCATCTTCCCCTCTGTTTTAAGGTAATGTAATTAAGCACTACTTACGATCTTGGGTATAAGGCGTAAGGAGGGTTAGATACCATCAACTGGCTCAACAAGGAGACAAAGATCAACACAATAATAGGCATGAGCTGGATGACCATAGAGAAACCTCCCTAAGGAACAAAACACATGCAGGTATTTCATAAATAAGCATCCAGTAAGCAGGTAAATTTGACAAGATTTAATGCTAAGTGTGACTTTCTGCTTTAAGCCTCAAAGGCTGCTAAGAAAAACTGTAACTGCAAACACTGTGGTATTATCTGAACTTTCAAATGCGTAAGCAGTATTCACAGAGTGCCAGAGTTCATGGGTTAGCATGTACCCACAAGCAACTACCAAATAAAAGCTGGATTCAGTTACATTGTATGCCATGATTTAGTCTCATCTATACAGTGATATGTAATTATACAGGACTGTAGATAATTCATGTAGGTGAATACTGAGCCTCTAGTTTAATTCTTACCTCAGCCCAAATACATTTTTAAATGCAGACAAGGGTTACTGGCCAGAATTAGTGGCATATTTAGGCTAATAATACCAGTCACCAGAAAGACAGTGACATTCAACAACAGATTTACAAAACCTTTGCAGATTTGCAGGTCTATTTGCCAATCAGTAAGATTACCACCTGCTGAAGTTTTAAAATACCTAACTAGCAAGTCCAAATCCTCCTCTGCAGTACAGAGCCCCTGTACAATCACATCACTGAAAGTGACTACCAGCAAATTTCACAATCCATAGTTTAAAGCCAACAGTGATTAAACATACATCACCCCTCTCCTCTTCCCTCTCATGTCCACTCTGACGGTGCTGATTAGGATGACTGTAGCCAGCACGCCCATTAGAAAATGAATGTACACTACCTGAGGAAAGAAATATCTGCATTTATATAACGGAAAAAAAATACTATTTAGAGGTCAGCACAGAAGTACTTAACATTACTGCACAATGGCACATAAAATAACATTAAGTATCTTACAAAGTCAAAGTTGTTTAAAATAAATATTTTAACTCTAAGACAGTAACCCCAAAGAACTGAACTGACATTTTTGGGATTTAGTAACACTTGGGGGAAAAATACGCTATGATGCAGATTGAAAAGCTGGGGTTGGAGGTAGGTTGGAATAATTCTACTGTTTTATAATGTCACAAACTCTAATGCCACTCTGGGCAGTACGTACCAAAAATTATACTGATGTATACAAATACCTGTTGGAAAGGCCCCTCCAAAAAACATGTTGAACAGATCCTCCGGAGTAATATCTGCCTCACAACCTCTATGGAAGTTGAATCTACCGTTGCTAGGGTGATTGCATGTTTGCTCTTCGCTCCCTGTAAAGTCATACTGCTTTCGTTTTTCTGGATTACTCAGCACAGCATATGCATTTCCGATTTCTGAAGCAAGGAATAAAAGACAACTCCCGTAAATGAATGACAAAAGTTATTCCAGCATGAGAATTGCAATTTCAAAGTCAAAAAACAGGCAGCAAACCATGTCCTTTATTGTATGTTACAAAACAACTACTGTAGAACAAGGTCCAGAAGCATCTCTACTGTTCTCAGAATAGTTTCCACAAAGTTTCCCACCAACGCTATACAAAGGCCTTTCATCCTTGAAGGAGGCAGAAGGCAGGAGAGCTTTGTTTCTTTTTCTAGGGGAACACCTACACCTGTGGAAATGTTCTCTCACTGCAATTACAAAAAAAGCATCAGGCATTTCAATGAAAGCTGGGTACTTGCAAAGTTCAGTCTGCCCTAGCAGCCTAGCTTTAAAAAAAAAATCATAGACTCCGTAGGTTTTCTTTGGTTTCATTTGATAAATGGTCAGTTCTTTGAATGTATCAAATTCATTGTCTCAATGAATTTGTCACAAGAGTGTATTTTTCTCAATGCTTCTGAAGATATTTTATGGATTAGATTAATAACAGAGTTTTTTGTATGACATAACATGAAGAATAGAACATATGTGCACAACAGGAACATGTGTGTTCCTAAGGCTGTCAGTATGACCTCAATGTTTGGAGTGCCTGGCCTGGATGCTTGTCCTCATTTATGCTAAGTTATCACAAATGAACAACTTCAATTCTGACAGTAGAAAGGAAAAAAACTGAGTTAGGTGAGCACGGAAAAAAATCAGTGAGAAACCTCACATATTCTGCTGACTGTACAACCTTTTTTCTTGCTGTGTAGAGACACACAGCTCTTGCAGATTGAAGGAAAATTTCTGTTGCCACTGGATGAGCCATCTTCACTCAGTCATATCTTCATTAAACCCTTTCTGCTTTCCTTTCTTCTCTCTCCTCCAGGCCTCTCCAATAAAAGGTTTCTTTTGCAGCCAACCAACCCGAGACACAGGGATTATGATTTTTCAGTGTTGAAAAGCCATCAGTCATCAAAAGTTCATGAAAGGTGCAACATTATAACCTCAACACAGGCAAATAAGACTACAGCTTATAATTAATATTTTAAACATTATCCAATCTAAGAAAAAGTTAATGAGTTTTAGCTACATGTCTTTTAAGATGCCCTTAGAAGAAAATCATTAGTAATTCCTTTAAGTGAAGAAAACCCAAAGAAATGAAGCCTGGTAATTTGCACTGAGATCATGATACACACTGACACCAATTATTGCTCTGTTGCTCAGTACAAGGATAAAATTGGTAGTGAAAATTTAGATTTTCTCAAGAATTAAGGATCTGAGGAGACCAATCAGGTGACTGCACATAAAGTGAAGACACCATTCTGTCACCATACTGTATGCCTATGTGTTATTCCCTTTTCATTATCTGATCCTAATTCACAACAGATTTGATTCTAATATGATTTTCTTTTAAAAAAGGACATAAAAAGCACTACTCAGAAGTTTCAAATAAAGATTTCTGATGAAGTGTGTAAAAGAGATTCCAAGAGAATAAAAGTCACTATATTTGCACAAACTTTTTAATCTAAAATTCAACCTCAGTGAGACTGTTCAATACAACAGAAGGGCAGTACTAGGTAGCTCAAGATATAAGTACCTTGCCTATCATGAAACTCAGTTCTGTTTTCTAATGTGATCTTTTCTTTCAAATAAAGCATTATTATGAAATAAAACCTATTATTATTAATTCCTTTTCTCATATGGATGTCAGAAATTCATCAAACACCCTTAAAGGAAAACGTAACCATAAATTTACTCAGCCATACAAAAAGATCACAATAATTTCAATGCAAGAAAATGCTAGTTTTCATTAAATAACTTTTAGTCAACAAGATTCCCCTATAAAATTTTCTGTTCATTTATTTATCTAGTTAAGAACCAGAAAGTGAAATTAAGCTGAAAAAATCAAACTTGTATAAAGTGCTAATGTTAAATAAAATATTAAATATTAAGAAACTGATGTTTAACATTTTGAAGATTATTTAAAATGCTATTAACAAGGAAGAACTTTTATTCCTAGGGCATGAGACAATTTCATAAGAATAATATCTTTTTTTAAGATAAAGACATCACATATCTGTATTAAATTAATCATAGGCAATCAACTTTCCTATTAAGCTGTATCTACTTTTCATTTGGAATTGTTAATATATTATTATAATTACCTCTTAAAGTCTGTATCAGAAGTCTTGCTCAGGACTTTTTTTTTTCTTTTTTCCCCTCCCCAATTTAAGTGTTTTATCCGAATGATTTTTTCAAATGTCTGCATGTAAACCTCACACAAGAAAAAAAAAGATGTTCCACGATCAGACTATTTATTTATGCATGATCATTTTTTATAGATTCACATTTTTCTTCATCTGAGATGAAGGTGTAGTTTTCTTTAAAAAGCTTTTCCTCAACAATTTCCCTTATGCAGGGCTAAGCTTGGCAGCCTTGGATAAGATCAAGTCAGACTAAATTTTACCTAAAAAATGGTCCAAGGCAACTGTTAATAAGGCCATGTTTGAACTCATGAGTTTTTGCGTGGAAAATGTAGTAAAACTACACAAATACAAGGAATTTTAAGGAAAAGGTAACAGTGTGGCACATGACTCAGTAAAAACTGCATTTTGCTATCAAGAGTTGCTTTGGTTTTTTTCAAGGTCCAGTATGGTAAAAATTCAAGGTAGAAGAATTCGACTGACTACCTTAAGTAAACAACAGTAAAAAAGTGCAATCGGGTTTCACAGATCAAGTATTTGCTCCCTGTACCTGAACACTGCAGTCAGTCCTCTGAAACAGAACTCTACGGTGAAAGTCCACATTTATCTATACTTCTAATATAATAAAGGTCAAATATTTTCTTGAATAAAAATGTCAGTTTAACATTAGCTACAAAACACATGGACAATTTTGTAAGAAGACAAGTGAGCAGTGCAGATAAGTTTCTTTTAACTGGACAAAGTTCAATAATTAAAAAAAAAATTAATTAAAAATGGTATTTTACTTTTAAAAGCCTCTGTTGCTCCAGGTGCATGGTTTTTGTCTGGGTGGAATTTCAAAGCAAGTTTTCTATAAGCCTTCTTTAGGTCTTCTTCACCTGCATCCTTTGACACCCCGAGGACTTCATAGTAATTTTTACATTTCTTTATACTGCAAAAGAAAATGAAGTGAAATGTTGCAAACAAAAAGATGTAAAAGTAGTATGTTAGAACACAGATGCAAATGAGGTTGCATTGCAACTGGTGCATTACATCTCTCGCTTTCAATACAAAATATTTTGAAATATCCACTCTAGAAACAAAGAATGCCATTTTTCATAATAGAATCACTACTAAGCAAAATAAACTACTGTATTCAAAATTACTTACTATACACATTTCTTTTACCTATTCTGCTGTAGAACTACCACAGAAAGGATTTCATTTTGCAATTACTGTAGCACTTCCTCATCCCCAGTTATACTAATATTGGTGTTAATTATGCATGAAAAGAAGATTCTAAATTTTCCTTGCAGAGCTAGCAGGTAGGAAGGCCTGTTTCCACTGCAAACAGCAAACCCACTTCAGTACACACATAAAACAAACAATACCTCCCTTTCTCCAAACAAAAGTCAAGTCATAACACCATTCAAGCATTCACTCTTCAGGGAAATAAGACATGTGAAAATACTTCTGCTGCTGGGAATGCACCTGGATCTTTAACAATCTTTCTGTAAGTGTTTATGTAAATTCAAAGGAACAATTATATATTCAGCTCATCCCATACATTCAAGTGTAGCTTTTTTTTTTTAAACTCTGAAAACGCGGAAATATTCTTCTTGTAGGCTGTCTCACCCAGACAGGAAAAGCAAAATCTGGAAATGATGTAATCATTTGGTATACTTTACAAAACTCAGAAGAAAGAAAGAGTAGTTACAGGGGAAGAGAGAACATTGATTCTATATGGGCAGGAAGAACTGACCAAACCAGTAAACACCTTAAAAATCAAACAAAGTTACTTGGGTAAGAATTCAGAAACCTAGAAAAATAAGGCTGAATTGTAACGTTGCACTGCAGAAACGAGGCGTGCTGACATTGGGTGCATACCAAAGAAATAATGGGCTGGTCTGAGCAAGAAATAGAAATTACATCCATAAATATTTTAAAAGCTTTAAGCGAGTGTCTTCACATGGCTGTAACTGTATCTGTATTCTTTTAAATACACAAATTTCTACATAAATATAGGTTTAATGTTGCCAAGACTATACACAGGGCAACCAAGTGGGAAAAAAGGTGGCAAGCAAGCCTTTGGCATTCTCATGAAAGAAGTATGGGTAGCCTGTAATTAAGGAAATGAGAGCATCAGAAGTACAACCACACCGTCATGTGTGGCCCTTCCTAGTTCACAAATTGATCAAATCAAGTTTCATATGAGGGATCCTGTTTCCTGTGTTCAAATAATATAAGCTTTTATGGAAGTCTCGGTGTAATGCTTACAAAAGCACTGAATTGAATGTTCACAGGCATCTGCCAACACAAACATCCTGTGAAATAAATATAGTTCGTTATATTGAAGTAACATTTAATAAGCTCCAGTTAGGAAGCTGATTAACTAAAAAGAACACAGTGAACGTATCGAGAAAGAATGGAAAAAAAATACATTAAATTATACTTCTGAGTATTGGTAACTTTTGTTTCATAATTTGTACAAGCAGAAAAAAGTATAGTAGTGTACACATCGCTGAAACCTTAGCCTCAGTACCTGGATGACTTATGAACTCTGTCAAGAACAGGTAGCTTTATTTAAACACGTAACAGTATCAAATTAAGCTTTTATTTAATGAAATTGCTATCTCAGCATCAAATCTAAGTTCTCTTCAGTAACCCCAGTTTCTGAATTACTTGTTTGTGGACCAGACTCTTCAGAACTTTGGTTGATATAAAATTACATAGCAAGTCAAAGGGCATCCTCAACAACTTTGTCCCTCAACAGCATATAGGAATTTCTCATGAAAAGAACAGACATGAAAAAAATAAAACCATGAAAGTTTACTTATTTGCAGACCTGATATGCATTATTTCACAACTCTAGGATGCCAAGAGGAGAAATATGGAAAAAAAAAACACCAACATGCTAACCTGTTCTTCTAACCTCCCAAAACTCACTTGAGAATTCCCTCCTATTCACAACCATTGAAACTTCCCCAGTGGGCAACCCTCAAGGGAGAAGTAGGAATGGTATCAATCAGAAGATGTTTAGGTCAGCATGTGACCCACCAGCTTCGGACACCATGATCTGCTTAGAGCCAGTGCATCAAAGCAGAGCTGCTCCCTGATGAGAAAGTGCAGGGAGAAACCTGCCTCGTGTGTCATATCCAAAGGATTAATGCAATCACCTCCATACAACAGCTATCCTGAACCTGCTCCACAAAGGAGGTATTGTTATTATCAAGAAACAAGGGTCCAGCCAAGCTTTATCACATTTCCATTTTCTCTTTGCAAGTCTTTCCTAGCAATCGCTTTGTTAAACAAAAAAATTCTGCACACACAGATGTGGAACATGCATACCCACATGGCAATTTTGCAGAGTTTAGCATGACTTCGGATTAGGCAGATCAAGCTTTAAAGATAAAAAACATTAAATGATTGTACAAATGCACAAGGGCCAAAAACCATATCTAAGCCTGGAATTCTCAGCAATGACCTTATGCTGTGAAACTCTTGCTATATTAGCCATCGGTTTTACACCATTGCTTGGCTACTTCAAATCAAAAAGCATCTGGACTGCAAGTAGCTAGCACCTAGTTAATGCAGTTTCGTACTGGGAGGGAGTCAGTGACTTTGGCCAGGAGGTCCCAGGCAGAGCACCATTCAGGACAATCATTACAGGGTAACACCTCAGTCTTCCCCCCCTCAGCAAAGTCTATGAGAGCTTTGGACCAAAACTTGTACTGCAGCTGCTTTGTACTGGGGATGATGGGACAAGCAAAGATGATTAAAAGTTGTTTTCCAATTAAACAAAGTTATCGGTGTTTGTGATGCTCTCCTGAGAGGCAAAACTTCAATGCATCCCAAACTCAATCTGGTAAGGCAGTTTATCAGAGGACAAACTGTAGGGGATCACCAGGACAACTCACCAGATCCTCAGGTCACACATGTGCTGTGCAGTCACCAGGCTTCTCAAACACTGGAGCCCCACCAGGGCCTGGCATGCCCCATCCCTCTCCATCCTTAAATTGATGGGGATCACGGGCTTTGCACAGAGATTCGCCAAGTCTTCTTTCCCCAATCTTCACTATCCCAATGAAAAATTTCTCTCTGTTTGTCAGAAGCTGTTGAAGGCCATGGTCAATTTGATCTTGTCCTTCAGCAGATGCAGACCTTTTTGGGCATATTCCTCACCCTTTCTCTCTACTAGGCTGACAACTGACAATGCTCAGTCAGTCAGAATCCCTCACCTGCACCACTGAACTGTCCTGTGAAGATTTGTCACAGGAGGGCAGATGGATGGTAGGATCCATCCTTTTCCCACTTCTCTCTTATTGCAGGGCACACAGCATCAGCCAGCAGAGGCACGCTAAAATAAAGAGTAAAACCAGAGGAGGTTTTGGAAAAGCCCAATCACTGATGTTACTTCTGGCTTTTATCTGCACCTGAAACCCCTGTCCTGCAATACTCTCAGCATGAACAACTAACTTACTGAATGCTGCATTTCAAATTGTTGTTTGTTTGTCTTGCTGCCCCTTAAGGCACTGTAGTTCCTACTGCCAATTTTCTTGCACATGTAAACTCTACACAAATGTTTCTTTTTAAAATTCCAGTGTACACATCACTTGTTCATTGACTGCTCATTTTGCATTGAATGGTTTTTGCTGTGGTTGTTGTTATTTATTTATGGCTTATTGGAAGTCTGGTGTTTTTATGCATACTTTGTTTGGGGTTTTGTTTTTTTGTGAAGTGCTTATCATTCCTGGTTGGATCACTTCTGTATCTGAATGACTATAAAATTATTTCTGTTGTTTAGCTAATTTCTGTCCTTGTTGAATTGTTAGTCCCCTGCCAACACCTTGGCACTGTCCTTCTGGTTAACAGATTTGCTGGCTCAATTTAAGAGGGCACATTGGTGAATGTTCCTGAAATAATATCTGACTTTTAGAGAATAGATTTCTCAAACAGCATGAGAGCAAGCAATGGCCTACATACATCCCCAGTCTGGTGACAGAGGTAATTTGCCATGACTCGCAAAGCTCCACTATCTGAGCATCTGCAGCAGAACTGGTCAGCCAGCTTGAAAGTGGAGCAACTACCAATTCTGCCTGACACCGGGGTCTTCTCCACGCTCTGAGAGCTGGCAGTAGAGGAAGCCCCTCAAGTCCTGAAAAGTCTGTTCTCACCTGCAGAAATTCTGGGGCTTCTACCACTGGTTCTCCTGTGACTGGAGAATGATATGATCCTACTGGTGTGCTTGTCGGTTCACTTTTCAAATCTACAATTCAGATTAGGTCAGCATTGACAGCTTTTATCAGATTAACAAAACCTACTGGAGATGTTTGCATTTCTGTATCAAATACCCACAGCAATCCACAATCACGAAGTTTTGAGTATGCTAGGTATTCCGAAGGGCATTCCAAGGCCTCTGTCTACATGCACAGGAACAGCCCTAAAGACAAATAGTTTGACCACAATCTCCAAAGGTT
>JAWWLV010000144.1:22964209-22998909 GCA_035041135.1 Platyrinchus mystaceus
CATTTCATTTCTTTATCTCAGCAAAAAATGCTACCTGAAAGAGTGAAGGAATTGCTTTAAAGCAAAGACCATAAAATCCAAAAGCAAATTCTCCGTTTTTGTGTTGTGCACACGATTCTCACGCAGTTGTCTTACGTTGACATTGCTCAGGTAGCTTTCAGCTGCCAAGAGACTTCTAGGGCACTTGCTCTAACAAGATGTTAAGTCTGCTGTGGGTCCTAAGATATTTCAGTCAGTCTCTTGTCAATATCTCTGACATGCAGATCACCTAAAGGTGTTAAGGCAACTTCATCCAGTTCTCAGTGACCAGATAAGAATCATTAAGAAAAAGATTCGTGCACTACAGATGGTATTTTCAAAGCATTTCAATTAAAAAGCAACAAAGTGCTTTGGTACCATCTCAAGCTTCAAACCATCACACAAACAGTGTGCACGGTTCCCACAAAGAACAAAGCATTTCCCAGCACTTATGCAATCAGTGTAAATAAATTACATCTTAACGCTTCTCCCTGTTGAGCAACTTGCAAGCTCATGTAATGCTCTACAGAACTGTTAGGGTAGCTTGCTAGTGAATAGTGTCCCCTGCATATGTGGATAAAATAAAACCAGCACAGAGGTGCTTGTTTGTACTTATACCTACTCACATTAGCAGAGTAACCCTGATTAACATTAATGCAGTTAAATGAGTTATATTGCTTCAAGCAAGTCTTCACTGTGCTTCTTAAATCTGCTGTCACAAGCAAATTCAAGATAGCTGGACAATGCCAGGAACTCCAACCAGTGATCCAAGCCAGAGGGCTCAGTCAGTCCCCCTGTCCAACTGCTCACTGAAGTTTACAACAAAAGTGTTGGAAATGGCATGTGTAGTTAAAGCAGGAACACTTTTCTCTCCACCTACATTCAATTACTAATAAGAACCAAAAACTCCTAGAGGGAAGAATACTTGAGGATAATCACCATCTTTCAAATCATACAAATGCAAACCAACTTTTTTTGTCAAGAGTCAAATTCATGGTGAGAGTCGGAATTTATTAAAGTTTGAATATTTTTGCTACCCTGCTATCTAGAAATTT
Organism: Platyrinchus mystaceus; assembly: GCA_035041135.1. Classification (NCBI taxonomy): domain Eukaryota; kingdom Metazoa; phylum Chordata; class Aves; order Passeriformes; family Tyrannidae; genus Platyrinchus; species Platyrinchus mystaceus. The sequence goes on from JAWWLV010000144.1 coordinate 22,965,283, forward strand.
CTTTCCTTACAGGAAGACAGAAGTCAGGCATGAAACACTATTTAAAGCCACCTCTTTTCACACAGTATTTCTTTAACCAATTCAAAAGTCTGAAAACCATTCTACTGTGGTATGGCAGAAACATATGGCAGTGACAAGCTCTACTCTCTGAAGAATATCCTCCCCTGAGGGGCAAATTTCATTTAACTGGAAAAGTCTGGGGCCTGACTGAAGCAGTAACATATGCAGCCTGTCATGTTTCCAGCTAGAAAGCTCATTCTCACTGTGGTTTAAACATGAACTTTCTCTTAGCTATCACCACTGAATGTGTTATATTTTTCCATTAAGTTTTAGCCCATTTAGCCATCCTCAACTCTGTTCTCATTAGCAAGGCACACGTTTTTTAATTCTTAACCGCAAATTTTTTAAGTGGTTTGCTGATGTCCAGAACTGACAACATGACAAACTTTTCAAAACTTGCAATATGAACTGGAGACTTGCTCTGTTGATCACTGCACATCTAAACCAAAATTCAGTCTCTCTCTAAAGGTTAATAAACTGCTATATTAAAGGGTGGTAGCATTACCCAAGCTAAGTGAAGATACTGTTTTAACACGATTTTAAGTGGTATGTAAAATACAAACAAACATGTGGTTGTTTTGTAAGCTATTACAATTGCTTATTTTGTAAAGATATCGGTAGGTTTTAAAAACCCGTATTTAATATTCAACATTTAATATTCTTGAGGCAATGTTGCATCAAGATTATCCTCAATGTGCAACTTCTGTGAATACCCCTAACTCTGGTTCTGATCTCAACAAACTGGATTAAATTTATCTGGTATCTAGGGAATCCCTTCAAGGAAGCAATACTCAATTACACAAAAGCCTACCAGAGAGAAAAATTGGCTCTACTTCATCATTTCAGTCAAGACAAAGCAGACACCACACCTTCTGGTAAAACAAACAAAAAGATCTTGCAGAGAGCCTGATGTCAAAGCAGACTGCAGCTCAGAATGGCATGTCACAGGTGAGTGAATACTGGCAGTAATAAGAGCCTTCCTTGTAGCAGCTTTCTAGAAGTATGTTACATGTCTTAATTTGATCTAAGCCTCATTTTACAGAGGACTTCTTTCTGGGTATTTTATCTCCCACGTGTGTGTACACACACACACATTCTGCACTTATTTTAACAGCTGGTACAAGGTGGCTAAAGATGTACATCCTTATTTGGGTTTCACTTCAGATGCATCATGAAGAGCAATAACATTAATTAAGCAGAAAATGATGGCAAATGAAAAGCTATAGTCAATAACACCTAGAGGATAACCATGTCAGAGATGCTGCTGTCAACCTGTCTGAATGCAAAGCTTCTGTATCAACAAATAAAAGCTACTTTTTCCTCACTGTTAGCACAGCTGAACAGATCATTGAACTTCAGGAAAAGATCTCAAGATAATATCAACACCAACATGTATTTCACACATGCACACACACACACAAAAAAAAAAACCCTCACAAATTTCTGTTTTACACAACAGTTCATCCAATCTACACAAACTAGGAGATGGGCACCTCTTAATTTCCCTTCAAGCTCCCTCGAAAATATTTGGGCTAGGCTTATCTGAAAATACAGGTGGGTTTTGAGGTGTGTAATTTTAGAATGGCTATATCCATACTCCTTTACCAGAAATCAGGGCACATATCAAACAATATTTTTCTTGCTCCTACAGCCAGCAAGTGTATAGTGATAACATGACTTAAGAGTTCCTTGCCTCAAAAGGACATTTTCATTGACTTGTTTCTTTTCACACATCCTCCTTTCGTGATGCCACCCCATCTCAACACTATCAAGCTGCACTAAGTACAGAGTTTATAACTCAACTCAGACTCTGTGTTTCAGTGCTTCTCAGACACCTTTACTTTCAGAACAAAAGCATTTTAACGCTCATCTAAGACCAGCTTATACAAGACTAGCTTGAAAATAAACTTCAGGAGTGAGCACGAATCTTCAGTATAAAAATATTTATTAGAAACACTGTCCTGCAACTTGTATTATAGAATTTTCATCACTTCTCCCATTTACTGTGAGATCTACTTCATAACTATTTTAAGTATAATCATTACATAAAGTACTGCTGATGGTTTAAAGAAAGGAGTATCATCGTTCTTGCAGACAGTGACAGCATCTCATACAGTGTTCAAGAACAGCAAAACTCTCCTACTGCTTTCAGCTACCATTCAGTAGAAGTAACTCTTTTAACTAACCTTAAATTTTCTGTGGCTTCTTTAGACGCTAAGTACATAATACACAGAATGAAAAGCAGGGACACATTTAAGCAAGGCCATACCTTAAAACTCCTTCCATTTGGTCTTTGGTGTAGCCTTTTCCACTTTCACCTGTAGCAGATGCATTGCTCTCCTTCGTGCTATTGGGCTTACTTTGATCACTGCTACTGGCTGGTTTTCGGCAGTAAGCGCCTCCCCCAGCAGCACTTCCATTCTTCATAATAGCTTCCAACAAAACTATAAAAACAACAGTATATCATGGTATCATTACAGGGATTAGTGATGAAGTCAGGTCTCTCAAGTATCTTACATGAGAGCACCACATTATAAAAGACCAGCTGCTACATCCTCCTTTCTTGTTGATCATCACTTTGCGCCACAAATGTTTCTGAAGCCAGTCTAGCAATGCCTTTTCATGGCAAAACTACAGAAAGGTCTTTCACAATCAGTGACCAGACTCCCCTCCATCTCTGCCAAGCTACTGTAATCCTGGAGAGAATTTGTCCAGGTCCTTCATTTCCAGATGTTTTTTAGAGGCACTGAAAACCTGTGCCTTGGGGTGAAAACATCAGATTAACTGACTAAGCCACTGTAAACTGAAGTGGAAATAACCTAACACTAAAGAAACCGCAAATTATTCCACACAGAGACCAAGTTCATCTCCAGCACATTTCAGTTGCTATAGTACGTACCTACTTGTAACCTGAGCCATCACTGGCCACAAACTGATGCTCTGCTCCTTCCAGGCAATACCAGCTGAAATCCAAACCACTGTTAAAATGCCACAAATAACTCAGGACCAGCCAACTACACCCAACTCAAGACATGAATCTTGAAAAACAGTAAGCTTTTGCTAGATCTTGAAATACTCTTACCTTCCATGTTCCAAGAGATGTCAAATTCTTAATGAACATACACTAAGTTTGCTTTTTCTTCTGGGATATAAGCCCATATTTTGGGGGTAATCTGTCTTACCTATGAAACAATACCATTCTAACATAAGGGACTGCACACAAAACATAATATAGATTGAAGAGTATTAAATAGTCCAGCTTTCCTGAAAAGAGATCCCTTCAGAGCAAGATGGCAAACTACGTAGGCCACATTTGTTTCATAATAAATGAGAGTCGCTATCTGCATAGAAAAATGCTTAATAAAAACTGCAAAGGAAAAATGTTCCATTCATTGTGAAAGCATATTATAGCTTTACTGTTAAAAACACTTTCTTCTAGAAACTAGTGAGAAGATTCCTGAAGAGTTTTCTCCTAAATTAAAAAAAAATTCTCTACCAAGCATGTCTCTCTTAGAGCAGCAGAAAACTGGGATCCTACACATCATAGCGTGTATCTCACTGAAGCACAGGAAAGAAAAGGAAGTGGTGCACTGTTTAAAAGGAGAATCACCACTTTCCTAAGATGTGCTTCTTAAATACTCCCCACTATTTACTTTTAAATTAACTTATTGCCCAGTGGTCACAGCAGACTGAAGCCCTGAATAGCTACACTCAGCCTGAATAAAAAAGTCAGCTGACTTTAGTGCTGGTCCTGCACTTGTGCCTGCCTCAGCAAGACTCATCGATTGATCAGATTGGGCTTTTTACTGCAGAAACGAAGAAACAACTAAGATTTAGATGTACAGTTGTAACTGAGGGCATGTTTTCGCTACAAATGAAATGAGGTTCTTGAAAACAGGAGAGCTATGGTTGCATTGTGGATTATAACTGAAGTACATATTCAGTATTTGCAATACTTGATTCTAATATCCGTTGTGGTGTTTGAAGTTCTGAGGGTAAATGAAGCAATAACAACTCCAACGAGGTAACCAGGTCTGCAGGTTAAGAACTAACGAAGAACAGTTTTGAACAGACAGTGCCCTCAGAATGAAGCATTTTCAGTCTGAATGCACTCCAAACAAGTGCTAACAGAAAAAAAAATAACTGTTTTTCTATCCGGCGAGTATGACGTTTAATAAGGATAGCATGTGGAATCCTACTGAACATGTAACCCTGACTTCCCCTCTTGAACTAATGCTCAAAGTTTTGCAACTCCTGCTTTTATATTGGCAGTCCTCTAGAAATTTCCCCTCCCTGCACCAACGCTTGTGCAGAATCACTGCAAGCAACAATGGCAGAAGTGCAGGCATAGGCGATGGTTTGCATTTTTAACATCCAGTGTCTCTTCACAGCGAGTGTGGTTCTAAGTCTCTTAATGAATCGGTTTGGCTGCAGTCAACATTGCTATTTCACCTTCTAAGACCTCACAATGGAGCTGCATTGCTGCGAAGACAATGCAGGGTGGTTAAAAAAAATAAAATTCAAATACATAAGTGTGCACTTCTTAAAATAGCAGGACAGCATAAACAAACACACTATTGTTTTATGTTGAAAAAGAAAAACATACAAAGGGTATGGGGCCATTGTTTTCTTCACAGAAAAGATACAGTTCAGATATTCAGAAAGAACTTTGACTTTTCCATGTACTGCCAGTGATAAAACCAGCTGTTAGAACTGTAGTACTAACAGTGTATTAAAGAAAGCTTTCACTGTGCATGTAGGTATTTTAAAAAAGGACATACAAAGAACCAAAGACTTATTTTGTTAGCAGGTAAGACAACAAATCTTATCTCTGAACGTGTCTGAAGCCTCTCTTGTGTGTACTATTACCCGCTGTTGAATGAAAGATCCTTGAACTGCATTTGGTTCCATTATGCATTGAACATGACCCCCCTCCCCCTTTCACTAATGGAAGAACTGTTTAATTCAGGATATGTCCTATTGCAACAGCCTAAAAACTAAGGAGACATGCTCCTAAAAAATTTGTTTTAAAAGGCAGCATCAGAAATACGGCAAGAAAATCTTAAGAAGCACTGAAAAATAAAGTTTCCCTTAACACTGCTTTGTCTTCAACTCCAAACAGAATGGCACCTAAGTTTGGAAAGGACATCTTGTCCTTTGTTATCTGTGAATCCACTCTTGCAAATATTTTCCAGACAAGCAATTAGTTTCCACTCAGTTGTAAGATGAATCATTATCAAAAATCAAAATCAAACAATTTTTTGAACAGCTGAACTGTAAAACGGTTTTCTAGCAAAGAGTGATGTCAACATGAAAACTGCTACTATGAAGTCATTAGTATCAGTAAATAAGCACTGACCTTACATTTCACAGTAGTAAAGCCTTAAAATAGCACTGCTGCAGTCAGCGCATTTCAGGCAGAAGCTTTGTTTAGCAAAACTAAACTTCACTGATGACTGAACTAGTGCTGAATGCCCTTTAAATGCAAATGTTGCCAAAAGCAAAGCACACATAGTATTGTTTTAGAGACAACAGTTAAAACCTATTATCTGTCCTTTCATAATCCACTAGGACATTGGGAGGAAGAAGCTCCCACCAGTAAAAGATTCAGCACTACCATTCTCATTGCTTTTATGACTGACAGAACATCATTTGTGAAATGGTGGGCAATTGTTCTCAAAATTATACTGAAGATACAACATATGAAGGATCTGTGACTTCAGTGAGAAATTGGTACAAGCTACCTTCTAATTCATACCCCAAAGAGAAAGTAAGTGAGCACAGTGACAACTGGGGCTGCACCATATTGTCCTATATTGTCTTCACTGTAAAAACCCAACATGTTTTGACTGTAAAATAAGAGTTTGTGTTCAAACCAAACGGGCTCACAAAAACCTTAACTATTCTTTCTCTCTGGTGAGTGCTGTGGCACATTTTTAACTACCTGAATTATAGGGTTTTTTTCTTCAAGTGGCCCTCCCACTTATCTAGATGTCAATGAGAGTAATTTCATTTGTTCTTAGTCACTGTAAAATGCCAGTTCTAATATATTGCACACCTTCCAGCTCCTGTCTTGAAGAAAGGACATTCTGTGTCCTTGCAGCTTACTGCACTTTTAGCAAGGCCATTTAAGTGCCTCACAAACTTTAAAACCAAAATAAATTCACTGAGTTTGTGTTGTTTTGGGAGGAAATGAGTTTAAAAGAACTAACAACCTCCATGGCTAGAAAACTGAAGCACAGAGATATTACAAGTTTACAGAGTCCCCTAATTTCTAAGTACCTAGTTCAAATCAGGCCTAGGGTACCACTGAATTTTTTCATTGGTATTAGGGCATCTACAATTTTCATTATCTTCAGATGGAGCTTTAACTGCCCACCAGTCCCACAAATCAGGCCCTTGTTTCAAGCTGAATACCTGAAAAATGAAGCACAAACAATTAGCTGGTCACTAACAGAAATGGAGTGACTTATTTAACATCACAAAGAAATTCTGTGAAGCATTTAGTTTCAGGACACAATTCCCCAGATTACAGTCCACTATCATAACCACAAAACCCTCTTCTTTCCACCAGGTCTGTACCTCATTTGTGACTCACTTTGCTAATTTCCACAGTGAATAAAACAAGTGTCCTACAGACAATAGCCTAATTAGCCATCTATTTCTTGCACTGAATACTTTTTAATGGTGGTTATGTAGTGGCAGTCCTACTTAAAAAAAACCCAAACGCTCAAAACAAACCAGATGGAGATTTTTTTCCCTGAAAGCTACTGTAACTATTATCTTGGAGATATAAGAGGGTAATGAGCTATGTGCAGCAGACAAAGCTATTTGCTCTCCTTGGTGAAAGCAGCTGAACTGAAACCCTCTGCCTTCCTGCCTCCTGACCCACACAGTTTCCAAGAAGCTGAAAGTACATTCATGCATGTAATCTTCTCAAGCCACAGACTTTTAGGAGAGTATGGCAACATCTATGCTGTCTTGTAGGAGAAAAACCAAACACTTGAAAAATTAAACATTGTTAAAAAAAAAAAAAAGCACCAGTGAGACCTTCACTTACTGTTTGCATATAAAAAGTAGTTAGGAGAAAAAAGAGGCCCAAAAATGTTCATTGAATCTGCTCACCTGACTTAATAGGCTTTATTACAGAATAAAATGCAGCAAAGAAAACTTCCAGTCAGGATTTTGCCCCAAAGTTGTGTTCCAGAAATGGCAAATCCTGAGGCCTTCAGGTGGGTACAGAGAACTGAAGTTGTTCCTACTTATTCCACAGCATAGACCACATAAGTGAGAACCAGAGGAACGCAACAAGTCACTGCTGCGTCCAAAGGTGTTTCCAGCTGACCTCTGGCACAGTGTAACAGAAAGACTCCAAGACAGGTGACAGTTCCAACACACACTGAAACCTCACTACTGTTCCTTTAAAAAAAATTATTTCTAAACACCTTTTGCTGGAAAGATGTTAATTCGTTTTGCAATTTTTAATACAGAATTAATTGTCAGATGAGCCAATGATGTCCTAGGGGGAGCCACCTATCCCATTTTCTCTAGGAAGGGTAAACCCATGTGCAATTCCTACGTAGCTATGTACAACCAAAAGGGAGCCAAGAAAACCCAAACCGCAGGTAAATTAGAGAATGAAGACATGGTCCACTCCGGAGCCGCAGCTCCTACTGCAAGCTGTTATCGAGGGGTAATTCTTAGTGACAGAAGACAGGCCAATCCAGCCTGTCTCGGCCTGGGGCCTGAAACGTCCTGCTGTTAATCGGGGCTAAGCCTAGTCTGTGTGGCTGCGTTTATACTGACGGCTGAGGGAGGAGGGGGGATGCAGGCGAGGCTCTGGGCCGGCCCTGGGGGATACCCTTTGGCGAGGGGGGGGGAACCAAGCCCACTCCTCCGCACCGCCTGACGCCGGAGGCAGGCACCGGCGGTGGGAATCCACTTGCCCTGAGCGCTGCTCCCAGGCACATCCTTTGGCCTCCTTTCCCCGCCAGAGCCCAGCCGGGCTGGCTCTGGGGGCCGAGTCGCGCTCGCCTCGGCCTGCGGGGCCCCCCCGGGGGTGCGGGGCCCCCCCCGCCGCCCGCCCTCCCGCGGTCGCTCCGGGCTTGTCCCGGCAGCGCCGGGCCGCGGGGAGGGGGCCGGGCTTCACCTCGGGCCGTCTCGGTCGGGTAGAGTTTCTGCGCCTTGCCGAGGAAGCGGAGGGCGCGGTCGCGGTTCCCGGCCTCCAGCGCCTCCCGCGCGATCCCGATGCACTTCTCGGCCTCGTCCCGGTTCCCCTCCATGGGCTTCTCCTTCCGCCGCCTCCGCCCGCCGCAGCGCAGAGAGAAGGGGCCCGAAGCCAGAGCGGAGGCGGGCGGGGCGGAGGGCCCGCGAGCGGAGCGGGGCGTCGGGCGGGGCTCCCTCACTCCGCGGGGCTCCCTCGCTCCGCACGGCTCATCCCGCCGCCGCTGCCGCAGCCCCGGCGCCGCTCGCACCGGCACCAGCGCGGGCCGCTTCCGGGCCCCGCCGCGCATGCGCCGCCCCGCCCGCCCGGGGCTCCGCCGCTCACCCGGCCGGGAGGGGCGGGAGCAGCGGGAACGTCCCGGCCGGGAGGGACGGGAGCACTGGGAGCGTTCCCGCCGGGAGGGACGGGGAGCACCGGGATCGGCCCGGCCAGGAGCGACGCTGCCCGCCCGCACGGCCTCGGGAAGGAGCCGCCACGATAGAAAAGTACCGTGCGCGCTCCCGCACCGATGTGAGAGGAGCCCAAGCGCTGTCGGTGCTTACAGGGCCTCAGGGTACTTGTTAACACCTCGTAACTGCTCCCTGTAATTAGTGACATCAAGTTACATCCCGGCAAGGACGGCGTTGCCGCGAAGGAAGGAAGCGCTCGGGCGCTGCTCCAGGGAAGCACCGCAGCGCCAGGAGCGCAGTTAATACAGGTCTAGTCAGCATCTCCGATCTAGGTCACCGCCTGCCAGCTACAGTGCTGCGGCAGAGATTATTGCCTGGAAGAGCTTATAGAAACAGAAGAGCCTGGTCATAGCAAAAGCATCTCCATTTGAAGTGTTTCACTGCTGGGATGCAGTTCTGGAAGGCCACTGCCCCCAGCCACACACAGTAACCATCCCCTTATGCCTCACCACAAGGTTTCCCTGACCACAGCAGTAAGCAGGGCTTTGCTGTAAAAAATGAAGTTGCAGAGAGCTAGAGAACAGCTGAAGATGTGACCAGAACCCCCTGTAATCCACTGCTACTGAGGAATGCTGCTGCATGGCAGGAGTTAAAGGCTGCTGCAGTACGGCCCCTGCTCACACAGCTCTCCACAGAGCTTATTTTACAGGCTGAAACAGTGAGAGGGGCCAGGCGCTAACAAAGAAAATCAAGTGAAGCACAGACTTTCAACATCCCTTCACCTTATCTCACCACCTCCTCCTCCCTGACAGACCCTTTTCCCCTTATGAAGACACAAATCAGTCTCGATGTAACATTTATTGAGTATTTCCACTCTAGTGGATGAAACGTCTGTACAAAACCAAACATTTCCTTTACTTACTCAAACCAATCTAGAAACAGTCAACTCAATTAAAATCCACTACAAACACAATAGCTTCTTTGAAGCCATGGTAACACTTAAATACAGTTAAGACTTCAATGCAGAAATTTGGTTTGTTAGAAAGCTCAAGGGAGCTTTAGCTTCTCAAAGTTAAAAAAAGGCAAAATCGTGTTTCACAGATACAGTCCACTGGAATCACCAACACTGGACAAATTAAGTACTTCGAGTCCTGAGATAACAAGGAATCCTGGTATCCTTTAGACAGTCTTCTGTTGTCCTTTCTTGCCAATGAGAGACTTGTGGATATGGGGTATTACACCTAAAAAAGAGCAACAATTAAGACCAGATGATTTCTCAACAGTTTTCCTAAACTTTGTACTTCAAATGAAAGTGACAGCACTAAACAACCTGTAGTCTGAGACAGTTCCTCCACCCAACAACCGCAAACAGCAAGCAATTGACATACCACCACCAGCAATTGTTGCCTTGATCAGCGAATCCAATTCTTCATCTCCTCTAATGGCAAGCTGCAAGTGACGGGGAGTGATACGTTTCACCTTCAAGTCTTTGGATGCATTTCCTGCCAGCTCAAGAACCTGGGACAAGACCATTTTTGAAGAGATACAAAATCAAGTGAGACCAACTGCAGAGTCTCAGCTGTTTCAAATACTGTGTCACAGTTAGTGACACTGAGACAGCAAACAATGCCTCTTCCAAAAGGGCTCCTCCTTTGGAGCTCTGCATTTACTTTTCCCAATAAGAGAATGTTTACAGCAGATATGACATGCTGTAATAGCCCATTTTGCAAGTTACTTCCCACTTGCATTTTTCCTGCAAGTAACAGCACCAGATTTGCATGAAATGCAGAGCATGCATATTTCATGGTCTGCTGATAATGCACGCACTTGAAACTGGCTCAAAGCAAGTGAAGAGTTCATAACTCAGTCCAAACTGGCAAAATACAGCAGGCTCTGGCATTATGGCATTTGGGACTTGACCAACTTGCTTGCACCCCCTGCAGATTTTACCTCAGCTGTCAAGTACTCCAGGATTGCAGCACTATACACAGCAGCTGTGGCACCCACACGTCCATGGCTGGTCGTCCTAGACTTCAGGTGCCTGTGGATGCGGCCAACAGGGAACTGAGAAAAAAAAACCCAAAAAACAGAAGCATGAACAGGCTGTGACAGCAGAAAGCCACTGCACAAAACCACATCCTGGGCTGTAAAGTCCCAGCAGCAGATGCACAGGCTGTGTTTCACTTGAGATTCCAGTTAAGGACACTGCATTTCACACTCACATCAGCAACTTCACAATCTGCAGCACAAGCAGCAGCAACAGCCACGTGGTTATTATTTTGCCTCCTGCACCGATATGCAGAAAGGTCTAAAGCCAAGTCTGGCTTAAGATCCTTACACCACTTGGCACAACAGGCAGACAGCAGAGTGCACTGGTTCCACGAAGTACAACCAACCAACAGATGGAAGACCTGCCTAACTTCCCCTCACCCACACCCGAGACCCTGCTCACCTGCAATCCGGCCCGCTGGGAACGAGACACTGCTTTGGTCTTGGTCTTCCCGGAGTCCTTCCCAGCTTTCCCGCCAGCCTGGCAATGCCAAAGGAAGATCAGGATGTCCCCCCCGCCCTCCGCGCATGCGCCCCGCTCCCCCACCCCCTCACCCCCCTCACGCGCAGAGCGGCACGCGCGGCGCCGGAGCGCGTGCGCACCGCCCGCCGCACAGGCCGCTCCCCGCGCGCATGCGCGGCCGCCGCTCCCCGTCCTGTCCCCTTCGGCGCCAGTGCGCGTGCGACCGCCCCCCCCCACAACCCCGCGCTCCCGCCGCGCGCCGCCCGCGCCCTCACCCGCCCCTCCGGCCCGCGCGCGCTGCCCCGCCACCCGCAGCGGCGGCAACGCCTCGGCCCCGGCACCCCCCGGCGGCAGCGCCGCCACCACCCACCCGAGCGGCCCCCGCGGCTCACCATGGCGAACCAGAGCGCAGCGCCGCGAACGCGGGTGGCAGGCTGAGGCAGAGAGCGTCCCGCACGCACCGAGTCCGGGCGAAAGCACCGACCTACCCCGGCCCGCCGCGATTCAAACTGCGGCCGCTCCCGCCTTCCCCCGGCCCTTTATAACCGCCGAGCGCGCCCGCATCCGGGAACCCCGGCCCGGCCGCCAGCCAATGGCCGCGCGCGGGACGGCCGCTCTGCCCCAGCGACAACCAATGGCGGAGCGGGGCGGGGCCAGCCCGCGGCCCGGGCAAGGCAGAGGCCCCGCCCCCGTTTAAAGAGCCAGGCTGGGGTCGGGGGAGGGGGACGGGGGGCGTTCGGTCCCGCCACCCCCCGTCGGTGCCGGGGATGGGGCTCGGGAAGATCGCCGGCAGGAGTGGCGGTGCCCAAACTCATCCCGCTCCGTTACCCGGGGTTCTTTATCGCCAGGTTCCGTGCCTGCACCGAGCCGCTCTCCAGAGCCGCCGCAGTGCCGTCGAAGCCTCCCTCCCACAGGGGACTTAATTGGCTTAGTGTGCAAAGCGCCTGAGGAGCAGCCTGAGGGAGATTAGGTCCCGGGTTTGGGATGAGGGGCTGTTAGCGGGGAACACGAGGCTGCCCAGTGGCGTCGAATACAGATGGAAGTCACATCAGCTCCTCACGATTCCGGGGGTGGGGGAATGCCGGCAAGGCTGACAGCTCTGCACAAGTGCACTGGTTTTCATTTCTACCTCCATCTTACGAGGGAGATGCATCATCACAAAGGGCTACGCTGCCTCAGGCCCATTTGTCTCACTGGGTATTTCACAAACTATGGCTAAAATTCATGTTCATCATGAGTTCTGTTCCAAGTGTAACATCTAATTAATGCAGTGTTTCCTCAGCTTCGGCACTTCAAATCCCTGCCTGTATTTTCCTGAAATGAAGCCTTAACCCTTTTCTTCTTTTAATTGTTTTTTTTTTTTTAATGCCATTTTCGGTAAATTATCATTTAAACCTCAGAGCTCAGCTGAGGGTATTCTCAGTTAATCCAATTCCTTCAACTTCAAACAAGTAACAATTCATTGTGCTCTTCCAGAACACTGTAAGTCTCTGTTATCTGAGAGATATGCCGCTCATATGTGAGCATGCAGTGAGCTCAGGGAGAAACCCTGGCCTTTCCATGACAAATTAGCTCTTTAGAGGGAAGACTGGCAGGATCTGTCATGCACTTTAGCAATCTAATCACTAAACCACCACACGTTAACACAAATATTTCCTCCACCTTGATATCAAAGGGTCCCAAGCATGATGAATACTCTTACAGACAGACTTATAATGGGAGGTAGAGCTGAGGGCATAACGTTCTCATGAGAATACTCTCCTTGCCGTAACCTTTCGACTTTCTTCAGGTCTTCAACAATTGAAATACTCAGAGCTCTGAGACAGGATATGTGCTGATCTGTAGAGCTTCACTTCAAGGTCTTTCCAGCCGTTCCCTGGAATAGTGAAGATTTAAAACTTTGTAGCTCTTCTGCTCCAACATCTGACCCCAAATACTTGGTCCCCTGGTTACAAAGGACCCTTTAGTTGAACCTCCAGACAGCCTGAAGCCACATCATCAGTGCCTTCAACACCCAAATTTCAGTTTGGGCATCTAATCCTAGCTGCTACCACCTCAGGATGGGGAGACCTACTTCCAGGCACATGCACAGAGAGGCAGGACTGAATTGAGAGCAGATACGCCTACATGCAAGGATCTGGCAGTTTGTTTTTATGTAACTGTCTGGTGCTTCTGTCTATTTGAAGCATCATTTGTTTATATTCTCCTTCAGCAAGAAAGAAGATAAGAGAGTTTGAAGGAGTTTGTTGGGATTTTTTTTAGGTTTAAAAACAAACCAAGATTTTACAAAAGCCTGCAGAAGTTAAGATTTCACTCAAGGTGCTATTGAAAATCTATTTCTGTTCAAAATCAAAGATCCATTTGCCCTTTACCTTACAGGAGAATGAAACTAAGTTGCAGGCCATAAGAACCCCCCAGGATCACCATTCAAAATGTAGGAAGAAAAAAAAAATGGATTTTTCTCTCTGTTTTCTGTCCACAGAAGGGCTAGGAAGAGGAACAAAAAGTTCTCCTGGCAGTTGGAGATAATCCCTGCCAGGGACATTTCCTGCTTTACACGCAAACTTTCCTGATGGCTCACTTTGGCTGGACGCTTTCAGCACCTTACAGCTGGGATTACACAGGCAAGGCAGCCTGACCCCAAAGGTTAAGCTAAAGCAAGGATGTATATTTACCATACAGACCGTGTTAGAGACATGTCAGGAAAAGTATATGAAACTAGCCTTGGATCACCCTATGCTGGCTAACAAGCCTCTCTAACAAGCACAACCTGAACTCCCCCCTCTGCTATTTAAAGACATAAATGGAAACTAGTTTAGGTACACTAGGAACAATCCCAAAGCAACTTCAGACCCAGTTGTGAGCACAAATAACCTTAATCCCACATGAACAAAGGGAACACTTACCACCTCCATCTTCTTGATGATATTTGTACCCCAAGCCTAGCTCCAAGTGTCTTATCCAGTGGGAAGAAGGAAGATATGCTTCAAGGGGGACAAAGCAGAATAATAGGCTTTTATTGGCCTAGTTAATATTAAAAAAGTGGAAAATCCCTCTTATAGATAGATTATGGGTAACCTGGTGAGAAAAGATGCAGCAGCCTAGTGTATACCTTGTGTAATGGCGTTCAACACACCTTAGGAGAATTGGGGTGTAGTGCTGCTTTCTTTTCTACTCTGTCTATTACTTAGTATGACTTCCTTGGAGAAAAATATTTATTTTTACTTTCCTCCAAAATATGAACACGCTCTACAAAGCAGGTACCACTTCTCACCCCTCACTAAGTACTGGGTTATGAACATGGTATTATTTGGACTATCTTGAATTAATTTCTTTCACGATTTTAGTTTCTGCAGAAGTGGTGGAGATCATCTTTATTAGCAGACTGATGAAGCATTCCCAGAAAGCTCTTTGTATCACATCCCTCAGAACTTTACAGTTTCTGGATCCTGAACAAGTTTAAGTGGGAGATACATACCTAGGTGCTCAGCTTTGCAATGGCATTCCCGGGATCCAAATCTGAATATCTGTGGAACTTCAAAAGCCGGGTGTCAGAAGGCATTTGAGAAACTATTTTTTTAGGTGACAGCTAAGCAGAGTCAGTTCATTTTTTAGTATACAGGTTTTAGTCAGAGGTTTTAGTATGCTGAACTTTGAACTACCTCCCCTTAAGTGAGTAATATAGTTTGTCAGGGTGTTTTTCAGCCCATAGCCACTGCTTACATTCATTTAGGCTCTAGTTTTTTGTGGTGAGATCAATTACACTATGACTTGTATTTGCCCCTGGAGCCGTTCCCCCTTGCAGAGGGCTTCCCTGCTGCCCTTTTGTAGGATCTCTAGCAAATGAATGGGTTCTGCTGAGCTGGGTCTCTCTGTTGGCTGTTGTAGTTGGGTTCAGGAAATTCTCACCCTCTCTGGTTGCACTGTCGTGTTGTGAGTAGTGATGAATAGATTAAACTGTTCCATTTAACAGATATGTTTGTTAATCTGGTTTCTCTAAACAGCTTCACACACTGAAAGAATGAGATACGATGTGAGGTGTGTGGTGGAGGGATTACTGTGGGCATGATGGCTTGCTGACGGGGTGATAAGTTACCTATCTATAGATTGTAGATGATCCTCATCACTGCAATTCAGGTGGAAGAGGGAGTGATCTAGGGTGTCACAGTTCTGTTCTGCCCTTGGCCATGACACATAGCCTTAATAATCACTCTATTTGTAACTTTTTATATTCCTCATTTACATATAAAGTGTCTGGCCCCCCCCATTAATGATGGCAGCTAACAGAATATTTTACTACATTCTCACCTCCACTTCTCCAAAAGACTATAATTTGGCATTTGAAATCTTCCATGGCAGATGAGAATCCAACCGCCTTGCAGACAACTCAAAGGGCTTGCTTCTCTTCTCCTTCCCCAAAGTAGGATGCCTCTTTGATAAGATCTATGCCTCTGGAGCATACTTGGAAACACTTGTACATGGTGCTATACATTTATATTTTGCAGGTCTAGTGAATTTATCGCCACCAATCTAAAAGAATCTACGATCTGTTGCTGCACTGCACTGTTTGTGAGTCTATGTTCATGCAAGTTCTTTTAAACTTGACCAGACTGTTGTATGGATAAACTGCACTCTTTGTGAATATCTGATCATGAATGAGACCAGACTTACAGTGTAACCCGCTGTATTGGTGCATCTGGGATCTTATTGAATGCAACCAAACTTACAGTGCTGAATTGCTTATAATAAAAAATTAAGCCTAGTTGCACCCAGCCTCCCTGAGGGTTAGCTGGAAAGCAGGAGGGTTTTTTTCTGCCAAATTTCTATACTCTTAACTCAGTACAGGTCTCTCTAATAGCTCTGCAGATAACACTTGCATACTGATTTCAGAGAGACTTGAACTACCTTTATATCTACAGTGTTCATTGTACTCCTTTGTATCAGCTATTAATGGTGTCATAATGACTAGCCTGAATAGATTTTTATCTTGTTCTTGTTTAGCCAGCTCTGAAAGGAAGCTACAGCTGGTTAGGCAAAGTGAAATGAGTCTGTCAGAGACAGTGACAGCCAGAGCTCCTTACCTTCAGCCTTCCATTGTCTTACACAGAAACTTGTCCCTCAAAACTCGCTCGTTGCTACGTGTCTTGGTCCTCCCCCTTACCCATATTTGAGCTCCATTCAAAATAGTTATATTTACATGATCTTTTGTGCTGGCTACAAAGCCATATGCAAGGACCTACTCCAACTATATTCAAGTTGGGCAACTCTCAGGTGGCTCTAATTTGCCACATGATACCTATGCCCAGAGGATATTGTCATTAAATAGGCTTTTACAAAACATAGCAATTTGGTTATACCAATTTCTTTTCCTAAGAAAGCAACCTGGAAAAATGTGAAAAAGAATGTGTTTTCCTGAAGGTGGCTTGTTCCAGATTTTCAATCAAAATGTTCCTTTGCAGGAGCTGGTTCTTCACAACTTGTTCTGTGAAAATAAAAGGGAAAAAGAAGAAATGCTACCTGCCCTTTGGCAGAGCAGAGAGAAAATTCATGGGAGACTTGCCCTTTCCTTGCCCAAGTCGTTGCAAGTAGAGGGGTTCCAATTCTTCCTTATTGGTAGGAGACAGATAGTACAGCCATCTTTTGTTTCTAGTGTGACAACCTGGTTTATTTCTTCCTCATGGTGTAAATTGTAGAGAAGTAACTGAAGCTCACAACTGGAATGGGATCCTGTACTGCACCTGGCTTGTGACACAGACAGCATGGCCCTCACTGAACAATGCATAATTAATAATAACATGTTCTCATTTTTAGTCATCTGGAACAAAGAACAGCAAGCCCCAGGGTCTGTTTTATACTGAAAAAAGTGCTGATTTCCCAGAGCTAGGTGAGGTGTTAGTACAAATATAACTGTTACCAATACACCTTTACAAGCAGTAATAAGATTAACTGAGGAGTACACTTCTGCCAAAGTTTGAAATTGTAGCTTAGGGTATATCATTCCTAGGAAGGATAACTCCCAGAGGGGTGTTGTGGTTTTGGTTTTGTTTTCTTTATCTTTAAATTCTAGTAATTGGAGCTAAAAAAAGAAAAAAAAATGATAAGAGGTATTGCCTTCTTTCATCTCTTCTTTGCTGCAGTGAAGGGCCTTCTGCTCTGGACTTGTTTTGGAAATTTCCAAGTTTCCTTAATGTACTTGGAAGCAGTTGATCTTGCACTATGACTATTACTGCCCAGTTAAATTTGATATACTGCGAAAATGGTTCACACCTTGATCAGGGGCATAACGATGAATCTCTTCAATTGTAACAGGGCTGTGACTGACCAAGTGAAATTGTCCCAATGGTGGCAGCAAAACACAAGAAATAAAGTATGAAAATATGAAGGGTTTCCTCTTCAGTAAGGTTTTTAGGCTGAGTCATCACCACCAAAAAGATATCCCTTGTTCTTTAGGGGTGGGGTTGTCTTTAAAACCAAAACACAGCACTTATCTTGCTGTGAAATTGGAAAAGAAAATATTTTATTTCTTATGGTCAGACAACCAGACAAGGTCAGCATTTCACGAGATGGACCTTGTCTGCCAGGCATCCGGTTAAAATCCTCTGCTAAGACTTCAGAGTAGGAAAGGTAACACACATTAGGGATCTTGTATTAAAAAGAGGGGTTTTTCAGATGTAAAAGCAAACCAAAATTTAGCATCTGAAATTTACTAGGTGCAGTTACTGCAAGTGAATAGAGGCATAATCGTGCAGCTATAAAATATCTGACTTTAACAAATAAGCTCTTTTCTATCTTAAAAAATAAAAATCCCATTCTGTCAAATTTTGAGTGGGGGCTTGTATGTTCTGATAATTTTCTGATTGTATATCATTGCATGTTTTCCAGTTTTCTCACCTGGGGCTGGGCCTGCATGGTCTTGAATTTGTCCAAAATCCATACATGTATAAAGCAGAAAGAGAAAATATAATCAAATTTGTCAAATACAACAATTTACTGGTGAGGGCTTGCAACACCTGGGAGCAGTCTGAAGAAAGAGAAATATTCAGCACAGGGAGAGTTAAACATTGGTGGTTTGAAAGGTTTTCGTCAGAAGCTTCTTCTTTTTCTATGACTCTTCAAGGGGATGTGTATCCATCCCTCTTATCTTAGTGAAGCAGCCGGGCTATTGCTGCCATAAATCAGGAGCAAAACTGAGAGATGGTGATGGGTAAGACTTATGGCAGGGCGGTGGTGCCTGGTGAGAGGGAGCAGACCAGGTTAAAATGAGGCGCTCGGACTCCCTGCGGCGGGAGGGAGAGATGGGGGACATGAAGCCTGCAGTGCGGCTGCGATGGAAGGGATGGGGCAGCGCTGATCCCTGTGGGGCAAATCCTTGTCCTGGGGGTGGGAACCCCCACAGCTCAGCGTGGAGCAGCTGGGAGGTAAGTGTGGGGATGGGTCCAGGGTGGGAATGCTGGCACTGGGTGTTATATCACACCCTGCCCCTGAAAGCCACTGGTGCCAGAGTGGGTCAAAGTCACAGGAGCTGCTTGCGCACAACAGCCTCTCAAATGCAAGTCTTGGGATGCCATTCTCTGCCTGGGGATCAGAGGCATTTGCTAGCACACAGTACCGTGGCATCTTAAAGTGCAGTCGTTATAGGTGGGGTTTTTAGGCATTCCTCTTGATCATATTTCCGATCCTGTACACTGGGCTTGGGCACATGGGTGATGGCACAGGCAAGCTTCTGTGGAGGAACCAGGTTGCATAAATACAAGTGCACAGCCTGATTTGGGTCCCTCACTGGCTGTTTCCCCGGCATAGCCCCACCAACACCACTGGGCTTCCCCCATGCTTTAGAGCAGCCCCATCCGTGCAAGGTGTGAAAAATGCAAAGAAGTTTCTGATGAGTCACCACAGAAGAAAAGGGTGGGATGAGCAACTGAGAGCTCCCCCTAAGACAACAAAGGTGGTTTCAGGCCAGCGATCTGCTTCACACCCCTGCATGGGGCAAATGCAACAAGCTCCCCATGCTCCTTCCTGCATTTGAGGTAGACTAGCACTTGTTGCCTGGCTGAGGTCCCTGAGGAGCTTTCATTTCAGGGATTATTGGTACACTGTGCCTTTAGTCCCCCATGCTGGCTGTGAGGGTGGGGGCTGCAGACAACCAACCTGGAAGAAGCCCATGGGACTTGCACCTCACTGCTTCATCCCTCCTGTAAGGAGATCTCACTTCAGGTGCCCCCCTCCATCAGCAGCTGCTTTTTGAGAAAGGTCACTCAGTTTCCCCCTCTTTTGGTCTTGGAGACACTTAAAACAGCACAACATTTACCTGACTCAGATGTAGCCACAGCCATAGCGGAGGGCAAAGGAGTATTTTTGCTAATGTCTCTGCTTGTGTGGGACTAGCTGTGTGCTTGTAGGTGCATTTTCATGTTGGTGGGCAGTCAAGGAACCAGTGTTGGTGGTGCCATCTCCCAGAGTTGGGATCAGTGTGCTCCAGCACCTTGTGCACCTGCCTTTTGTCATGCATAGGTCTTGGTTTTTCTCATCCTTTAGGAAGGTTTAGGAAAATAGAAAAAAAAACCCAAGCCACCACCACAAAAAAAAAAAAAAAAAATCATCAGATTAGGGATGCTCAGTGGGCCATTTCTGAAGGAACTGCCCGTGAAATGTCTTACTTACCATACCTGACAGTGCCTACACAAGTGCAAAAAGTTGAAAGCCTCCCCTCAAAAACCAGTTTGGAACAAAGAGTGGACATCGGGTGGTTCCTGGGCCGTCTGCCTCAAAGGAGCCAGGCATAGTGTCTCTGCAATAGTGAGGGTAGAAGCTGCCAGAAGGGGATGGCTGATCATCATGGACATTGTCATGGAAAGGTGGTGTCCTGCAGGGAGCATTCACTCAAGGACGTACCCCTATGGCAGTGGTGCATTGTCACAGAGGTTTCCCCCGTGACTTGCAGCACCTTTCCCTCCACATTCTTTCCCCTTTAGTTTACTTGGTTGGTTGTTTGCTGTTACATGTATTGGATGTACCAGACTTACAGTAGAAGCAGGTCCTCCCAAATGCCACATTTCCCCCTCTTTGCATTTCCTCTTGGACTTGCCATTGGCTTACAGGGAATTACATACCCATCAGCACTACACATCACTGCACAGTTCACACAGCATCACACAGGCTAAATGGGTATGGAGGGGGGGTGTGTTTATCAAAATTTCCTACATCCCTGAGCTTATCAGTCAGAAAATCAAATGTTGGGGCATTTGTGTGTCATTATTGCTTACCTATTTTATCTGCTTAGCCTTATTAGCTAACTAGGCTTATTTAATCCTCAGCATTCACTAATCCCAATTAGAGATGGGCCCGAACTAGGATCTGGGTCCCAATTAGGAGACAACAAGCTCTTAGCAACGTGCTGCCTCCAGCAGTCACTACAGCTAATCATGGTGTGTGGGAGTGCAGGAGCCCCCATGAAAGAGCGAGGAAGTGCCACACCCACATCGCCTCTGTCCTCAAGCCCTACAGGCAACAGAGAAGGAGATCAGCATCTAAATGCTTCATTTGCTTTGCAATAGTCTCTATATACCTGAAGTGCTATACCTTATCCCTGAAAAACTGAGGGAGAGTTGTTTTTTGCATCCTTCTCCATCAGTTGCATCAAACCATCCATAATGGCCTGAAGAGCCCCTGACTATTAGAACTCTTGCATCTTGTCGTCCTTTGCAGCTGCTTCTTGTCCCCTTGGCTCATTCTGAACGTGGCGTGGTGACAAACCCACATACTGTATCCACTATTCACACATCCTTGTAGCAAGAAATTATGCCCAGATGAAAAAGTGAGCTTGTTCTGCAACAGTCGTGGTCACCTGGACAGGCCCTGGTACTTGTTTCTGACTTGGCTGTTAAAATGGGCTTCTTGTATCTGCTCTGGTTCCATATCCACAGGAGAGGAACAGTGGCATGCAGAGAGCCTGCAGGTGCTTTGGCATGTCCCCATGAACATCAGGTCCAAGAATCCATCATTGCTTTCACCAAAGCTACAGGGCTGAACGCCTAGGTATTAGTGGTCTCCTCTGGATCCCACACCATCAGTGTTGCATCTCAGCACAGGGTTGCACTGAAGAACCTGATCAGCACTTGCCTCCTTGTTGTTCTCAAAGACACATCTTCCACTCAGTATTCACCTTCCCATGTAGTAGGGAAGGGTTTTACCCTCTGCAGGGCTGGCACCATTGGAGGGACATGCTGCATTCCCCTGCAGGGAGGCAATGGGCTGCTGCTAACCTGTGCAGGCAGGAGGCTCCACATGGGCATCCTACAGATTTTTCCTAAGCCTGCTCTTCTATCCCTAGCCAGGCATCTCTGACTCTGCCAAGATGTGGATGCTTATGTTGCCAGCTCCTCTCACTGGAAGCTAATAGCTAGCTCCCTGAACAAAGAAAATCCAATTTGGCATCAAAAAGCAAACAGCCTAATTCTGGTCTCTCATCTTTTTCCCTGCTGGTGCAGTTCATCAGACTTTTTGCTGATTTATACCTTGGATGAAAGAAGACTTTCAGACCCAAGGTCATTCTCCTGTCAGGTGTGGATGTAGGCGTGTCCTCACTGTAACACAGAATGAAAGGCTTTATGAGCCAAGGGTGTTCACAAAGGGAGGACACATGGAGCTCCTGGAGCAGGTCCAGCAGAGGGTAACAAAGATGATTAAGGAATAAGGATAGGCTGAAGGAGCCAGGCCTGTTCAGCCTTGAGAGGAGACAACTGATAGGGGACCTCATCAATGTCTATCAGTATCTGAACGGAGGGTGTCAAGAGGAAGGATCCAGGCTCTTCTCAGTGGTGCCAAGCAATAGGACAAGAAGCAGTGGGCAGAAACTGATGCACGGGCAGTTTCATCTGAATATGAGGAAGAACTTTACTGTGCATGTGACTGAGCACTGGAACAGATCGCCCAGATAGGTTATGGAGTTTTCCTCATTGAAGATATTCAAGATCTGTCTGGACACAATCTTGTTCAATGTGCTCTTAGGATGACCCTGCTTCAGCAGGGAGGTTGGACCAGATGACCCACTGTGGTCCCTTCCAACCTGACCCATTCTGTGATTCTTTGAATGCTTGCATCCATACGCAATGCTATGGGCAGTGGTGGGCCAAGGACCCGGCTGCCTGGGGAATGAGGCTCCTTCTGGCAAGCCTCTTTGATAAATTGTTTGTAAAAGCCTGATGGGACCTTATGTTTTTTTTCCCTTTTCTTCAATAGGACCACTAGAAAAGAAAATTATTATAGTTTCCTTTGCTGTAGCAGAGCTCAAAGGGGAAATTAACTTAGGAGCTGATGCACTGCTCACTGAATTCAGTGGGGCTTTTTCTGCCAGCTTCAGTGGAAACTCTGGAACTGGCTCTCTATCAAAGGTGACTTTGATTTTTTGTGGTTTTGTGAGCCTTTCCTCCCATTTATCTGTGGGGAATAGCTCTGGGAGGCTTCAGAGCTCAGATGAAATATTTGCTGTAGCTGGTCCTCAGTTTATTTTCTTCCTTGCCTCATGACTGTTCCTCTTTTACAGTTGGCAGCTGTAATCATCGCTGGCCTCCTCCTGCTCTACATCCCATTGTGCTATGAGAATTTCCATTTCCACGTGGCTCATTTGTATGCTCACCTCGGGTACCCCAATGCCCAGCACATCCTGGGACAGAGGTATTTGCAAGGTAACGTTTCTCCAATCTGTGGATAACTTGCTGCCAGAGTAGGTCTGCTTATAAGCCAGAACTATAGACATGGCTCTGTGGTATGTGGTACCACCACACTGCTGGATTTTGGATGCTGTATTCTATAACCTATCTATGACTTTGTTACCTTTCTTACACCCAGGAACCGGAGTGGAAAAAAATGAGGACATGGCCATGCACTGGTTCAGGTGAGGCACAATTCCTGCTGTGGGAAATTGGCTTCTTCTGGGAAAAGACTACCGTGGCATGGGAGGAGGAAAAAGAGCTGGCAGTGCTTTGGGGAACAGCTGCACTGAGCTGTCCTGTGGCAGTGGGAGGGAGGTTCACAGGTCACAGCAGGGAGATCTGGAGCTCCCAACTTCTCACTGTGGGAGCTTTGCTCCACTTTCCCCACCTACTATTGCTATTTTTTTAAATCAGTGAAAGAAAGGAAGTGTCTCGGCAGCAAGAGTGCAGAGAATGCTGCTGTTGCTGAATAGCCTTTTGGGAAGGTTTGAGCTGCAGGTGGGCAGCAGGGAAAATGCACAGGCGCAGGAGGGGAGTGAGCCAGGAACTGCTGAGGCAATGGAAAATCAAGTTACAGCAGTGTATTAATTTCCTGCTCTCAGCACACCCTCCCAAGAGGCTTCTGCCACATAAGTGAGGCAGCCATGCCTGTGTGTGCATTTGCTGTGGTACCCACAGTGGTCACACCTGTGGTGGGAGCCTAGGCTGCATGCCCCGAAATCCCATCACTCTTGGTGATAAACAGGAAGGATGAGAGACAGGGAAAGTTACTGTGCTACCTAAAAAGTGAGGGGAGAGGAGGGGGCACTTTGGATGTTTCTTCTGTGTCTGCTCAGTGCATAGAACAGCATCAAGCTGCAGAAAGGGCTGAAATAACTATGCCTGTAACAGCAGGAGTTGTAATCAAAGAAGGCATCATTAAGAACAACCCTACCTAGAGAAATGCTGAAGCCTTCGTGCCTTTCTGAATAAGGATGTTTTCCAAATCAGGGCCTGAACATTTCAAAGGAGTCACATTTCAGAACAGTGAATTATACATACTTTCTTTTTTATTTGCTCTGTTGTGGTTTAACCTCATCTAGCAACTAAGTACCACACGGCTGCTCACTGATTTCCCCTCTCCCCTCACAGCTCTATGGGTTGGGAAGGAGAACTGGAAAAAGGTAGAACTTGTGGGTTGAGATAAGAGCAGTTTAATAATTGAAATAAAGTGAAATAAATTGAAATAAAGTGAAATATAACAATAATAATAAAAGAGAGGAATAAAAAGCCAAGAAACACAATTGTTCACCACTCACTGACCAATGCCCAGCCTGTCCCCAACAAGTGATGGGCAGCTCCTGCCCCACTCCCCCCTCGCCCCCCTAGTTTATATATTGAGCATGATACTCTATGATGTGGAATATCCCTTTGGCCAGTTCGGGTCAGCTGTCCTGGCCATGCTCCCTCCCACCTTCTTGTGCACCTCCCCACTGCCAGAACATAGGAAACTGAAAAATCATGGATTTAGGGTAATCTCTGCTCAGCAACAACCAAAATATCAATGAGTTATCTACATTATTCTCATACTGAATCCAAAGCACAGCACTGTACCAGCTACTAGGAAGAAAAGTAACTGTACCTCAGCCAAACCAGGGCAGCTCTTACCTCACTTTTAAACATTTTAACTCGGGTTTTCTTCTTCTGTACGTCTCTTACCATTTTCTTTGCTTGTCTCTGCCCCCTATAGGCAGGCTGCGGGGCAGGGCCACCCCCACTCCTCCTTCAACCTGGCGGTGGGGGCACTCAGAAACATGACCGTGGCACTTGAAGAAGGGTAACCTGAGTTAATCCTCTTCCTTCCCATTTCAGCTGCGTTCCCAGCTCCTCCTGGGGAGGTGGGAGGGAACCTGGTGCTGTAAGTACTCCACGCATGAAGCTACTCTGGCATTTCTAATGCCCTCTTCTTGTAATGTCAGTAATGCTGCCCTACCTGCAGCAGGAAAACCGAAAACTCCAGTTAGTCCGATGAGATTTTAAAAATTAGGTGTCACAGTACCCAAAATTCCTGTGGTCTGAGTGCATATGTATTTCCATCACGATTTCCCAATCAAGGCAGGGGACAAGACCCATACTAGTATAGAAAAAGCTATTGAAGTGACGTGAATTTTCTGCTGTAAAGACCTGTCTTTCTTTTTTTGGGGAACTCCCTTTCCACTCTTCTTCCCATCCATTGGGGTCAATGAGAAGTTTCCTGTTGCCTGCCTGGGGGTTGGGTTGAGACCACCCAGGACGCGTTTCTCTCCCTAATGTGCCTGTGCACTCTTCACACCAGTGTTCCCAGCAAGGCCCACAGCCAAAGAAAACTTGCCTTGTGCTTTGTACATTTGCTGTGGTGACTAGTCCTGGGGCTAAGTGAAGCTAAAACAACTGATGAGTTCCCAGCACAGTGACTGATCGATTTTGTGTATTGTTTAGTTTTGATTTTTTTACATTTACTCCAAGTCTGAAAATTAAAGTTGAGGCTGGAGAGAGCAGTTTTAAACTAAATGCAGCTAAAATAGCATTGTTTGGGCAAACCCTGTGGTTTGAAGCCAGCACATTTTGTTTCAATTTCCATTCCATGTTGCATGATGAGGCAGTCTTATGTTTTGAATGGGATTTCAAGAACTCCAAACCCCTCTCTACTTCAAGTAAGATGAGAAAATCACCAAACCCAAAACACATGTGCTCAGACCACAGGGAAAAAGCAGAAGGAAAATCAGATATTTTTCTGAATAGTGGAGAGTTAACTTTACAGACATTTTCAGTAGCTGTGCTCCTCTTATAAAAGCCTGGGTAATTGAAATTTAGCTAGGAATGAATCAAACATCCTCCTAAATTTTCTTGATGAAGGTTTCATGTCCTTCAGGGAAGTGGAGAAACTTCTCAGTGTGGCAGCAGCCCAAGGGCTTCAAGAAGCTCAGCAACTTTTGGAGAACATCCTCAAGAGCAGAAACCTTCCCTGAATGACTACTGCTGCAACACCAGTGCTTATCCAACTTTGCCAACTTAGCTACCCTACTTTCTCCTTGCTGAGTGTCTTTAGGTGTTTGAGTCATTCATTGAACATTGCACTTGCTTCCTACTGGACCTCCATGGTCAGATCTGTGGCAGTCATGTGTTGGTGCTCCTCTTTTCACTTCCTGGCTCTTCACTTCTGAAGAGCACTGAAAGGGTGGGGTGGAGGTGACAAATAGTCTTCAGGGTCACACTGGCGATGGGCATATGAATGTTTTGGAAAAAACACCACTACTGTTGCACCAACTTATCTGCTAATACTAAGTTCAGTTTAGACCCCAATATTGACCTGGGCTTGGTGTGGTGTTGCTTGCACATTTGTGCTACCTGTATTTCATGTTCTGCTTAGGCATTGTGATAACTACTCACAGCTAAGCCTTTATCACTTTAAATCAGCATGGCATGCATGCACAATGCCATTTGTAACAGAAATGACAGTGATTTAATAGAAAATATAAATGATGCTCTCATTTAATGCTATCATTCCTTGTCAGCATTACCACTGTCATGCCAGTTTTGGGGAAAAGTAATTCAGTTTAATGGAAACTGCCTTCATTTTCAGGGTGGTCTCGGTTTAAAACCACAGTGAGCAATTGCATTTCATGGGAAGTGCACTCACTAAACAAAGACCCACAGCATTTTGCTGGCAATAAAATTGTTTCCCAGGGCTGCCTTTGTTGGTGTGCAATCTTTCCCTTCCTCCTACTGTGATTATCCAGCTCACTTGTTGCATACATGGGGTCCTGCACTCCCCCTGGATGCCTGAGGCCTCGCTGGTGAGCCTGAGACCCAGGGGTTGCCACTGAGGGAGCAAATGGGACAGCAAGCCCATGGTGGGCGGTCAGGCTTTGGTTTCTGAGAACTGCGTTTGTGCTGTGACTTGTGGGCAAAGATGTGAAGTATTTTGGGCAGGCTCCTATTTTCCTGTACCCTCTTGGGTATCAGCCTCAGTATCTTTTGAGGGTGATGCTGGCAACAACTGAGGTGCATCACACAGGCACAGCGTGCCAGCACCCAGTGCAGTGGAGCGTGGCAGAGGCTGATAGCCACACATCAAGTGAGGGATGGCCAGGCTTTGCCTCTTCGTCACCTGGCAGTCACCAGTCTGGGCTCCTCAGGGCCAGTTCTGCATCTTGCTCCCAAGAGGAGAGGACAGAGGGGAGACCTGGGGCCTGGCTATCCTTCTGCCTCTCCCAGTCCTGGCACCATGTGCTGCAGACCAGTGCTCTCTGATGCAGTGCAGCTGCCTGCTCCCCCTGCTTGTCTCCTTTCTCTCTCCCTTCTGTGCTCCCTCCCACACATCCCTTTATTAAATCTGGTACCGTAAACTGCACAGCAGAGCACCAGGACAGTTTCTCTCTTCCTCAAGCAGAAAAGTAAGACACCATTTTCCAAATCAAAAAACTCATTTTGGTGGCCTCTGTAGTGGCTGTGGACTGGTGCCCTGAGCCAGGACCCTTTATGGGCAGGGAATATTTCACTTGACATGAGGCTTGAGCTGCATCACGTCTCAGACTTTTTTTTTTTTTTTTCTCATAAACACACATGAGCTGTAGCTCCTGATTTGGAAACTAGACCTATGCTATACATCTCATAAATAGAGAGACACACCAGTTAAGTGCACTGAGCATCCTTTCCAGGCCTGTGCTACCCTTCTTTTTGTGCCTGTGAACAGGAAAATGCCATTTTTGTCCCCACAATACAGCATCCACTGGGCAAATAATGTGAAGAGCTATCTCAAAATCCCCACTGAAACCCAGAATCATAGTGTCTTCTGCCACTCCTCTACCCCCAAAATCGTCCTCATTTTCTTCATCCTCCCTAACCACAGCAGCCAATGTCAGAGGGACACTCAAGCATGGCTGGGGAGAGCTGTATCCCGTTGTACACCTCCACCAACTGGTGATGGCCAAATTCACATCCCTTTGTTATTGCCACTGGGTTCAGGATAATGCTGTCAGTGGCCCAGATATGACATGTGGCACTGCCTCGGTGAGCTAAGGTGTACCGACTTGAGTATTTGAGGAGCAAATATGTTGAGAGTCTGGTGGGCAGTGTCATTGTATTTTGCAGTGTGGGTTGGCCCTGGCTGGGTGCCAGGTACCCACCAAAGCTGCTCTCTTACTCCCCTCTGCAACTGGACTGGGGAGAGAAAATAGAACAAAAGCCTCATGAGTTGAGATAAGGAGTGGGAGAGATCACTCACTGATTACAGGCAAAACAGAACGAACTTGGGGATATTAACTGAATTTATTACTAACAAAATCAGAGCAGGATAATGAGAAATAAAATAAATCTTAAAAAACATCCCAGCAGTGCAGGGAGACAGGGATGGGTGTTGATGTCTGTTCATCACAGGTTGTTTCTGATGCTGCTTCCTCCTCAGGGAAAGGAGTCCTTCTCCTTCTCCAGTGTGGGGTCCATCCCATGGGAGACAGTTCTCCACAGACTTCTCCAACATGAGTCCTTCTCATAGGCTACAGTTCTTCACAAACTGCTCTAACATGGGTCACTTTTCACAGGGTGCAGTCCTTCAGGCACAGGCTGCTCCAGTGCACGTCTCCCACAAGGACAAGTCCTACCAGAAATCCTGCTCTAGTGTGTGCTCCTCTCTCCATGGGCCTGCAGGTCCCTGCCAGGACCCTGCTTCAGTATGGATTTCCCATGGGTTCACTGTCTCTTTTGGGCATCCACCTGCTCCAGCATGGGTCTCCTCCACAGGCTGCAGGTGGATCTCTGCATCCCTGTTGACCTCAATGGGCTACAGAGGCACAGTCCGCTTCACCATGGTCTTCACCATGGGCTGCAGGGGAGTCTCCACTCCAGTGTCTGGAGCACCTCCTCCCCCTCCTTCTCTACTGACCTTGGTTCTGTGTAGTTTTTCCTGCCACATTTTCTCACTCCTCTCTTCTCTGGCTGCAATTAGATCTGCAAAATAACATTTTTTTTTCCTTCTTAAATATGTCATCACAGAGGCATTACCACCATCTCTGGTTCAGCCTCGGCTGGCAGCAGGCTGGAATTGGCTCTATCAGATTTGAGGAAGCTTCTAGCAGTTTCTCAAGAAGTCAAACCCATAGCCCCCCAACTACTGAAATCTGGCCATGCAAACCCAATACACATGGGATTTTAGAAATCACCTTTTTCTGTCCCCCAGTCAAAATGAGCGAGCAGGTTTTTGTATGCTGATCAATTTTCCCACCTGGATTGTGTCACTGCCCAGCACCAAAATGGGCATTAACACTGACCATGAGATTCTGCAGCTACCAGGCAACAAGTCAGCCTCAAGGTTCATGCTGCCTTCACTTCAGTGACAAGGTGTAATTATTTTGTTCATTCTCTCAAAAAGAGCTGTTTTGGAATATAACATTTTTCCTGTAGCTGTAGCTTCCTTGCTGGTATACATAGTCTTGTACAACGGACGAGTGACCTGTCATCCAGTGCTGTCCAGGTGGCCTCTTTTAATAAGGAGTAGTAAGAGCTGGACAATAAATCACAAGAAACATGTTCTAACAGAAAAAAAAATTACTGTTGGTTTAATAAAGCCAGTTATCAAACAACAGCAGGAAGAAGCCATTGCAACTTGATATAGTGCTGAGATTTCACCAGAAAAAGACGTTAACTGGTTTTCTGCAATTTGCAGGATTGACACTCGCATTTTTACCTTCACACCATCTCCCCTGAGACACGGGTGTTTCCCACCCTAATTACTGCCCATACAGTCTCGCCCTGGATTTTCTTTCAGTGTATGATTTTGCAGTCGATGGCTGAGAGTACATACATTCACATTCCTCCTGCTTTTTCCCTATTTCTCCACAGATCTGCCTCACTGTGACTGTGCTGGCTGCTGGTAGGTGTGGGCACCCTGTCCCCCCTGCAAGGAACAATCCCTGGTTGTGGGGTGCTTGTTCCACACAGGACCTTCCTGGCAGCTGCCAGCCCTCTTCTCCTTGGCACTGCCTGTACTCAGGCAATTAGAAGGATTTTCTTTCCCAAACCACAGCTCTAATTATAATCTAATTCAGCTTATTTGAAGTACAGTTTGGTAGTATTTCCATTATGCAAATATCAATTTATTATCCTCACATTATGTTTTGACTACAGTTGTGTTCCTAATTAGAGGCAATTTAACTGCTTTTAAAAAACCCATCCTTTCCTCTCCATGCACCCTTACTTCCTCGCAAACCACACAGTACAGACATTTAGCATGGAGTCAGTGATGAAAACCTGCAGTTATCAGCTCCGTTTGCATCACTCTAATTGACTTTCATTATGTGAGAAGCCACTTAGAAGGCACGA
Organism: Platyrinchus mystaceus; assembly: GCA_035041135.1. Classification (NCBI taxonomy): domain Eukaryota; kingdom Metazoa; phylum Chordata; class Aves; order Passeriformes; family Tyrannidae; genus Platyrinchus; species Platyrinchus mystaceus. The sequence goes on from JAWWLV010000144.1 coordinate 22,995,517, forward strand.
ATTTTTCTGATTTACTTGGGATTGGAGGCATGAAAAAGAGCAGGGAACTGACTCCAGCTGCATTTCTAACATTTTTCTGCCCAAAGTTTCAGGTGGATTTGGTGTGGCTACCAATCCCAGTAACTGACCACTCTGTTGCCTTTGGCTGGTGGGGGGAAGTTATATTAATGCTGGTCAGGGAAACACAACACATTTCTGCCATAAGAGACAGAAAAGCTGATCCCAGGAATTTGGCATAAAAACCCCTCAACCAGGCTGCCGAGGAGGTATTTGTCTGTCCTGCTTGGTCCCACCAGCAGAGGCACCAAGAAACCAGGACAAAAGGCTATGATAACAGCAATTCCCATCTGTCCTGGCTGAAGGCAATGGGAGGACCGAAGGTTTTGGTCATGCAGGCTGTGCAGCTTGGTGCAGGCCTTAGAAAGTGGGCAGAGGAGATTTTCTATGGAGAGAAGTGAGGCAGCCATGGGGAGATGTGTGGGAATAGGGACTAGGCAGTGGGAGTTTATGGAGAGCTGAGCATCTGCCAATCTGTCACCAACATCCTTAAAAATCCCCACAGAGTTATTCCTCCCAAAGCCTTTTGCAATAACCATGAATTCTAAGCACTCTTCTGTTCCTTTTGTTACATGTGCCTGCTGCCACAGCTCAGGGCAGGAAAGGATCCTACCTGCTATGCATGTGGCAAAAAGGTTTCTGCCTCCCAAAGCATCTCCAGGGCCTACCCTGTTTAATGTGGCTGGCATGTTTTCTGACAATAGAAATGTTGTTTTACCAAACATTTTGAGGAGCTCTCAGAACTTTCCAGAAAGACGAGTCTTAGCAGGGGGAAGGCAGCATTATTGCCTGCAATGAAAACCCACCAGAATGATCAAACCCACAGATGGCTAAAGAAGCTGTGCAGCTCTGGCTTTGAAGTGTGTGCTTCAGCAGCAGCTGAACGTTAGGGGTCCCCAGTGGACTTTCAAAAGCTTTGTAAGGGGAAAAAAAAAAAAAAAAGACTGAAGTGTTCCCGAATTTGTCTACAATATAAATCCCAATACCCCACCCACCTACCAGGCAAGCTCTGTTGATACCAGGGGCGAAACCACAGCATTAATGCTCTGACGTAAAACGAAGACAGTGGCTGCTGCACTGTGCCTACAGAAACCCAGAGCTCTCGGAGAGGGCCTTCTCTTTCTGCCCAAAGTCAAGCTTCAGAGCTTTCTGCTCCATTTTTTTCTTAATTGCAAGTGCTATTGCAGTGGGAAGGGTTGTTTTTGTTTTGCCAGTCCCCCTCCCCCCTTTCAGTTTATTTTCCTCAGGAGATATTATCATTTGCGCATTTAATTCAGTGTCCTGTAATGGAGACTTACTGTTCACGGGCAGGTATGGGGGAAGCTCTGCCATGGCACTGCCACATTGCACCAAACCTCCTCCAGCTGGCAAGGAGCTGGGTTCCTCCCATGGGAGAGGAGCTGGCAGTGGGATTAGGCAGATCATTTGCACTTGTTGCATCCATCAGGTGTCTTAAAGGCATAGAACACCCTAGCTGACCAGCTATCTCCCCATCACACTCTCCCACATTGTGAAACACCATCAGTTCAATGAGAGCACAGCTTACCTTCCTCATGAAGGAGGTATGGTCGGAAGGAGAGGCCAAACAGTGGTGCTTGTGTCCAGATGGGAGCAGCAAGGCTTTTCCAAGCCCAGCTCAGCACTGGTGGTATTTTGGATAGTGCCCCCTCTTTCCTTATCACTCCAGTGAGCATTCCAGGCCAGCGCATTGCCAAGCCTAAGGAGATCTCACTGCTGCGTGATGCTGTTCAGCTGAGGGAAGTTTTCTTCTACCCTCTGTAACAGCAGGTTACTTGCTATTCCTCAGGATGACTGATGACTTCACATATAGCCTCACACACAGTGCAGAGCCTGCCAGCTCCAAGAGCCAAACTGTCTTTATGTTGAATTAGGCTGTAGTCATGCCTCACTGGAAGAAAGATGTGGACCCACACCTAAGGGAGCAGCGTTTGTCACTGGACAATAAAATATATGATGAATATTAATGCTAAATGCAATTATTGTTAGGGTATTCCCAAAGGCAGTAAAGCATCTATGATTCTCCAGCTCGGTGAACTTTACCCTTACTGGGTATGTCAATACCATACTCCTGAGCCAAAACCTGTTTGGGAAAAGACTTAAGTGCAGGCAGAATAAGCATGTTTCAGTGCTACACATCTTAACTGGGACTTACTGAAAACCTGAAAATACATCATTAAGCTGGATGTTTTGAACCAGGCACCACCACCCTTTCAAACTCATTTCTGAGTTTGGCTGTTTCCCTTGATCACAAGCTGGACATAAGGGCACCCTTGCTAGCTGTGAGCTTTGCCTCATTCCAGTTAACAAGGATTCACTACCTTTTTTTCACACTTGAGGCATTGAGAAGGTACCACACCTTCTCACCTGAGCCTTCCTTAGTGCTGCAGATAATTGCCATCTGCTTTCCAGTTTGAGGCTCACTTTGGGCACAGGCTGTGGCCAGGGAACACCAGGGAAAATGGACAGCTGTGGCTGTAAAATCTTGGGGATAGCCTCAGCTTGGAAGGAATGCAGTGGTGACCAGTACAACAGTTTGTACAGACAGCAGCCCCTTAAAAATAGGCAATGCTAGTGCTTATTTTGCCATTAGCTGCCAACCAAATACCTATACATCCTTGCCCAGAAGTGGTGATCCAGCCTCAAGGCTGCCAAGAAGGTGGAATAGGTAGAAGGGAATAGGAGGAGGTGGAGGGAGCCCTGGCAGGATCCATACAGTAGAGGCAGAACTGCAGACCCAACCTCTGTGTGGCACCACAGCCCTTCACCTGTCTCTTTGTGGAAAAGCTTGGCATGACTCAGGCACAAGAACCCAAGGGAAACCTTTGTCAGGCCACAAAGGTGGGATGCAAGCAAGTTACTAGATGTGGGAGCAAGGCAAAAATCAGGTGCTGAGAAAAGTGATGGGTTGCAGTCATAGCAGTGACTTCTTGAGAGTGACATGCCATGGAGTTTTTCTCTAAGACAATCTCTAGTTTTATAAGCTACAAAGATCTGAGTGTTGTAATGACACAATCAGAATAAAGCTAGAACCTTAAATTTTTGGCTGTTTTCATCAATGTTAATTTTCCGTACTTCAGTCTATTAGAACTTACTATGTAAAGCAGGATAATGTCCCTGTACTGGCTTCTAATTCTTGTGAAAATTTCCCCAATTATCCAAAACCATAATCAGGAAAATATTCCATGCACACACAGCTCATTACCCAAATGCATCTGGTCCTGGTCCTCCACTGCAATGTAGTCAAAGCTCCACTAATTTCACTGGTCAGGGAAGAGCCAAGGAGATGCAACATGCACTATATTAAGAGGTGACCTA
>JAWWLV010000144.1:23008515-23025252 GCA_035041135.1 Platyrinchus mystaceus
GTTGCTGAAATTCTCAAGGCTTTGCAAGTGCCCTTTGAAGAAAGGAACTGTATTTGCTGACTGTCCTCTGTCAGATGTGCCTGTTGTATGAAACCAACCAAAGGTTTTCTCTCTCCCTTTCTTGTTCCAGAGATCTTTGCTGAAGCCAGTGACCGAGACTGGAAGAAAATATGCCTACATGGTTTCTCCAGGATGTCGCGTTCCTTCCCTTTTTTTTTATTTTCAATAAAATACCCGCAGACAAAAATAGAAATAGTTTAGTCATATTTTTTTTAATTTTCAGAAAGCACCTGCAAGCAAAAATGTTTAAATAAAATTGAAGTTTACTTTTTCCAGTGGTAAAAATTTGCACTGTGTTTGTTCGGGTAGCACTTTGCTGCCTCGAAAAAGAAGAAATGAGGGAGGGCACCTGCCTTTAAAACAGCAAAGTGCAAAGAATAGTCTGAATGGGCCAATGTATTGATGGTCTATAAAAATTTCTATTATGAGTAACCAACAGGACAATAATCGCACATATTGCTGACAAGGACATCTGCCTCCAGAGGTTATTATATGACATCCCACAGGCTGCAGTAGTTGTGTGCCAAAAAAACATGCCAGCGGAATGTTTTCCAAGCTCTCGTGCACATCCACACCCTCAGCACTCGACCTGAGTTACTGAGGCTCTTGCTCACTTTCAGCCTTGGAAGCCTCAAGCTGGGGCAGCAAATGACAAGGTGTGCTTGGAAACGGCTCTGCCTGTCTTCTGTGACGGAGGGATGTCACTCGTGGGCTCCTCAGAAATCTGCTTCACAAGTGCTCATGTCCCGTGCTTTCTAACAGTTCCTCCGGCTTGCAAGAAGCGCGTGCTTATATCTGCGGAGCACAGCTGATGGAAACCAATCTCCTGGCAATTCTGAAGTTCTCTTAGAAAGCTGAGAAATCTTTGCAATTAATTTCTTCTCCCCTGACCCAGCCGTATCTTTCCTTTCTTTTGCCTTAGAAACACATGAACAGGGAGTCACTGGTGGGGTTCCACAGGGCGCCATCTTAGGCCCAGTGCTCTTCCACATGACTTGGGACACAGGGCTGGAAGGGATACTGAGCAGGTGTGCAGGCGACACTAAACTGGGAGGAGCTGTCGACTCCCGGGAAGGCAGGGAGGCTTTGCAGAGACACCTTGACAAATTAGAGCGCTGGTCGTTCACCAATCATACGGAGTTCAATATAGGAAAGTTCTTTTCCACAAGGGAAAGTTCTGGATTCTGCACCTGCAATGGGGCAACCCTGATGGAAAGCAGTGCCATGTAAAAGGACATGGAGGTCCTGGTTGATGGCAGCAGACTAATAAAAAGGGATGAAGAGGAGGGTTGAGGAAGGGCTTAATTTTCTTTATTTTGAGGGGGGCGGGAAGGGGGTGGATTTCTTTAGCCACTGAAAGGCTACAGTGTTCCTCAGGCTGAAGGTGGAAGGAGGTGAGTGTCTCCCTCTGCTTTGCCCTCATGAAGCCCCACCTGGAGTGGTGTGTCCAGCTCTGGTGCCCAGCACAAGCAGGATGTGCCTGTTGGAGCAGGGCCGGAGGAGGCCTCAGCGGGCTGGAGCACCTCTCCTCCACAGCCGGGCCAGGAGAGCTGGAGAGGAGCAGGCTCCAGGGAGGCCTCACTGAGGCATTCCAGTGCCTGAAGGAGGCCTGTAGGAATGGCAGTGATTTATTACGTGGGCAGAGACTGATAGGAGAAAGGGGAATGGTTTTAAACCAATTGTGGGGAGAACTGTGAGGGTGGTGAGATACTGGAACAGACTGCCCAGAGAAGCTGGGCATCCCTGGAAGGCCTCATTCCAGGACAGGGCCCTGAGCACCGTCATCTAGTGGATGGTGTCCCTGCCCATGGCAGGGAGTTGGAAGCAGGTGATCTTTGAGGTCCCTTCCAAGCTAAGGCATTCTGGAACTCTGTGAGGGTGCAAAGAGCACTCTTGTTACCTGGGCATGGAATGTTACCCAATGGTTGCCATGAGGACTCACGGACTTCCCCTCTAGCTTTGGGCAGAAACTGGTGACTCAGGAATGGGAATATTGAAGTGGGGGGATATTTGCAAGCCATCAAGATAGGCTTTTTCTTGGTGAGGCAACTGGTAAGAGATCAGAGCCGATGTCTTTTCCTTTATGCGATGCACTCAAGTAGGAATGGCCCACAGCACCATTCAATGCATATTCCAGCTGTTTGTCATTATCTGTGCCTCATACCTCAAGGGAACATATATAGCAGGGTACTGCAAAATTAGGATACCCTCTCTGATTCTCATTTTGGTGGTTTTGTTTCTGGCTTTGTTTTTCTATGTGGTATACATTCCCCTATGTTAAGTGAATCTTCTGTTAATTTCTATCCCCCACAAGCTGCTGTCATGCAACGGAACTGTTGTGAGGAGCTCAGCCACTGCTCCTCTTGTGCTGCCACTTGTGGAAGACAGGGGTGGTAATGCTCTGTGTGGACTGTTGAGGCAAAGCTTGAGTGAAATGCCGGACATGTTCCTGAAGAGAACCAGGGCACCAGTTGAATCTTACCTCACTGTGTTCCACCATAGCAGCCCATTTCATTCCTCTGCAATCTCTGATCTTGATTCTAACATTTTATTTTTCAGCTGGTGAAGAATTCATCGATCTCACAGGTGAATCTTTTGAGCCAGTCTAACTGGAGATAATTCTGTTGTGGTAAGCAGTAAATGTCACCCTTCTCTCCATCTTGCAGTCAAATTAATTTTCTCTTGTGCTCCTGGGCCTGTCTTCTGGCATGTGACTGAGCAGCCTGACCTCAAGGGTTGAAATATGGGTCTGATTTACCGCTTAAGACAGAGTTCCCAGTCAACTCCAAATGCACCCATGAACACATCAGCATCTCTATCACTTGCGGAGGGTGGAGAGTAATCTAAAAGAGGTTGTTGCTTCAGAACTCAGGGAGAACATTTACAAATCATGGGTAATGTAACAGAAAGAGATGCCATTTACAGCTGAAGCTGTTCTAGAGATACCCAAGGCGTAGGACAGTGATTTAAAGAAAAAGCAAAGGAGAGGACAGAAACTCTTTGACTTCACAAATATGAAGTGTTTAGCTGCAACACTGGTTTAAGGTACACCTATCACTGAGGCACAACTGTAGTGGACTGGGGCACAAACTAGTTCTGTTTATTACTCCAAAAAGTCTTTAAATAAGATCCAGCCCACAGTGTAGTTTATCCCCTCAGTTTTGGGATGCCACTGCTGCCTTGTAAAGCAGATACATTTAGCAAGAATAGGAAAAGGCCTCAAGCTTTTGTACAAAAGTATCTGCATGACCCAGCTCAAGTTCCACAAAAATAAGAGCGGACTTGGGGTTGGGTTTTTTCTTCAGCAGCTGTTCATCTAATACAGAGTGTTTATGGTTATCACAGCTGAATTTGCCAATTTGAGGGAGAGAGAGGGAATGAAACACCTACAGCCCAAAACCAGTTAGGGAACTGAAACAGGGGAGCAGCTTCAGGTGGTTTCTAATCTGCTTCCATTTCTACCCCATTGCAGCAGCAGGACCAAAACCAGCAGCATCCACTTTTTTCCAGAGCAGCAGATAATTCAGTAGTGCTACTAATGAGTGACACTGAAGAGGAACCAAGAGATGATAATGGGTATGTGACAGATAAAATGTCTCTCTAAAGTCTAATTTCTGATACATGGTACAAACAGGTTTTTGCCAACCATTTGGGTTCTATTTGATTCTGTGTGAAAATTTTTGAGCTGGAATATAGAGACCTGCCTGGAAGAGCACTAATTTAAAAACAAAAAAAACCCAACCAAAACAAAAGCATCAAAATCCAGTAGAAACTTTTCTTCTTTGTTTATGAAGGCATTACTGAATGTATCTTACACTATGACTTGAGATACACTGAAGTGCTTGCAGAACATAATAGTTCTTGGAATAATTTTGTTGCTGGGCTGGGATAATGCTAAATCTAAATAGGGAATGTTTTCATTTCTGATGTTTTATGTATTGGTAACCCTTGATGCACAGTGAAATTAGTGGCTGCATGTTTTTTTATGGTTCTGTTCTCTGTAGCACATGGCAAACAGGTCTTATTAGTTCTGCAATTTGGGTGGATAAGAACTCAGAGGTAAAGATCCACATGTTGTCATCCTTTCTGCTTTGTTGGGGGGGAGGGGCAGAGGGGGAACTGTGCAACTCAGTTGGCTAATGTGGGGTGCTGTGGGCAGCTGGCTTAAAGCACACACCTTGTTTTGGAGCTCCAACAAGCACATCACTCCAAGTCACTTCTTGGTGGTGTACGTAGAGGGAGAAACCCTTGCCAAGATGGCACTGGAAGAACTGAGGATTCCTTATTGTTCTAGGAGTAACTGGCAGATACTCCAAGTCCTATTTCCCTGGTGCCAATAGTGCAGCAAACTGGAATTCTTTACTCCCAATCCCTGTTGTGGTTTCCTTTCTTCAGCAGCTGTTCATCTAACATAAAGCGTTTGTGGTTAACACGTCTTAATTTGCCCTTTTGAGGGAGAAAGAGGGAAAGTAATACTTTCAGCCTAAACCCAGTTAGAGAACTGAAACTGAGGAGCTGGCAGGAGGGTCTTCAAATGGTTCTTAAGCTGCCTCTGTTTTCTGCCCTTTTGCAGCAGAGGGAGCAGAACCAGTAGCAACCTCTTACTTGTTTTCAGGGCAGCAACTAATTGACTACCAGTTTGAGTGTACTTAACCAAAATAAGAGGTCGATAGCCTACCATTCTTCCCTTGTGCTGTTGTAACTGCTTCCCTGAGCTGATGTTTTTATGCAACACCAGGGGTGCAGACCAAAGTCTAATTGTATTTTCTTTTCTCTCCCTTCCCATATGCATTGATGAGGCTTCCTGAAGGTGAGTGGACGTTTTACAGTTGATAATGGAAATGTCCTTAGTGTAATTATTATGTTTTGTTTGTCTTTTTCAAGAAACTTGAGGATCAGGAAATGAAACTGCATTTAGCAAAAGGCAAAGGACTAATGCTAAAGCCTCTGTCCAGCATCTTAGAGAATGGATCCAATCTGCATCTGATAGCCACTATCAGACACACTGGAAAATCCCTGCAAATAGAAGTTGTGGCTGAATATTTATGCAGAAAGGAACTTTAATTTGCTTGATTATTGTTACATGGACTCTGGAGTTGCTGAGATCATTGTTGCATGCAGTTTCTGAGAGTTAGAAAGCAAACAGGATTTCTTGACACTTTGGATGTTAGAGACCAGGCCATTAAAATTTAATCTCCTTTGAACTTGGGCAATATAACTCCATTGTCAAGTTACCTTAACTCAGGAGAGAGATGATTACAGTTTCTAAGGAGACACTATTTTAAATCATTTTATAAATTCCAAGGACTGTTGTTAATAAGACTCATTTGATAGAAACTGCCTTTGAGTGGGGAGGTTTGGTTTAACACAGACAAAAAGAGTGCAACAGCTTAACATCATACAGCAACAAGGAAGCACAACGGCTCTGGAATATATAGTTTTAGATTTAAGCATCTCTTCAATCACTTACAAAGGTTTCTGAACAAAGCACTCTGTGTTTTACCAGGCCTTTTTTGTTGTGTATGTGCTATGTCACCGTGCTCCTTGGAAACTTGACTGCAGTCCTCTCTCTCCAGTATCACACAGCAATTGTTGCCCTTCCTGGCCATAGGATTCCAGCAGACACTTTTAGTAAGAGTGGGGTGAGGGAGCTTCCCTTTACAGGGCAGATTTATTCACAGGTAGTGTAAGTCTGTAGAACTTACACACTGAGAATGTCTTGGGTCACCTTTTCAGCTTTTTGTAGGGTGAATAGGGCAAAAGCTTTGTGTTGGTCCAGAAACATCACAGTGTCTGGAAGGCTTCAGCCTTAGTATTTGGGAAACTAGTGTGTTTAAGATTGCTTTTAACCCAGATGAATAGAGTTCATTTAAAATAGGAACCATTACAGACTGTTTATGATAATGCATTTGAAGGATAGTTCCAGGGAGAGAGAGAGAGTAAGAGATTTAACTTATCAAAATTAAATTACAGAGTATATACAACAAATGAGAAATCTTTCACTAAGAAGCCATCAACAGTCAGACAGCTCTGTACTGAGTAGAGATGATGAAGGTGAAACAACAGGTAATGATATGGATGTGACTGCTACAGCATCTGGACAACAGGGATCACCAGCAGAGCAAACTGCAAGTTCAAAGTATGTGTGCCTCATGACCTACCAAACACTGAATTCACTTTTAAAAAAATTTTTATACAGACAGGACTGAGTTATACTGCCACGGCCTTCACTTATTCTACTTATTTCCCTTTTTCAATGAGGACAGCATCCTGTGTTGTATGATGATCATATTTGCACTTGAGAATAAGGCAGCCCAAGACAGATGCATAGCTTTGCATACAACCTTAAAGATGGGAGTAGGGATATGGCAAGGAAGGCAGATAAGTCACAGGCCATAGCTCACAATGTATTGTCATTTTCTTTTCATGACAAGCTCTGATAGTGATGTTAAATACAGAAATACTTTCATTGTTATGGATGAGTCTTGGCATCACGAGACTGGCAGGCAGCAGCCGGGCAAATTCTGTGTCGGTTTTAATAAAGCTGGTGTGCTTTGAGCCTTTTGGATAACTGAAAGGCAACATAGGAGAGAATATAAAAAAGAAATATATTGTTCCTTCAGTCTCAAGCTTCTCAGTTACAGAATGCACCTTCCTGCTCTGTTCAGTTGAGGCTGAAAAACCTCAGAGCTGCAGCATTTAACATTGACCAAAGGGTCCTTCCTGGGGCTGGAGCTTGCCAGAGCCATTTGTAGTGTTACTCTGTAGTGTCAGACCTCATTCCCTTTTGGAATGAAGAGTTCCCAGAGGGCAGCTAGATCCTTTAGTTACAAATCTGTTATTGATGATGTCTTTGAGATTAATGCTGCCATACATAGGCTGCCCAGTGCTAAAGACTGCTGTTAATTCAAATCCTAGAGCAGGGGGTCTGACTGCATCTTTCTCCCACTGAAAACCAAGACGCCATTTCCTTTAGGACTGGGAGATCTAAACTCCTCATTACATGCAGCAAACTGAGAGACTTACAGATTTGCAGGGTTCTTCACAAGAAATGCATCATGGCTACTCAGTGCAGTCAGATGATAATGTGACATTTTATGTACCAGTAACCCTCGATGTTCAGCGATAGTAATGGCTGCTTGTTCTTTCTGGATCTATTCTCTCTAGTATATGGCCACTAGATACTAATTGGTGTCCAATTTGCATGGATATTTACTCACAGGTAAGGATCCACATGTTATCATCCTTTCTGCTTTGTGGGAGGGGGAAGGGGGCAGAGTGGGAGCTGTGCAACTCAGCTATCTTATGTGGGATGCTGTGAGCAGCTGGCTGGAAGCGCAGACCTTGCTATGGAGCTCCAAAAGTCACTTCTTGGTGGTGGGCGTAGAGGGAAAAACCCTTGCCAAGATGGCACTGACAGATCTGTGGGTCCCCCATTATGCTATCAGTAATAGACTGATTCCAGATCCTCCAAGTCCTATTGGCCCTGGTGCCAACAAGAGCAGCAAACTTGAATCCTTTCCTCCCAATACATGTTGTGGTTTCCTTTCATCCAGATTCTGCGAAGTAAACGACTGCTTTTGTCAACCCTGTGTGGCCATGTCTTCTGCAGTCGGTGCCTCCCTGTTGCCATTGAGGTTACCAGAGCTTGTCCAACCTGCAGCAGACAACTCACTCACAGAGAATATCATCCCATTTATATATGAGTACTTCTGTTTCTCAGCACAGACTCAGATGGATTTTGGTGGTGGAAGGACTTTTTGCTTCATGTATGCAGTTCTCGTTGTACACAGTTCTGTTTTTTCCTGAATTTAATTCTAAATTAATTATTAATTTAAGCATAGTCAAGTCTGTCTGCTCATCTATGTTGGACTCAGCTGGTAGACCTGTAACAGGTGGAAATAAAACTCTTGGTTGAATCAGTCAGAAGCATTTGTTCTTTTCGTCACACCGAAGTCATTGGTTTGGCAGAGAAAATACGCTAAAGGCAGAAGCTCTGTAGTTCTTGGGACAGTATGTGTTGTGTGGGGAAAAGGAAACAGGCACTGCTTGGGCTTCAAAGGCTTCTTTTTCTCAGGGCAGACTCAGCTGGAGGTGTTGGTGAAAATGTTGTGATTTCAGTGCCATGAAGATTGAAAGGCAGCAGATTGTACACACGTCCAAAGAAAACTATTCCCCTGAAGAGTAACTTGTACATATCTAGACAGCTTGTTTATGGTCCAAGCTGCTCCTTGTTATGTCTCTGGTTGTAGGATTCCATTGATGCCTGCCAGCTGATGACAGCAGCACTGCCAGCTTCTATAATATTCTCCCCCTTCTGAGAAGCCGGTAAGCTTAAGGTCAATTGCAAGAATATAGGAGTGTAAACTGCTGTGTTCAATATTTAACCTGCAAAATAGAAGGTCCTTTAAGTAGCGAGGTAAAGACATTAAGCAACTGCTGAGGAACGCAGCACCACCTTTTGCCATTGCCATCACTGTTTTCTTCACCGTGATCATCACCATTTGCCTTTTCCCCTGCAAAAGCAAATCGTGTGCAGAGGGAACGAGGAGCCAGCAGCAGCTCCTAAGCTCAAGGTGCTGACATGGGCTGGCAGCAAGTATCCCTGTCAGTCACAGGGAGTTACACTAGACATCGCCAGCGAGTGCCGATGGCTTGTACCTGTCCATATTTCTGGGAGAAAGCATCCTGCTGAATGCACAGCTCATTTCTCTAACTGCCTGCAGGGCTAAGCGAGACCTGCACTTCCCAAGCTCTGGGTTCAGCACTTGCAAACGTCTCCACCTGCCAGCTGGCCGTGGTACTTCACAGCTCAGGGTCTGTCACTGCTGAAATACCCTTCCCTGCATGGAAGCCCTGCACAAAGGCTCGTCTTGTATTCCTCCTTGAAAAATTCTTCTATTTCATCAGAAGAATTTTTAAGTTCCTGGGGATGGGAACCCCAGGGTAGAATAAACTGTCATGGACTTCAGGCATCATTAACGTGGTGCATCCAGGGTAGATATAAGAGCATTTGCAGTCAGAATGCCAAATTTCTTGCTGCTTGGGGAGACAGAATAAAGAGACAATGACACTGACATTTCTGCTCTATTTGAAGTAAAAGATGAAAATTTGCTGCAAGTTGTCCTATATAAAAAGCACTGCTTTCTTCTGCAAAGCAACTTTTAATAGGTATTTTTAGATAGGAGTTCTTTAGTTCTCTGTTGCAGTTTAGAGATTTCATAGGTTGTATATTTGGGAAGCTGTAATTTTACTGCTTCCAGCAGAATCATGGAAGCTCAATCCAAACAGCGGCTTTAATTTTGTTTACTAGTTAAAAAACCCGACACCAAAACCAACCAACCAAACAAACCAACCAACCAGAAGGAAGTATGGTATATTTACACATTTCAGATGTAATTTGCTTCTCCACACAATTTTGTAATCCTTATTGTAGATTATGGAAGGTTTCTTCAGAGGTCAGGCAGAGAAAAGTGTGACCAATACTTTATCTGTGCAAGTTTCACTAAATTCTAGAGCAGTATACAGCAAAGAGCTGCAGGTTACCATCCCCAGTCACCAAGTCATCCATATTCTAAATTCCTTAATGTCTAACACTGCACTTTGTCATCAGACAACAGGACCACATATTTGTGTTTTCATCACTTCCAGCTGTATGTGTGCTTTGCAGAGGAGCAATAAAAAGCTGAGCTCCTTTTAGCAAGGGCTGAAGTTGTCCTGAGCTCACCCAAATCTATTATTTTGAGGTTTTTAAAATGCATCTTTGTAGATATTTGAGAAGGTACTCTGCTGGCTATTTTGAATGGCTAATAAACTCTCTTTGTGTCATCCTAGTGAAAGGTCTAGTCAGAACACAGCATGTCCTACAGTCCCTCAACTATGGTAGGCAGAACAAGGGAAATAACAGAATGATGGGGAAGAGGTACTCAGGGATACTAAATTTTCTTAATAATCATACTTGATTGCTGCATGGCAGACAGAACTGAAAGGTAAATAACTAGTCTTCAGATAAAGGTAAGATGAAAACTGTCTTCCTCCAGTGTACAGCATTTTGAGCATCTTTTTGTTTATTTGCAGGATGGCTTATGTTTCTTCCAGTAACATTAGTCACCTCTGATCCTATTCAGTTTTCACATTCTGATATTGTCAGAGAGGCAGAAACTATGCCTCAGAAAGACTTCTTTTTTTTTTTTAACTTTTCCAAGGAATACGTATCTCTATTGGTTTATAAGAGTCGTTTATCTAATAAGATATTAAAAGCAAGTTAAAAATTATGCCTGCTTAACTCTAGATGAGATTTTAAATAAAAGGATTATTACCATTCAAATCTAACCTGGCCAGGAAGCTGGAGTTAATATCTTTGACTTTAGAAGACATATAACAGGATCATTAGTGAACAGGAATGGCCAAGGTGCCACTTCTACAGTTCATCCATCCAAGACAGCACTTTAATAGGACAATATCCTCTACCACTAGTCTATAGCACTGATTCTTTGCCCACTGACACAGTCTATTTGGATCTTTCAAATTTACAGGGCAACTCTGTAAATTAAACTTTATTTTACAAACACACTAAGAAATGTAACAAACAAACTTAACAATCCCCTTTGCACAGGCTAGATTATCATGAATTCACTAATTCACCACTTAAGTCATGAGATTTGTCACTCACAAGTTGTCTAATTCATAACTCTCAACTCATAATTTATTGCTTGTAACTTTTAACTTCGTGTATCTATGAGCAAATTTAGTTACCTAACCAATGCTGAATGCTCATCTTGCCTCTTCTATTACAGTGTGGGTGTTCAAGCTGCTGTTGATTTCCTTACAAAAGCATTTTGCATAACCTGATTGGAAGTTTTTTCTATACCATTTCCATGAGGTAGCAAATTCTTACAAAATGGCCAGACAATCAATATTCAACATTCAAAATCAATATTCAAAATGATGGCTGCAAGGGGGAGCAATCTAGAGGTGACAATGGCTGCAAAATGGCCTTTTAGCTCTTTCTGGCTATCCTTCCTGCCTGCCTGCCTGGTGACACCATTCCCAGCATGCCTCCGGATTTAATGTGAGCTGTGTTAGACAAACACGCAGCAGGAGCTGAGCGAACAGTCACACGCATAGAAAAGTAGTGTCTCAAAAATCACAGTCATACCTTAGTGTCTCAAAAATCACATTTTATTTTCCGTTGGGGAAAAAAAGAGAATAGTTTTGTCTTTTCTGGACTTCCTGAAAGTGGAGGAAGCCCAGATTCCATCCCTAGTCCTCCCTCGTCTTGAGAGAAGCTAGGATAAGATGGCTCTGTGTGTCTACCATGATAATGAGGTAAGTCTAAAATCAAGCCAAGAAGTTAAGTCAGCAAGGTAAGGCTAGTTTCTGCAAGGGGCAGGGGTGGACATGGGCACAGCTGCAGCACAGCTTAGGGTGGGACCAGGGGTAAGAGCTGGAGCTTAATTGCAGCTTCTGAGCAAAAGACAGGAAGCCTCAGAGGAGGCATCTCACATCTCACAACTATTATTCACGAGTTCAGTGCTATCCCAGCAGTCTGATGCAAAGGTAAGACATGTATATATTTTCAATAATTATTTTAGTATTTGTGTGTAGTTGGGGACTCACCTCTACATCCATTTATCGGGTGTGTAATAATGCAGTGTGAGTTCATATCAAAGACTTCCCCTATTCAGGTCACATACAGGGCAGTAGCCCTATGCTTTCATAAAACTTAAAAATCTGAAGTCCGTTGTCCCTTTCTCAGACCAAGCCTACATCAGCCTGTGAAGCAGATATTACTAGGAAGGTGGCACTTATAAGTAAGGTTTGCTTCTACAGGAAGCCAAGATATAAATATAGAAGTAGTTTCACTGAAGCAGATGGATTCATGGAGTACATGTGTAGGTGAGGGGAGAATCAACCTATGGCACTTTTACTTAGGATCAAATGTCTGCTTCAAAGGGATTTATAAAGCTAAATTCACAGCTGCATAAACTTCTCTTTAGTGGATCCTGAAAATCAAAAGCACCAGAAAATGACACTGCACTGTTATTCTGAAAGGGATCATTACTTTGGCAAAGGTTGATTGAATCCACTGAACAAATATCTCTAAAAAGTAAAAAGTGGTAAGTACACAAACCATGTATATTTTCAAGGCAGGCAAAAAGGACAAAACAACAAACAAAGCCAAAAGAAAACAGAAGTGAGTAGCTGCTTGCACACTCATCACTCAGCTCCAAGAATTAAGAATGATTCAATTCACTTGTCCATCTCTGTTTCTCAAGACAGGTAGGAATTGTGTTCTTATTGATAATGTGTCTGATGCCTACCCAAGCCATTATGGATGCCTCTGGAAGAACATCCACAGAACAGCCTTCAGAGATAAGACAACTGCTTTCTTACCAGTACCCCATTTCTGCACTGAATTGAACTCTATATAGAATTGTGAACCCCTGGGTGGGATGAGGATTGCAAAGGATTAAGCTTCTGTTAATCCAAGCACAGACAAACACAAACTACTCAGATGGATAATCTATTTTGTTAGCCATGAAGATATCATTTTTTGATTAAGCTGTCAGAAGGCTTAGCATGGTCTAAAAGTTAAACAAGGCATTTATGTTAAGAAGATCCACTTGTCACAGAAAAAACAATGTAAAAATGGTAAGGGGAAAAACATGCAAAAGCCATTTCTTTAAACCTAACTGTATGGGAGCACAGAATTTCAAGATCGTTAATTTTAAAGATTATATCTCAATACTAAATGAAAGAAACAGAATAATATTCTTTACAGTATTGTTTGAATTATTGTCATATTTCAAAACCAAAATTTGCTTTAGAATAAAGGAGAAACAAGCAAATATCCCAAAAAACTTCCCAGGGCCACAGCTGAAAATAACACATCTGTAGTTACAAGAAGGTTCACAGCAGGTTACCTGCTTGTTAAGTGTTTTGGGGTTTTTTTGTATGAGACTGATTATTTTGCTGGGGTTAAATTCCCATTGGCTTTGGAAGGATGAATTCTTTCAATTTTCAAGAGCAAAAGCATTTAGAAGATGGTAGGGAAAGACCCACAGGAGAAACCCTGATTCCAACCTTAACTGTGCTAAAAGCAACTTGAACTTATAAGAGGTCAACATCTTGAATCCAGACCCACAAACTAAGATTTGTGTTCAGAGAGGGATGGGCTGGAGATTCCTTTGGCTTCTCAAAATCTGTGTGTCCGGTAACTTCATTCCTGCACAGTACAGCAGCTCTGGGGTCCCCACAAAACAAGGGGTACTGGCTTAGGGGTGGGGGAGAGGTGTGGCAGGTGCACCTGCCCTAGCAGGATCAAGGCTTCCCAGCTGATGACCTACAATTTACCTCAGTCTTGTGATTGCTGGCTTCAGGTGTGTATTTGACCACAGAGCAGATTTGACCAGGGTATAAATGGAGCCTCACCAGGTAGGCTGTTGGTTTGGTTCTTCTTGGAGCAGAGCTTCTGCATTGAGGGATTGTCCCCCTGACTGGCAACACCATTCAAGGCACCTCCTTAAGCCTGAGAGTCTTTTTGGGTGAGTGATTGGGCATTCTGGGTTACCGTTCTGAAATTTTAGGAATTCTTAAGTCAGTTGTGTAGTGCCAATTGTATTTACATCATTAATCTGTATTCAAATGTTGATGGAGCTTTAATTGCTTTAATGGATTAGTTTAACTGGTTTATAAAATAAACCCCATTTGAACATATTATTGGTCTAAATTTTATAAGCCTCTGCAACAGTTTCTGCTCTGAGCAAATGCAGAGGTTTTCTAACAGGTAGAATTTGTAGAATTATATTATTTCTTGTGCTCAGCAATGAGCAGCCAGCCACAACTTCTGAATAATGCATGCAAGTTTTCAGTGTTTTTTCGAAATATATACTTGGGTGGCCTACTCTACAGGCTCTCACCAGTCCATCAGCTTAGTGAACTGACTCCATTCCTTACTAGAGCAAGCATCCAGTAATGACCATGTGGGTAATTGTTTGAGCAATTTTTTTCTTTCTCATGGTACACAGGGGACAATTTTTGCTTGTTCCTTATTCATACTTTACTTCAGCTGGTGTCCTTATAGAGCAGGCTGAGGGATGACCTCATTGCAGCCTACAAGCTACTCAGGGGGGATGGTGGAAGGGGAGGTACTGATCTCCTCTTTCTGATGACCAGTGATAGGACTCAAGGAAATCAAATGAAGCTGCATCAGAGAAATTTCAGGTTGGACTTCAGGAAAAAGCTCTCCCTGAGAGGGTGGTCAGTCCCTGGAACAGGTTCCCCAGGGAAGTAGTCACAGCACCAATCCTGTCAAAGTTCAAGGAGGGTCCGAATGATGTGGTTAGTCATATGATTTAAATTTAGGTAGTCCTGTGAGGAGCAGGGAGTTGGACTTAATGATCCTTATGGGATCCCTTCCAACTTGAAGTATTCTTCTTCACCTTTATCAAAAAGGTACTTTAGGTCTGTAATACTAACACTAGTTTGTTTTCTAGTCATACTCAAAAATCTGCTTTTACTTGACGGCTTCCAAGTGATAGGTTTGTTTCATGACCAAAGTTGGAAAAGTAAGTCTGAACTGAGAATGACATTGCTTTTCTACATAAACTGCAGCAAATAGGAGCAGGGAGATACCAAGTACCATTTCATAACTGCATACAGGTGGTAAGTGAATTCAGCTGAGTTGAATTCTTTTACAGAGCCTTTGTTAAATTTCTTCAGTATTAGCTATTGATCCATTTGAAGGTGAAATTCTTTGCTGTATTTTCTCTTCTGTATATCAAAACATTTCACCACAGTTCAGTTCCACAACAAGCTTTTTCTTCTCCGTTGCTGCTGTGACATCTGTGAGTGGTGGTTTCTATGCTTTATGCTCCAATTCTGCATGTGCTCTTTTTTCCCCTCTTCCCCCAGTGACACTGCAGATCCCACATGGTCACAAAACTCCACAACAAACTTGGTGAGCCAACTAAAGGGTGGCAGTGGTACATGACAGGATCTAATGTTTAGCACAGAAGTCCTTCCAAGAGAAAAAGTAGGATACAAGCCAGCTACCCTAAGACACAATGAAGTTGGAACTTATTAGAGTTGCAAGTTTGCAGAAATCAAAATTTAATTTTAATTTGTTTATCCTTTTTCTCTTAATGCAGCCTGATGGAATCTAGAAAATTCCCTGTAAAAACATGCTTTTTATTTTACCTTCTAATAATACATTTTTATTCTTTTAGTTAATACATTAAAGGGTGATTCTTAATGGAGACTGAGTCTATGTCAAAGCTAATTATCATCTTACATTACTGTGATAGCTTAATCCTCCATTCATTGCCAGTCCCCCAAAACAGAAAATAACTGCATCATCATTTTAATAAAACAAAACAACAACAAAAAAAAAAACAAGTACCTTTGTATTCTTCTTTAATTGTTAGGAGGAACACTAGAATTCTAGAGTTTTTTTGCAATAGGGTATCCTTAGCATCAGCTATATGTAAAAAGTAATGTGTTTCTCTCCAGCAAGTTTCTCAGGTCTTTATTGTAACTCTGCAGTTCTAAAATATTTCTATAAAGTTAGAATATGGTAAGAAATGTAAATGCTAGCAGGGAGTCTCAGAAGAACTCTCATTCATACACATCATCTTAAAACAAGTTTGGTTTTTTTTAAACCCGTGAAAGCAGAACCCCTGAAGATAGATGCCACAGATATAAGCGGTTGATGCCTGATGGTGTGATGGTTTTATTTTAGAGTATAATATTTTTAGCATCTGGATTTCTCTTGAGGCAAGGCAATGATAAAGAACACCGTGATCCTCTGTAATAATGTCTACCGAAAGTGAGAAACAGTTACATGAAAAATGATTATAGGGTTCCCCCTTTGATGTAGTTTGATTTCTTCTATTTCTGAAGGTAGGTTTTGTATTTCTAGTTTTGAAATGGTAAGAATGTAGATGTTTATAGCTGCAACAGCCACTTGGTGTCACCAGCACACTTGCTGAGGGTGCACTCGGTCCCTCTGTTCCATGCTGCTGACAATGTTAAACGGTGCTGTCCCAGTACTGATCCCTGAGGAACACCACTCGTCACTGTTCTCCGCTTGGACATCAAGCTGCTGACCACAGCTCTTAGAGTGCAACCACCGGGAGGATTCTTTATCCGCTGTGTGGTCAATCTGTAAAATCTATGTCTTTCCAGTTTAGAGCCAAAAATGTCATGTGGGACAGTTTCAGATGCCTTGGGCAAGTTCTGCTGGGTTGTCAGTTGCTCCTCCCTTATCCACCAACACTGTAACCCCATTGTAGAAAGCCTCCAGATTTTTCAGGCACAGTTTGCCCTTAATGAAGTCATACTGGCTGTCACCAATAGTCTCACTTTTCAGGTGCCTTAGCATAGTTTCCAGGAGCTGGAAAGAGGTGATAGTAACCAGCTGAAGTCCAACAAATACCAAGGTGATTGAAGTCCCACATGAGGAGCAGGGCTTGTGAACATGAGACTGCTCCTGTCTGTCATCTGTTCTGTCTTCCCGTTTGGGTGTGTCAGAAATAACTCTGATTAAAATTTATAAGACGGTCCAATAAAATGAAACAAAGAACTTTATTAACAGTGTACCGGATGCTAGCGCCTCGAAGCTGAGACACCGCATGGCCCGAAGGGGGGGGGGCAAGTCCTTTTAAGGTTTCTTGA
>JAWWLV010000144.1:23025352-23087436 GCA_035041135.1 Platyrinchus mystaceus
GGACGTAGGTTTGTTTAGAGTGACCTTCTCTTAGATGGATGGCCTTAAGGGCTGACGAGCTCCATCTACCCGGGGGATTGTCCCTGAACCCGGCTCGGGAATCGAACCTGGGTCGTGGTGGTGTTTTTTTAAACAACATGGGAAGTGCATCATAGATTGATCCAAACATATCTCAAACCTGCTTTTCAGGAAACTATGTATTTCTTGGAATAAAAATGTAAATCCTTACAGAAAGCCACATTCCGTATAAATTTTCTTAAGCCTACCTAAGAAAAGAGTCAGGAACAGCTATGAAAATGAGACCCTATGAGATCCATGTAGCAGCAAGGCATGACCATAAAAGCAAGGCCATGCTACATCCTGCAGCTGGAGCCTCTGTTCTGTTGTGTGAGACTCCAGGGAGTTGGAACAGAGGTGAAACAACAAGCCTGGAAAATAAGAGCAATATAAAGCACAAAACAGCCAAGAGAAGTGAGCTGCTTCCTGCACCATATCAATCATTGCTTTGGCAGGATGTCTCCAAGCAAGAGTGCCTGTTATTATCAGTAACAGCGCAGAAGGTGAATGATATTTGCAATATCTCATTACACCAAGGGTTAATAGCACAGTGAAACATCAATGCACTGTTATTACCTCCTAGACATAAGCATGTGTCATGTTGCGTGGCACCTGCTGAGGATTAAGCATCTCAATAAAGTCATTCCCAGACACAAAGTCGCTACAGCAGCCATTACTGCCAGTGCCACCTCAAAGCAGAATGAAATACGGCGTTGCTAATGCAGCAGCACTGCAGCCGGCCTGGGGCAGAAGGATTTCCCCACTGGCAGCACCGGGCTCCTCTCTGCAAGGAACTTTTGCTTTATTTGAGCCACCCCAACAGCTCAAGATCAGAGTCTGCAGCACTTTATAAACCCCCAAGACAACCCTGATAAGCCCGACAGTGCTGTGTATGGGGTGAAGGGCCAGCAGTGCTAGTCTTAAGCAGCACGGTGGCAGCTAGCAGGGAAGGACTTGGTGCTATTTTAGGTGCTTGAAGCCAGTCACCCTGTTGCAGATCAGCCATCAGCACTGGCTGGGCAGAAGTCTCTCCAAATCAACCGAAAAGAAAAAATAAAAAGAGCCAGCTGTGCAGGGGTCAATAACAAACAAAGAGAGAATACTTTATTCATCTTGTTGCATGCTGTATCTACCACATATTACGTCAGATATTCTGGTCCACAGTGATGTGCACCGTGGAGCTAGGGCTGAGGAGACCCCATTAAAAAAACCCACAAATCTCCTCTGCTGACCC
This sequence comes from Platyrinchus mystaceus, assembly GCA_035041135.1. NCBI lineage: Eukaryota > Metazoa > Chordata > Aves > Passeriformes > Tyrannidae > Platyrinchus > Platyrinchus mystaceus. The sequence continues at coordinate 23,026,644 of JAWWLV010000144.1, forward strand.
TGGATACCATGGCTGAGGGCAGATGATGCTTTAGCTCAGAGGCCTTAGATATAACAAGTCCAGTTCTTCCAGGCTCGGGCAATTTTTGTTTCCCTGCCTAGGGTCTGCTGAACAAAACAAGCCGTGTACAAGGAACACAGGTCATCCTGAGGAACACTGTGGATGAGCCATCCTTGGCCAAGTGCCAGTCACGATGAAGAGATATTTAATTTAAGACAGAAGCCAAATGTGATATCCCGAATAGCTCTGAGTGCTGTCTGTGTATTCATATGTTGCTGCCAGCCCACCAATTTCACGGGTACCCTCATGGCTCCAGCACTGGATGGATCTGCAATGGACCTTGAAAATCTGGTTTTTCTTCCCCAAAAATCACTGTCCATCATCCAAACATCAATGAGAGACACTAGTTATGCACATCACTGATCACATCAGCCATGGTGACAGGGCAAACTGCTGAATTCACTGCCTGCATGTCCATCACACACATGCAGGTGGATGCACACACTTACTGCTTGAAGTTTCACCTGGACACAGATGCTTTTCCCTGGCGAGAGGTGATGTGCATGAGAAGCCTCAGGTTCCCATCAGTGCTCTGCATGAGCCAATCAAAACTATGTGCCGGGAATCTGAAAAATCCAAAATGTGCAGTAAACCACCTCTGCTGCCAGCAACTCTGTGGTTGCTGTATGCCATTAAGGAGGTCAGCTTCAAGGTTTTCCAGTTCACCATTTTGCCTGGAAACCCCATCCATACAGGAAATCCTAGTCCTGCCTGGTCAACCATATTTTCAGTGCTGACTGTAGAGATGACTTTCCAAAACTTTGCCTCTAAGTTATGAAGACTCAACACTGTATCTTAGTGATGCAAAGACACAAACAACCATATTTCTTGTATGTCTGAGATTTATATCAATCCTTTTAGAAGAGAACTGTGAGATGGAGGGGTTGCTGAGCTAAGACCCAGAGAAATCCCTGGGAATGGGGAGAGGAAAGCAAGACCTTCAGCAAGGAAAAAAATAAACTGTAGTTCTCTTTCCCCATCTTTACTGTGCTTGCCTTCAATATGGCGTTAATAAGAGGCATTAAAGGATAGCCACATTATAACCCAAAATGAGTTCACAAAAGGAATTAAGTTGTCCCTTAGCAAAAGACAAATGCTTGGGTACTGTTTGGAAACTAAAATCAAAGTTATCCTCTATAGCTGGAGTCCAGCAGCACATGGCTACAGCAAAAAGAAGGGGACACCCCTCCACACACACCTTTTGTCTTGTATGCTCAGGGAGGGGTTGGTAGATATTGGGAGAAGAGCCTCTCAGAGGTGAAAAATGTTTTCTCAGCATTCAGAAAAAATAAGTGAATTGGGATGGCAGCCACCACCTGTCACTACTGCACATCAAATACTTCTCCAACTCTCCGTAAAGTAATCGTTTAATTAAGGAGTCGGCTTGACAGAATTAGAATAAATGCTGCTGGAGCTTAATGATGACCAGATCCCTTTTACTGCCAGTTTTCTGCTGAAATGAATAGCAGGCCATCATGGACTCTACCATGGCTGATTTTTGCCTGGCTCTCCTCTGTGTGCCACTCACATCAGTATAGGTGACTGCCTTAAAAATAGCAAAATCAGGCAATTTCCCCCTTTTGCTGTATGTCTCATACAGAACAACACTGGTTCATACTCATCTGTTTACCAAAATGCCTCTGTGATTGTGTCCAAGTTATCACCAACAGCATTTTTTATGAAATACTTTTAACAAAATGTCAGTGGCTTTGTTCAAACTCTGATAAATATCTGCTCAAGCTGAACTGAATCCAGCAGGGACTTTATCCCAAAGTCTCAATTCAGCAACACAATTAAGTCCACTCTTAAATTATTTTATAAATTTGGATGAACAACTGAGTCAGAGCCTTTGGTCTCTGGCATGCTGAGCTCTTCCCGGGCTGTTTGCCCAAACCTTGTTCCCAAACAGCAGTAACAACTGTAATAGAACTCACCTTTTCAGAGATGGGGGAAAACCCTGTTGCACACATCTTCTTTCTTACATGAGGTGGGAACCAGACTGGTAAATAGTTTCCTGTAGCCATTGGCAAGATATGATTTAGGATAATTTTTTTCCCCTCTATAATTGCTGAAGAACTGTAGAATGAAAAGCCTCTTGTGGATGGTCCAACGTTCAGAAAAAGCCAACTAAAATGTATTCCCGTGATCCAAAGGGTGAGTGTTTGGCTTAGGGAAGGTGCAGAGGGCAGAAGACAGGCTCCACTGCCATTGATGACCAGCATAGCAATTCCAATGCCAGCAGAATCAGCCCAGCCGGTCCGTTCCTGACTGCCTTTACACCTGGCTGTATGAGGGGAGGAAGTTTTGTAAACGAACTGGTTACAACCTGTCAGGTGTGCAGTCTGATGGTCTGTAGGTCCCATTTAATAGCTAATAAAATTCAAACCAAAGAACAAACTGCTGTTGGATAAGTAAATACAAAGCAGTGTGATGTGTTTCCATGCAAACTTTGCTGGAGTGGTGACAAGTTGTGACAAGTTGTTGCTCAGACATGAGTAAAAAGATCCTGGGTTTCTTGCCCATATATAATTATAGCACCTGTCTTTGCTATCCTCATATTCAAATATAGAAATGGCCTGCCTGGAAGTTGGCAAGTACTCAACCACCCAGCAATATCAGCCTATCACTTATAAATGGGCAGCTGAGTTATTGTGCATAATTTCTTTTCAGATATTTCTTCTTAATTCACCTTGGCTCCTGAGGATGGACATTTTTTGTATGTCTCTCTATCTGCCTCACCATCACTGCTGTAGTACCCAGGTCAGCCAGCCAAATAGGAGAAGCACACTTCAGGCACCAGAAATCCAGGATTTGTCTGTAAAGCTGATACAGCAATGGCTGAAACTGCAAACAGGCTTTGAACGTAGACAAAGGAGAGGGTACCAAAACTTGTCACAACTGAAAACTAAACTCGCAAAAGGAACCATAAATGGTTGTTCTGGTCATTCAGAAGTGCAACTTTCAGTGCAAGGAATCTGTTCACACACAACAGCTATCGGAGGCATCAGGAACTGACACATCCATACCTCCTTTCTCACCCATGAGTACATCTTGTTGAAGGACCCCTGCTAGGAGGCAGTGACCTTACTGATGTTGCACTTCATTACTTGGATCTCCTGGTCACCTCTTTCAGCCTGGTTTTCTTCTCCCTCAGCCCCCTTAACCAGCCCACTGGCATGTCCAGGGGAAGTCTCCAAAGAGTCACACCATGACAGGATGCTGCTTGGAGAAGAAAAAGCAGCGTGAAGATGTAGTCCCTTGAGCTGCTCCACCAGCAAGTTGCAGAATAGGAGCTCCTGCACAGGGAAGTCCTTTAAAAACATTATCTCAGCATTACAGTGATGGGTGGAGGATGAGTGCAGTGAATTTTAGACTTTCAGAAGGGTTTTTTTCTGCTTGGTGTTTTGTTTGCCAAAAGAGAGATGCTGGGCTGGTCCTACCTTGGCAATGTGCTATTTCTGTCTTGTGAGCAAATGTCTCTGCTTTCCTTCTTTCTGATACCCCATCAGCAAGGGCCATCATGTCCTACTCTCTGCAGAGCATGAGGAAATGAATTCAGGCTGAGGAAGTAGATGGAGGGCCGCCTCATCCTGGTAGCCAGCTTGAATGGCAGGATTTGTTTCTCACTGCACAACATGAGCGTGTGTCATGCTGGTTTCTGCTCTCCCATACTGGGCATGCTAATGCACTTCAGTCTGAAGTAGGCTCCTCCAAGCTTAGCATGGCTCTGATTGCATAGCCTCCGTAATCTGGAGTAATTATGATTGCCAAGAGCTCCTCAGAGTTCAGCATGAGGACCACCAAAGCTGCAGTGCTACAGAGCAGTCCTCCTCCCCCAAAACTCCTTCTGATGGGCTCTTGTGTTTCTGACCCCAAGTGCTGCTAGGAGAGTGGGAAAGAAAAGATTGGCTCTCAGTAAATTGGAAGGGTAGAGAGCTTTGGCCTCCTTTTTCCTGTTTTGAGGCTGCAGCATTAACACACCGTTTTGTCCTGCTCATCACAGCGTACCTGAACTCCACTGTCCATGGAGAAGCTCGTTAAGGGAGGAGTTGTGGTCTCCCCTGGCTGGGACTATGAAGCACATCCTTGGTGGTAAGCAGGATTTCACATTGCAAACACCCAGCATTGAAAGCCAAAAATATAGTCCCGAGTCTCAACACAGACAAGCTCATTTCTTGAATCTAAGGGTAGGGCTATGCCAGCAAGAAACTGCCTTCATGAAAGTAGAAAGATAAGGGTGGCAGAGGGGGCTAACAATTCACAGCAGTGCAGGAGATCCAGCCTCTGCGAGTGATATCCCACTTGTAGACACTGCTTGACATTAAAACCATCATGAATGCAAACCCTGCTTGCACTGGAGGTCGGGATGAGGTGCTGGGAATAGGATATTCTCCCATAGCTTGAACCACAGCTCAGCTGTGACTCTTTCAGAGCAGCTCAAAAGAAAAGGAGAATTGCCGGATACTTTAAAAACTGAAGAGAGAATAAAAAGCATCCACCAGACTGGGTTTTGGAGACAAAGCCATTAGTTTAAGCTGCCAAAGAAGAACAGAGAGACCAGAAAGGATGCTCTGGAAAAAGCCCACAGAGGAAAGGCCAAATTACTGCTGATGCCCAGTGGTGCTAAGGGATGGATGCCCAGGCCAAAGCCACAGACATGACTCAAGGCCAGAATGTTTAGTTTCCCTGCTACAGGAGCTGCCTTTCACTTAGTCCTGCCCCTGAGCTGTGCCAGGGCAAGCTGGGGGGTCAGGAACCCCCCACTCTCTGAGGGCATTCCTCTGATGCTATCCCCCATCAAGGGCATCTCTCTGATTCTGCCCCCCCAGCACTTTGTCCCTCCATGCCTGGGAAGCACCACAGCACGGGTCCTCAGAGCCCTCCCACTGCCAACACCCTCCCTTGCCCTCAGCACGGCACCCTGGAGCTGACTCACCTCTGAACTGCACTTTGTTGAGCTGTGCTTCAGCTAATTAAGCTATTTATTAGCCCAGGTTTAATGAAGTCATTCACCACTCAGCTTTATTAATAGCCATTATTAAGTATTTAGCTTATCAAGGTGGCAACAGGTTCACCTGGAAAGCCCACAGTGTCAGCCTGTGTGTTTGGGAAGGCTGAGATGCTGAGAGCATCCCTGCGCCAGAACCAAAACAAGGGCAGTGGCTGTGCCACTGCAGGCAGGACTGCCCGTCTCCTGGGTCCAAAGGTGTATTTGTGCACTTCTAGGGGACTGTGGATTGGGGGTTTTATGGGGTCCTTTCCCAAAAGTCTTCAGGCAACTTGATGATTTGTAGGTTTTCCTCCACTGAGACCTCTGGAGTGGATGGGTGGCCGGAACAGCTCTGAAAGTATAAAAATTGTTAGTTCATGGCTCAGTAAGTTAACATTACTTACTGCTCATCTGGAGCACAGGAGTCTGCTCCTCCAGACCAGGAAGACCAAACTTCTCATTTTAGTCACCAAAAAGGCTTTCCATTATGTCCTGCTGTAATAACTGCAGTCACTGAGCAGTAAATCCACTTCCAGGAGAAAACCCTCAAGAGTCCACAGGGATTCACAACTGTACTATGGAGAAACAAGTGCCTCAAAAATGTACAGGTTTTTAAGAAAATAAATGTTTGTTCTGCCTCTCTCTTGGAGAGAGAGAAAAAAGGCAACATTTTTAGGCAAACAGTTCTCTTACTGTTTACATAGAATATAGGCGAATATTTGCTTCAAAAAGAACTCCAGTCTCCCCAAAAAGAGACTTATCAGGGTGAGTGCCAAAAAATCCTACTAAAAGTCTCCTGACCTGGTGCATACCCTGGACAATGAGAAGGAAATGGGACCACCCTGCTGCTACCCCCTTGGAAATGGTTCCTATTAGCACTGGAAGCTTCTGTCTTCCCTGTGGACAACTCCCATCGGAGCCAGCTAGTGCAGCTCTCCTAATCACAAGGGTGGGTTTGCTCCCTTTGATTTGAAAATCAGCTTTGCCAGTGGCTTGATTGAGGCCATGTGGAGCATAATACTCCTGTTACTTATGTTACAGGTTTTAAAGGCACTCACAGTGATTGACCTGTGAAAAGTCAACCATGTCTCAGTAGTCTGCCAAAGTTTCCATGCGTGACCTTGGTCCTGGGAACAGAAGTGACGGGCAAAAGTACCCAAGGAAAAAAAGCTAAGAGGTTTTTTTCTTCTTCTTCTTCTTTTCTTTTTTTTTTTTTTTTTGTTGTGGGTTTTTTTGTTGGTTTTTTGTTTGTTTGTGGTTTTTTTGTTTTTTGTTTTTAAATAAAGCTTCTGCTTAAGCCATAGGAAAATCCAAATTTGTGGCCCACCCATCTGCGTACAGCAGCAAACCTGGGCCCCTTTCTGTGCACCACTGGGCTCAGGATACATGTCTAGCTGTGCTGAAATGCAAGTTTCAGAAGACCTTGTTTATCTTCTGCTTTCCACAAAAATGTTAGTGGTGTTTTGCTGGAGTCTGTTGAACTGTTTAAGAGACTGAAGTCAAAAGTCATTGACTGCAATTTCTGACTAGATTCAATGTAGGTTATAGTCTCTCTCTATAAAGTTTTGCATTGCTGAATTATAACAAATCCTGATGCCTTTGGGGGCAATAAAAATGAATTATAATTCAGAATTATTCTTCATAGAAATCATATATTGTTTAATTACAACTATAATGGCTATTTGATTCTGAGATAAGAATGGTTACCATAGTGACCCAATCCTTAAAGGTAATTTTTGCCTAACACTATATAAAACGCTATATGATACCTGCCTCTACAGAAAGCAGTTTACAAAGATGAGTTTTCCAAGTGTTAGGTTTTGAGTATGAAAAAGCAGCAGAGGCTATATGGAAAAACATTACCCATTGAGCTACTGCCTGAAGAGCCTTATATGCACATTTCCCTACAAGCACCCTTACAGACGTTGTCTCAGATTCAGAGCAAGGTACAAATCTTGCTCAGCTTTCAAGCCCATGTAGACTCTACTGAAGAATTTCAAACCTCTGTGGAGAATTAGAAAAAACTGAGAGAAGGAAATCAGAGACATGTTTGTTCTGTAGAACAAGCCACCCACTGATGCCTACCATCAGAGGGGTTTAAAAATGTGTTTACTTACTTTGAATGGTCTTAATACGTATTTCTCTAATAGACCTGCACTTCCCTGTGAAGATTTTGGGAAACATATTCTGAAGTCATAGCCAATGCTAGAGTCAAGCAAAGGCACATTTTGACGCATGAAGTGAGATGCAATCCTCAGTGAGACTAAGAAAAATTATTATTTGCCAATAATAACATCTTTTGGGGGCTTCTTTTAGTAATTCTTGCCTATTTCCCTGCATCGTTGTACTGGATTTAGAGGGACTGGTCTGCAGGGTTGCTTTGGGGCGTGCAACCCTGTTCCTGTGCTGAGCTGTGTGGAGAGCTGGGTGTCTCGCACCCCCAATGGATAACCAGCCACACGTCCCTGGCAGCCCATGAGGGCGACGCAGAACCTCTTTCGTTTGGGTGGGTCCCTATGGTAGAGAAACCAACTTGCCCATGGGCAGGAGCCCTGTGGGCAACCACGGCCTTGGTGAAGGGCTGGTCTGGTCACTGGACTTCTGCCACCTCATGGAGTCCAGTTGTTTATCTACCCACAGCTCAAAACCATTCTGGTTATTAAAGATCGTGAGTCAGAGAGAGAAGCAGCACCAACCCAACTGGGGTGACAAGTTGGTTTTCTCATGTCATTGTACATTTTCTTGTGATCTCCCTGCAGCAGGTTACTTTGGTATATGACATCCTATACTATAGTCACCCTTCTTAAATTACTTTATGGTCCTTGCTCTGATGCCTAGGATAGCCCTGACTTGGGGGAGTACAGAGCTGACAACCTCTGGCCAGGGAACTGTTGGTTTCTGACTTCCTGAGGTGTCTTTTCCTTCTAAACATTCCTAGCAAACCATAGCCAATCGTGAAAATGCTGATGCTGTACCTCCAGGTGATTAATACACCAAGCCAGCTCAGTGTGGGCTTAGTTTAGGCTGTTGGCCATAATTAACCTTTTATTTTTGAAAGTTAATAGATGCAAACTTCTTCCTTCCCAAAATGGAAAGGCAGGGTTTTTTTCAGTGGTCTTACACCTTTCTTCAAAGCTGGCCCACATGGGATGAGATAAAATAGGTATGTGGCCTTCACAGCTTCCCTAGGATATACAGAGAAGGGGCAAAAGTTTCTCTCTGTCCCACCACTGAGTGATGAATATTTTCAATAGCAGGTTTAATGAAAAAATGTTGGGCCTTACAGTAAAGACCTACCAGTCCCCAGCTGTGATTGTCGAGCAGAGATGAAGGAGATCAAGCCCAAAAGCCTTCAGATGTTTGACTTACTAAAAGGTGCCCCTCCTTTTCCTCAGTGTTCCCTCCTCCTTTACCCCGGAGGACACATTCCTGCTAAAAGCCATCCAGTCCTGCCCTGAAGCACAAGTGGTGCTGAGTCCACTCAGCCTATCTCAGCTATACCTGGAGTGTGAGTGGACAGGCTCCCTGTTAAAACATGTGGGATGTTTCATAGTCTGGTAAATCCACTTGTGCTTCACCTCAGCTTAAACATTTTTGCTTTCCAAAAATATTGGGTCCAAAGGGCAGAGATTTAGATAAGAAAAGTCATAAAGGAGATTTAACATTTGATTAAAAAATACTAGGGTGCTAGAGCAATTCCAAATGTATATTTCATAGATGAATAATTAAGTACATTGTGCCAGTTTCCAGGCACTGAATATGAGAAATGAAGGATGTGACTACAGTGACAGAAACAAGCCTATGCTTCAGTTTCCAGACACAGGACTGAGAAAAATGGGAAAGTCGTCTTCACCCATCGTTAAATAATCAACACTTTGCCAATTACCTAAAAGCAACAGTTGTAATAACAGAGAAATTTTTGTAAGAAATGATCCTCCTCATGTAGAGCATGAGCTAAAAATATCCTTATGCTATCCACAGCATTGGATGACTTTCCACCATCCTCCCCACATCAGAGAACACCCCTGGTACCAGGGGCTGAGGAGCACCCCTGAATCCAGCAGGGCTGAGACAGGGTCGCTGCCTCTCTCAGGAGCCCCAGCTGATCCCTCTGAATGCAGGCCCAGTGGCAAACTGGCTAGAAGGCAAACGGAATTTTAATTTGACTTTTTTGCTGTGTCACCTTTAATAGCAGAGCAGGGTCTTAGGAGGAAGGTGCTATCCCCAGGAGCAGAGCAAACCCACTCCCAACCCTGTTGTGAAATGCTGGCAGAGGAATAGTTGAATACCTGAAAACATCAAGACCTGGAAGACTTTAAAAAAGGATCTAAATTGTTAGATTTTCAGCAGTTAGAAAAAAAAAAATCTTTTGACTTAATTTTGATTGGTATTTCCTAGGGATAAAGTTAAAACAGTCTCATAAGAGTTTTCAGCAACAGACTAATAAACATGGAGGAGGAGGCTAAGGAAGGCTTTGAGTTTCTTTTTTGAGGGGGTCATTTGGTGGGGTTTCTTTAGCCGTAGAAAGGCTACAGTGTTTCTCAGGCTGAAGGTGGAGAGAGGTGAATGTCTCCCTCTGCTCTGCCCTCAGGAGGCCCCATCTGGAGTGCTGCATCCAGCTCTGGGCCCAGCACAGGCAGGATGTGCCTGTTAGAGTGGGGCTGGAGGAGGCCACGGAGATGCTCAAAGGGCTGGAGCAGCTCTCCTCTGCAGCCAGGCTGGGAGAGCCGGGGCTGTCCAGCCTGGAGAGGAGCAGGCTCTGGGGAGGCCTCATTGCAGCCTCCCAGTGCCTAAAGGAGGCAGAGAGTCACAGGAGAAAGGGGAACGGGTTTTGACTAGAAAAGGGGAGATTTGGATTGGATGTTAGAAAGAACTGTAAGGGTGGCAAGACACTGGAACAGGCTGCCCAGAGAAGCTGTGGATGTGCTGTCCCTGGAAGGCTCTATTCCAGGCTAGGCTGGACAGGGCCCTGAGCACCCTGATCCAGCCGGTGGCATCCCCGCCCATGGCAGGGAGCTGGAACTAGGTGATCTTCAAGGTACCTTCCAAGGCAAGGCATTCTGGAACTCCATGAGGTTGCAACGTGGACTCCTGCTACCTGGGCATGGAATGTTACCAAACTGTTGCCGTGGGGAGTCCCGCTCTGAGGGTTCCGGTGACCGGGAGTCTGTTAAGTCAGTTGACGGATTCTCTGCTGGGCATCAGACGCAGAGCATCTGTCTTCTCCATCCCAGGTGGGATCAGAAGGCGATTTCCTGACATTTGTGAGAAAAACTCTGGACTGAGTGTATAGGTGAGTACAGATGATTTTCAAAGAGGTCTTTGAGGCTGAGGGACTGTTCTGGGCTTCAGGTCCAGCTGCAGGTGGGCTCAAGTACCAAACTCATGGACATCCCCTCTAGCTTTGGGCAGAACCTGGTGACTTGGGAATGGGAATCTTGGAGCAGGGGAGTGTTTAAGAGAACAGGCATTCAGATAGATAATCTCTCTACTTTTCTGATAGGTTTGGAAGAACATCGTTCTCTGACCCTGAGAAATCAGAGCTTTGTAGCAGCGTGCTACCTAAAGGAACCCAAGGGATTGATTGCTGTAGCTTCCCTGACATTCCTTTTTCAGTGTTTGTCCGCTTGCTTTTCCAGTGGTTTTAGATCACAAAACACCATGAGCGGAGTAAGTACTTCACTACTCAATGCAAATCTGATTCTTGAAACATGTTTTCCAGGGTATTCTAGAAGGGATTTCAAGAGTTTGTAGCAAATGCATGGGAACAGAAGCCTATTAAAACTTCATGTAACTTCATGTTCTGGGATACAGAAGATTTTGAACCTGTCTAGGTGCTTGCAATAGCTCAGAAATGCTTACAGTGTGAGCAACAACCTGATATAATTGTGAACTACTCTCCTCATTTGCAAGCCATCAGGACAGGCTTTTTCTTGGTGAGGGAACTGGTAAGAGGGATCAGGGGGGATGTCTTTTCCTTGATGGCATGTGCTCTGGTAGGAATGGCCCATAGCACCATTTGATGTATATTCCAGCCCTTGTGGGAGTGTTTTCTGTATCCTCATGTGCTTTCACTGGTGTTGCAAAAATGAGGGCCATGTTAATATTAGTCCCACAGAAAATGCTAAGGCTTTGTTCTCTCTCAGAGGCGGCAGAAGCACCGTGGGGAACCAGTGGATTCTGGACAAGCTCCGAAACGAAGAAGGCTGGTGGCTTGTAGTGCAGGAGAAACTTCAGAAGCAGAGCCAGTAGACCCCAGAGAAAGTGGTACACTTTCTTTTGAGCTTTGTAAGAACAAAAACAGTTTCTAAAGGGTTGGGGTCCAGTTGAATGTGTGCTTTTGCCCATTTCTAGGCCCTTTACTGGGAAAGAAGGGAAACTTGGATTTTAGGAAGTGCCCAATATGACATCTCTAAACAATAAGCCTTCTGACAGCTGTGCTGGTTTGCTACTAAGCTGTAATACATTCGTCCCTAGTGGGAGATGAGCTGTGTAGCAAAGGTCCTCAAATGCTGCTCAAAATCTGAATGTCTACTCTGAGGTACTGCAGCTGCCACTACAGAGGGTGGCAAATTAAATTTGGGATCTTCCAAGTTGGAAGAAGATAAGAAAAAGTGTTGTTAGCTGTGTCTCATCCCTGAAGGGAACATGTACATCTGTAAAAGTAGGGTACCCTCTATGATTATAATTTTGGTGTGGGTCTTTTTTTTCTGTGTGCTAAACATTACCCTATGTTAGATGAATCATCTTTTGGTGTGTACCTCCCATGAGCTGTTATAATCCAACAGAACTGTGAGGAGCTCAGCTGATGTTCCTCTTGCACTGCCCCTTGCAGGAAACAGAGCTGATGATGCTCTCTGTGGACTGTTGAGGGCAAAGCTTGAGTGAAATGTTGGACACATCCCTGAAGAGAAAAGACCTAGGGAAGAGTTGAATCCAACCTCAGCCTGTTCCACAGTGGCAGCTCATTTCATTCTGCTGCAATCTCTGATCTTGATTTTAACGTTCTGTTTTTCAGCTGTTGAAGAAGTCATAGATCTCACAGACAGATCTTCTGAGCCTGAAGTCAGTGACCTGACTGATGATGATTCGGTTGTGGTAAGTAGTGAATGGCACACTTCTCTCCATCTTGCACTGAAATTAGTTTTTCATTGTGCTCCTGGGCCTGTCTTCTGGCATCTAACTGGGCATTTCTCTGAGCATCACTTCAACTTGAGTAGAAGAGTAATCTAAAAGAGCTTGTTGCTCCAGTGATTTAAAGAAAAAGCAAAGGAGAGGACAGGAAGTCTTTGACTTCCCCAATAAGAAGTGTCTAGTTGCAACATCAGTTTAAGGTGCTCCTGTCACTGAGGTGCCAGGTGCACCTGCAGCTGACTGGGGTACAGACTAGTTCTGTTTATTACTCCATGAAGTCTTTTAAAAAGTCACTTCTTTTCATTTTTCTTTGCAATTTGAAAGAATAGTCTTTGATACAGCCCACAGTGTATTTTATTCCCTCAGTTTTGGGATGCCACTGCTGCCATGCAAAGAACATGCAGCAAACACAGCATGAAGGTATCTCCTGATAGGGCTATTCATGAGCCTTTGCAAAGAAAAGGCCTCAAACTTTATGACAGAATCTGCATGATGCAGCTCCAGTTCCACCAATAGCAGGTTTGGGTTTGGGGTTTCCTTTCTTCAGCAGCTGTTCATTTAACACAAAATGTTTATGGATATCACAGCTGAATGTGCCATTTTGGGGGAGAAACTTGGAAAGAAACATCTCCAGCCTAAATACAATTAGGGAACTGAAACAGAGGAAAAGGGAGGAGGTTGTTCAGGCAGTTCCTAAGATGCCTCCATTTCTACCCCATTGCAGCAGCAGGAGGAGAGCCAGCAATACCCACGTTTTCTCAGAGCAGCAGATAATTCAGCAGTGGTAGTGACGAGTGATGATGAAGAGGAACTCAGAGACAATGATGGGTATGTGACAGATAAAGTGACTGTCTACAGTCTAATTTCCGACATACAGTACAAACATGTTTTTGCCAAGCTTTTGGGTTCTGCTTGATTCTGTACAAAACCCTCAGACCTGGAATATAATAGCATGTCTGGAAGAGGTGTAATTAAAAAAAAATCCTGCAGAAATATTTCTTCCCTGTTCATGACATCATTGTTTCTTACAGAATGGCTTGCTATATGCTGAAATGCTTGCAGCACATAAAAGCTCTGGGAATTAGTGTGTTGCTGGGCTGGGATGTTGATAAATTGCAATTGGGATTGTTTTAATTTCTGATCTTTTATGTATCTGTAACCTTTGATGGATGGTGAAATTAATGTCTGCCTGTCCTTTCTGGTTCTATTCTCTCTAGCGCACGGCCAACAAGTCTACTTACTTCTCTGTCTTGGCTGGATGAGGACTCAGAGGTAAGGATCCACATGTTGTCATCCTGCCTGCTTTGTGGGAGGGGGGAACAGGACAGCTGTGCAACTCAGTTGTCTTTGTGGGCTGCTATGGGCAGCTGGCTGGAAGCAGAGACCTTGCTTTGGAGCTCATACTACCATGTCTCCCCAAGTCACTTCTTGAAGGTGAAAGCAGAGAGAGAAACCCTTTCCACCACGGCACTGGAAAATCTGTGTTCCTTATAGTTCTAGCAGTGACTGATAGATTGCAGATACTCCAAGTCCTGTCTTCCTGGTGCCAACAGAACAGCAAAGTGGAATTCTTTCCTCCCAGTTCCTGTTGTGGTTTCCTTTCTTCAGCAGCTGTTCATTTAACACAGAATGTTTAGGGCTACCCCAGTTGAACTTGCCTGTTTAGGGGAGAAAGAGGGAAAGAAAGACCTCCATCACAAAACCAATCAGGAAACTGAGATGGGAGCAGAGAGAAGGGTGTTCAGGTAGTTCCTAAGCTACCTCCATTTCTACCCCATTGCAGCAGTGGCAGCAGCGCCAGCAATACCCACGTTTTTACAGAGCAGCAGATAATTCAGCAGTGCTACTGATGAGTGACAATGAAGAGGAACAAGGAGATTATGATGAGTATGTGATGTGAGAGAGAAAGTCTCTCTCTAAAGTCCAGTTTCTGCTCTACTGTAGAAACCTGTGTTTTACCAAGCTTTTGGGGTCTGCTTGATCCTGTGTGAAAAAATCTGACTTGAAATACAGTGGTCTGTCTGGAAGAGAACAAACTAAAAAAAAACAACCAGCAAAATACAGCAGAAAACTTTTTCTCCTCTATTCATGATGTCCTTATTGAATGTTTCTTACAGAATGGCTTGAGTTACACTGCAGTACATAAAAATTCTTGGAAAGATTGTGTTGCTGGGCTGGGATGCTGCTAAATCAGAACAGGGGATGTTTAATTTTCTGAGATTTCATGTCTCAGTAACCCTGGATGCATGGTGAAATTAATGTCTGCCTGTTCTTTCTGGTTCTGTTCTGTCTAGTATATGGCCAGCAGGCCCTGATAATTCTCTGTTTTGGGTGGATGAGGACTCAGAGGTAAGGATCCAAGTGTTGTCATCCTTCCTGCTTTGTGGGAGGGGGAACGGGGCAGAGGGGGAGCTGTGCAACACAGTTGTCTTATGTGGGCTGCTTTGGGCAGCTGGCTGGAAGCACAGACCTTGCTTTGATGGTCCAACTTGCATGACCCTCCAAGTCACTTCTTGGTGGTGTACACAGAAGGGGAAACCCTTTCCATGATGGCAGTGGCAGATCTGTGGGTTCCTTATAGTTCTAGCAGTGACTGACAGATTGCAGATACTCCAGATTGCAGATCTTGTTTGCCTGGTGCCAATGAAGCAGCCAACAGGAATTCTTTCCTCCCAGTCCCTGTTGTGGTTTCCTTTCTTCAGCAGCTGTTCCTCTTACACAAAATGTTTGTGGCTATCACAGCTGAATTTGCCCATTTGGGCAAGAAGGAGGGAAACAAACACTTCCAGCCAAAATCCAGCTAGGGAACTGAAACAGGGGAGCAGGGATGAGGGTGTTGGGGTTCTTCCTATGTTGCTTTTGTTTCTACCCCATTGCAGAAGTGGGAGGAGAACCAACAGGACCCACTTATTTATTTGTTTTCATCACAGCAGCTAATTGACTCCTGCTTTGAGGGTTCTTACCCAAAACAAGAGGGCAATAACCATCCATTCCTCACTGTAACTGCACTCCTGAACGGCTGTTTGCATGCAACACCAGGGGTTCACATCGAAGTCTAATTGTATTTTCTTTTCTCTCCCTTCCCATATGCATTGATGAAGCTTCTTGAAGGTGAGTTGATGTTTTACAGTTGATAATGGAATTGTCCTAAATTTAATCATTATTTTTTGTTTGTCTTTTCCAAGAAACTCTAGCAGCAGGGATTGAAACTGTGTTTAGCAAAAGGCAAAGGACTGTGCTAAAGTCTCTGGCCAGTGTCTTAGAGAAAGGATCCAATCTGTGTCTGATAGCCACTATAAGACACAGTGGAAAATCCCTGCAATAAACATTGTAGCTGAATATTTATGCAGGAAGGATTTTTAATTTGGTGACACTTTCTGTAATTGTAATTGGTTAGTACTTGATTATTGTTATATGGACACTGGAGTAGCAGAGATCATTTTTGCCTGCAGTTTCAGAGAGTTAAGAAGCAAATAGCAGTTCTTGACCCTCTGGATTTTACAGATCAGGCCATTAAAAATTGTTCTGCATTGAAACTGGGCAATATAACTCCATTTTCAAGTTATCTTAACTTAGGAGGAAAATGATGACAATTTCTAAGGAAACACTGCTTCAAATCTTTTTATAATTTCCAAGGATTGTCCTTAACAAGACTCATTGGATAGAAGCCTCCTTTGAGTGGTGAGGTCTGGTTTAACACAGACGAAAAGAGTGCAGCAGTTTAGCATCATACAGCAATGAGGAAGCACAGCAACTCTGGAATGAACAGTTTTAGATTTAAACATCTCTTTCATCCCTTATTAAACTTTCTGAACAAAACACTCTGTTTTTCCAGGACTTTTTGTTGTGTATGTGCTAAGTTTCCGTGCTCCTTAGAAATTTGACTGCAGACTTCTCTCTCCTCCATCACATAGCAATTGTTGCCTTTCCTCACCACAGGATTGCAGTAGACCCTGTTAGTAAAAACTGGGGAGGGAGCTTCCCTTTATACAGCAGATTTATTCACAGGTAGTGCAACTCCATGGAACTTATGACACTGAGAGTCTCTCAGATCATATTTTTAGCTGTGTGTAGGGTGAATAGAGCAAATGTTTTGTGTCAGTTTGTAGCAGAAGAGTCACAATATCTGTAAGGGTTCAGCCTTAATATTTAGGAAACTAGTTTGTTTAAGATTGCTTTTAACCCAGCTGAATAGCAACCATTACAGACTATTTATAGTAACGCATTTCAAGTGTAGTTTCAGGGAGAGAGAGAATAATATATCTAACTTATCAAAATTAAATTACAGAATATGAACAACAAAGGAGAAACGTTACACTGAGAAGCCAGCGACAGTCAGACAGCTCTATACTGAGTAGCAATGAAGAAGATGAAGCAATAGATAACGATGTGTATGTGACTGAAATTTTTGCCTTTTTTTTTTTTTTTTTTTTTTTTTTTAATAGAGGCAGGGCAAAGTTATACTGCTATGGCCTGGCTTATCTTTGAAGCCTTCACTTACTCTACTTATTTCCCTCTTTCTCCTGTGTTGCATGATGATCAAATGATACCATTTGCACTTCAGGAGAAAAAGGCAGCCCAAGGCAGATGCACAACTTTGCATAGAAACTTAAAGATGAGTATGGGGGTATGGCAAGGAAGGGGGATTAATGACAGGCCATAGCTCAAAATGTTTTGCATTTGCTTTTCCTGCCAAGCTCTAGGAGTGATGTCAGTTGCGGAAATACTTTTATTGGTATTGATGCGGCTTGGCATCATGAGACCAAGCGGGCAGCAGCTGGGCAAATTCCATGCAGGTTTTAAAAGCTGGTGCACTTTGAATCTTTTGGATTGATAAAAGGCAATGTAGGAGAGAACTTGAGTATGGTACTTTTGGGTGTCAGGCCTTAAATACACCACCTAAAGGGCTTCTACTATTCTAAACCATAGTGCATTTTGCCAATGGATTTGTAGATCTTTAAGTGTTGGTTGGTTAAGTATGCCAGTGAACAAATCCCACCACTTGGTTAATATACAAATAGGAATATTTTGTTCTTTGTGTCTCAAGCTTCTTTGTTACTGAGTGCACTTTCCTGCTCTGTTTAGCTCAGGCTGAAAGGGCTGGGTGCTGCCACATTTAACATTGACCAATGGGTCCTTCCTGGGGCTGGAGCTTGTCAAAGCTGTCTGCAGTGTTACTCTGTAGCCTCAGATCCTGTTTCCTTCTGGAATGAATAGTTCCCGGAGGACAGCTTGATGCTTTAGTTACAAAGCTGTTATTGATGACCTGTTGCAGATTAATGCTGCCATACACAGACCGCCCAGTGCTAGAGGTTGCTGTTACTTCAAATCCTACATCAGGGTGACTGACTGCACCTTTCTCCTAATGAAACCGAAGATACTGTTTCCTTTAGCTCAGGGAGATCCAAACTCCTGATTACGTCCAGCAAACAGAGACAGTTAAAGATTTTCAGGGATCTTCAAATCAAATGTACGATGGCCAGTCAGTGCAGTCAGATGATTACGAGACATTTTATATATTGGTAACCCTCAATGCACAGTGATATTGATGGCTGCATGTTCTCTGTGGTTCTGTTCTCTCTAGGGAATGGTCAGCAGGTGTTATTATGTGTCCGATTTGCATGGATTTTTACTCAGAGGTAAGGATCCACATGTTGTCATCCGTTCTGCTTTGTGGAAGAGGGGAGGGGACAGAGGGTTAGTTGTGGAACTCAGTTGTCTTACGTGGGATACTATGGGCAGCTGGCTTGAAGCACAGGCCTTGCTGTGAAGCTCCACAAGTCAAGTCTTGGTGCTGCACATAGAGAGAGAAACCCCTGCCAAGATGGCACTGGCAGCTCTCTGAATCCCTCATCATTCTAGCAGTAATGGACTGATTCTAGATATTTCAAGTCTCATTTCTCTGCTGCCAACAGATCAGCAAATTGGAATTCTTTCCTCCCAATACATGTTGTGGTTTTCTTTCCTTCAGGTTCTGCAAAGTGAACGACTGTTTTTGTCAACCCTCTGTGGCCATGTCTTCTGCAGTCAGTGCCTCCCTGCTGCCCTTGAGAATTCCAGCACGTGTCCAATCTGCAGGGCAGAAGTCACTCATGAACAATATCACCCCATTTATATATGAGCATTTCTATTTCTCAGGACCGACTCAGACGGGTCTTGGGGAATAGGCTATGTAAAGACTTTTTCCTTCATGTATATAGTTATTCTTGTATATAGTTCAATTTTTCCTGAATTTAATTATAAATAAATTATTGATTAACTTAAATATAGTCAAGTCTGTCTTGTCTGCTCATCTGTGTTGGACTTTGCTGGTGGACAGAGACATCTTTCTGCAGGTGGAAATAACACTCTTGGTTTGACCAGTCAGAAGCACTCATTCTTTTCACCGCACTCTAGTCACTGACTTTGGTGGAAAGGTGCTAAAGGCATAAGCTTTGTAGTTCTTGTGGCCAGTGTATGTTGTATGGGGGAAAAGAAACAGGCACTGCTTGGGGTGAGAGGCCTTCTACTTCTCAGGATGCACTCTGGTGCTGAAAATGTCATAATTTCTGTGCTCTGAAGATTGAAAGAGCAGCAGGTTCTGCAAACATCCAGAGAAAACTATTTTCTTTGAGAACAACTCAAAGGTAGGTATGTAGAGAGCTTGTTTACGGTCCAAGCTGCTCCTTGCTATGTTTACATATGGTTACAATGGTTATAATGTTCCACTGATGACTGTTAGCTGATGACAGGAGCACTGCCAGTTTATGTGAAGCACTTCCCCTTCTGAAAAGCCTGTAAGCTTAAGGGCAATCGCAAGAATGTAGCACTGTGAACTGCTGTGTCCAGCATTTATCCTGCAGAACAGAAGAGAGCAGTGAGTCAAAGCAGTGAGGCAAAGACATAAAGCAACCGCCAGGGAGTGCACCACCACCATGGCCATTAAATCCATCACTGTCATCATCATCATCACCATCATCACCGCTTACCTTTCCTGCTGCAAAAGCAAATTGTCTCCAGAGGGAACGAGGAGCTGGCAGCGGTGCCTAGATCCAGAATGCTAATGTGGACCCAGAGTGCTAGGTGGCAGCAAATGTCCCCATTAGTTACAGGGAGATACATGAGACATGGCCAGCGAGTGCTGACAGCATGTACCTGTCCTTATTTTTGGGACAAAGCATCCTGCTGAAAGGTGGTCCTTCCTCTAAACTGCAGGGCTAAGCGGGACCTACACTCCCATATCAGCCAAAGCAAAGCAGCCCCAGCAATAAGAAATATGCCTGGGTTTTTGTTCTGCAGAACAAGCCACCTACTACTGCCTACCATCAGGGGGGTTAAAAAAATGTATTTACTTACTCTGAACAGTCTTAATATGTATTTCTCCAATAGACCATCTACCTGCATTTTCCTGTGAAGATTTTGGGAAAAATATCTGAAGTCATAACCTTTGCTTGAGTCAAGCAAAGACACATTTTGACACAAGAAATGAAATACAATCCTCAGTGAGACTAGTACAAATAATCATTAGTCAAGAATATCATCTTTTGGGGGCTTCTTTAGAGATTTCTGTAGCTCACCCTTGGGATTTGACCTGCAAGCCCAATCATCCCTGATGGTCAGCAAAGCAGCTGCAGGTACCTGCAGTCACCTCTTCTCTGCCCTTTGCATGGGGTGTGTCCTCTGCTGAGGTCAGCTGCTAAATCCCAGGGGAGAAGTTTCCCTCCAATTACTTTATTTGTAGTAGCAGCTATTTGCTGAGCTTCACAGCACTGAGTCTTCTTTGGAAATGTGTATGTGGAATTAATGAAAATAGGACTGAAAGAGCCCGAGTGTGATCAAACTGAATGGCATGGGGGACCTGTGGCTGCATCCTGCACTTGCCGTAATCTGAGGGCTGAGGGTCAGAGATGTTATTTTCTCTCATATGGGTTTTTTTGGGATGATGTGAGCAACAGAATTCAGCTCTGACTCTGAACTCTCCCCAGCTACCAGGGCTTCATTTGGCAAACTCTTCCTCACCCTTCCTTCCTCATTTCACCAGCTAAATTCAGACAAGGCACTTGTATGCATAAAAGCTGTCAAAGGAATAACTTACAAGTACAAGAGCTAGAAAAGTCTTGAAGTGTAAAGCTGGCAGCCCCCGAAGAACTGCAGGGACTATCCAATCCATCTGGTGCTCCTGGGTGCAGAGCAAACAGGTTTTTGACTAGTTCATAACTGTGGCATATGCAAAAGCCTCAATTATTGCTTCTTAAAAAGCCCAAATTATCTCCTAGAGTCAGAGACTGACAGGCACACGGTGTCTGCAGGGTTATGCATGGCTGAATTTTTGCCAGCTTATTCTCTGCTGTTCTCTACTTCCTGTAATTGCATTGCATTTTAACTGTTTAGCATCGTCAGAACTCCAGCCCCGGGGGCAGCGGAGGTGGTGAGAGCTCAACACACCAAATTACTACCCAAGGAGCAAGCAGACAAAAAGCAGAGTGGAGAGGGAGGGAGACAGACAAATGAGCCATGTTCATTAGAGAAACAGCAGCTCTGGCCAAGGAAGCGTCCTACTGATGTAATGAGAAAGGTGAAAGTTGTTAATAATAAAAAAGAACACAACAACACAGTTGCCTTTCCATCAGAAAGCAACGAATCTAGAGAAAATAAATGCACTGTGGAAAGCAGAGATGAAAACCAGCAAAATGCTCTTTGCCCACATAGCCCTTTCTTCCCTTCCAGTTTTATTTAGGGTATTTTTGGTTTGGGGTTTTTTTTTGTTTGGTTGGTTTTTTGTTGTTTGTGTTTTTTGTTTTGTTTTGGGGGTTTTTTTATGGGGTGAGTTCTGTAGTTGCACTGTTTAGTGCTGTTCCCTTGCATGATGTGATGTGGCTCTGTCACGGTTTAAGCCCAGCTGGAAATTAAGCACCATGAAGTCGCTTGCTCAATCCCTCCCTTCTCCCCCTCTTCTCCACACCCCTGGTGGAATGTGGGGGAGAACTGAAGTAAAACTTGTATGTTGAGATAAGAACAGTTTAATAATTGAAAATATAAAAATAATGGTAAATAATAATAATGATAATAAAAAGAAACAAACAAATGATGCACAATGCAATTGCTCATCACCCGCTGACCGACGCCAGACTCCCTTTTCTGAACACAGCTCAGTCCCCCTTCTGGGTAACTGCTCCTGGTTTATATACCAGGCATAATGTTCTGTCGTGTGGAATATCCCTTTGATCTGTTTGGGTGGCCTGTCCCAGCTATGCTCCCTCCCACTGGCAGAGCATGAGACAAGGAGAAGAAAACTGTCCATGACTTAGGACAAGCACAACTTGGCAAATACCAAGTGTGTTCTCAACACCATTCTCATTCTGAATCCAAAACACAGCACTGTAACAGCTACTGAGAAGAAACTAACTTTACCCTAGCTAAAACCAGGACAGGCCCCAAAAGCTGGCATCTCTGCTACAGAAACCTTGCCATGTAAGGCAGGGAGACACACTTTCCCACAGGCAAGTTTGTGTTTCACCTTTGGCCAGCCAGAGGTCCTGATTGCTGATTCTTTCTTTTCCCCAAAAGATGCTGCAGGTTCAAAACCCTAGGACAGGTTTCGAAGGATAGGGCCATTTGCAGTCTGTCCCACAGCACAGGGAACAACAGCAGTGGTGGGGCAAAGGCAGAAACCAAGAGAGTGGGATGGGTGTGACCCAGCCCCCCAAGTTTGCACGAGTTGTGCAGAAAGTGCATTTGAGTTTGTTTTTCTGCTCTGGAAGGTCTTCCTGTGGGGACAAAAAGGAGAGGATAAAATTTCTAGATCATGTGCTATTGATGAAAAAATAAATTCTGCCACCTGTGAGAGCGCTGAAGTGCATCAGAGCTCCTGATGGGGCTGCCCTGCTTAGGCACCTCAGTAGCTCTGACCTCAAGTAACTCTATGCAGCACAGCCTTAAGTTACAGGAGATTGTTCCAGGGAACAGGCCCAGCACAGTGCAGCAGCCACAGTGTGACAGCCACAGAATGAAAGGTTACCTGTAGATGCCTGAGGAACAGCCCCAGAGCTGCCCACCATGGCACAGGGCCCCATGACACAGCCCTTGCAGGCAACCAGCAAAGACCCTACTTGTGGGTCTTTGTCCCACCTACCTGTAAGGCCATGGGAGAACAAGATCATAAAATGACTTGGGCTGGGAGGGACCTTTAAAAGTCTAGTCCAACCCTCAAGATGAAGGCAAACTGACAGGCATGTCAGCAGGCATAGCCAACACTGCCAGCAATAAAAATGCTTGTGGTAGCAGAGAGGTTTCTGTCCCTGTCCCAGTGCAGCCCAGTAGGGAATTGCCTCTGCTGTGGCTCTGCACCCAGGGGAATGTGCATGGTGGACATGAGGGAGCTGAGAAGATTCTTCAACTGTCTGTGCTGAATATTTTGAGGGTACTGACATTTCACGTCAGCTGCATTCACCAGGGTTAATTAAAGCCTGTGTTTTATAGATTGCCTTTGGCCATAAACAGAAAAGCTGCCTCAATTGGAAATCAATAAAGTAATCTTTAAGTTCTTTATTTTATTAGATACAGAGTCCTAATTTGAATAAGTTGAGGAGCTGTAATTAATGGTGCCAGAGAGGTCCTGAGATGTAAGTTTAAAGCTTCCTGAGGAGTGTGCTTTGTTGTAGGCAGTGTGCTGGAGGTGCCCAGCACAATCAGGGCATAGCACTGAAGCCAGGGATGCTCTGCTGAGCAACTTCCTAGGAGTGCTCTGGTGCTGCAGAAATCCAGCAGCAATTCAATAGCCAGCACTCTGTACTGATCCCTTTCCCAAAAAACTGAAAGGAAGGCTGTGAATGGCAGTGTTGTCACCACAGGGCACAGCAGGAAAGCCAGATCCTGGGGTCAGCAGTGGGCTGCTGGCAACTGAGGAGTCACAGACATGCGCTGGGATGGCCTCCCTGTTCCAAGCCAGTGAGACTGATGTGCTTTATGCCTCTCTCTACTATGCACCAGTGTGAAGTTAAATGGTTCACACCTCTTCAATGGGTTGGAGTCATTCCAAAACCATAAAAACCTTTGGGCATTTTAGAAGGGGAAGTATCCTGATGGTGCTGCTGCTTCCCCTTCCTCCTGATTTTTAACAATGGAAGTTCATACGTTTCCGTTTATGACAAATGTTGTCATTTCAAGGGTTAAGAGGATCTCAGGTCTGCTTCATTTCTGCTCTCCACCAAACCTACCTCTTTTATGTCATATGCACTCACAAAAGCCAGTTCCTTTGAAAGACATTTCCCAGCCTTCTGATGAGAATTTGGTGCTCTGCCATGCCCCTTATCATGAAAAGCCTGAACACCTTCCCCAGTTTTGGTGGTTTTCACTTTTCCAGTACCAAGATTTGCAGAGAGCCTTGCTCTCTCCCCATCACTGATTGTAATGAGGATGAGTTTCCATGTGTCACCCCCAGCATGCTTTCTGCAAGGTTTCATGGTGCCCCTGCCACCACTATGCCCAGATTACCTAATGTCTTCTCTCTAGGCTCATTGTAAAGAGTTCAGCTTACTCTGTGCTTTAGGAGTGCAGAGTAATGGACAACAGTTGCACTAGGTATGGGTAATGGATTGCACTTCTGCAAAGACAAAAAGAATAGCCACTTAATAAAGATAACAACTTTTAATAGGCAGTTAATTTTTTTTTCTTGACACACCATGGTAGTTTCTCAACAAATTTTGCACACACACAAAAATATATATTTTACAATTTTTCTCTGCTTTTTTCTAACGTCCTTTCACTATGATGCAACATGCTATAAAATATTTTTTTTTAGTCAACATGAAAATCAACCCACAATGATTGCTTTTATCAAAGAAAACTTCAGCAATCAGGAATCTGAATAGCTGCAGATGCCAACTAGCATATTTTAGATGGCCTGATCTTTCCAAAGTAGGTATCCAAGACTTCTCTGTTTCTGAGGAATACCTGAATGAACCACATAAGTTCAGCTGCAGCATGGAGGACATTTGTTTGTTCCCCATCTTTTACAGAGGTTCATCAAATGCTTCTCATGGTTCTGCTAATACAGAGGATTATTAGACCCACCAAAGTGTAAGAGCAATGGTCAAGCACAGGGAAATGAACACTTTTGAGATTTGTATATAAACATGAATTAATAAATCTGCTCAATCTCTTACCATACTGGTAGGTAAGTTTTAAAATTTCAGAGAAGGGAATTGGAGAGAGAAGTTTCTCAAAAGCATTGTATCAATAGGTGTCAAAACTTAGATTATCATCCTGAATCTTGGTCCTGCCCTTAGGCCACCAGTTGTCTTCTTTCCATTCCCCAATAAAACAATGGAAGTTCTTGAAACACTAACAAGAATTGGGGGATTCAGACTGAGCAGATGCTCACAGTAATATAATTTTTAAACATTTATAGTTCTAGAAAAGTAGGATACATGCAGGTATAAGCACTACTTGATATTTTGGAATTGTCAGCTCTGTACAAATTAAGAGTGTCTGTAATTAGCACTTGAAACACTCCTTAAACTTCCAGAGTTATTCAATAACCTACAGGAATCCCACGCATTACTCAGAACACAGGGAAGAAGGTTCATCTGTAAAATTGCTTATCTTGCTGATTCCCACTGTGTGCCCCAGGCTATATAGAAGTCATATTTGTAGCACACATAATGCCATTAGCCAAGGAACAGGTGAAAATAAACTATGTTGTCTGTCACATTACAAGGATCATAATCAGTAATTTACAGAACTTCAAGGAGCCTCAGTGCAAGGTATATTCCCCCCTTACCAGAAAAAAGCACACACTTCAGCATTCCACCCGGGCATCCCACCCTGTAAACATTTATGACAAGCAAAGCATGTGCTACAGTGAGGAGTCTCATGGAAATCACTGAATTAATTTTCATAGTGGCTATTTGCCCAGTACTGTTTCAAGGGTCAGGCCCTGCTTGTATTTTGCTACATACAATTAAAAAAACCTTGCTACTATAATTTCAACAAAGTATGCTGACATATTCCTCCCTGTATGTGCAGAAAACATTTTTAGTAAGTACTATGTAAACCACCTGATTTTTACATTCTCGTCAACCTTATTTCCCTGCTTTTAGTATATGTGAAAAAATAAATACATATGATATACCAGTTATTAAGCCTTCAAAAAAATTACATATTCCAGAAGGGGCAGGAGACACTTGAGAAGTCAAGAGTTGGTCACTAACACAAGTGTCCTGTCTGGTAAAAAGCTTCAGCTGGTCCACATTTCCCATGGAACTGCAATTTTGGTGGTATGTTCCTGCACACTGTGATAAAACAGGCTGCTTCACATCTGAAATGACAACAGTATCTATGCATTATTATTCCAAGTAACACATTCAGGAACATAAGAGTAAGCTAAAATGGAAGGCATAGAATAAATCTAATTTGGGTAGACAATAACGATTAAATCCACTGTCCAGGCCATTGTCCTGCCCTCACACAAACAGAGCACCTCTGGATTTTCAGTAATGTAGGCAAAATTTCATTCTGTTGCTCTAACTGAAGAAAAAAGGAGGTTATTTTGTCCCTACTGCTAGCATTGGGAAAGCTCGGTTTTTTCATCCTGGGGGGAGTGAGAATAGGTCAAAACCATCAAGTATGTTTTTCACATTTCTGGTTAACCAGATATTTCTCAGTGGAGGGTGATGGGATCCATTTTGGAGGGGCTTCATTCTACAGTGATGGTGGCAGGCTGGGCTTCATTTGAACCCAACATAGCTGCCTCTGTCTGGTCCATCCCACATATGCTGTGACACTCAGATCTTCAGGCCATTCTCCTCCTCTACCTCCCTCCGCTACACTGGCTAAAGGGCCCTTCCCACACCTGCTTCCTTCTCCTATCCTCAGCAAAGGACCCCATTTCACCACAAATGATGGCAGCAACTCCATGGGAAGTAAATATTGTGGTGCCAGAGAAAGCTTCTTGCATGGAGGAAAATGCAGCACCCACATCCCAAACAGTGGATTTCAGTGCTGCTCTGATGGTCTCTGCCCTCTCACACATAAAAATACCATCCAACCCCTGCCATGCATGTTAACCAACAGGAATTTCAAGCCATAATAAACCACCTCAATAAAAGTGCTGGCGTTTGCATGAAGTGAAAAAGATACAGATTTTTCACGAGAAAAAAAAGGAAAAAAAATTTCTGGGTACCAAATTCCTTTTTTTTTTTTTTTCCTTTACAGGTAACTGCCTTTAAAAAAATCTCTTCTCACACAAACTGAAAGAAAATTCACTCAGGGAATTACACCCAGGAAATGCTGAACAGCTCAAGTCACATGCTGTGCCTATAAAGGTCTATCTCTGTGAGGTGGCAGCTTCCCCTCCTGACTGGCCTGGGTCTCTGGTCATGATGGTATGCTCAAGATGAGCTTTGTTGAAGCTGTTTTTCCTTGAGGCTGCTGCCAGCTGAAGTAATTGCTCATTTTATGTTTCATTTTTAACCCTTTTGTTTAGTTACATGGTATGTACTGAGACTAAAAAGTATTAGAGAGACTAACAAACACTTATATTACAGGATGTAATACTAAGGCTACAAACTTACGTATTTATTGCTGAGATGTGAAGAGTTGCCGAGTTTTATTTTTCCCCTGAGATGAGTGCTCTCCTAAGAAACAAAACATATTTGCATTAGTTAAACATGTAAAGATAAAAGGACCAATGAGTCTGGCAAGAACACTGACCACTAGACAGTCTCCTTGTCAGATTTACTTAATCAGCAAAAACTGCCCACGCAATAGATTTTTATCATTCTTTCTGTTTTATAGCTTATTTCCCCTACTGCTATAAAGTATTTCTAAGACAGTTCTCAAGGGGTTTGAAGAGGAATAAGACTTTAATTAATTTGCAACCATGATTAGAACATTAAATTATAAAAATAAGTAGATACAACTATAAAATTAATTTTTGCTGACAATGCTGACAAAAGCTCAGTTCTTCCAAAGCAGGAAAATGAACCTTTATGAACATCAGTCAGGGATTACACACAGTTCTCACTCCTCCTTCCCTGGAGAAGCAGAACTACTACCAGCAATTACAGGTAGACAAATAAGCCTCCAGATTACAATGTGTTTACAGATGTCCGATTTCCAAACATGCATCCCAGGAATGGCAGTGGAATTTTTTTTTGTCAGAGATTTGCACATGGACATGAACAGGCAATGGCATTCCCAGAATGGACAGAGCCCCATGGAAATAGGCACAAGGGTGGGAAAACACAAATGTCTCCAGGAAACTGTCTTCTGCCTTTCTGCTCACTTGCAGGAGACAATTTAAAGCCTCTCACACACACACGATAGGCAAGAAAGTGATGTATTACATTCTAGGAGAAGTGAATATGTATTAAAAATTTTCATATGATCTATAGCCTGGGGTTGCAACTTGTAATACAAAATGGGATTCTAAAAAATTAACTGATTAGGCATTTAATAATTAGTAGCCAAATTAAATAGTTGCACTCCTGAAGAAAACGGAAAAGATTCATAAATAGTTTTTGGACAACTTTTCTTCACAGCAAAAAAAAAAGCTCTTTAATTTGGTGCAGCTTTTTGGAGATGAGTAGAACTTGGTATCTGTGGAAAACTGTTCAACAATAATGTGCTGGAATGATGTTCGCTTCCCAAGTGTTCAATTTTGGACAAAATGACTTTAAAATCTTTTTAAATTGTTGCAAAGTTAGAGCTTCACAAGTTCTGATGATATTAAATTTCAGGTAGAGAAAAGAAAAGCACAAGTTTCTGCTGGAAAAGAAAAAGACATATTTTTGGTAAGTGAAATGTTTTTGTTAGATAAAAATCTTGTTTTGAAAAGCTAAAGTGAACAAGTTCAAATACTGTAAATTTATAGCAACAAAAGAATGAGATTTTCAAGACATCTCACTTTTTTAATTTTAATTTTATTTATTTTTCCTTCTGCAAGTTTTTACTTTCTTTGTTCAATATACAGAAATAGAAGACTTAATAGGGCACAAAAGGGACAAATTGACAAGACTGTTTAAGAAAGAAGGTGTAGCAGAAATTCATTGAGAAATATATTACCATGGAGAAGATAATATTCAATAGTGGCAATAAATATCAGTACTTTGTTATCAGTTCCACTCTCAAGTGGTTGTTCTTCTGCCAGACTTACATGGAAGGTTGCTACTTTGCACCACAGGAAAACAGCATGTCTAAGGGGAAGCTCCAGATTCAACATAGCTCCCGGGATAACATCCCATTTATGCCAATAGACTTTGGATCAGAGGATGGAATGGGTGAGGCAGTGCTGGCTGCAGAAGTCAGACTGCTTGAGTGGTACCTGCCGACAGCAGTGGTCAGGCCAGGAAGGCTGAATCTGCCTTCCTGCAGACCCTGAGGCTGCAGCACAGACACTCACACTCCCTGTCTGGATTTCCTGGTGCTATACACATTATCCCTGAAACAGCAAACCACCACAAACTATTGCTGGGGTCAATGTTCCCCTATAATATCAGTTTCTGTCTGACGAGGGTTTGAAGCAGGCAGGGGTGCTCTACATTTCTTTGCCACAGCACTTCCAAGGGGGCAGGAGCCTGCAAGACTTCTGAAACAAAACCAAGCTATTGCCACTCCATGGTTGCAAATGTGTCTGAAAATATTTGCATCATGAGGTCTGTAATCATCAGTGCCAACTAAAAATGGAGAGACAACGATTATATACCAGAGAGGAAGTGGTCACACAGATGCTCTCTGTTCAAAAGTAAAAAGGTAGTCCACGGGTTTAGATACAGGGCTGCAGTGAGCCTTGAGACTGCACAGAGGGGTGTCCACAACTATTATGGAGTTCAGTGGCTCAGTAGTTTGATTATGCACTAAATATCCAGTTGCAATTCAAAGGGAAAACCAAGAAGAACATTTTGGTTAGCTGCAAGTGGGAAGATACCTTTATTTGTTTCAAAACAACCTTATAACTGACAGAAATAAATTTTAAGAATGAAAAAAAACAAACTTGCCCCCAAACCATCACTCACCAAAATCAAACTTTGCTTCCCATAAGGGAAATGAAAACCAAATACTTGTGTTTAGTATTTTGTTACAACAGATGATATTTTTAATAGAATGAAGAAATTATTTCACAGTGAATTGTTTGCTGATTAAGAAATTACATGGTGAAGTGGAGGTGCTCAACCAGTCTACATAGATTACCTGAATCCCTTGAAAGCTGTCACAGAATTATAGAATTGTTAAGGTTGAAAAAGACCTTTAAGGTCATCAAGTCCAACCATCACAGCAACACCACCATGTTCACTTTTAAACCACGTCCTCAAGTGCCACATCCACATATCTTTTGAACAGTTCCAAGAATGGTGACTCCACCACTGCCCTGGACAGCCAGGTTGCTCTTCCAAAGCTTTGCCACCCTTTCTGTGAAGAAATTTTCATAATTTCCAATCTAAACCTCCCCTGGCAGAACTTGAGGCCATCATTGAAAGAGAAAAGGTATAGTTATGCAAAATATACCAACAAGAGCAAAGTTCCTGCACATCACTGTCAGTGAAAATTGTCTTTTATTTATTCTGACTTGTGCATTTAGGGAAGGATGACACACAAACTAGTGTTGCACACCAGGAGATGGAAGGTATCAAGAGAGACTTGAACCATCAGCTTCTCACTATACATTTATTCAACATCTTGCATGAAGGTCTTGGTTGATCCAACTGGAAAGGTTCTATGGCAATAACTTTCTAATAATAGGTTGAAAATTCATTATGCATTTGTTTACTTTGATAAGTGAGTGAACTCAGAGAAATGGGAGATGAAGGGAACTGGAAGACAGTATTTGGTGCAAAGTGCTGTGAACTGCACAGCTACAAGTGCAATGTGATCCCCTTTACCTGTGGTCCTGCCTTGTGGCACCTCTCCTGATGGAGGAGGAGTTGTGGGCTCAGATAGATTGGCAGAGGGCAGTGAGAAGCCAACCTCAAATATATCACGTGCTTCTACAAAAACTGAAAGAAATGATTCACAGTTTGAGAAAGAGGCCTTAGGCAGAATATTTGGAAAATGAAATCAGATTGATACTGGAACAGAAGTTTTAGCTGTCAAATGAACTCTTTCATTACACCCTTTATTTTCCCTCTCATTTTCCAGAGTTGTGCCTGTTTGTTGATTTTTGTCTGAAATTGGATGGCAAACACAAAGACACAGGCACCATGAAGTCTCTAAGCACTACTGTGATAAAACGCATCTGTAGTTACGCTGTCCAGCTTATTGCCACAGGAGGCTGCAGATATCCCAGCCTTGTGGACAAGACAAATCCATGGAAGTAAAAGCCACTGAAAACTATGAAACACCAAAGACACAATGTCTGATTCAGGACGTCTCCAAGCCACAGGCTGCTGGAAGGCTATGGTGGAGGACTCACTACTGTACTCCTTTCCTATTTGTTATCCTTCCCTCCACATCTCATGGTAGCCACCCTCAGCTACAGGATTTGGGGCTACACAGATCCAGGATCTGAGCAGGTACAGCTGGCTCAGATCATTGAGTCTCAGCTTCAAAATTAAAAGAGATGGTGCTCTAGCAACAATATAGCACTGACTTTTCATACATGCAGCCTCCCACATGTCACCCCTCCAACATTGATGCTGCAGCCTTGCCCACAATTCACCCCAGTGGATCAGCAGCCCAGGCACTGGGCCCAATCCAGTACACACTGCATACATCCTCCTCTAAAATGCAGTCATGCTGTAGAAGGATAAAGATAAGAAAGATGTAATAGGAAAATTTTGTATTCATAACTCCTCATCCTTCAGTGCATTTGTTTCAAGTGCATGGAAAGTAGACTGAGTGCACAGTTCCTGAGAGCTCTGCAAAGTTAAATGATAACCAGGAAAGAAATAGTACTGCAGTGAAAATGCAGGGTTTTCTTCCTAATTAAAATTTCACTTGTGTAGTATTTGTTTCGATTTTCCACTCACAAATATACTCATTTCCAACTATTATGATGCCAGTGTATGTGAATAAGTAATGGGCACAATCAGCTGAAATCACACATTGTATAAGTCAATTTTGAAGCTCTGAAACAAACACTTCTTTGCCTCACTGTTGTGGAAGGCTATTGTATTAATCTCACTGTAATTTGTCCCTCCCCTCCCCCCCATTTGATTCAGAATATGAATATATTATTCAGAATACACATACAAAGCAGAACATCATGACAAAATGAGTGCTATGAGTACAGAAATTCTTTGACCTGGGCAAAGCCCTCTGACATTATTGGGAAAGCTGGAAGAAAATGGATACAAACCCAGCCTTTGACATAAAAAATAGGTTGTACTGCATCTCACATTACACTGTCTGTAAGAAAAAATTAGTTGTGCTGCTATTTCATTGTAATATCTGCTGCTGAGAAATTGCTCATAAGTGGCAATCAGGTTCAGAGCAAAGAATTAAAGTGAGCTTTTCATAAAATCTGATTGCAGAAGCTTATCTTCTTATAAAAGTATAAAACTACCTCTGCAGACAGAGGAATCAAAATGTCTATTTTTACCATGCTGAACTAAAAGAAAGAGAGGTGCATTACAGATGCTGGAGAACAGCCTTAAGTGGGAACCAGCACCTGGGTGCAGTGGTTGGGTTTGTTGTGGGCCAGTGTGTCCAGCACCTGCAATGCACTGCAGCATTCCCCTGCCACACACTTTCCCCATAGCCCTGAAAACTGCTCCTCACCACTGTCAGCAGGACAGGAGGATCTGTAGAGTTCACCATGGCAGAGGGGGAGTGTGCAGAGACATCTAGGTGAGGGACAGGCAGGCAATTGCTGCTCAGTGGGCAGCAAAAGGCTCCCTCACAAGGTGCATCTCAGAAAACTGCAGACTGGAAAGTTAGCAAATGCTTCACAGATGGAAACGTCACTTGACCCTCAACAGTCTGACTGTAAGAGACTTCTTTAAAACCCTTTGAAAATATGCACAGTTCATGAACCAAATTAGAAATAGAGAAGGAAACGTGCTATTTAATGTCTTTGACTACAGTTTTGTCCAAAAGTTTCAGCTGGAAGTGTGTGCAGTCAGATCTTTGTGGTGTGAGTAAACACAGAGTCCAACCACGAGCTGCAAAAGCGAGAAAGTTTATTCTTCAGTTTCTGTGAAGACAGAAAACACAACTTCAGGGTGTTATACAATACAAGGTTAAAAAAATAGAGTGTCAGAAAATGAGAAAGAGAAGGAAAGAGAAGAAGGTGCTTGATCTCTCTGTTGCAAGGAGACTCTTTTCCATGAAGCAACTTCTAGGTTTCCTACCTGCAGAGAAAAAAAAGTAAGGCACTGAAGCTACATCTCATAATAGGAAAAACAATGAGAAAGAGGTGAAAGTCCCAATGCACGTTGAGAAACCTTATGGCCCACTACAGAACCATGCCCCCTGGCAGGGGTAAATTTTTCTGGGTTGGGCCCTTAATGAGGTAAAATCCAAAGATTTCTTACCTCCTTAAATGCCACGGTCCATGCTCAGATGTACTCAGCATAGCAGGAACCAGCTCCCGATTTGTCCCATTATACCAAAACCACATCTAAGGTTTGATGTGTGAGGCAGAACAGTTAAACAGTCTCAGCATTTGGAGGTTCATGGAAAGCGGGGACACAGATACTGTCATTCAACCACATTGTCTCAGAAGACCGCAGGATTTTCCAAGTCCAAAGCCTAGCACCACAGTGGGTTGTCTTGAGGGATGCTCAGCTTTATTTGCATTCCAGCAACCAAGGCAAGCTTTTTTGCTGAATGCAAGTGTTTTTTCATTGTTCTGGGATGATTATGGTTCTTGGTCACTATGTATAACAGAGCCACCAGCCTCTGATGTGGAAGGTTAGAAATTCTCAAAGCCTTTACAAAGAAGACTTTGGAAAAGCAGGAAGTCCAGAGGAATGATACAGGCAAAATCTCAAATAGGCTGAAGTTGTAGGGTCTGACGAATCCATACCATGAAATCCCACATATCTTCAATGTAGGCAGCTCATCTTGTGAAAGGGATGCACCCAAGATATGTTATGAAAATCAGGAAGGAGGTAGAGCCAGTTGAAGTAGCAGATAACAGATGTAAAGTCATTATTACTGTTTAATAACAGCAGCTTTTGGAAGAGATGTGGAGCATATGGGGAATGCAAGTTCTTCATCCTCAGTTTGTGCTATTTTGTACTGCACTGCCATCTGAGAACACCTCTAGGTATTAACTGATCCCTTTCTCCGGTGTGATAGCAACAAGTTAAAGGTGTTTTTCATGTGACAGGTTAGGTGTCTCCTCAAATACCCATGTTTGCCTGGTACATTTTCCCAGCTCTGTTTAGTATCAACACTTGAATTTTCATTTTTGTCCACAGTGAGTATCTTGGGAAGCCATAATGCAGACGTACCATGGACTCTTTTCCAGCCACTGTCCATTCCAGGTACCTCACCAAAATCTGAGCCACATCAGCTTTGACACCTTGAATATTCTTTCAGGAAATTCAATGTAGAACAGGTCCCCGCAGGTCGAGTAAGTCATATCCTACCCTATCATCTCAAAAGAGCTCACTCTGATTAGAAATCATGCCCTAATGAATCAGCTTATGCTTAGGTGCCAGGATTATACCTTACAACTCTGAAATGTTATGTCACCTGCACATTCCTATGGACTTTATATTGAATATTGAATGGTGTGCTGCTACTCTGTACCTTTTACCTTCTCTAGAATGGGTACTCCAGGCAACGGCCATAAAAGAAAACTGTCAAGTTGTCGCTCAAGTATCAATATTTCTATCACACATCGTTCATCTGTATGGAGTAGCCTTACCCCAATCTCTATTCATCAACCTTTCTCTACCTGAGGAATTTCCATCCCTCAACATTCTTCATGACTCCAAAAAAGGTGATCAATACCTTTACTGGTTTTTCAGTGTAACACACAAGAACCCTGATAGAAAAAGTTAGGTCTGTTTTCAAGACAGCCAATACTTTAACACCACGGATGATCTCTTAGTCATCAATTAAAACTCTTCATCTTATATTCTCAGGAAATGTATCTATCACTGAAAAGCCAAATGTGCACTTCTGTGGGCTATGTTGAACCTCAAATAAGAAATATTTTTGCAGGTAGATTTTCTAGAACTCCGTACTGTAGAAGACCATTTATTCTCCCTAGAGAGGATGACCCTAAATTTACCTGTACAGTCAACAGGAAATGGCTGCCATAAGTCCTGCATTTGTACATCAGTGTAAAACTTTTGAGATGATTCACTATCTTGAGCCTTTTTAACCAAGCAGAGTTTTCAAGTAAGATGCAACTACAGGCATCTTATCTTGCATCAGGTGTTGCAGTTCACTGACAAATGTGCATGAAAAACTCAAGATGTTTAGTTCTCTGTTTTTTTTTTTACTTTACATAAATTCTCAACCAGTTGTGCCCTAGAACTCAAAGCATCAGCAATTCCATCTTTCTGACAAGAGTTTTAAAAAGTAAGAATATTAAAGCTCCATTTTTCCTAGTGTTCCTGATGATACTACTCCATTAAAACCCATTACTTTTTAGTCCAGGCTTAATTGACAACTATTGTTTTCCTCTATTCTTTCACATTAATTATAGGTATTTGATATAATATTCTTGATTAAATTTAATTCAGCTATGCTTCTGAAAAAGGAGTCTTTCCTATTTCTTTAATTTTATATTCAGAACTTAATTTTAGAAGTCCTAAAATAGGATCCTTCAGTAGTCAATGGACTGCCAGAGGTCAGCTCATTCCAGCTCAAGATACATGTCCAAGACAGACAGGATAAAAAGCCCTCTAGACACATACATCTCTTTCAACTATGTGCAACTGGTGTAGGTTTTAGATAGATAAAATAAGGCAAGATTAAACTCACTGTAACCCTTGACCAAGGTATATCATGCATAACACTGAAAACAAGTTTTTCTAGGTTGCCAGCTCAAACAATTTGTAGGTCATATCCTTATTTGTTCTGTATATATGGGGTTTCTTTACACTTTTTAAACACAATTATATAATCTCAAAATCTTCAGTTTGGAATAAAAAGTAAAAACAAACAAAAAAAGAGTATAATTATAATAGAGCTTAATTTGAATACATGTCAAAGCAGAACTTTATTGTATATATGCTTGAGCTTAGGCACCTGAGCAGCCTATTGATAGCGAGAGGATCATGTAGATCTACCTGTAAAGTTAAGACCACTCTAAAGAACTTCCTAGCTTTAGTCTTTTGAGTCACAGCTTTCTGTATTTTTGTTGGTACGTACAATCAGAGGCGGCCACAACACTCACTTTGTAAAAAGCTGGAGGAAGGAAAAAGAAGAACCCCTGTAAAGAAGTTTTATGCAGTGCAATTGTGGTCAGTAGTTGTAAGAAGGAACACAGGTCAGACAGTTCTTGTGTCTATCTACACCATAAGAAACACTTGCCTTTATGCCTAAGTTTTTAAGGAACAAGTAAATCTGATTCAAATGGGTAGGCACCCTAACAGCTTTGAAAATACCTCCATGAGTGACAAATATTTCTGTAAGAAACATGTCCTTCCATCAGAGTGCTTTTAATTTAAGATGTAAAGTGACTCTAAAAACCTGGGCAAAACCAGGATTTCACTTTCTGTGAAAGCATGTTTAATTTTGAAATATATAACGATGTAAGAATTCAAGAGAAAATGGCAGCTAGTTTAAATATGAATTGTATTAATGAGGACAGGGCAAGAATCTTGTCTTCTAAGTGGTTATGACTCATATCTTCTAATTATAGCATGTACACATCCTACTTCAGTAAAAAGAATATCAAGCATACTCTGGATGAAAGATATTCAGATACTTGGTGAACCAGTGGCTGATTAACAGGCACCAGAGTTCATCTTGTGGGGAAAAAAAAAAAAAAGAGCCTGCAACTTTTCTTATTTACTCTGCTGTAAAAGACAAACAATTCTGCTGCTGACAATGGAATTATTTTATTGTTGAAATGGCATGAGGGCAGAATCAATCAAAAAATGTCTATGAATTAGTTTCTGACTTCACTCAGATTTAAAAAAAAAAAACAAAACCATTTTAGGAAAGTGTATATGCAACTCCATACTCAAAATAAAGCTAGAGGTCCATTCCCAAAGTCAAATACTAAAAAAAACACCCCAAACCAAGATTAAAAATTTCCCGAATCACAAAGCTCTGAAATGCAGTCACTTAAGTGCCAAAGTGTATTTTGCATTTGCTCAGCAGCAGTGGGGCAGAATGATGGATCCTGTGATGGAGCAGGCCCTTCTCCCCCTCTAGCCTCCTACCATGCCGCTTGGTATCAGTGACGCTGTAGGGACCTTGCACGACTCTGGTTTGTTTCACAGCCTGCCAGAGATGCCCTGTGGGTCTTTTGGATTGCACAAAAGCTTCTGGGATTTGCAGAGAAGGCTGGAGAGTCGGAACTGTGCCTCTCCAGCAAGGATAGTTCAGGTCAAGTGCTGTATTTCAGAGGACTTCCCAAGGATTCAGACAAAAGGAGAGAGCAGCTATTGGTAAACCTCAGAAATGTCAGTAGGAGAAACACACAGCCAAAACCCTTAAAAACAAAAAAAGAGTTTTATACCTAGAAAGTAGAAAGTAAGAGACAGTTTTTCTGGAAGGACTTCTGCAGGTGAGGCGGGACCTACATGGCTGAGGAAGCATTGGGTAAAGCTGGGCAGTTTCACCATCACTAGCTCTACCATGACACTTTCAGGGGGGTTGATTTATTTATTTGCTGAATATCTGTCTCTCAGATTAGTTAGAATTTTATTCTGCCTCAGTCTTATTTTGTGCTACTCCATTTCTTTCAGAACCTATAACTGCATCCATGTCCTTGCTTTGAGATTTTGCTTTATTTTGTGCACGTTATCAATAACCTCTCTTCATTTAGGCTTTATTACCACATATTTTGTAAAAAAAATGAAGAACAGGACAGAGGAATTTGCAATGAATGTAGAATTTTTAATACAAAGGATGGCTGGGTACAGGGCTGACTGAGTAGAGGTTGCTTAACCCAACTCCAACAGAGCCTTGTTTACATACAGCACTGACTCCCAAACCTTTTGACCCCTGGGATATTACCAGTCTTCAAACTTCCTTGTACAGCCAGATCTAGCTGATAAATACCTTGATCATCGTTACTACTGAACAAGCCTAACTGTAGACTGTGTTCCATCAAGGATTAAAAAAAAATATTTTCCCTAAACTAGGCTTACTTCTCACTCCCAAATACCAACAGCACAGACTGTGCAGCTGAACTGCAGCTCTACAGGATCCCAGTTTGGGGATTTGCACTGTAGAGGAATTGTTTGCAGTGACTTTGACCTGACAGAAACTGAAGATGGTTTTGCTATTAGAAATGACATCCCAGAAACTGCTCTTCTCTGAACTCAGAGGGAGAGACAGACATACACAGAGAGGAAATGCTCACCAGTTTCAGGAGAAGTTGTCTTCACAGAAAGAAGTTTGACTCCATCTTTGTCTGACTGGGCCCTGTTGAAGTCAGAAAACATTTAATCAGACAGACAGAATGCATGTTGGTCAGCCAAACAAAACTCTTAAGACTATGATCCAGAGAAGGCAACAGCTATGCCAGTCTACACTGGCAGGCTTAAAATGGGCTTTGCAAGGGATCATGAGCAAGTCTTGGTGGTAGAAAACACCATATACCAACACCTCTGATAATACCTTTCTCTTAAAATATGTAATAAATTAAGTTTCATGATTCCAGGTTTAATCTAGTGCTTCACAGAAGGAGTACATCTTTTCTGGGAGAAAAGAGGAAGTAATCTTTTTTCTGTCAATACAAAGCTTTTAGCCTTGTTTAATTGCAAACAAAACATTGACAAGAGAAAAAACATTAACAAAAGAAGGGGGATGGAAAAGGATAGGGGGAGAAAAAAAATCAATGGGGCAAAAAGTTGAAAAAAAAATACCGGGCCAGTGAGTCCTGTGACACAGAATAAGCTGTTTATCCATTCCAAAAGGATTCCCTGCAAAACAGCTGAGAATCATCGCATTTCTATCCATGCTGGAACTGCTGCTTATCATGCATACAGGTGTATAATAACTGCAAGCACAACACTTCCAGCAGGATATTTCTCTTTGGGGTGGTAACTGCTTATTATGCTTAAACAGTGAAAGATCAAAGAAAATCCTATGCAGAATCTGCTGCTTTTACAAGTGCCCTGTGACAGATCTCAAAGCAATGAAAAGGATTCAACCTACTGTTCAGCGCCGTTCTCTTGTCTCTCTGGAAGAAGAAACAAAGGCAATATCATTCTGACTGTTGGAACTCACTTAAATAAACATTTAGACATAGCTATTGCAGTTACTGGCAGACAGCTTAGTTGTAATTTTGCAGTATTGCATTAAGTACATTAGCACAATCAACCAGCTTGAATGGTAATTGTTATTTTTCTAGTCCTCTATGAAAGTGATCTGATACTGCTAACACTGCTAACAATGATATGTGACTTGTCCAAGAGCACAACAGAAGCGCATTTTTCCCTGCAGCTCCCATATCCCTGGGTAGCTGGCACAGAGGAGGTGAGCATGCAATGGTTCTTGAGTATATAACAACTGAGCTTTTAAAAGATACAGGGTGAGGGGAGTGAGGGAACATGCTGCCAGGCTGTACACCCTGGGGGTTTAACCTGTCATGACATCTGAGAGCAGAGGCTGTCATCCTCATCGATGAAGAACAGGTTTCTCCCCAAAATGAATCATATACTGAATGTATTTTATGCTTATGTGCAAGTGTGGGCAGATGGATGGGGCCAGCGGGTTACATCAGGGACATGGAGCCAACTCTAGCTCCATGCCACTAAGCACAGGGGTTTCCATCCAGAGGGGAAGCACACTGGATAGGTCTGTAGGCAAATCCTACAGGAAGCACCACAGTTACCTACTCTATCTTCCAAGTGAATTTGCTATTACAGTGCCTGATAGCATTTGTGCATAGGGCAGGCTGGTGAGGAAATGTTCTTCATCTCATATCTTTATCTCTTGACTCAGAATATTTAATAGTTTCCTAAGCAAGGATCATACTTTCCTCTGTTTATCTGCGTCTGTTCTTCCATGTCATTGGCTAAATTGGTTGTGACACACTGTTTGTCTTGGTTTACAGCTTCAACACCCTGTTGTGATTTTGTATTTCCAAGGCTCGGTGATTTCACAGCTGAAGCTCTGCACAGGTCTCCTGACTCATGCCAGCTCACAGGGACAGAAAAACCACAGCCTGGATTCTGCGTTTTCACTTAATGAAAAATCACACTTGCCTGTAGCCCACCTGGGCAACTCTGAAATATCTGGCAAATGGAACTTGATGGAACTATACCCCATTATCTAAAGTATTTAATGGATAAAAGTGAAGCAGATACTGACTTTAGCTGCTCTGTCAAAATGACTGCTTCTGAAAATACTGCTTGCTCAGGGATTTTGTTCCCATGGACGTTATACTGTAACTGGAAAATTTTAGTCATGCATAATGTGTGTGTGTATTTGTGTCTCTGTGTGTATCAGGTATATCTCAAAAGAAATCATTGATATTTCTTTGCCTGTATCTAGAACAGAGAAAAAAATAAATATAGCGATTCTGTTAAACAGTATCTTCAAACTTAGTTTTCACTGCCTATTTTTCTACCTAATTGACTGATTGTGTTAGCACAGTTGTTTGCTAGTTCTTGGTAGCTGAAAAAATGTGAACAAAAAGCTTTGCAGCATATTCTTTAAAAATCAGAGACATTTTTGTTCACTCTGTTCTTCCTACTGATTTTGAAAATGAAGTGCTAGTTTTCCACTTTAGGCAAAACACTTCAAAATACAAGAAGCTTTCCCACCAGAGTACCTCAACAGCTGTGGTTAAGATAATCTAAAAGAGATCTTTTAACAATAAAAAGCACATTGATTGCCCCCTCCCCCCGCTCCTTTCACCCCCATCCAGAGAAAGCAAAACAAATACCTGGAGTTTTCTTCTGGCACACTTTGTACAAAGCCACCAGTGAGAAGACAGAGAGGGTAATGACTATCAGGGTGATGACAATTGGCAAGATAATACCTGCAAAAGAGGGAGAACATATTTTTGGCTGCTGCCTCTGGCTTGCATTGCCTCTGTACAGGCACTTGCACACACAAAGGTGAGAGGCATCTCCAGCTCCACTTCATCAAACCTTACCAATTTCTCAGGAGCAAGGCAGCCTGCTGCTCCTGTTATCTTTCCAGCAACCACTGAGCCTCAGGCTTGGCAGGAAGGATTTAGGCACCTTCTCCCACCCTTTCTCCTTCCCTGATACTTGCGTTGCCCTGTGGAACAGGTTTCACCCATTTTCCAGTAGGAGAGCGAAGTTTCAGTACCTGCTCCACTGGGACTACCATAATCTTGATCAAAATATTCATGATTCATCCCCACTGCTGATGGCCCCCAAAGGTTTTGTGAGACAGTCGTGTGTCAGAAATAAATTTTTCATACGAGCAATTTATTTTTTCCTCTTTTTTTTTTTTTTTTTGGAAACAAGACTTGTCTGAAATTCAGCAACAGAAGCAATTATTTTGCTTTCAACATTGTACACCCAGAAAGACACCAAGGAGTTACGTAATTCAGTAACATTCCCCACAGCACTTATAACCAGGGATAGAAAACGCAAGATCTCCTTTTAAAATGAGGACATTTCTTTCCTTTTATTCTTTCCCACCATCTGCCGTTTCCTGACAGGTGCTTCCCAGCCAAGAAGCAAAAACGGAAGAATTATGTAATGAAGAGAAGCTTTCCTGGGGAAATATATAAGCCCAGCTTCTCCCCATTTATCTTTTTTTCTGGCAGCGACCAGCCACATTCAAATTTAGCAGGTGCTCTCCCGCCTGCTGGCCTAAGCCCTGTGTTGGGGGGAGGCTGCACTCCACAGCCTTCCACAGCATCAGCCATCATGCTGCCAGATGTTTAGAGATGGCATCTTCCATGCCTCCTGATGCAATTAGTATTTAATATTAATACAGGTGTGTGTGTGAATCTGTGAAACTAGAGAGAGAACGCAGAGACAAGGTTACAGTGGACAAACAATAAACGTGTTCTCCTAAGCCAGTACCCCGAGGTAGGAAATAGCAGGTCTGCAGCAACACCCTTGCCCCACAGATGCATAATATTAAAATAAAATATTAAGTAACATGCATCATGAAAATATCAAGTGCTTAAAGAGTCTGCAGAAGATTGCCTCGTAGACCTTCTCTACCATGACAGAATGAAAAGTGTATCCATGTAACACATTCATACCGATACATTCATATAATATGTACAACATGTACAACTTTTTCATATGTTTCCTTATGTTTTCTCTCACAGGGAATGACTGTTCATATTTTTTTTTTATTTCACCACTTTGAATCAGTCCTTGGGCGTAACTGTGAGAGGAATGTCAGCTTGTTAAGCTCTGTTTCTCTTTGAGAGGAGTTTTATAATAGGCATTTAAGCTTGGTTTGTAATAGGGCCTACATCAGGTAAGGCTGGAAATAAAAATGCCAGTTACATTTGTCTGCTACTCCAACCATTTACTGAAAGCAAAACTGATCAACTGAAAACTCAAAATCTGGACAATAAAGTAGGAATACTTACTAGAATAGCGGATATCACTCTCCATCCCTTTATCATCTTCTCCAGGACTGCTTCCACGACTGCCAGAAGCTAGATATGCAAAAGAAATATTGCCTTTCATGTATTGCCAGAAGTCCCAAACAACTCACCTTGAAAAATTACCCTCCCGAAAGAACTTTTGTGTCCCCAGTTCTGGAGCCACTTTATGCTTCACATCTATATTTCTTCTCAATAACTCTCTTCTCGGAAAACTTGACAGGTGGGGTGGAAAAGTTTACCTAGTATGGCCTAGAAGAAACACACACTTCACATGGTTGCAGTCCTGCCTAGGATCATCTGCTGGTCCACTTACAGGTTATGAGCTACAAGTTTTTTCCCTTTTATGAGCTTATGGTACTATTCAATATTAGAAGAGAACTCTTGACAAGTAAAAAACAAGAAAGAGAGTGAAAAATAAACCTGTGTCCAAAAGAAAAACGACCAAAATATTTCACTCACTGCTAATTAAAAAATTTTTAAAAAAAGTGCTAACAGTAGATGAAGTCTAAAGAGGTGCAATATTAGCAGATAGCAAGTTTCTTGAGAGTTATTATAGATGGATGTGCACGCTCTCTCTGCCACATCTGGACAGAGCAATGACTGCCGTGAACCTCTGGGACATTTTTTAGGTCTGGGTTTAAAGGAATGCATTTCTACCTTCAGGTGCTAATCTGAATTTGAGTCAGGTATCAACAACGCAAAATATTTATTACCTCGTTGCATATAGTCTATGAAAAAACAATCACTGAACTTCCAGAGAGAAAATAGAAAATGCAAACATTTGTGTTTCCATAGTTACTTATATAGCACATGGGATTGTATTCCATATTGGACAGAGGCTTGAGCAGATGTGCTCCCTGCCACTGAAGAATACAACCAGCTGAACATTTCCATTGCCTCTTTAAATATCAGAAATGGCTCTCAAACAAAGGCATCTGGGGAAGGTGGTCTGTTAAGAAGTGGTCCTAGCAGAGACTATAGCTCCATATATAAGCAGTGAGAACATTGTATCAGCCACTGAGATTTTGTTGGAGGCTCTGATCCACTGCTCAGGTACCTACTCACAATCTGCACATGTAGGGATGCTCAATTCCTCTCCCAAAGAGCAGAAGACTGCTCAAATTGTTGGGTGGAAGATATGAAATTAATTGAGTCATTAAAACCAATTTCCCACGGCCATTTTGAGGTCTAGAATACAATTTTGTTTTACTTTCGTTAAAAGACGAGTCCCTATTTTTACAGAAGCTTTTGTATAGGCAGTAATTGTAACTCTAGTCTGCAGAATTACAGTAACAAAGAAGGTTTGTTTGTCCCAGCCATGTAGGACTCCCTTTTCCTTGCTGCACTGATTTTAAACTCAGGCCCACTGTTAAAAATTGGTTTTTGTGGATTCCTCCCCCCCCATTCTCTCCCCTTCATTTGTCTTCCCATAGACAGAAACCACCATCACTTACTAAGTGTTTGTGTAGTGCCTAAATAATAGAGCCACAGCTGAGACATTTTGATGCTACAATGTAGGAAACAATCATTGTCCAAGACTTTTATCTCTGTTTCTTTAAAGCAGAAGTTCTCTTTCCCATGGTGCCTGTCTGCTGAGGGGTGATAATGTAAAGATGGAAACTGAGCCATCATCAAGTGATTAAAATAATTCCTATGAATTCTTAATTCCATGTGACTGCTTTAGCTTTCCCATTGAAATACTACTGCCCTTTTTGCTATCTTATCTGGTATACTGCATGATATACAGGGCAAGCAGGCAATTA
This sequence comes from Platyrinchus mystaceus, assembly GCA_035041135.1. Taxonomy (NCBI): domain Eukaryota; kingdom Metazoa; phylum Chordata; class Aves; order Passeriformes; family Tyrannidae; genus Platyrinchus; species Platyrinchus mystaceus. Next base: position 23,070,202 of record JAWWLV010000144.1, read on the forward strand.
TCACAGCAATGAGTTACCCTGGATACTGACTGAAAATGTCAACAGAAACAAATGACACTGAAAAACATGAATGTGTATCCCTGCATTTGTGCAGGAGATTTGTGCATCTCCTCAGGAGAACAACTGAGGATTGAAATCCACTGGCTGTTTTCCTGGTTATCTGTCAACTGACAAAGGTGTGAGTAATGCAGGAAAGAAAAATCCATAGCTTGGCATTTTAACTACTTGTGACCATCAATAAGTAATACAGCAGCTAAGAAGAAACACTACTGAATGAAATAGATTAATGAACTAAAACCTTTAGCTCATTTCTTCACATCTTTCACTAGATTCTCACAGGCTAGCCCATCATGTCTACTTTCCCTGATCTGGAAGGTATTTTCCAGTTATGGAATAATCTGGGATCAGAATAACAAGTAATTGGAGAAGTACATCCATCATGGTAACAGGAGGGACAAGATTTTGCTGGCAGCAGCAGCAGCAGCAGCAAGAACTGCAGGGACCAGTACAGAAGAGACTGTTTCCTGATAAGCACAGAGAAAGGAAAATAAGACAATGCAGATTCATTAGCACAGGAAACTTGCCTTACTCTGGGACCAGCCACTTCTAACTACAGGACAAGGAACAAGAGCCACTGACAAGAACAAGCCCTTGGTTAACACTCTATTTATATCAGCTTCCCCTTGCATCATGCAATACACCAGCCTTGATTTTTTCTTGTGCTCCCACCCCATTTTCTTTCCAGTATCTGCTAATCCAACACGGTATACTGCTGAAATCACAGCAAAGTTACTCAATACTACAAGTTGAACACCACTCTTCTGCTTCCCTGTACTTCCTTCAGGTTTATTCTTCCCCTCCTAGAGCTTCCTTGTTCCCTGAACATTTCCTTTCCTCAGGCTGTCCCTCTCCCACTCCACACCAGCATTTTCATCGATGTGCATAGAGCAAACTTTTCTATTGCTCTTACTTGTTGATTCTGTTGGAGAGCTCATGGGAAGGCCTGCAATAAAACGGAAGGAATAGGTTGTTAGTATCTGTTTTAGATGTCCCAAGTCTTCACATGCAAACTAGCAGACTCTAGCAACATGCTCAGTAACCCCACAACAAATGCTGCCCAAGAATAGACATGTTAACATTGTTCCTAAGCCCAGAAAATCGGAGCTGTTAAAGTCTGCAAACATCTCTCATAGATGGGAGCAGAATCAAAAGCCCAGACTATGCTAGGTTGCTTTTCTGCTCAAGAGAAGAAAATCCTGAATTAATTGATACATTCCTAAAAAAACTCCTCCTGCCAAAACCAAATAAGTGCCTGTGAGTGAATAGCTGGCATTTAACTGACAAATAGGTGTTTTAATAAAAGAAACTCAAATGCCTAATTGAGACACGTCTTCAAGTGTCACAAAACCCTTTAAAAACAAATCTTCATTTATTATCCTGGTGCTTTTGGCTAGCAGACTGTGGAGCGGCAGGAGTAAGAGGCATTGGTAATGAGGAATTGACCTTGCAGAGCATTGGCCCACTCCAGCCACTTCACAAGTTTTTGGTGCACAATGCTCATTTTCTGTTAGCTTTTTGTTAGCATGCTGCTGCTTTTGTGTGTCTAGACTGTAGCAGGCTTGGAAATTAAGAGCGGCTGTGAATGCCTCGCATTTGTAGGCCAGCCACAAACAACCATCACTCCCATAGTGGTTTTTATTACATCGCATTAAATCTCTTCAAGTCAAAGGGAGATGAGCACCTAACTCATCCGTGTCTTTGAGAATGTTCACCTGTGTAAACTAGCAGCAAAACTTTTATCTGCTTGTACAAGACAGACTGTGTTTTACCAGGGAGAAGCGGCTGCACTTTGCCCGCCTGGTGAGACATTTCATACTGAATTACTGGGGCTACCAGGGGAAAAAATATCTCAGGCACTATATATCCTCAGCAGCCACTCATTATTTATTTTGAGCTATAAAGCACAGAATCATTTAGGCTGGAAAAGACCTCCAAGGTCATCGAGTCCCACCTTTTACTGATCTCCACTATGGTCATCTAGACCATAGCACTAAGTGCCATGCCTAGTCATTTCTTGGAAACCTCCAGGGACGGTGACTCCACCACCTCCCTGGGCAGCCCATTCCAATGCTTGACAAAGCTTTCTGTGATGAAATTCTTCCTGATGTCCAACCTGAACCTCCCTTGGCACAGCCTCAGGCTATGTCCTCTTGTCCTATCTCTGGTTGCCTGGGAGAAGAGACCAACACCCACCTGGCTACAACCTCCTTTCAGGTAGTTGTAGAGAGCAATAAGGTCTCCTCTGATCCTCCTTTTTTCCAAGCTAAACAACACCAGGCCCCTCAGCCCTTCCTTGTATGCCTTACTCTATAGACCCTTCACCAGCTTAGTTGCCTTTCTCTGCACACGCTCCAGCACCTCAATGTCTTTTCTGTGGCGAGAAGCACAAAACCGCACACAGAATTCAAGGTGTGGCCTCACCACTGATGAGTACAGAGCAACAACCATTTCCCTTGTCCTACTGGCCACACTATTTTTGACACAAGCCAGGATGCCACTGGCCTGTTTGGCCACCTGGGCACACTGCTGGCTCATGTTTAGCCACTGTGGACCAGCACCAAATCATAGCATTTGGTCACCTTTCTCTAGGCTAGAGGACACTTTAAGAGTCCCACTTATTGGATCTGTTCAGAGTTCACTGCTGCCAGTGCATTTGTGGGGAATGGAGTGCATCTGATTCTCCCCTGAGAGCTCCATGGAAGGATGTGTCCCACCAGCATGTACTTCATGTCCCAGCTGTGCCAGGCTGGGGGACCACAGGGGGAGGGAGCATCATGAAGGCAGCTGAGACTCTGGGCAGGCATTAAGCCTCTCCCCTGAGTGCCCTGGGTTGCAGTGCTCCTTCTCCAAACCAGGGTCTCTAGGGAGTACAAATCTACTCTTATGCCCTTGCTACACTTTCTGTACATGGACTGATAATTTGCACAAAGACAGCTCCTACCACCAGAGCTGTAACACCAGAGCATTATTCTACTGCTGTGAATGTACTCTTTGAATATCAGAATGCTGCTCTTGTTTTTCTTCCTCTCTATGCCCAGTTAAAAACATGGATCACTTCAGCTACTGGAGTGAAAATAACATTTTTGCTAATGATTTATGTGACAGAACTGTAACCGCATTTTAATCACAAACATTCATGAAAAGCATGTTTAGGTGGAAAAGCCAAGTCAGCAGTAAGAGCTCTTCTTGAACTTACCAAATATTTGTAATGCTAAGTATCCTTAAGCTATACAATTACCTCACCCTGGCTTCCTAGAATGCAGAGGATACTTTTTTCCTAAGCTTTCTGTTATCTCGACAATCTACCTGCCAAAAGCAATGTCACCTTGCTCGGAGAGGATCTCTGTGCTGATTCATTAGGCAGTGTTTATACATTACCAACAAGACCAAGGAAAAGCTTTCAGGAAGTTAATAAATCATATGTCAAAGGAGATTTGGAAAAACACCCAGTACAGAATGCAGCAGGCATTAAGGAAATACCCAAATATGATATGATTGCTTGTTACCAGAATACTGCCTTTCCTTCGGCCTATAAGGAGTTGGATTCCATAGGAAAAAAATACCATGTGATCACACAGCAGTGGTCAAACAAGCAAGTCTTACAAGTAGGTCACTTCTCTATGAAACTTCAAACCTCTTCCAAGTCCGTGGAGCTTTGCTATGAAAGACCCCCAAGACTACAACGTAGTTATACATTTCCCCTTAACTTCACTCTTAGAAACAAGGTGAACTGTCTTGGCTCAAATTAAAACAAATAAATACATAGAAACAGCATGCCGAGCCCAAGACTGATATCCAAGTTCACCTGAAAGACTTAACGGTTTGTCAAAGGTGAATGCAAGTGACATCAGGCTCTGCATTCAGGAAGGGTTGGGTGACAATGTACCCACTGGAACAAGTGAAAACCACTTTGCTGTCCTGGCCAGACCTTGCCACTTCAATAAAACCAGACAGCAGAAATTACCACAGGCAGGAAACATGACAGCAGCCCCCTGCCCTCCTTTCCCAAGCCTCTGTTATTTTTTAACAACTGCACACATCTACACACAGTAGAACTACAAGCACCTTTCCCGAAGATATCTCACCCAGTTCTACTAGATCATGAAATATTAAACAGAAAAATCTCATGCCTTTCTCTCTCCCAGTCTCCAGTATGCAAGCAAGGCGCCAGTTCACCCTCTGTTCAGAGATTGCTCAGTCCTGCCACACAAAGCTGTGCTTATTGGAGTGATTAAACAGGTGCTTCCAGTTTGCATTTTTTAAATAACAGTCCAGTGCCCTTTTAGGTGAGGGCTCACATGCTGCTGTTCTACAGAAAGAGAAGGACAGAAGGAAAAGCAGCATTTCACTCGCTAACATGGTTACTGTAGTTGCTCTAGCTGCCTGTCCAGAGCCTGCCATGTCCTTTGGGGCTCCAAGTTAGATGTTCTGCATAAATAATCTGGTAAGATTTCCAGATTCATCGTGAAAAGTGAGGTGTGCAACACTGGCTGTGCTGTGTTCCTCGTTGCGCAGTAAGGAGGACAAGGATAAAAAATTTGGCACATGACCATGGTTTGATTTGAAATTACCTGCCTGAGTCAGTTCAGTGCTGGTGAACAGCTTGACAGATGGAGAAAGAGACCAATAACTAAATTCTCCCCGCTCTGCTCTCCAACAACTGCCACCTAAGCAGCCTGGATACCCTGCAGTGTGCTACTTCTGTTTTTTGGAGTGCAGCCACATGAAACTGTGTTCACTGGCAAAACAAACGAATAAATTTGGCTGATTACTCAGAGGGGATACCACAATATAAATCAAAACAAAATTAAAAACTTGAAAAAAACCTTCTTGCCCTGACCATACTATAGATTTGTAATAGTGTTAACTGAGGCTTTTCTATGTTTTCCATCTCCCAGGAACTTCTATTTTTGTGTCTCTCTCTTTGTGAAGGAGCTGAAGATACAGTGGGTAATTTTTACCTAATATCACTATCCTGAGTTCCTACATAGTTTGTGTACAGAAAGAGTCAAACCCTCCTAGTCTTACTCATAAAAATTTTTCTTAGGGAGATGCCTCCTGTGAATCAAGTGAGTAGGATTTATAATTGGAGGAGTGCAATAAAGATATCAGTAGATGTAGCAGGTTGATTCATCTGACAGTTTATTATAATAGATCATTTAATTTTACCACCCTGCTGGGTGAACTTAAGATCATACTGCTTTATGGATTTTTTTGTTGTTTAGATCACAGAATGAAAAGCCACAATACTTGCAGTTTCTCAGGTGTATTTAGACTCTGACTGATCCATTAAATATCCGATTTTTCATTAGTTAAACAAAAGGAGAAAATTAAATATTAGCAAGCAATCCTCTGTGGAAGTGGAGAACAAGTAGGAGGTATATTGTACATGACTGCCAAATTTGGAGAAGTGTATGTGTCTATGGCACACATGCAGGTTGCTCTATTTGCTAAGAACAGTCCTTACTGCCTTCTCTAGCCTGGGTGAACACTATGCAACTCCTCCTGTTTGGCTGCTAGTTTCAAGATTCTTTAATACAGCAATACTGTTCTCTGATGTTTCTCCAAGTTCTTCCCTAGGCTCCCCCAATCATTTCAGGCGCTCTCCAGCTCTCTGTAGCACTCCTCCCACACCCTGATCTTTTGATACGGCTGATGGGAAATTTCTCTGCAAAATGAGCTTTCCTCTTTTTCTGCATCAAGAAAGGAAATTTTCACCAAAATGGCATTTTTTTTAAAATGGAAAATGGTCTCAAAACTAAATATATTTAGCCAGCTGAATTATTTTGGCTGATCATACCAAATAGAAACATTCTGCTGTGGAAAAATTTCACATTAATTTGTCTTCCCTTGAGCTCCCTTGCAGAAGCTGTGGCTCAGGCACCTTCGGTTTGCAAGCTCTGCAATCCCTTACGGGCTGCAGCCCCAGCACCTTTGCACGTACCAGCCTCTGCTCTGGTAAACAAAAGGTATCCAGCCCCTATATAAGTCCCTGAATGCAAAATTTCAAAGACCTAGGAATAAGTAATCTGATGGCAGTGAGAGAGTCAGCATTTCTTCTAGTCTCAGCGCAGAATGAAACAACTGGCTTCACACTTGCATTGCTTTAAAGTTATTAGGGTGCAGCACATGGCTTCTCTGGGCCCTGAGCAATTGCACATAGGAGAATAAATCTGTTTAGGAGGGATGAAAACATTTTTTCTTAAAGTCTTTAATGTATACAGAGAATAAGGGAGCAAGGATGGTTCTAAGGTGTAACCATTTGGGATAAGCTATGTAACACTTCAGGGTGAGTAAGGGGATTTCTTGGATATATAAGCTGCAAGAAAGAAGCAAGGAGCTGATGCTGGGAGGAGACAGGAAAGGTGATAGTATGGAAATCCTGGTGTAGGAGGAAGTGATTTTGAAATGGCAGTTTTATGGGCACTCAGAATGCTGGCTATGCCAAGCACTTAGGCTGACTCCCCTTGTATAGATAGGTCCTTTCTGTCTCAGCCAGGCAATTATAGTTCTGGCATCTTGGGTAGTCCCTGAGCTCAAGAAGATTTATTGGTTTTACAGCAAAGTGAGCTGCATAAGATGATGACTGTGGCAAACAGACCCAAGGAAGGTTGTAAAACTTTCTTGACAAATTTTACATGTAAAATGTGATTCCACAAACAATGTATTAGATAACTCAATACACACGATCCATAGTCACATATGCATTAAAATTTAATTTTAACCTGGAGAGTTTACCTGTGTGACAGTTGAATTAAAACTGTTATAATTTACTGTTTTATTGCAGTATAACAATGGTGAGGTTTCTATAACATGCACATATCTGCTAAAAGACACAAAACCAAACAGGATAGGCAAGTAACTACAAGTCACAGCATATGCATTATGGGCAATGGGCTTATTGAAATAATTGCAGAGGGTCAGTGGCCTCGGGTTAAAAATGAAAAATTCCCAACTTCCTTAAAATACTATTATAATATCTTTTTGTATACTTCTGAGCATTTCAGTGCATACTAAGCATATGATATTGCTCCACTTTTATATCCAAACCTATCCTTTATGAGGAAAAATCACAGTGCATATGCATGCTTATCTCCCACAAACACAATCCAGAGGTTGTAAAAGGGGTCTTGTATTCCTTGGGGAATGTTAAACATTAATAATAATAATGATATGCAAACAATGACAGCATCCTTATTGGATTTACACACATGTGGCTGAGAGTAAGTACTGAATGAAATGGAGGCTCAAGAAACTTTAAGAAAACGTGAATAAGTGGTTTTTCAAAACATAGGAAAGTTAAACCAGCTGGAAGCATAACAAATGATCGCTCATATGACCTGGCATCTGCATTCACCACAGTGTTTCTTAGTGGGTGCACGTACCAAAACACAACCAGAAAAACAATAAAACTAGACTGGATTTGGGAATAGTTAATATATTATTGACTTTGCATATGACCATGTTGTACTTTGAAAAACATCATTTAATTGGTAATATGAATTAACTTGCTCTCCAGATTTAATAACAATAGCAAAAATTATGTTTCCTCTTTTGCCTCCCCTGTTTTGCAGACAGAGAATTTATCTTGATGACCTCCTCTGACAGTCAATGTTACACAATGATCACATATAGCACATATAAAGATTACTACTATCACTTGTAATTTATGTCCTCCTGTAATGACACTGAGTATCTCAACTGGATATTTTGAAGTTCACTCATCACTAGACACAACTTCATGGCTAGATGACATGGACACAGTGTACCCTGCATGAATAAGGAGATGTGATGTTCATTCCAGAACAATGAACATCAAATGAAGATTCAAAATTATTTGCATCATTTGTATAGGAGAAGAGAGTGTACTTTTTTAAGAATTACCTGAGGTTCCAGAAGCAAAAGTGTTTATTTCTGGAGAGACTGTAGAAGAAAAAGATGATCCCTTAGTAGATGAAGCATCCGAACTCCCATTTTGTGGCAACTCTGTTGCACTTCCTTGTGTCGCTGGAAATGAGACAGATGTTCAGGTAAGATACACTTGTCTTAGACCCTGGACCATCCCTCAGACAAATGCTCCCACCATCATAGAAAATACTTAAGGTCAGAAAGCGCTACAGCTTCTGGTAACTGCTTGTCAAGTAATGAACCATCCCTATGGAATCGCTACTACTGGCATAGTTGAGGCATCTTTAAAGCACACCCTAGCAACAGAAACAGCCTCACATCTGTGCCAGAAGACATCTCAGAGTTCTGACTTGGAAGCGCAGAATAGCTAGACAGTCTTGCACCAAGAGCGACATGAGCAGAAGACAGAAGCTCATCTTATTGCCCTTTGTATGTTCTTAATTTGAAAATAGATAAATAAATCAATCAAGCTTCAGCCACAACTGTCACATAATGTGATACTGTATAAAGTTCTAGGGATTGTAATTAAGTACAGAGTTAATTTTTTAATTCTGTGCTGTTAAGGCCGAGGAAATAATATATCCCTGAAAATTAATGTATGAAAAATTCAAGTGTCTTATTTCTGCTCTCACTCAGTCAACAGAAGAACAAGACCATCTGTGTCGGAAGATTTGCAGCCTAAGATGAGTTCAAGACAATGATGCAGGGCACTGCCAGAGCCCACAGAACTGAGGGTCACCAAATGACTACAAGAAATAATTTAAGCTGTTCCAGCACTGCTGATAATTCCTACGTCTACACTCCAACCTCAGCATAACAACAAGCAAGACAATGCCTACTGAATAAAACATAGGGGTGCCCAAGAGTAACCTTATACTTCCTTTCTGATATAAATCAGATATGTGACTAAGCTGTAAGCTGTTTTCAGTGCCCCTTTATATGAATTTCAAACACTGGAATTAAAATGGTTTTAAGATGTATTTTAGTCAGAGAGCAACATCACGCACACGCAATGTGCAAATCTTGAGGAATGCTTCATCACACTTTATTCAGAAACTCTGATTACCAGTTTGGGCCCTCAAAAAACCCTTTGTTTGGAAAAAAAAACTCTGACAAGCTCCCTGTTTGACCACTACACCCCTTCAACTTGGCCCTTCCCTTCCCCTCTTGCTTATTAAGTACAATACCTTGGAAAAGCAAGCTTCAAAAATCAATGATCTAAGAATGAGTAAGCTGAAGGTGCTGGAGTCAGGGAATTCATAGAATTTTGGACACAGAGAAGCTAGGCGGCCAGGGGTGGTACCTGTCAAGGTCGAGGCATGGAAAGTATGCAAAACAAGCTTAAGCATAAAACTTTCACTGGGATGCTAGTAATGAGAAGCATAACTTCATGTCAGCTCCCTTCAGAAACCTCAGAATTGTACCCCTTCAATATGCAAGCCTGACCTGCAGTAGAGATGAGTGCAAAAAGCCCCTCTAACTCATTTTTACTATAGTAAAATGCAAGATTTTGAAAAATGTAATAATTCCTGCATTCTTGTCATAGAAGTCTTGAATGAATCTTTAAGAGCAAACTTTTTCCAGTTTTGATTCTTAATGTGGTTGAGTCACACTCAAATTTTATATGTTGAATTTTAATCTGAGATAAATTTAAAAAAAAGCAAAAAACCAAAGTACCTCCCTCTCCCTTTAACATGCTTGCAACAGTAAGAGCAAACATCTTGTGGCTCCCTTGTCATAAGTTAGTAAAAGCTTGCATGGGAGAATGAAAAGTAAGTGAGAACAACAGCAAGCCTTCATGTGCAGAGACATTTGGACATAAATATGTTTTGTGAACAACGAAGCAAAACAATCAGGTGTGTGGGAGAGATGAGGACGGAGGCAGCCAGTTGCCCTGTAACCCCATAGAGGGCTGTTTTCCCATGGGGATCACTCATTCCAGGCATCCTATCAGTCCTGGCAGTAGCCCAGCCCCGGGGCGCTCCTCTTATGTATGGGAGCTGCAAGAACAGATTGTTCTCAGGAACACGGGCTGTGCGCTGATGTCGTCGTTTAAGCCTTGGTAGGGGATTGGGAGGGGAGGGATGATAGCATTTCCATTTTATTGTCTCTTAATTCAGCCTGGGTGAGATTCTTCCCATGACTCAGGTAGCACCAGGTATGACTCACACCTTTACCTAGGGCTTGGCATGAAGCTTGTTGCATTTATTTCATCAGACTGCAGAACAGGCTCAGTGCTCCTGGTGTCAAGGGGTGAAGTAGATGTGCTACAGTGCAAAAATCTGTGTGCCAGTTTTCACTTTCCCAAGACGAAAAATACAATCTGGTGGGTAAGGTTCCCTTAATTCCACTGTACCAGTGTAAGATGAAATCCTAGCAACCCAATTCTCTGCTGACTTGTGGCTTTGAAGCAGCTTTTAAGCAGCATCCAAGCCTCACGCCTAATACACAGCCTAGGCTGTAGCACCAACACATTTAGCAGATCAGACAGCTTCTGCACCAAAACCCTGTGGGAACAGAAGCATCCATATCCAGCCACTGCTCATGCACGCAACAACAGCACTGACAGCACAGATTTCTAGCCTGCTAGAAATCTGCCTTTTTGGTAAATCCTGGAACTCATATCTATGCAAGGTTTAATTTGATCTCAACTGCAGGAGACAGCGCAAGCCCTCACTGCGGTGCCCGTGCTCCGCGCGGGAACAGGCGGGGGACTCTGTGCGGGCGCGCAGTGACTCAGTTCTGTCATCCCCACTGACACATCGCTGCAGTAATTCATCACGCTTCAGCTCAGCCAGCTGCAGCAAAGATTCCTGCCTGCTGCCAGGGGGAGGCCTGGGCTCGCAGAAGAGCAGCACAGCGCAGAAGGGCGGCTGCTGCTGCTGCTGCTGCTGCAAAAGCAGTCGCCTCATGGGTTAATGGGTTTGTTGTCAACAGCTGATTATGAATAAAAATGGTAGAGCAGTAAAGACTGTAAAATAGCTGTCCAAATGAGGATGATTGCTGCAGCAGCAGAACTCTCTGGTGGTGATGCAGCTCTCCCTGCTGATATTTTGATAAAATAAATGACAGTGTGTTAACATGTATTTGGCAAAGGGATAATCAACAACAGGGAACCTGAAGCTGCTCTACAAAGCTGCTGTTTGAGCTTCAGATATGTCCTTACTCTTTGTGCTCTGAAAACCCTTCATTTTCTTTAACCGGCTGAAATTCAACACATATCCTCGTTTGATCTTAGCATGATTTTCTACTTAACCTACGTACAATCCACACATATTTTGGCATTTCCCAACAGTACTTTAAATTTTCTTTACAGCAAGCTGTTACCTAACTAGCTTTGACATTGTAATATGCTTGAAGTAAGCTACAAATACTCTGTGCACTGCAAAGAATATAGACATCTGTATGTGTGTTAAAATGCTACATGACCAATAAATGAATCCAGAAAACACAGGGCAAAAGGAACACCACCCAAACCACCTTAAAATGCCATCATAAGGGCTTTGTTAGATGGAAGACTAAAGCTTCTCCCTTGAGCTCATATTTTTAGCATAAACACACACAGGCCTTGTCCCTGTAATCAGTAGCCTGAAAAACCATTTGAATTAATGAATACATTCATGAAAGTTTCAAAAAATTCAATTGTAGCAAACCCAACTACATTTCTGCCCATTCAGAGGAATGAAAATTGGCTAGGGAGGTAACCAAGCAGATCTCAGTTTTAATGTTTACACCCATAGTTGGTTGCATCTGCTGTCTGCAGCTTTAGGTTTTCTGGTAAGCAAAAACCACAAGTATTTAAAAACACATTTTTTAAAACTTCTTTCTGCCTAACATATCTCAGCAGCCAACTATACTCAGTGTTTACCTACAGCATGTCGTAACAACCTGAGGAAAATTGAGCAATAAATGTTAGTATAAACTTCTCCTGGTAGTGTTACTGAAGTAAAGCTTCCTTTTTAATTACCAGTAGTTTGATGAAGAGAGTAAAAGGATCTCCTCCACTCTTTCCTTTCCTCACTTTTAAATATTTATTATCTAATTTCACCATGATGTATCATTATCCAAGAGAGTGGCATGAGATAACTCAGAAACACAACAGTCAAAAATCCACTCTTCCTTGCAACTTAATAACTTGAGCACTGACCTTGCGTAAGATGCTTGCTCCATATCCAAGGGGGGGAAGAAGAGAAACTTTTGTTGCATTTCATTTTGTATTCTCTCTGATAACTTCAAGTGTCCCAGGATATGACATTCTGATTGCAGATGCAACTTTCTGTGGTATGACACCATATAAATTCCTGGTTTGGGGCCTGAACTGCACAAGTGAGGTCACTCTGACAAAATGTGAAATCTCGGATTTGACACCTTATACTGATAAATAAAAAGGCTAAGGAGACCAATCTAATGATGGCTTCCATTATAATAAACTGGGCAGGAGGGCTAAGAAGGAGAGACTGTACTTATGGCCTGCAGAGGAAAAGAACACTGAAAAAGAAAGACAAAGTCTTTTGCATGATTTCACAGTGTATGGAGCACTGGAGACTTTTCCTGAATCTATAATAAAAGGTGACAGCAGCCACAGAAATTGCAGCAGAGACAGTAAGCCCTGTCACATCTTTGCTGTGTGAATGTGATCATTTGCTGAAGCTTTTAGCAGGGATTGAAGCAGAGAAAGTGATGACTTTTATTACAAAACAACAGAGGTGTCTGCTTTTTATTAAAAATCAGGTGTAGTAAAAGTAAATTTTGAAGTGCCATAAAGGCACCACCAATTTCTGGCTCAGTCTCATACAGCCAGTGCAAAAAGGGGGAGAAGTGAGTGACAGTGGAAAAAAAAAGACAGAGTAGCCAACTTTCATCTCCTGTCCACTTTGAGAGCAGAAATCTTGCTATGCCTGTGCTTGCTTCAGGGAGCACAACTCCCTCCTCTCTGCTGCTGCTGGGAGTGCTGGCAGGGGCTGGGAGGATGCACTGAAGCCAGGGGCACCTTGCTGTGCCAATGCTGGGCAGGAAACAGAGAGATGCTTGTAGCCAGTAGCCACACAGTGGCTGGGGGGTCTGTGGGTTTTCTGCAAGGCTGGCCACACATCTGCACAGCCCCTGTGCTCTGCCCTGTCCTGAAACCAACAGCTTGTGCCCCATCCACTCCTTTGTGCTGAAGCCAAGGCTATGACCTTCTTGAAATGTAGACCAGAATTTTATCTTAAAAAAACACTAAAATCGGTTTTCACATACACATATTTCCAAACACTACTTTAGCATTAAAAGAAAATACCAAGTTCTTTAATGCAGGGCAGTTCCCAGTGTCCTGGACACACTGTCCCAGTTTTCCTTTATACAAAGGCAATTGAGAGGCAGGTAAGCCCTACTTTTAGGTTAATTTATCAACCAGTTATCACAAGTTTCAGGGGATTTTTTTAGCTTAAATGAGGAGTTTTAAAAACAAATCATGACGCAAGCAACTAGGGACTGAACTCTAGTTGGTGGGAAAAGAATGCAAGAGGAATGGAAAGGAAGCACATTGGTGAAAGCTTCTTGCTTGGAGCCCATCATACTTCCAGCACCATTGTACCCTCAGCACCAGTTTTTCAGTGCAGAGCAGTGGCTGGAGCTAAGCTGCACTGGCAGGCATGCCTTTCCTCATTAGCTTCCCTTCCCCTGCCGGGAGCTCTACCTGTCACCAAGGTTTAGTTCCAGGTGGCTGTGCTGCTCCGGTACCCACAAGCCAGGAATTTCTGCCAAACTGAAAAGACTAGGAATCGTATCCGTAATGCATTGCACCACACCTCGGGCTTTTGACAGGCCTGCAGTGTCACAAATGCAAGTCTTAAAAGATTCTTTGTGGCCTTCGGTATCAATTTCAGCACCTTGTGCATTGGCCAGGCTGTATGTATTCTGTGACTCACTGACACTGGCACTTAAAAGCCGAGACAAAAACCAAAAGATTTTGGGCTGACAATCAAACTACTCTTTACACAAAGCACAGCAGGAAACCTGCAACAGTAGAAGATGAAACCACTAAGTGAAAGGGGAATAGCTCTCCAGGCAGCTTAGCAGGCTTGGGTCTATGAGGGGTGGCTTTAAAGGAAAATTTGCACAAAAAAAGCATGCAGGCTGCTACACAGGAGTCCCTTTTTAGGCAAGTAAGCCAAGGGAAAAGAAGTCACATTCTACTCATTACTCACAGTTCAGTATGCTGTAAACATCAATTCTGAGAGCATTGGTGTACCGAAGTAAATATATGGAGCACTTTTTAAAAAAATTTTTTAGTAAATTAAGTAGAAAAAATGGAGTATTTCAAAGCTATGGTTCATCAAAAGACTGAAGCAAACATTTACAGTGCAGTTCATGGACAAAAAAGGGAGAGTGTATTGAGTGTATTGAGCTCCTTTTGGATGTTATTATACTCGTTTAAATGAATCCAACTACTTGCTGGATAATGAGTTTCAGGTTTTATTTAATTTTATTTTTTTTTCTAAAATCCAATCTGATGTTCCAGCCAACACACACAATATTCTGAAGATTTATTGGGAACAAAACTGTTTCCTACGATTGATGCAGAGTAATTAGTACCACCTCTCTGCTTTCTGTATGATGACTCATAATAATATGGAACATAATTAACTGTAGTATTGTAACATATATAAACATAAAAAACAAAGGGGGGGCTATTCTGACACCATTCTGATGACACAGAATTTATTTTGTATTAAATACTTACAGAAAAAGAAGGAAAAAAATTAAGACCTTTTCAAATACATCTGTCCCAGTTACAGGGAGATTAAAATCCTGTGCAATGGCTTCAGATCATCTACACTGCAAATTTAAGGTGCAATATTCTTTGTGTAAGATTCTAGGAGAGGATTCATTGAAGATATGTTATATGGTAGGATTAATATCTCTGCTTCCCTAGACGAACAAATTCAAACCCCAAACTATAATCTTTTTTACCTCCTTTTAATTTTGCACACTGTTTTATAGAAATGTAGCATAGACCAAATCAGAAATGGCTCATTGAAATTATCACTTACTGTTTGTTGTGCTGAAACTTTCATCTGTTGTTGTAGTTATCACTTTTACCACTGCTTTTGTTGCTGTATCTTGTGTTATACCTTGTGTAGCATTAGGCAAAGAAGACATGGATGCTAACAAAGGAAAGACATTCGATTTATGTCCTTTAGTTTTGTATACACACACATGCACACACACAAAACATGCCTATTTCCCTGCTTGAAGTCTAATTTTAAATTATCAAAAGAATATTTAATTTAAATTGAAGATCAACAGGGATAGGACTCCCTTCACTGCAGAGGAAGCCACTGCCTGTCCCATAGGTGGGTCATCCCACTGAAGACAGGTGATAATACAGTTAAAAGGCCTAGACTGGAGCTGCCTTGAGCCTGACAGGGAGGAAGCTCCTGCACACTCCTGCAAGGTTTCAGCAAAGGGTTCACTATCTGTAAAACAAATTCCCAAACCAAGAGGCACTGCTGCCTAATTTCCTGAATGCCCACTGGAACAGCATCAACAAGCAATTTTCACTTACTGTTTGTGATGGACTCAATTGTAGTCCCAATTGCAGTTGTTGTTGGCACTGACGTTTGCAATGGTGTTACTTGTGAAGTTGATGCCTTCATAGATTCTGTTACTGCAAGAAAAGCATTCACATCTTTATTGATCTATTTTATCATGCATAAATAAACAACACATACCTCCAGCTGCATTCTCTCACCAAGGCAGTGAATTTGTGTTTTAAGTCTTGCCCTTACAGAGCTTTCTTACCCATTTTTGAAGAGGATTCAAAGGGTATATGGCTGGTTTCAGAGGGGAGGTTTGGCCTGCAAACAATCTGCAAGTTGCCTACTGAAAGTTAGCAGCTTTATCTTCCAGCTAGCTCCTAAAGGAGAGGTGCTTGGCATGACTTTCAAGGGAAGAGGTGAGGGATAAGGAGCCTGGTGTGGATGGATGATTTCACTGTGCTGGACTACACCTCTGACCAGCACTTTGCTGCATACCTGTTTAATAGGAGGAGGGATGTAAATTCTCCATTAAAAAATGTGAGTGACACATGCGAACACAGTTTATAGGTCCCAGGTAAAGAGCCGAAGGTGAAGAGACTCTACTAGTCTTTGTGTAATTTCCCCCTGCTTGTCCACCTCGAGCCACATTAGAATCTTCTTCATTGACCAGCTTTCCCAGACCCTCTTCCTCTGCACCCAGATTTCTTGGGAAAAAAGGGCAGCCAGCAGGCCTTCCTCTTCAGAGTGCAGCAAAGCTTAGGAGCATGGTATGAATAGTATTCACTAGTAAGTGATATTCCCTGGGGTGAACTTGATGCCCTTTGTACGATGACTCCTAGCTCTCTCCTTCAGAGGAGTGCGACTTGGAGGCTAAGGGGAGGGAATGGGCTCCTGCAGGCAGCAGGGATCCCTTCCCAGCTGCTGCTGCTATGGAAATACGGGGACAGAGTTGCCCAAACATCACTAAGGCAATAGCAAGGTTTAAATCAGTGTGTCTTGCTGTGCACGGATGGCATACTGCAGGTCCCATGTGCCCCAGGCACTTGCTCAAGGGAACGGACTGGCTAAATTACTGCCAGGGATTTTGGACTAAAAAAACCTCCATAACTAATAATTTTGAGAGTCCAGCTTTCAATTCTGTAATCTAATGCAAACAGAAAGTGATACTGTCAGCTACAAGGGCTCATTTAAATACCTACAACTACTACCTCTACCTACTTACTATGTCCTCTAGCACTTTTAATGGATGGGATACATGAAAGAATAGGAACAAATCATGACATGTCATGCAATTTTCTCTCATAGGACTTAAATAGGTCTAAGTGCAATGTTCACACCCGAACTTTCAAAATACGTCTTATACTTTCTTTCTCTCCTCTCCTGTCCTCTCCTCTCAGTTTTCTGGCTGTTCACCCAGAATAAGCAGAATGGATCTCCTTGCTCCACACTCACAAATTGCTTTAATCTCATAGTGGGTTTCTGATGCTTTTCTAAAGGGCATAAGTAACAATTCTGCTTTCCCTTCTGCGACAAAAAAGCTGCAAGAGAAATTCCAGTGAAACATTCAAAGAGTTCATTCACTGTGAGGTGTTTGGCCTCTATGAAATGTCTTTTAAACAGACATGAACATCATGGTATTTGAAACATAAAAGAACTGCAACACAATCTGAAAAGGATTAATTCTTCTGCTATAATAAACATAACATTACGCATACTTCACCTGGCTGTATCTTATTCACCTGCA